>CM053029.1:231443729-232643729 GCA_028564925.1 Lithobates sylvaticus
ACAGTTAAAGTGAAAAGTGACAGTTAAAGTGAAAAGTGACAGTTAAAGTGACAGTTAAAGTGACAGTTAAAGTGACAGTTAAAGTGACAGTTAAAGTGACAGTTAAAGTGACAGTTAAAGTGAAAAGTGACAGTTAAAGTGACAGTTAAAGTGACAGTTAAAGTGAAAAGTGACAGTTAAAGTGACAGTTAAAGTGACAGTTAAAGTGACAGTTAAAGTGACAGTTAAAGTGACAGTTAAAGTGACAGTTAAAGTGACAGTTAAAGTGACAGTTAAAGTGAAAAGTGACAGTTAAAGTGACAGTTAAAGTGAAAAGTGACAGTTAAAGGGAAAAGTGACAGTTAAAGTGAAAAGTGACAGTTATGCCGCGTACACACGTGCAGACTTTTGCCGGCGGACTTAGTCCAGCGGACAATCCCGCCGGACTTTCCAGCTGGGTCCGCTGGACTTTTCCGAGCGTGTGGACTTGCCCACACACGCACGGACTTCTCCGGCGGATAATCCGCCGGCCAAAAGTCCGCGGGACTTTTGAAAATGAACGGACTTGCCCACACACGGAGCAGTCCGTTCATTTAGAACGTAACTTCAGGTTATGTAGCTAGCGTAGGCAGTAAATGCCGCCACGCTAGCTCCGTGACCTGGCATGGATTTAAAGGGACTCCCCACGCCGAACAAACGGCGTGGGGGTTCCCCCCAAATCCATGTCAGACCCTCATCCGAGCACGCAGCCTGGCAGGCCAGAAAAGGGGTGGGGATGAACGAGCGCCCCCTCCTCCTGAGCCGTACCAGGCCGCGTGCCCTCAACATGGGGGGTGCCCTGGGGAAAGGGGGGCCGTGCGCCCCCCCCCACCCCAAAGCACCTTGTCCCCATGTTGATGAGGACAAGGGCCTCTTCCCGACAACCCTGGCCGTTGGTTGTCGGGGTCTGGGCGGGGGCTTATCGGAATCTGAGAGCCCCCTTTTATAAGGGGGCACTCAGATCCCAGCCCCCACCCTATGTGAATGAGTAGGGGTACGATGTACCCCTACCCATTCACCTAAGGTGTAAAATGTAAAGTAAAAAAAACACCCACACTTTTGAAAAAATAGTTTATTGCACTGCTCCGGGGGTCTTCTCGCCGGACTCCCCCGCCATTTACCAAGCTCTTTTACCGAGCGGGGAAAGTCCGGCTACCTTCTTCGTCGTCGCCGCCGTCGTCTGGGGGTCTCGATCCGCCTTCGGGGGTCTTCCGGGGTCTCTTCTGTTCTTGCGGCGGTCGTCGTCTTCCGCGCCGCCGGCGCCGCCTTCTTCTTCTTGTTCTTCTTCTTCCGAGCATCCTCCGGGACTGTGACAACACAAGGGGGCGGGGTCACCATGTGACATGAGCATGTGACCCTGTCCCCATGCCCCTATATAAGTCCCAGCGCAGCGCGGCACAGGCATTCCGGGCAGAGAGAGCATCGGGTCAACATCGGAAGAAGAAGAAGAACAAGAAGAAGGACAAGAAGAAGAAGGCGGCGCCGGCGGTGCGGAAGAAGAAGGCGGCGCCGGCGGTGCGGAAGACGACGACCGCCGGAAGAACAGAAGAGACCCCCGGAAGACCCGGAAGACCCCCGAAGGCGGATCGAGACCCCCAGACGACGGCGGCGACGACGAAGAAGGTAGCCGGACTTCCCCCGCTCGGTAAAAGAGCTTGGTAAATGGCGGGGAGTCCGGCGAGAAGACCCCCAAGACGGAAGAAGACCCCCGGAGCAGTGCAATAAACGATTTTTTAAAAAGTGTGGGTGTTTTTTTTTACTTTACATTTTACACCTTAGGTGAATGGGTAGGGGTACATCGTACCCCATACTCATTCACATAGGGTGGGGGGCCGGGATCTGAGTGCCCCCTTATAAAAGGGGGCTCTCAGATTCCGATAAGCCCCCGCCCGCAGACCCCGACAACCAACGGCCAGGGTTGTCGGGAAGAGGCCCTTGTCCTCATCAACATGGGGACAAGGTGCTTTGGGGTGGGGGGGCCGCACGGCCCCCCTTTCCCCAGGGCACCCCCCATGTTGAGGGCACGCGGCCTGGTACGGCTCAGGAGGGGGGGGCGCTCATTCGTCCCCACCCCTTTCCTGGCCTGCCAGGCTGCGTGCTCGGATAAGGGTCTGACATGGATTTGGGGGAACCCCCACGCCGTTTTTCGGCGTGGGGAGTCCCTTTAAATCCATGCCAGCTTACGGAGCTAGTGCGGCGGCATTTACTGCCTACGCTAGCTACGTAACCTGAAGTCACGTGCTAAATGAACGGACTTGCCGATGAGCGGCAAGTCCGTTCATTTCAAAAGTCCCGCGGACTTGCCTACTAACGGCGGGATTGTCCGCCGGACTGCCAAGTCCAGCGGATAATTTTAAAACCAAACTTAAAACTTTGGTCCGCCGGACTTTGGCGCCAAAAATTCCGCCGGCGCCTACACACGAGGGTATTATCCGCTGGACTTCAGTCCAGAGGATAATCCCGCGGGATTGTCCCTTCGTGTGTACGCGGCCTTAAAGTGACAGTTAAAGTGACAGTTAGAGTAAAAAGTGACAGTTAGAGTAAAAAGTGACAGTTAAAGTGAAAAGGGACAGTTAAAGGGAAAAGTGACAGTTAAAGTGACAGTTAAAGTGACAGTTAAAGTGACAGTTAAAGTGTCACAGTTAAGGGAAAAAGTGCAACTTTAAAATAAAGTTGCCCAAAATCTTCAAAACTTGCACTTTTGGCAATTTGGGGCTAAAAGTGCGATTTTGGTAAAAAAAAATGAAAAAATTTCAAAATATGACAGTTGGAAAAAAACAACAACGAATAATGACAAAATTAAAACAGTTGGAAGAAATGTCAAAATATCAGTGGAAAAAAATTTTTTAACTCATATTTTCATTATAAATGAAAAAAAGTGACAGTAAAAGTGACAGTTAAAGTGAAAAGTGACAGTTAAAGTGACAGTTAAAGTGACAGTTAAAGTGAAAAGTGACAGTTAAAGTGAAAAGTGACAGTTAAAGTGACAGTTAAAGTGAAAAGTGACAGTTAAAGTGACAGTTAAAGTGACAGTTAAATTGACAGTTAAAGTGACAGTTAAATTGACAGTTAAAGTGACAGTTAAAGTGAAAAGTGACAGTTAAAGTGACAGTTAAAGTGAAAAGTGACAGTTAAAGTGACAGTTAAAGTGAAAAGTGACAGTTAAAGTGACAGTTAAAGTGACAGGTAAAGTGACAGTTAAAGTGACAGTTAAAGTGACAGTTAAAGTGAAAAGTGACAGTTAAAGTGACAGTTAAAGTGACTGTTAAAGTGAAAAGTGACAGTTAAAGTGACAGTTAAAGTGACAGTTAAAGTGAAAAGTGACAGTTAAAGTGACAGTTAAAGTGACAGTTAAAGTGACAGTTAAAGTGACAAAAAAGTGAAAGTGACAGTTAAAGTGACAGTTAAAGTGACAGTTAAAGTGACAGTTAAAGTGAAAAGTGACAGTTAAAGTGACAGTTAAAGTGACAGTTAAAGTGACAGTTAAAGTGACAGTTAAAGTGACAGTTAAAGTGAGTTAAAGTGACAGTTAAAGTGACAGTTAAAGTGACAGTTAAAGTGAAAAAGTGACAGTTAAAGTGACAGTTAAAGTGACAGTTAAAGTGAAAAGTGACAGTTAAAGTGACAGTTAAAGTGACAGTTAAAGTGACAGTTAAAGTGACAGTTAAAGTGACAGTTAAAGTGACAGTTAAAGTGAAAAGTGACAGTTAAAGTGACAGTTAAAGTGACAGTTAAAGTGACAGTTAAAGTGACAGTTAAAGTGAAAAGTGACAGTTAAAGTGACAGTTAAAGTGAAAAGTGACAGTTAAAGTGACAGTTAAAGTGAAAAGTGACAGTTAAAGTGACAGTTAAAGTGACAGTTAAAAAGTGAAAAGTGACAGTTAAAGTGACAGTTAAAGTGACAGTTAAAGTGACAGTTAAAGTGAGTTAAAGTGACAGTTAAAGTGACAGTTAAAGTGACAGTTAAAGTGAAAAGTGACAGTTAAAGTGACAGTTTAAAGTGACAGTTAAAGTGACAGTTAAAGTGACAGTTAAAGTGACAGTTAAAGTGACAGTTAAAGTGAAAAGTGACAGTTAAAGTGACAGTTAAAGTGACAGTTAAAGTGACAGTTAAAGTTAAAGTGACAGTTAAAGTGACAGGTAAAGTGACAGTTAAATTGACAGTTAAAGTGACAAAAGTGACAGTTTAAAGTGACAGTTAAAGACAGTTGACAGTTAAAGTGACAGTTAAAGTAAAGTGAAAAGTGACAGTTAAAGTGACAGTTAAAGTGACAGTTGAAAAGTGAAGTTAAAGTGACAGTTAAAGTGAAAAGTGACAGTTAAAGTGAAAAGTGACAGTTAAAGTGACAGTTAAAGTTAAAGTGACAGTTAAAGTGACAGTTAAAGTGACAGTTAAAGTGACAGTTAAAGTGACAGTTAAAGTGACAGTTAAAGTGACAGTTAAAGTGAAAAGTGACAGTTAAAGTGACAGTTAAAGTGACAGTTAAAGTGAAAAGTGACAGTTAAAGTGACAGTTAAAGTGACAGTTAAAGTGACAGTTAAAGTGACAGTTAAAGTGACAGTTAAAGTGACAGTTAAAGTGACAGTTAAAGTGACAGTTAAAGTGACAGTTAAAGTGACAGTTAAAGTGACAGTTAAAGTGACAGTTAAAGTGACAAAAGTGACAGTTTAAAGTGACAGTTAAAGTGACAGTTAAAGTGACAGTTAAAGTGACAGTTAAAGTGACAGTTAAAGTGACAGTTAAAGTGAAATGTGACAGTTAAAGTGACAGTTAAAGTGACAGTGACAGTTAAAGTGACAGTTAAAGTGACAGTTAAAGTGAAAAGTGACAGTTAAAGTGACAGTTAAAGTGACAGTTAAAGTGAAAAGTGACAGTTAAAGTGACAGTTAAAGTGACAGTTAAAGTGACAGTTAAAGTGACAGTTAAAGTGACAGTTAAAGTGACAGTTAAAGTGAAAAGTGACAGTTAAAGTGACAGTTAAAGTGACAGTTAAAGTGACAGTTAAAGTGACAGTTAAAGTGACAGTTAAAGTGAAAAGTGACAGTTAAAGTGACAGTTAAAGTGAAAAGTGACAGTTAAAGTGACAGTTAAAGTGACAGTTAAAGTGACAGTTAAAGTGACAGTTAAAGTGACAGTTAAAGTGACAGTTAAAGTGAAAAGTTAAAGTGAAAAGTGACAGTTAAAGTGACAGTTAAAGTGAAAAGTGACAGTTAAAGTGACAGTTAAAGTGACAGTTAAAGTGACAGTTAAAGTGACAGTTAAAGTGACAGTTAAAGTGACAGTTAAAGTGACAGTTAAAGTGAAAAGTGACAGTTAAAGTGACAGTTAAAGTGACAGTTAAAGTGACAGTTAAAGTGACAGTTAAAGTGACAGTTAAAGTGAAAAGTGACAGTTAAAGTGACAGTTAAAGTGACAGTTAAAGTGACTGTTAAAGTGACAGTTAAAGTGACAGTTAAAGTGACAGTTAAAGTGAAAAGTGACAGTTAAAGTGACAGTTAAAGTGAAAAGTGACAGTTAAAGTGACAGTTAAAGTGACAGTTAAAGTGAAAAGTGACAGTTAAAGTGACAGTTAAAGTGACAGTTAAAGTGACAGTTAAAGTGACAGTTAAAGTGACAGTTAAAGTGACAGTTAAAGTGAAAAGTGACAGTTAAAGTGACAGTTAAAGGGAAAAGTGACAGTTAAAGTGACAGTTAAAGTGACAGTTAAAGTGACAGTTAAAGTGACAGTTAAAGTGACAGTTAAAGTGACAGTTAAAGTGACAGTTAAAGTGACAGTTAAAGTTAAAGTGACAGTTAAGTGACAGTTAAAGTGACAGTTAAAGTGACAGTTAAAGTGAAAAGTGACAGTTAAAGTGACAGTTAAAGTGAAAAGTGACAGTTAAAGTGACAGTTAAAGGGAAAAGTGACAGTTAAAGTGACAGTTAAAGTGACAGTTAAAGTAAAAGTGACAGTTAAAGTGACAGTTAAAGTGACAGTTAAAGTGACAGTTAAAGTGACAGTTAAAGTGAAAAGTGACAGTTAAAGTGACAGTTAAAGTGACAGTTAAAGTGACAGTTAAAGTGACAGTTAAAGTGACAGTTAAAGTGACAGTCAAAGTGAAAAGTGACAGTTAAAGTGACAGTTAAAGTGACAGTTAAAGTGACAAAAAGTGACAGTTAAAGTGACAGTTAAAGGGAAAAGTGACAGTTAAAGTGACAGTTAAAGTGACAGTTAAAGTGACAGTTAAAGTGAAAAGTGACAGTTAAAGTGACAGTTAAAGTGACAGTTAAAGTGACAGTTAAAGTGACAGTTAAAGTGAAAAGTGACAGTTAAAGTGACAGTTAAAGTGAGTTAAAGTGACAGTTAAAGTTAAAATGACAGTTAAAGTGACAGTTAAAGTGACAGTTAAAGTGAAAAGTGACAGTTAAATTGACAGTTAAAGTGAGTTAAAGTGACAGTTAAAGTGAAAAGTGACAGTTAAAGTGACAGTTAAAGTGAAAAGTGAAAAGTGAAAGTAAAAGTGACAGTTAAAGTGAAAAGTGACAGTTAAAGTGACAGTTAAAGTGACAGTTAAAGTGAAAAGTGACAGTTAAAGTGACAGTTAAAGTGACAGTTAAAGTGAAAAGTGACAGTTAAAGTGACAGTTAAAGTGAAAAGTGACAGTTAAAGTGACAGTTAAAGTGAAAAGTGACAGTTAAAGTGACAGTTAAAGTGACAGGTAAAGTGACAGTTAAAGTGACAGTTAAAGTGAAAAGTGACAGTTAAAGTGACAGTTAAAGTGACAGTTAAAGTGAAAAGTGACAGTTAAAGTGACAGTTAAAGTGACAGTTAAAGTGAAAAGTGACAGTTAAAGTGACAGTTAAAGTGAAAAGTGACAGTTAAAGTGAAAAGTGACAGTTAAAGTGACAGTTAAAGTGAAAAGTGACAGTTAAAGTGAAAAGTGACAGTTAAAGTGACAGTTAAAGTGACAGTTAAAGTGAAAAGTGACAGTTAAAGTGACAGTTAAAGTGAAAAGTGACAGTTAAAGTGACAGTTAAAGTGACAGTTAAAGTGACAGTTAAAGTGACAGTTAAAGTGACAGTTAAAGTGACAGTTAAAGTGAAAAGTGACAGTTAAAGTGACAGTTAAAGTGACAGTTAAAGTGAAAAGTGACAGTTAAAGTGACAGTTAAAGTGACAGTTAAAGTGACAGTTAAAGTGAAAAGTGACAGTTAAAGTGACAGTTAAAGTGACAGTTAAAGTGAAAAGTGACAGTTAAAGTGACAGTTAAAGTGAAAAGTGACAGTTAAAGTGACAGTTAAAGTGAAAAGTGACAGTTAAAGTGAAAAGTGACAGTTAAAGTGACAGTTAAAGTGACAGTTAAAGTGAAAAGTGACAGTTAAAGTGAAAAGTGACAGTTAAAGGGAAAAGTGACAGTTAAAGTGAAAAGTGACAGTTATGCCGCGTACACACGTGCGGACTTTTGCCGGCGGACTTAGTCCAGCGGACAATCCCGCCGGACTTCCAGCTGGGTCCGCTGGACTTTCCGAGCGTGTGGACTTGCCCACACACGGACTTCTCCGGCGGATAATCCGCCGGCCAAAAGTCCGCGGGACTTTTGAAAATGAACGGACTTGCCCACACACGGAGCAGTCCGTTCATTTAGAACGTAACTTCAGGTTACGTAGCTAGCGTAGGCAGTAAATGCCGCCACGCTAGCTCCGTGACCTGTCATGGATTTAAAGGGACTCCCCACGCCGAACAAACGGCGTGGGGGTTCCCCCCAAATCCATGTCAGACCCTCATCCGAGCACGCAGCCTGGCAGGCCAGAAAAGGGGTGGGGACGAACGAGCGCCCCCTCCTCCTGAGCCGTACCAGGCCGCGTGCCCTCAACATGGGGGTGCCCTGGGGAAAGGGGGGCCGTGCGCCCCCCACCCCAAAGCACCTTGTCCCCATGTTGATGAGGACAAGGGCCTCTTCCCGACAACCCTGGCCGTTGGTTGTCGGGGTCTGCGGGCGGGGGCTTATCGGAATCTGAGAGCCCCCTTTTATAAGGGGGCACTCAGATCCCAGCCCCCACCCTATGTGAATGAGTATGGGGTACGATGTACCCCTACCCATTCACCTAAGGTGTAAAATGTAAAGTAAAAAAAAACACCCACACTTTTGAAAAAATAGTTTATTGCACTGCGTCGCCGCCGTCGTCTGGGGGTCTCTTCTGTTCTTGCGGCGGTCGTCGTCTTCCGCGCCGCCGGCGCCGCCTACTTCTTCTTCTTCTTCCGAGCATCCTCCGGGACTGTGACAACACAAGGGGGCGGGGTCACCATGTGACATGAGCATGTGACCCTGTCCCCATGCCCCTATATAAGTCCCAGCGCAGCGCGGCACAGGCATTCCGGGCAGAGAGAGCATCGGTCAACATCGGAAGAAGAAGAAGAACAAGAAGAAGGACAAGGAGGCGGGGTCACCATGTGACATGAGCATGTGACCCTGTCCCCATCCCCCTATATAAGTCCCAGCGCCGCGGGGGCACAGGCATTCCGGGCCGAGAGAGCATCCTCCGGGACTGTGACAACATCGGAAGAAGACAGAAGAACAAGAAGAAGGACAAGAAGAAGAAGGCGGCGGTGCGGAAGAAGAAGGCGGCGCCGGCGGTGCGGAAGAAGAAGGCGGCGCCGGCGGTGCGGAAGACGACGACCGCCGGAAGAACAGAAGAGACCCCCGGAAGACCCGGAAGACCCCCGAAGGCGGACCCCCAGACGACGGCGGCGACGACGAAGAAGGTAGCCGGACTTCCCCCGCTCGGTAAAAGAGCTTGGTAAATGGCGGGGGAGTCCGGCGAGAAGACCCCCAAGACGGAAGAAGACCCCCGGAGCAGTGCAATAAACGATTTTTTCAAAAGTGTGGGTGTGTTTTTTTTTACTTTACATTTTACACCTTAGGTGAATGGGTAGGGGTACATCGTACCCCATACTCATTCACATAGGGGTGGGGGGCCGGGATCTGAGTGCCCCCTTATAAAAGGGGGCTCTCAGATTCCGATAAGCCCCCGCCCGCAGACCCCGACAACCAACGGCCAGGGTTGTCGGGAAGAGGCCCTTGTCCTCATCAACATGGGGACAAGGTGCTTTGGGGTGGGGGGGGCCGCACGGCCCCCCTTTCCCCAGGGCACCCCCCATGTTGAGGGCACGCGGCCTGGTACGGCTCAGGAGGGGGGGCGCTCATTCGTCCCCACCCCTTTCCTGGCCTGCCAGGCTGCGTGCTCGGATAAGGGTCTGACATGGATTTGGGGGAACCCCCACGCCGTTTTTCGGCGTGGGGAGTCCCTTTAAATCCATGCCAGCTTACGGAGCTAGTGCGGCGGCATTTACTGCCTACGCTAGCTACGTAACCTGAAGTCACGTGCTAAATGAACGGACTTGCCGATGAGCGGCAAGTCCGTTCATTTTCAAAAGTCCCGCGGACTTGCCTACTAACGGCGGGATTGTCCGCCGGACTGCCAAGTCCAGCGGATAATTTTAAAACCAAACTTAAAACTTTGGTCCGCCGGACTTTGGCGCCAAAAATTCCGCCGGCGCCTACACACGAGGGTATTATCCGCTGGACTTCAGTCCAGAGGATAATCCCGCGGGATTGTCCCTTCGTGTGTACGCGGCCTTAAAGTGACAGTTAAAGTGACAGTTAGAGTAAAAAGTGACAGTTAGAGTAAAAAGTGACAGTTAAAGTGAAAAGGGACAGTTAAAGGGAAAAGTGACAGTTAAAGTGACAGTTAAAGTGACAGTTAAAGTGACAGTTAAAGTGTCACAGTTAAGGGAAAAAGTGCAACTTTAAAATAAAGTTGCCCAAAATCTTCAAAACTTGCACTTTTGGCAATTTGGGGCTAAAAGTGCGATTTTGGTAAAAAAAAATGAAAAAATTTCAAAATATGACAGTTGGAAAAAAACAACAACGAATAATGACAAAATTAAAACAGTTGGAAGAAATGTCAAAATATCAGTGGAAAAAATTTTTTTAACTCATATTTTCATTATAAGTGAAAAAAGTGAAGTAAAGTGAAAAGTGAAAAGTGACAGTTAAAGTGACAGTTAAAGTGAAAAGTGACAGTTAAAGTGACAGTTAAAGTGACAGTTAAAGTGAAAAGTGACAGTTAAAGTGAAAAGTGACAGTTAAAGTGACAGTTAAAGTGACAGTTAAAGTGACAGTTAAAGTGACAGTTAAAGTGACAGTTAAAGTGACAGTTAAAGTGACAGTTAAAGTGAAAAGTGACAGTTAAAGTGACAGTTAAAGTGAAAAGTGACAGTTAAAGTGACAGTTAAAGTGACAGTTAAAGTGACAGTTAAAGTGACAGTTAAAGTGAAAAGTGACAGTTAAAGTGACAGTTAAAGTGACAGTTAAAGTGACAGTTAAAGTGAAAAGTGACAGTTAAAGTGACAGTTAAAGTGACAGTTAAAGTGACAGTTAAAGTGACAGTTAAAGTGACAGTTAAAGTGACAGTTAAAGTGACAGTTAAAGTGACAGTTAAAGTGACAGTTAAAGTGACAGTTAAAGTGAAAAGTGACAGTTAAAGTGACAGTTAAAGTGACAGTTAAAGTGACAGTTAAAGTGAAAAGTGACAGTTAAAGTGACAGTTAAAGTGACAGTTAAAGTGACAGTTAAAGTGACAGTTAAAGTGTGACAGTACAGTGACAGTTAAAGTGAAAGTGAAAGTGACAGTTAAAGTGACAGTTAAAGTGACAGTTAAAGTGACAGTTAAAGAAAAGTGACAGTTAAAGTGACAGAAAAGTGACAGTTAAAGTGACAGTTAAAGTGACAGTTAAAGTGACAGTTAAAGTGACAGTTAAAGTGACAGTTAAAGTTAAAGTGACAGTTAAAGTGAAAAGTGACAGTTAAAGTGACAGTAAAGTGAAAGTGACAGTTAAAGTGACAGTTAAAGTGAAAAGTGACAGTTAAAGTGAAAGTGACAGTTAAAGTGACAGTTAAAGTGACAGTTAAAGTGACAGTTAAAGTGAAAAGTGACAGTTAAAGTGACAGTTAAAGTGACAGTTAAAGTGACAGTTAAAGTGAAAGTTGACAGTTGAAAAGTGACAGTTAAAGTGACAGTTAAAGTGACAGTTAAAGTGACAAAGTGAAAAGTGACAGTTTAAAGTGACAGTTAAAGTGACAGTTAAAGTGACAGTTAAAGTAAAGTGACAGTTAAAGTGACAGTTAAAGTTGACAGTTAAAGTGACAGTTAAAGTGACAGTTAACAGTGACAGTAAAGTGACAGTGACAGTTTAAAGTGTGACAGTTAAAGTGACAAAAGTGAAAGTTAAAGTGACAGTTTAAAGTGACAAAAGTGACAGTTTAAAGTAAAGTGACAGTTAAAGTGACAGTTAAAGTGACAGTTAAAAAGTGAAAAGTGACAGTTAAAGTGACAGTTAAAGTGACAGTTAAAGTGACAGTTAAAAAGTGACAGTTAAAGTGAAGTTAAAGTGACAAAGTTAAAGTGACAGTTAAAGTGACAGTTAAAACAGTTAAAGTGACAGTTAAAGTGACAGTTAAAGTGACAGTTAAAGTGACAGTTAAAGTGACAGTTAAAGTGACAGTTAAAGTGACAGTTAAAGTGACAGTTAAAGTGACAGTTTGACAGAAAAGTGACAGTTAAAGTGAAGTGAAAAGTGACAGTTAAAGTGACAGTTAAAGTGACAGTTAAAAGTGACAGTTAAAGTGACAGTTAAAGTAAAGTGAAAAGTGACAGTTAAAGTGACAGTTAAAGTGACAGTTAAAGTGACAGTAAAGTGACAGTTAAAGTACAGTTAAAGTGACAGTTAAAGTGACAGTTAAAGTGACAGTTAAAGTGACAGTTAAAGTGACAGTTAAAGTGACAGTTAAAGTGACAAAAGTGACAGTTAAAGTGACAGTAAAGTGAGTTGACAGTGACAGTTAAAGTGACAGTTAAAGTGACAGTTAAAGTGACAGTTAAAGTGACAGTTAAAGTGACAGTTAAAGTGACAGTTAAAGTGACAGTTAAAGTGACAGTTAAAGTGAAAAGTGACAGTTAAAGTGACAGTTAAAGTGACAGTTAAAGTGACAGTTAAAGTGAAAAGTGACAGTTAAAGTGACAGTTAAAGTGACAGTTAAAGTGACAGTTAAAGTGACAGTTAAAGTGAAAAGTGACAGTTAAAGTGACAGTTAAAGTGACAGTTAAAGTGACAGTTAAAGTGACAGTTAAAGTGACAGTTAAAGTGACAGTTAAAGTGACAAAAGTGACAGTTAAAGTGACAGTTAAAGTAAAGTGACAGTTAAAGTGACAGTTAAAGTGAAAAGTGACAGTAAAGTGAAAAGTGACAGTTAAAGTGAAAAGTGACAGTTAAAGTGACAGTAAAGTGACAGTTAAAGTGAAAAGTGACAGTTAAAGTGACAGTTAAAGTGACAGTTAAAGTGACAGTTAAAGTGACAGTTAAAGTGACAGTTAAAGTGAAAAGTGACAGTTAAAGTGACAGTTAAAGTGAAGTGAAGTTAAAGTGAAAAGTGACAGTTAAAGTGACAGTTAAAGTGACAGTTAAAGTGAAAAGTGACAGTTAAAGTGACAGTTAAAGTGACAGTTAAAGTGACAGTTAAAGTGACAGTTAAAGTGAAAAGTGACAGTTAAAGTGACAGTTAAAGTGACAGTTAAAGTGACAGTTAAAGTGACAGTTAAAGTGACAGTTAAAGTGACAGTTAAAGTGAAAAGTGACAGTTAAAGTGACAGTTAAAGTGAAAAGTGACAGTTAAAGTGACAGTTAAAGTGACAGTTAAAGTGAAAAGTGACAGTTAAAGTGACAGTTAAAGTGAGTTAAAGTGACAGTTAAAGTGACAGTTAAAGTGACAGTTAAAGTGACAGTTAAAGTGACAGTTAAAGTGAAAAGTGACAGTTAAAGTGAAAAGTGACAGTTAAAGTGACAGTTAAAGTGACAGTTAAAGTGAAAAGTGACAGTTAAAGTGACAGTTAAAGTGAGTTAAAGTGACAGTTAAAGTGACAGTTAAAGTGACAGTTAAAGTGACAGTTAAAGTGACAGTTAAAGTGACAGTTAAAGTGACAGTTAAAGTGACAGTTAAAGTGACAGTTAAAGTGACAGTTAAAGTGAAAAGTGACAGTTAAAGTGACAGTTAAAGTGACAGTTAAAGTGACAGTTAAAGTGACAGTTAAAGGGACAGTTAAAGTGACAGTTAAAGTGACAGTTAAAGTGACAGTTAAAGTGACAAGTGACAGTTAAAGTGAAAAGTGACAGTTAAAGTGACAGTTAAAGTGAGTTAAAGTGACAGTTAAAGTTAAAATGACAGTTAAAGTGACAGTTAAAGTGAAAAGTGACAGTTAAAGTGAAAAGTGACAGTTAAAGTGACAGTTAAAGTGAGTTAAAGTGACAGTTAAAGTTAAAATGACAGTTAAAGTGACAGTTAAAGTGAAAAGTGACAGTTAAAGTGACAGTTAAAGTGAAAAGTGACAGTTAAAGTGACAGTTAAAGTGACAGTTAAAGTGACAGTTAAAGGGAAAAGTGACAGTTAAAGGGACAGTTAAAGTGACAGTTAAAGTGACAGTTAAAGGGAAAAGTGACAGTTAAAGGGACAGTTAAAGGGACAGTTAAAGTGACAGTTAAAGGGAAAAGTGACAGTTAAAGTGAAAAGTGACAGTTAAAGGGACAGTTAAAGTGACAGTTAAAGGGACAGTTAAAGTGAAAGGTGACAGTTAAAGTGAAAAGTGACAGTTAAAGTGACAGTTAAAGTGAAAAGTGACAGTTAAAGTGACAGTTAAAGTGACAGTTAAAGTGAAAAGTGACAGTTAAAGTGACAGTTAAAGTGAAAAGTGACAGTTAAAGTGACAGTTAAAGTGACAGTTAAAGTGAAAAGTGACAGTTAAAGTGACAGTTAAAGTGACAGTTAAAGTGAAAAGTGACAGTTAAAGTGAAAAGTGACAGTTAAAGTGACAGTTAAAGTGACAGTTAAAGTGAAAAGTGACAGTTAAAGTGACAGTTAAAGTGACAGTTAAAGTGACAGTTAAAGTGACAGTTAAAGTGAAAAGTGACAGTTAAAGTGACAGTTAAAGTGACAGTTAAAGTGAAAAGTGACAGTTAAAGTGACAGTTAAAGTGACAGTTAAAGTGAAAAGTGACAGTTAAAGTGACAGTTAAAGTGAAAAGTGACAGTTAAAGTGACAGTTAAAGTGACAGTTAAAGTGACAGTTAAAGTGACAGTTAAAGTGACAGTTAAAGTGACAGTTAAAGTGAAAAGTGACAGTTAAAGTGACAGTTAAAGTGACAGTTAAAGTGACAGTTAAAGTGAAAAGTGACAGTTAAAGTGACAGTTAAAGTGACAGTTAAAGTGACAGTTAAAGTGACAGTTAAAGTGACAGTTAAAGTGACAGTTAAAGTGAAAAGTGACAGTTAAAGTGACAGTTAAAGTGACAGTTAAAGTGACAGTTAAAGTGACAGTTAAAGTGACAGTTAAAGTGACAGTTAAAGTGAAAAGTGACAATTAAAGTGACAGTTAAAGTGACAGTTAAAGTGACAGTTAAAGTGACAGTTAAAGTGAAAAGTGACAGTTAAAGTGACAGTTAAAGTGACAGTTAAAGTGAAAAGTGACAGTTAAAGTGACAGTTAAAGTGACAAAAGTGACAGTTAAAGTGACAGTTAAAGTGACAGTTAAAGGGAAAAGTGACAGTTAAAGTGAAAGTGACAGTTAAAGTGACAGTTAAAGTGAAGTTAAAGTGACAGTTTAAAGGACAGTTAAAGGAAAAGTGACAGTTAAAGGGACAGTTAAAGTGACAGTTAAAGGGACAGTTAAAGTGAAAAGTGACAGTTAAAGGGAAAAGTGACAGTTAAAGTGACAGTTAAAGTGAAAAAAGTGACAGTTAAAGTGAAAAGTGACAGTTAAAGTGAAAAGTGAAAGTTAAAAAGTGACAGTTAAAGTGAAAAGTGACAGTTAAAGTGACAGTTAAAGTAAAGTGAAAAGTGACAGTTAAAGTGACAGTTAAAGTGACAGTTAAAGTGACAGTTAAAGTGACAGTTAAAGTGAAAAGTGACAGTTAAAGTGACAGTTAAAGTGACAGTTGACAGAAAAGTGACAGTTAAAGTGAAAAGTGACAGTTAAAGTGACAGTTAAAGTGACAGTGACAGTTAAAGTGACAGTTAAAGTGACAGTTAAAGTGAAAGTGACAGTGAAAAGTGACAGTTAAAGAAAAGTGACAGTTAAAGTGACAGTTAAAGTGAAAAGTGACAGTTAAAGTGACAGTTAAAGTGAAGTTAAAGTGACAGTTAAAGTGACAGTTAAAGTGACAGTTAAAGTGAAAAGTGAAAAGTGACAGTTAAAGTGAAAGTGACAGTTAAAGTGACAGTTAAAGTGAAAAGTGACAGTTAAAGTGACAGTTAAAGTGAAAAGTGACAGTTAAAGTGACAAAAGTGACAGTTAAAGACAGTGAAAGTGACAGTTAAAGTTAAAGTGAAAAGTGACAGTTAAAGTGACAGTTAAAGTGACAGTTAAAGTGACAAGTGACAGTTAAAGTGACAGTTAAAGTGAAAAGTGACAGTTAAAGTGACAGTTAAAGTGACAAGTGACAGTTAAAGTGACAAGTGACAGTTAAAGTGAAAAGTGACAGTTAAAGTGACAGTTAAAGTGACAGTTAAAGTGAAAAGTGACAGTTAAAGTGACAGTTAAAATGACAGTTAAAATGACAGTTAAAGTGACAGTGAAAAGTGACAGTGAAAAGTGACAGTTAAAGGGAAAAGGGACAGTTAAAGTGACAGTTAAAGTGACAGTTAAAGTGACAGTTAAAGTGACAGTTAAAGTGACAGTTAAAGTGACAGTTAAAGGGAAAAGTGACAGTGAAAAGTGACAGTGAAAAGTGACAGTGAAAAGTGACAGTGAAAAGTGACAAAAGTGACAGTGAAAAGTGACAAAGTGACAGTGACAGTGACAGTGAAAAGTGACAGTTAAAGTGACAGTTAAAATGACAGTTAAAAGTGACAGTTAAAGTGAAAAGTGACAGTTAAAGTAAAGAAAGTGACAGTTAAAGTGACAGACAGTTAAAGTGACAGTTAAAGTGAAAAGTGACAGTTAAAGTGAAAAGTGACAGTTAAAGTGACAGTTAAAGTCACAGTTAAAGGGAAAAATGACAGTTAAAGGGACAGTTAAAGGGACAGTTAAAGTGACAGTTAAAGTGACAGTTAAAGTGAAAAGTGTAAAGTGACAGTTAAAGTGAAAAGTTAAAGTGACAGTTAAAGTGAAAAGTGACAGTTAAAGTGACAGTTAAAGTGACAGTTAAAGTGACAGTTAAAGTGAAAGTTAAAGTGACAGTTAAAGTGACAGTTAAAGTTAAAGTGACAGTTAAAGTGAAAAGTGACAGTTAAAGTGACAGTTAAAGTGACAGTTAAAGTGACAGTTAAAGTGACAGTTAAAGTGACAGTTAAAGTGACAGTTAAAGTGACAGTTAAAGTGAAAAGTGACAGTTAAAGTGACAGTTAAAGTGACAGTTAAAGTGACAGTTAAAGTGAAAAGTGACAGTTAAAGTGAAAAGTGACAGTTAAAGTGACAGTTAAAGTGACAGTTAAAGTGACAGTTAAAGTGAAAAGTGACAGTTAAAGTGACAGTTAAAGTGAAAAGTGACAGTTAAAGTGACAGTTAAAGTGACAGTTAAAGTGACAGTTAAAGTGACAGTTAAAGTGAAAAGTGACAGTTAAAGTGACAGTTAAAGTGACAGTTAAAGTGACAGTTAAAGTGACAGTTAAAGTGAAAAGTGACAGTTAAAGTGACAGTTAAAGTGACAGTTAAAGTGAAAAGTGACAGTTAAAGTGACAGTTAAAGTGAAAAGTGACAGTTAAAGTGACAGTTAAAGTGACAGTTAAAGTGACAGTTAAAGTGAAAAGTGACAGTTAAAGTGACAGTTAAAGTGAAAAGTGACAGTTAAAGTGACAGTTAAAGTGACAGTTAAAGTGACAGTTAAAGTGAAAAGTGACAGTTAAAGTGACAGTTAAAGTGACAGTTAAAGTGACAGTTAAAGTGAAAGTTAAAGTTAAAGTGAAAAGTTAAAGTGACAGTTAAAGTGAAAAGTGACAGTTAAAGTGACAGTTAAAGTGACAGTGAAAAGTTACAGTGAAAAGTGACAGTTAAAGTGACAGTTAAAGTGACAGTAAAGTGAAAAGTGACAGTTAAAGTGACAGTTAAAGTGAAAGACAGTTAAAGTGACAGTTAAAGTGACAGTTAAAGTGACAGTTAAAGTGACAGTTAAAGTGACAGTGAAAAGTGACAGTTAAAGTGACAGTTAAAGTGACAGTTAAAGTGACAGTTAAAGTGACAGTTAAAGTGACAGTTAAAGTGAAAAGTGACAGTTAAAGTGACAGTTAAAGTGACAGTTAAAGTGACAGTTAAAGTGACAGTTAAAGTGACAGTTAAAGTGAAAAGTGACAGTTAAAGTGACAGTTAAAGTGAAAAGTGAAAAGTGACAGTTAAAGTGACAGTTAAAGTGACAGTTAAAGTGACAGTTAAAGTGACAGTTAAAGTGACAGTTAAAGTGACAGTTAAAGTGACAGTGAAAAGTGACAGTTAAAGTGAAAAGTGACAGTTAAAGTGACAGTTAAAGTGAAAAGTGAAAAGTGACAGTTAAAGTGACAGTTAAAGTGACAGTTAAAGTGAAAAGTGACAGTTAAAGTGACAAAGTGAAAAGTGACAGTTAAAGTGACAGTTAAAGTGACAGTTAAAGTGACAGTTAAAGTGAAAAGTGACAGTTAAAGTGACAGTTAAAGTGAAAAGTGACAGTTAAAGTGACAGTTAAAGTGACAGTTAAAGTGAAAAGTGACAGTTAAAGTGACAGTGAAAAGTGACAGTTAAAGTGAAAAGTGACAGTTAAAGTGACAGTTAAAGTGACAGTTAAAGTGACAGTTAAAGTGACAGTTGAAAAGTGACAGTTGTTAAAAAGTGACAGTTAAAGTGACAGTTAAAGTGACAGTTAAAGTGACAGTTTGAAAAGTGACAGTTAAAGTGACAGTTAAAGTGACAGTTTGAAAAGTGACAGTTAAAGTGACAGTTAAAGTGAAGTAAAGTGACAAAAAGTGACAGTTAAAGTGACAGTTAAAGTGAAAAGTGACAGTTAAAGTGACAGTTGAAAAGTGACAGTTAAAGTGAAAGTGACAAAAGTGACAGTTAAAGTGACAGTTAAAGTGACAAAAGTGACAGTTTAAAGTGACAGTTAAAGTAAAGTGTGAAAAGTGACAGTTTAAAGTGACAGTTAAAGTGACAGTTAAAGTGACAGTTAAAGTGACAGTTAAAGTGACAGTTAAAGTGACAGTGACAGTTAAAGTGACAGTTAAAGTGACAGTAAAGTAAAGTGACAGTGAAAAGTGACAGTTGAAAGTGACAGTTAAAGTGACAGTTAAAGTGACAGTTAAAGTGACAGTTAAAGTGACAGTTAAAGTGAAAAGTGACAGTTAAAGTGACAGTTAAAGTGACAGTTAAAGTGACAGTTAAAGTGACAGAAAAGTGACAGTTAAAGTGACAGTTAAAGTGACAAAGTGACAGTTAAAGTGACAGTTAAAGTGACAGTTTAAAGTGACAGTTAAAGTGACAGTTTAAAGTGAGTGACAGTTAAAGTGACAGTTAAAGTGACAGTTTAAAGTGACAGTTAAAGTGACAGTTAAAGTGACAGTCAAAGTGAAAAGTGACAGTTAAAGTGACAGTTAAAGTGACAGTTAAAGTGAAAAGTGACAGTTAAAGTGACAGTTAAAGGGAAAAGTGACAGTTAAAGGGACAGTTAAAGTGACAGTTAAAGGGACAGTTAAAGTGACAGTTAAAGTGACAGTTAAAGTGAAAAGTGACAGTTAAAGTGACAGTTAAAGTGAGTTAAAGTGACAGTTAAAGTTAAAATGACAGTTAAAGTGACAGTTAAAGTGAAAAGTGACAGTTAAAGTGAAAAGTGACAGTTAAAGTGACAGTTAAAGTGAGTTAAAGTGACAGTTAAAGTTAAAATGACAGTTAAAGTGACAGTTAAAGTGAAAAGTGACAGTTAAAGTGACAGTTAAAGTGAAAAGTGACAGTTAAAGTGACAGTTAAAGTGACAGTTAAAGTGACAGTTAAAGTGAAAAGTGACAGTTAAAGTGACAGTTAAAGTGAAAAGTGACAGTTAAAGTGACAGTTAAAGTGACAGTTAAAGGGAAAAGTGACAGTTAAAGGGACAGTTAAAGTGACAGTTAAAGTGAGTTAAAGGGAAAAGTGACAGTTAAAGTGACAGTTAAAGTGAAAAGTGACAGTTAAAGTGACAGTTAAAGGGACAGTTAAAGTGACAGTTAAAGTGACAGTTAAAGTGACAGTTAAGTGACAGTTAAAGTGACAGTTAAAGTGAAAAGTGACAGTTAAAGTGACAGTTAAAGTGACAGTTAAAGTGACAGTTAAAGTGACAGTTTAAAGTGACAGTTAAAGTGACAGTTAAAGTGACAGTTAAAGTGACAGTTAAAGTGAAAAGTGACAGTTAAAGTGACAGTTAAAGTGAAAAGTGACAGTTAAAGTGACAGTTAAAGTGACAGTTAAAGTGACAGTTAAAGTGAAAATGACAGTTAAAGTGACAGTTAAAGTGACAGTTAAAGTGAAAAGTGACAGTTAAAGTGACAGTTAAAGTGACAAAGTGACAGTTAAAGTGACAGTTAAAAGTAAAGTGACAGTTAAAGTGAAAAGTGACAGTTAAAGTGACAGTTAAAGTGACAGTTAAAAAGTGAAAAGTGACAGTTAAAAAAGTGACAGTGAAGTTAAAGTGACAGTTAAAGTGACAGTTTAAAGTGACAGTTAAAGGGAAAAGTGACAGTTAAAGGGACAGTTAAAGGGAAAAGTGACAGTTAAAGTGACAGTTAAAGTGACAGTTAAAGTGACAGTTAACAGTGACAGTTAAAGTGACAGTTGAAGTGAAAAGTGACAGTTAAAGTGACAGTTAAAGTGACAGTTAAAGTGACAGTTAAAGTGAAGTGACAGTTTGACAGTTAAAGTGAAAAGTGACAGTTAAAGTAAAGACAGTTAAAGTGACAGTTAAAGTGACAGTTTAAAGTGAAAAGTGACAGTTAAAGTGACAGTTAAAGTGACAGTGAAAAGTGACAGTGACAGTTTGACAAAGTGAGTTAAAGACAGTTAAAGTGAAAAGTGACAGTGAAAGTGACAGTTACAGTGAAAAGTGACAGTGAAAAGTGACAGTTAAAGTGACAGTTAAAGTGACAGTTAAAGTGACAGTTAAAGTGACAGTTAAAGTGAAAAGTGACAGTTAAAGTGAAAAGTGACAGTTAAAGTGACAGTTAAAGTGACAGTTAAAGTGAAAAGTGACAGTTAAAGTGACAGTTAAAGTGACAGTTAAAGTGAAAAGTGACAGTTAAAGTGACAGTTAAAGTGACAGTTAAAGTGACAGTTAAAGTGACAGTTAAAGTGACAGTTAAAGTGACAGTTAAAGTGAAAAGTGACAGTTAAAGTGACAGTTAAAGTGACAGTTAAAGTGACAGTTAAAGTGACAGTTAAAGTGACAGTTAAAGTGAAAAGTGACAGTTAAAGTGACAGTTAAAGTGAAAAGTGACAGTTAAAGTGACAGTTAAAGTGAAAAGTGACAGTTAAAGTGACAGTTAAAGTGACAGTTAAAGTGAAAAGTGACAGTTAAAGTGACAGTTAAAGTGACAGTTAAAGTGACAGTTAAAGTGACAGTTAAAGTGACAGTTAAAGTGACAGTTAAAGTGACAGTTAAAGTTGAAAAGTGACAGTTACAGTTAAAGTGACAGTTAAAGTAAAGTGACAGTTAAAGTGACAGGACAGTTAAAGTGACAGTTGACAGTTAAAAAAAGTGACAGTTAAAGTGACAGTTAAAGTGACAGTTAAAGGGACAGTTGACAAAGGAAAAGTGACAGTTAAAGGGACAGTTAAAGGTTAAAGGACAGTTAAAGTGACAGTTTAAAAGTGACAGTTAAAAGTGACAGTTAAAGTGACAGTTAAAGTGACAGGAAAAGTGACAGTTAAAGGGAAAAGTGACAGTTAAAGTGACAGTTAAAGTGAAAAGTGACAGTTAAAGGGAAAAGTGACAGTTAAAGTGACAGTTAAAGTGAAAAGTGACAGTTAAAGTGACAGTTAAAGTGACAAGTGACAGTTAAAGTGACAGTTAAAGTGAAAAGTGACAGTTAAAGTGACAGTTAAAGTCACAGTTAAAGGGAAAAGTGACAGTTAAAGGGACAGTTAAAGGGACAGTTAAAGTGAAAAGTGACAGTTAAAGTGAAAAGTGACAGTTAGTGACAGTTAAAGTGAAAAGTGACAGTTAAAGTGACAGTTAAAGTGAAAAGTGACAGTTAAAGTGACAGTTAAAGTGAAAAGTGAAAAGTGACAGTTAAAGTAACAGTTAAAGTGACAGTTAAAGTGAAAAGTGACAGTTAAAGTGACAGTTAAAGTGAAAAGTGAAAAGTGACAGTTAAAGTGACAAGTGACAGTTAAAGTGAAAAGTGACAGTTAAAGTGACAGTTAAAGTGACAGTTAAAGTGACAAGTGACAGTTAAAGTGACAGTTAAAGTGAAAAGTGACAGTTAAAGTGACAGTTAAAGTGACAAGTGACAGTTAAAGTGACAAGTGACAGTTAAAGTGAAAAGTGACAGTTAAAGTGACAGTTAAAGTGACAGTTAAAGTGAAAAGTGACAGTTAAAGTGACAGTTAAAGTGACAGTTAAAGTGACAAGTGACAGTTAAAGTGACAGTTAAAGTGAAAAGTGACAGTTAAAGTGACAGTTAAAGTGACAAGTGACAGTTAAAGTGACAAGTGACAGTTAAAGTGAAAAGTGACAGTTAAAGTGACAGTTAAAGTGACAGTTAAAGTGAAAAGTGACAGTTAAAGTGACAGTTAAAATGACAGTTAAAATGACAGTTAAAGTGACAGTGAAAAGTGACAGTGAAAAGTGACAGTTAAAGGGAAAAGGGACAGTTAAAGTGACAGTTAAAGTGACAGTTAAAGTGACAGTTAAAGTGACAGTTAAAGTGACAGTTAAAGGGAAAAGTGACAGTGAAAAGTGACAGTGAAAAGTGACAGTGAAAAGTGACAGTGAAAAGTGACAGTGAAAGTGACAGTGAAAAGTGACAGTTAAAGTGACAGTTAAAATGACAGTTAAAATGACAGTTAAAGTGAAAAGTGACAGTTAAAGTGACAAGTGACAGTTAAAGTGACAGTTAAAGTGAAAAGTGACAGTTAAAGTGAAAAGTGACAGTTAAAGTGACAGTTAAAGTCACAGTTAAAGGGAAAAATGACAGTTAAAGGGACAGTTAAAGGGACAGTTAAAGTGACAGTTAAAGTGACAGTTAAAGTGAAAAGTGTAAAGTGACAGTTAAAGTGAAAAGTTAAAGTGACAGTTAAAGTGAAAAGTGACAGTTAAAGTGACAGTTAAAGTGACAGTTAAAGTGACAGTTAAAGTGACAGTTAAAGTGACAGTTAAAGTGACAGTTAAAGTGAAAAGTGACAGTTAAAGTGAAAAGTGACAGTTAAAGTGACAGTTAAAGTGACAGTTAAAGTGACAGTTAAAGTGACAGTTAAAGTGAAAAGTGAAAAGTGACAGTTAAAGTGACAAGTGACAGTTAAAGTGAAAAGTGACAGTTAAAGTGACAAGTGACAGTTAAAGTGACAAGTGACAGTTAAAGTGAAAAGTGACAGTTAAAGTGAAAAGTGACAGTTAAAGTGACAGTTAAAGTGACAGTTAAAGTGACAGTTAAAGTGACAGTTAAAGTGAAAAGTGACAGTTAAAGTGACAGTTAAAGTGACAGTTAAAGTGACAGTTAAAGTGACAGTTAAAGTGACAGTTAAAGGGAAAAGTGACAGTTAAAGTCACAGTTAAAGGGAAAAGTGACAGTGAAAAGTGACAGTTAAAGTGACAGTGAAAAGTGACAGTTAAAGTGACAGTTAAAGTGACAGTTAAAGTGACAGTTAAAGTGACAGTTAAAGTGACAGTTAAAATGACAGTTAAAGTGACAGTGAAAAGTGACAGTTGAAGTGAAAAGTGACAGTTAAAGTGACAGTGAAAAGTGACAGTTAAAGTGACAGTTAAAGTGACCTTGAAAAGTGACAGTTAAAGTGAAAAGTGACAGTTGAAGTGAAAAGTGACAGTTGAAGTGACAGTTAAAGTGACAGTTAAAGTGAAAAGTGACAGTTAAAGTGACAGTTAAAGTGACAGTTAAAGTGACAGTTAAAGTGACAGTTAAAGTGACAGTTAAAGTGACAGTTAAAGTGAAAAGTGACAGTTAAAGTGAAAAGTGACAGTTAAAGTGAAAAGTGACAGTTGAAGTGACAGTTAAAGTGACAGTGAAAAGTGACAGTTAAAGTGAAAAGTGACAGTTAAAGTGACAGTTAAAGTGAAAAGTGACAGTTAAAGTGACAGTGAAAAGTGACAGTTAAAGTGACAGTTAAAGTGACAGTTAAAGTGAAAAGTGACAGTTAAAGTGACAGTGAAAAGTGACAGTTGAAGTGACAGTTAAAGTGACAGTTAAAGTGACAGTTAAAGTGACAGTTAAAGTGACAGTGAAAAGTGACAGTTAAAGTGACAGTTAAAGTGACAGTGAAAAGTGACAGTTAAAGTGAAAAGTGACAGTTAAAGTGACAGTGAAAGTGACAGTGAAAAGTGACAGTTAAAGTGACAGTTAAAGTGACAGTTAAAGTGACAGTTAAAGTGACAGTTAAAGTGAAAAGTGACAGTTAAAGTGAAAAGTGACAGTTAAAGTGACAGTTAAAGTGACAGTTAAAGTGACAGTTAAAGTGACAGTTAAAGTGACAGTTAAAGTGAAAAGTGAAAAGTGACAGTTAAAGTGACAAGTGACAGTTAAAGTGAAAAGTGACAGTTAAAGTGACAAGTGACAGTTAAAGTGACAAGTGACAGTTAAAGTGAAAAGTGACAGTTAAAGTGAAAAGTGACAGTTAAAGTGACAGTTAAAGTGACAGTTAAAGTGACAGTTAAAGGGAAAAGTGACAGTTAAAGTCACAGTTAAAGGGAAAAGTGACAGTGAAAAGTGACAGTTAAAGTGACAGTGAAAAGTGACAGTTAAAGTGACAGTTAAAGTGACAGTTAAAGTGAGTTAAAGTGACAGTTAAAGTGACAGTTAAAATGACAGTTAAAGTGACAGTGAAAAGTGACAGTTGAAGTGAAAAGTGACAGTTAAAGTGACAGTTAAAGTGACAGTGAAAAGTGACAGTTAAAGTGACAGTTAAAGTGACCTTGAAAAGTGACAGTTGAAGTGAAAAGTGACAGTTGAAGTGACAGTTAAAGTGACAGTGAAAAGTGACAGTGAAAAGTGACAGTGAAAAGTGACAGTGAAAAGTGACAGTGAAAAGTGACAGTGAAAAGTGACAGTCAAAAGTGACAGTGAAAAGTGACAGTTAAAGTGACAGTTAAAGTGACAGTTAAAGTGACAGTTAAAGTGAAAAGTGACAGTTGAAGTGACAGTTAAAGTGAAAAGTGACAGTTAAAGTGACAGTTAAAGTGAAAAGTGACAGTTGAAGTGACAGTTAAAGTGACAGTGAAAAGTGACAGTTAAAGTGAAAAGTGACAGTTAAAGTGAAAAGTGACAGTTAAAGTGACAGTTAAAGTGACAGTTAAAGTGAAAAGTGACAGTTAAAGTGACAGTGAAAAGTGACAGTTAAAGTGACAGTTAAAGTGAAAAGTGACAGTTGAAGTGAAAAGTGACAGTTGAAGTGACAGTGAAAAGTGACAGTTAAAGTGACAGTGAAAAGTGACAGTTAAAGTGACAGTTAAAGTGACAGTGAAAAGTGACAGTTAAAGTGAAAAGTGACAGTTAAAGTGACAGTGAAAAGTGACAGTTAAAGTGACAGTTAAAGTGACAGTGAAAAGTGACAGTTAAAGTGAAAAGTGACAGTTAAAGTGACAGTGAAAGTGACAGTGAAAAGTGACAGTTAAAGTGACAGTTAAAGTGACAGTTAAAGTGACAGTTAAAGTGACAGTGAAAAGTGACAGTGAAAAGTGACAGTGAAAAGTGACAGTTAAAGTGACAGTTAAAGTGAAAAGTGACAGTTGAAGTGAAAAGTGACAGTTGAAGTGACAGTTAAAGTGACAGTTAAAGTGACAGTTGAAGTGAAAAGTGACAGTTGAAGTGACAGTTAAAGTGACAGTGAAAAGTGACAGTTAAAGTGAAAAGTGACAGTTAAAGTGAAAAGTGACAGTTAAAGTGAAAAGTGACAGTTAAAGTGACAGTGAAAAGTGACAGTTAAAGTGACAGTTAAAGTGAAAAGTGACAGTTGAAGTGAAAAGTGACAGTTGAAGTGACAGTTAAAGTGACAGTTAAAGTGAAAAGTGACAGTTACAGTGAAAAGTGACAGTTGAAGTGACAGTTAAAGTGACAGTGAAAAGTGACAGTGAAAGTGAAAAGTGACAGTTAAAGTGACAGTTAAAGTGACAGTTAAAGTGACAGTTAAAGTGACAGTTAACCACTTGCTGACCGCCCCATGTAGATATACGTCAGCAGAATGGCACGTACAGGCAAAATCACGTACCTGTACGTGCCATTCTTCCGGCGGGTGGGGTGTCCGATCGGAACCCCCTCCGCCAGCGGGGACGGTCGGCATCGCTTCAGGAGCGATCCGGGACGAGGGGACGGCCAGTGGTTTCTGGCCACCCCCTCGCGATCGCTCCTGGCGAATGAAAAGCTTCCCTTTCCTGTCTATTGTATAGACAGGAAGGCGGAAGTGATGTCACGCTCGGTGCGCCGGTCTATCTGACCGGGACGCCGAGCTGTGCACGTGTAAAGGTTAGTGCACAACAGTACACTGACACCAGTACACATAGGCACATATTCCACCCCCCTGTCACCCCCTGATCACCCCCCAGATCACCCCCTGCCCCCCCAGTCACAGTGTCACTAATTGCAGTGATCATTTATTTACTGATCACTGCATTTAGTGTCAGTGTGACTGTAATAACTGTCAGGGCAGTTAGTTTTAGGCCCCTTTAGGTCTAAGGTAGCCCCCTACCCCCCCCCCCCCCCAATAAATTTTTAACCCCCTGATTGCCCCTAGTTAACCCCTTCACCCCCTTTTGCCAGTGTCACTAAGCGACCGTTTTTCTGATCGCTGCATTAGTGTCACTGGTGTCGCTAGGTAACCATTTTTTTTTTTAGGTTAACCGCCATGTTTATATAGGTTCATAAATAGGTTTATAGGTCAGGTACCCCCATATTACAACCTAAATAAAGGTTTTAACCCCCTGATTGCCCCTAGAGTTAACCCTTTCACCAGTGATCACCGTATAAGTGTCACTGGTGATGCTGGTTAGCCAGTTAGTTATTTAGGTTCCCGGTCAGGTTTTTATATAGCGTCAGGTACCCCCCCCTGATTGCCCCTAGTTAACCCTTTCACCCCCTTTTGCCAGTGTCACTAAGCGATCGTTTTTCTGATCGCTGCATTAGTGTCACTGGTGCCGCTAGGTAGCCAGTTTTTTTTTTTTAGGTTAACCGCCAGGTGATCACCGTATTACTGTTACGGGTGACGCTGGTTAGTTAGCTTGTTTTTTATACTGTCAGGGCACCCGCCATTTATTACCCAATAACGGTTTAACCCCCTGATCACCCGGCGGGTGATATCAATTAGGTTTTAGGGTCAAATAAGGTCTGCGTCGCCCCAGGTTAGTGCCAGTACCGCAAACACCCACGCGCAAAGCATACACCTCCCTTAGCGGTACAGTATCTGAACAGATCAATATCTGATCTGATCAGATCTATACTAGCGTCCCAGCAGTTTAGGGTTCCAAAAAAAACGCATTGTTAGCGGGATCAGCCCAGATACCTGCTAGCACCTGCGTTTTCCCCCTCCGCCCAGCCCAGCCCACCCAAGTGCAGTATCGATCGATCACTGTCACTTACAAAACACTAAGCACACATAACTGCAGCGTTCGCAGAGTCAGGCCTGATCCCTGCGATCGCTAACATTTTTTTTGTGGTAGAGTTTTGATTCAGTCGCTAACAGTCAGGAGCTTTTTTACCTGTGAATCTCAAAAAAATAAAAAAAAATTAAATAGTTGTCGTTTTATTGTTCTCTCTCTCTATTGTTGCTCTTTTTTTACTCCATTCTATTCTGCAATGTTTTATTATGTTTTATCATGCTTGCTTTTCAGGTATGTAATTTTGTTTACTGTGTTTTAGTGTTAAGCATTTTTTTGTTTTCAGGTGCGCCATTCAGTTGCAGCGCGGATTTATTTATCTTGACAGCAACAGCGTTTGCTCCCACGATACATAAAGCCGCGACTCCAACGCTGTAGGAGGTGATTTCACCACCACAGTTAAAAAAAAGAGCATATGTGCCGAAGCATGGGGGCAGCAGGGGGGGGAGGAGCGATTGGCTCCTAATGCCACGTACATACGGTCGAAATTCCGACCGTGTGTACACGGCATAACTTGTGGGAGGATGCCCCCATGCATCGGCATATATAAATGGTGCATGTATGCCCATCATTAGAAGTGGGTGGATGAAGGGAGGTATTCTAATGGTGGGCATACCCACCAATCAATCTCTTTTTCGTTCAGCCAAGAGGCTGCATGAAAAAAAAAGATTACAATATATGTCCAGTATGTTGCTGGACTTTGAATGGTTATACCAGAATGATGCCTGCAGGTTTAGGTATCATCTTGGTATCATTCTTATCAGCCAGTGATCGGCTTTCATGTAAAAGCAATTCTAGCGGGTAATTAGCCTCTAGACTGCTTTTACAAGCAGTGGGAGGGAATGTCCGCCCTCCCGGATATAAACCGCGCCATTGGGAAATTGAGAAAGCATTTTATCACACCAATCTTGGTGTGGTCAGATGCTTTGAGGGCAGAGGAAAGATCTAGGGTCTAATAGACCCCAATTTTTCAAAAAAAGAGTACCTGTCACTGCCTATTGCTATCATAGGGGATATTTACATTCCCTGAGATAACAATAAAAATCATAACAAAGAAAAAAAAAATGGAAGGAACAGTTTAAAAATAAAATAAAAAAAGCTAAATAAAAAAAAAAAAAAAAAAGCACCCCTGCCCCCCCCTTCTCTTGTGCAAAGGCGTACACAAGCGTTGGTCTGGCGTCATATGTAAACAGCAATTGCACCATGCATGTGAGGTATCACCGCAAAGGTCAGATCGAGGGCAGTCATTTTAGCAGTAGACCTCCTCCGTGAATCTAATGTGGTATCATGTAAAGGCTTTTAAAAATGTATGTAGTTTGTCGCCACTGCGTGTTTGTGCGCAATTTTAAAGCATGTCGTGTTTGATATCCATGTACTCGGCCTAAGATCATATTTTTTATTTCATCAAAAATTTGAGCAATATAGTGTGTTTTAGTGCATTAAAATTAAAAAAAGTGTATTTTTTCCACAAAAAATGCGTTTGAAAAATCGCTGCGCAAATACTGTGTGGAAAAAAAAATGCAAAACCCACCATTTTAATCTGTAGGGCCTTTGCTTTAACAATATATATAGTGTTTGGGGATTCAACGTAATTTTCTTGCAAAAAAAATATGTTTTCATGTAAACAAAAAGTGTCAGAAAGGGCTGTGTCTTCAAGTGGTTAGAAGAGTGGGTGACGTGTGACATAGGCTTCTAAATGTTGTGTATAAAATGCCCCCCCCCCAAATGACCCCATTTTGGAAAGTAGACACCCCAAGCTATTTGCTGAGAGCAATGTTGAGCCCATTAAATATTTTTTTTTTTTGTCCCAAGAGATTGAATAATGAAAAAAAATATATATATTTTTTTTTTACAAAAAGTTGTCACTAAATGATATATTGCTCAAACATGTCATGGGCATATGTGGAAATACACCCCAAAATACATTCTGTTGCTTCTCCTGAGTACAGGGATACCACATGTGTGGGACTTTTTGGGAGCCTAGCTGCGTACGGAACCCCAAAAACCAAGCACCGCCTTCAGGCTTTCTAAGGGTGTAATTTTTTTATTTCACTTCTCACTGCCAATCACAGTTTCGGAGGCCATGGAATGCCCAGATGGCATAAAACCCCCCAAAATGACCCCATTTTGGAAAGTAGACACCCCAAGCTATTTGCTGAGAGGTATGGTGAGTATTTTGCAGATCTCGCTTTTAGTCACAAAGTTTTGAAAATTGAAAAAAAAAAAAAAAATTTTCTTTACTTTCTTCATTTTCAAAAACAAAATGAGAGCTGTAAAATACTCACCATGCCTCTCAACAAATAGCTTGGGGTGTCTACTTTCCAAAATGGGGTCATTTGGGGGGGTTTTGTGCTACTTTGGCATTTTATGGCCTTCGAAACTGTGATAGGTAGTGAGGAGTGAAATCAAAAATTTGCACCCTTAGAAATCCTGAAGGCGGTGCTTGGGTTTCGGGGCCCCGTACGCGGCTAGGCTCCCAAAAAGTCCCACACATGTGGTATCCCCATACTCAGGAGAAGCAGCAAAATGTATTTTGTGGTGCAATTCCACATATAACTATGGCATGTGTGAGCAATATATCATTTAGTGGCAACTTTTTGAAAAAAAAATTTATTTTTTATTTTTGTCTTTATTCAAATCACTTGGGACTAAAAAAAAAAATATTCAATGGGCTCAACATGCCTCTCAGCAAATAGCTTGGGGTGTCTACTTTCCAAAATGGGGTCATTTGGGGGGGTTTGTACTTCCCTGCCATTTTAGCACCTCAAGAAATGAAATAGGCAGTCATAAATTAAAAGCGGTGTAAATTCCAGAAAATGTACTCTAGTTTGTAGACGCTATAACTTTTGCGCAAACCAATAAATATACGCTTATTGGCATTTTTTTTTACTAAAGACATGTGGCTGAATACATTTTGGCCCAAATGTTTGACTAAAATTGAGTTTATTAGATTTTTCTTATAACAAAAAGTAGAAAATCTCTTTTTTTCAAAATTTTCGCTCTTTTTCCGTTTATATCGCAAAAAATAAAAATCACAGAGGCAATCAAATACCATCAAAAGAAAGCTCTATTTGTGGGAAGAAAGGACGCAAATTTCGTTTGGTTACAAAATTGCATGACCGCGCAATTACCAGTTAAAGTAGTGCAGTGCGAAATTGAAAAAAGACCTCTGGTCTTAAGCTGACAATTGGTCCGGGGCTGAAGTGGTTAAAGTGACAGTTAAAGTGAAAAGTGACAGTTAAAGTGTCACAGTTAAGGGAAAAAGTGCAACTTTAAAATAAAGTTGCCCAAAATCTTCAAAACTTGCACTTTTGGCAATTTGGGGCTAAAAGTGCGATTTTGGTAAAAAAAATAAAAAAAAACAAAATTTCAAAATATGACAGTTGGAAAAAAAAAACAACGAATAATGACAAAATTAAAACAGTTGGAAGAAATGACAAAATATCAGTGGAAATTTTTTTTTTAACTCATATTTTCATTATAAATGACAGTTAGAAAAAATGAAAATGACAGTAGGAAGAAATTACAAAATATGATAGTTTAACCACTAGCTGACCGCCTCACAGAGATATACTGCGGAAGAATGGCACAGGCAGGCAAAGTAACGTACCTGTACATTACTCCCCTCCCGCAGGTTGGGGGGGGGGGGGAGTGCGATCGCTGAGGCGGTCGGCATAGTTTCAGGAGCAATCTGTCCAGAGGGGGAGGCCACCGATTAATGGCCACCCCCTCACGATCGCTCCTGGCCAATAAGCTTCCTCTGCTTCTGTAATATAAACAGAAGCAGAGGAAGTGATGTCATCTCGCCTCGTGCAGCCTTTTTGTTCCCGCGCCCGAGGAGAGAAGACATCCAAGCAAGTCTGCACCAACACTACACTAAGGCCCCTTTCACACCGAAGCGTTTCAGGCGCTACAGTGCTAAAAATAGCACCTGAAAAAAAAAAAACAGGGGCTTTCACACTGGAGCGGTGCGCTAGCAGGACGGTAAAAAAAAAAAAAAAAAAAGTCCTGCTAGCAGCATCTTTGGAGCTGTGTATGCACTGCTCCTACCCATTGAAATCAATGGGACAGCGGGGGGGGGGGGGGGGGGTTAACCCCTTTTCGGCTGCTAGTGGGGGTTAAAACCACCCCGCTAGCGGCCAAATACCGCTGCTAAAACTACGCTAAAGCAGCACTAAATATAGCGCTGCTTTACCGCCAACGCCCGCATCGCCCCAGTGTGAAAGGGGCCTAACAGTAAAAAACGTAGGCACACAAATCTCCCCCGATCACCCCCAGTCAGTGTCACCGATTGCAGTGTTCATTTTTTACTGATCACTGCATTTGGTGTCATTGTGACTGCAATAAACGTTAGGGCAGTTAGTGGTAGGCCCCTTTAGGTCTAGGTTACCCCCTAACCCCCCAATAAAGGTTTAACCCATTGATCCCCAGTTAACCCCCATCACCAGTGTCTAAGCAATCTTTTTGCTGATCGCTGTATTAGTGTCACAGGTAACGCTAGTTAGGGAGGTAAGTATTTAGGTTCACCGTCAGCTTTTTATAGCGTCAGGTACCCCCATATACTACCTAGTAAAGGTAGTAGCCCCATGATTGCCCCCTAGTTAACCCTTTCACCAGTGATCACTGTATAACTGTTACGGGTGACATTGGTTAGTTTATTTTTTAAACCTGCCGTTTACCTAATAAAAGGTGAAACCCCCCCCCTGATCGCCTGGCGGGTGATACAAGTTAGGTTTTGGGGTCAGATAGGGTCTGCATCGCCCCAGACACAGAGTCAGGTTAGTGCCAGTACCGCTAACACCCACGCACGCAGCATACACCTCAGTGGTATAGTATCTGAACAGATCGATATCTGATCAAATCTATACTAGCGTCCCCAGCAGTTTAGAGTTCCCAAAAATGCAGCGTTAGCGGGATCAGCCCAGATACCTGCTAGCACCTGCATTTTACCCCTCCACCCAGCATCGATCGATCACTGTCACTTACAAAACACTAAAAACACACATAACTGCAGCGTTCGCAGAGTCAGGCCTGATCCCTGCGATCACTAACAGTTTTTTGCTAGCGTTTGTTACATTTGCTGACAGTCAAGAGCTTTACCTGCGAGTCTTACTACTGTACCACTAAATTTAGAGCCCAAAATGGCAAATCGAAGGTACACTAGTGAAGAGGCCTACACATTTCTGAGCATGACGATAGTGAAGAGGAGGTCACTCATCTGTGTTTAGGCTCAGAATACGATCCTGTAGAGGACAGCGGCTTCATAACAGACAGCTCTGACGAGTTGTGGTCCCTGCCAAGGTCAGGCGTACCAGACCCCGATCTTCTGCTGTTGAGGTGCAAGAACCACAGGTCCCTCGTATGGAGCAGAGAAGTACTAGCGACGCAATTACTTCTGGTGAACTGGCAAGCACCAGCGGCCTTGTACATCCTGGTCTGTACATCCAACACTGCAGTAACACGTGGAGAGGTGGCAAGTCCCATAAGTGCAGTGCAAGCTAGCAAGCACAAGTAGTGACCCGCTGCCACCAAGAAGACAAAGACAGGCCTGTCATGCCCATTTGATAAATGAGAACAGTTGGAAGAAATTACAAAATATGACAGTTTAAAATTAAAGTTGCACTTTTTCCCAAAAATTTGCCCAAAATCGCACATTTTGCCTAAAATCACACTTTTCCCAAAATCATCCAAACTTGCGCTTTTTGCCCAACATCACACCTTATGACAAATTGCTCAATATCCCACTATTCGCCTAAAATCACTAAAAGTTATTTTTTGCTTAACCACTTGACCACTGGGGACTTAAACACCCTTAATAACCAGACCAATTTTCAGCTTTCGGTGCTCTCACACTTTGAATGACAATTACTCATTCATACAACACTGTACCCATATGAAATTTTTGTCCTTTTTTTCCACACAAATAGAGCTTTCTTTTGGTGGTATTTAATCACCTCTGGGTTTTTTATTTTTTGCGCTATAAAAGAAAAATGACTGAAAATTCAGTAAATACTGCTACATATCCTTGGTAAAAATAAGTACAAATTGGGGTATATTATTTGGTCTTTGTGAAAGTTATAGAGTCCACAAGCTATAATGCCAATATCTGAAAATTGATCATACCTGAAGTACTGACGGCCTATCTCATTTCTTGAGTCCCCAACATGCCATAAAAGTACAAATACCCCCCAAATGACCCCTTTTTGGAAAGAAGACATTCCAAGGTATTTAGAAAAAGGCATGGTGAGTTTTTTGCAGTTGTCATTTTTTCCCCACAATTCTTTGCAATATCAAGATAATTTTTATTTTTTATTTTTTTTCACAAAATTGTCATATTAGCAGGTTATTTCTCACACACAGCATATGCATACCACAAATTACACCCCAAAACACATTCTACTATTACTCCTGAGTACCGCGATACCACATGTGTGAGACTTTTACACAGCATAGCCACATACAGAGGCCCAACATGCAGGGAGCACCTTCAGGCGTTCTGGAGCACCCAGGACAATGCTGACATTTCTCTCCTACATGTAAAAATCATCATTTATTTGCTAGAAAATGACATAGAACCCCAAAACATTATATAGGTTTTTTTAGCAAAGACCCAAAGAATACAATGGCGGTCGTTGCAAATTTAGCCCAATGTTTTTGCATAATGTGAAAGATGAAGTTACGCCGAGTAAATAGATACCCAACATGTCACCCTTCAAAATTGCACACTCGTGAAATGGCGCCAAACTTCGCTACTTAAAAATCCCCATAGGCTTTAATTTTTTGTACTGGTTACATGTTTTGAGTTACAGAGGAGGTCTAGGGCCAAAATTATTGTTCTCGCTCCAACGTTCGCAGCGATACCTCACATGTGTGGTTTGAACACCGGTTTCAAATGTGGGCGGGACTTACGTATGCGTTCACTTCTGCATGCAAGCACACGGGGACAGGGACGCTTTAAAAAAAAAAAAATATTTTATTGTTCATTTTACTTTATTTTAGTTTGACCCTTTTTTCCCCCCAAAAAAATTTTTTGATCACTTTTATTCCTATTACAAGGAATGTAAACATCCCTTGTAATAGGAATATGGCATTACAGGTCCTCTTTACAGTGAGATATGGGGTCAATAAGACCCCACATCTCACCTCTAGGCTGGAAAGCCTGAAATAAGAAAAAAAAAACGATCCTGGCTTTGATCGTAGCGAGTATGGCAGGGTATGGCAGAGCATGGCAGGGTAAGGCAGAGTATTGCCCAGTATTGGAGGGTATGGCACAGTATTGGAGGGTATGGCAGAGCATTGCAGGGTATCCATCCATCCATACCCTGCAATACCCAGCAGGCTATTGCAGGGTATGGAGGGATGGCTGAGCATGGATGGATCGGTGGCATGCAGAGCAGGCTGTGGGCACTACAGATCCCGCCCACAGCACTTCTGCCACCGATCCCTCCCTTTCTCCTCTCACACTGTACTGATCGGTACAGAGAGAGGAGGAGAGAGGAACCGGCGTCAAATGACGCCGGTTTGCTTACATGTGATCACTCCGTCATTTGACGGAGTGATCACGTGGTAAACGGCCGCGATGAGCTCTCTGGACCCGGCGATCATGGATGTTCTTGAGTGCGCGCCCCAGGGGGCGCGCAAGAGCAGAATTCTGTGAGGCCGTTAATTAACGGCCTCCCAGAGTTAAGCAACCGCCCTGTAGCCGTTTTTTCGGCTATGGGCCGGTTGTTAACTGGTTAAAATCATGTTTTGCCCAAAATCCCACTTTTTGCCTAAAATCACCCGAAATTGCACTTTGCCCCAAGTCGTTAAAACATTTGCATTTTTGGGCAAAAAGTTTGATTTTAGGCAACAGGTGCGATTTTGGGCTAAAAAAGTGTGATTGGTCAATTTTGGGGGAAAAAAATAAATAAAAAAAAAAAGACTTTGGGTTCACCAACCCCCAGGACTTAAAAAGGTGTCAAGAACCAACAAAAATAATGAGGCATGGGTATTCATTAGCCATAAAAATATTTTTATTAATGTACAAATTAATTTGAGAACATTAAAATTTACATAAAATGTGGAACAACGATTAATGTTTTGATATGTTGAAACAATCAAGCTGACAATTTTTTTTATACCATTCTACATGTTTTGCTCTGAACTTCATCAGGAGTTGAGTAAAGAATACCACAGTAAAAGAAAGTTGTATGAATAAATCAAAAAAAAAAAAATTAACTGAATATATAATGGCCAACAGATGTCTTACCAGTATCCTTAGAAAAATCACCTGGTCAAAACCAGGTACCACAAATGTTAATTGGAATCAATTTGCACACCAATATATATATATGCAGTGAATCTCTCATCCACCAAGCCCATGTATACTATTCAGGACAACAGGAGGATGCAAAGCATTTGGCTCAACACTAAGGCCCCATGCACACGAGACGCAGTTTTAATGCCGCGTTTGCGTCTATAAGCGTTTGTAAAGATAACATCCTATAGACCCTCCAAGCTCAGAAAGCATGTATTAACTATTTGCTGCTGCTCACTCTGATCAAAATGGCAGAGAGGTTGTACACTTGCATTTGCCTCTGGTTTTTATTTTTGGAAACGGATCCCATATTGAATATATGTCAGGAAATGCTCCTGGTGAGGCAGCAAAGTCATTGCAAATTGCGTGAGAGGTTCACAATCAGTTGTGTCGGCATGAAGTATGGATAGTTTTAAGCCTCTTGGACGTGCATCTTAAACGAAAACTTTGAGTATGGGAAAATTCAAGTCAGACTTACCGGTAACCAGAGGTTCTTAAAAGGAATCTCTGGAGAGGCCTGAAATGCAGCCTTGACCACTGTATGGCTGGCATTGAAGAGGTTAATGTCCCCAAAGCAGACAACCCTTCGAACCAAAAAAAAAAAAAAAAAAACCCTCACGCGTTTTAAGCTGGCTGTTTTTCCCCTGTGATAGGACAGCTGATTAAAAAAAAAAAAAAAAAAAATAGGAATATACATATTCCTATCTAGAACAGCGTCTAAGTCAGGACCAAACAGCAAATCCCCCTGAAACTGTAGCCCACACAGCTTATTTTTGGATGCCGCGTCTCCCGACCGAAGTCTTCAACCATAGAGCCCTTCTGGCCGAGTTAGTGAAGGCTGCTGATCTAGCAGTCATCTTGATAGATTCTGCTGAGGCATCAGATATAAAGGCTACATCGGCTGAAAGGGTCAAGAAGGAATCCAAAATATTTTATTTTTGAGAGTCTGCTGAAATATGGGCCTCAAGTTGATTCAACCAGAACTCCATATTCCTGGAGACGACAGTAGTAGCCATAGCAGGCTTGAGATTTCCCATGACGGATTGCCAAGCCCTTTTAAGCTGCTGATCCATCCTCTTATCCATGGGGGTTTAATACACCCATGTCTTCAAAAGCTAAATCAGTTGATCGAGACCTGAGAGAAGGCAGCATCTAGTTTGGGATGTTTGTTCCAAACCTCCGCCAGGTCTTTTTTTGATGGAGGTTCTCTTTCTGGCTCTGCCCACTCCTTTAACCGCTTCAGCACCGGGCCATTTTTTACCCTTCCTTACCAGAGCACTTTTTGCGATTCGGCACTGCGTCGCTTTAACTAACAATTGCGGTCATGCGACATTACACCCAAACAAAATTGACGTCCTTTTTTTCCCCCACAAATACTTTCTTTTGGTGGTATTTGATCACCTCTGCGGTTTTTTTATTTTTTGCGCTATAAACAGAAGAGCCACAATTTGGAAAAAAAAAAAAAAAAACACAATATTTATTATTTTGCTCTAATAAAAATATCCCATTTAAAAAAAAAAAAAAAAAGATTTTTTTCCTCAGTTTAGACCGATACGTATTCTACATATTTTTGGTAAAAAATAAGCGTATATTGATCGGTTTGCGCAAAAGTTATAGCGTCTACAAAATGGGGGATAGATTTATTGAATTTTTTTTATTTATTTTTTTACTAGTAATGGCGGCGATCTGCGATTTTTTTTTCGTGACTGCGACATATCGGACACTTTTGACACATTTTTGGAACCATTCACATTTACACAGCGATCGTTGCTATAAAATTGCATTGATTACTGTGTAAATGTGACTGGCAGGGAAGGGGTTAACACTAGGGGCGCTGTAGGGGTTAATGTGTTCCCTAATAGAAGTGATTCTAACTTTGGGGGAGGGGACTCAAGGGGAGAAGACCGATCATGTGTTCCTCTGTACTGGGATCACATGATCGGTCTCCTCTCCGCTGATAGGACGTGGAGCTGTGCGTTTACACACAGCTCCACGGTCCCGTTGTTTTAACGGGCACTCGCACCGGGTCCCGAGCGATGCCCCAGGCGGCCGGGAATCCGAGGACATCATATGACGCCCACCCAGGATGGTAGATCCACCTTGTGGGCGTCATATGACAGCGGGCAGTGTTGAAGTGGTTAATAGTCTCATAAATAACAGTGTACTGGGAAACTGCGATTTTTGATGAGACCGATAGCGCTGGAACCACCAAATAAGCACCAGCCCCATTCCTCTTTTCTCCGCCTGCGACTTCCAGCAGAAATGATGCCATACGCCTGCTCCGTGGGCTCCACCCCCCTCCGGATGCCTCACTTCCGACGGATGGAGCACAGCATGCCATCCCCAAGATGGTGGCGTCACAGGCAACAGACAAAGGAAAAAAAATAACTGCAACCGATGTGCCTTGCCGCCGCCTAGGAATAGAGCCCACAGCAGTCCAGACTCTCCCTGAGCTTAAATGGAGAGGGAGAAGGAGCCGAGCCAGCAGAATTGACCATAGCTGTGGGATGGGAGGAACAGCTCTCCTGACACACACGATGTCCTGAAAGCCCAGGTTTCCTACTCCACCAAAGAGCCCTGATCTCCCACGAAGTGTTCCCTCTGGAGGAAACACATAAACTGACTATGTGGGAAGGAGCCTCCTTTTAAAGTTTGGTGGAAGAGGTGTTGCCTGTTGGCAAGGGGGAGGAGTCACTCTGGCACTGTCCTGAAAGTCGTTAAGGGAAATCATTTTTCTACACATGTTGAACTGGATGGACTGTTGTCTTCATTCAACCATACCAACTATGTAACTATATGATGCCATCATGGCAGCAGAGGATGGAAGCCCATAGTCAAGATGGCAGGCAATGGAGCACACGAGGGGGCCTAGGTCCAGGCTGGCACCCACAACCACTTGAACGTACAGCTGGAGGGCCAAGCAGGCACCAGAAGCACCCACACAACACAATCCTCCCCACCACCCACACAGGCATCTACTTACCGATCCAGCTGGAGCGTGTGGGTAAGGCTGCCATGACAGCTATCTCCCCCCCCCCCCTCGGTGGAGACGAGGATCTGTCAGCCAGGGTAACACCGACGCCCGGTCATACGTGTCCCTGTGAAACCTATAACTCACAGTCCAGGATGGGGCATAGTGGCAGCTGACCGAGCTAGTGGTCCATGCACGATTTAGATTATCCAGCCCGTCTGTTGATGGGATCCGTTTATTTTTTCCTCCTGCAGAGACCTGTAGTCCCATAACTAAGTGTTTGTAAAGGCTCGTTTAAAACAAAAAAATAAAACCATGATATACCTACCTCCTCTATGCTGTTGGTTTTGCAGCAGCCCAGATCCTCTTCTCAGGTCACTTTGCTGCTCTTGGCCCCTTCCTCCTATTGAGTGCCCACTCAGCCAGCAGCTCTATGGGGCACCAGAGTCAGAGCTCCGTGTATCCATTCAGACATGGAGCCTGACCTGGCCCTGCCCCCTCCCCTGATTTGGGTTATCTTTAAGCCAAAAGTTACTTGCATTTTTGATAATGTACTTTTTGCTATAAAATTTTGCAAAGAAAAGGGTTTTCAAAAAGTCAGAAAATTGGATAACAAAATAAAAGATTTATTTAAAAAAAAATTACATACAAGTTAGTCACAAAAAAAGTGATTAGTTAAAACAATGCTAACAGTTCTCCATCTTGGGCATGTCAAGTGTGATCTCATTCAGGGTGTCCAGGAAGGATGGGCATGTGCTTGACATATCTGGGGGGAAAAAAAAAAACATTTTGAATCAATTTAGAATTTTCTGACAGCGAAAAGTGGATTACAATTGGCTTAGGATTAGACCCCAGTTTTGTCTAGTTAAAAGACTGGTCAGGCACAAAATGATTCAGCTACAGTGGTGGTTTACCAACCTTATGCTGGCCATACACCATACGAGAAATTGTCCGAACCCAGTTTTGAAAACGAACGTTTGGCTGTGAGCGCAGATGGTGCCATCGGGTAATAACCGATAAATCGTTCACCGGACAAATACATTTTATGTTCGTTTTTTTACATATACCTAGTGCAGACAAGTCAGATGGGAAACATTAACCTTTCAATTTATCATTCGGCAGAAAATTTTTAAACTTGTCTGTTTTTTCGGCTCAAAAATTTCCAAACAATTAGAGATTTTGTGCCCATTAACTGGCCGAAAAAACGACTGAATTACGGCTGATTTTTTTGAATAGTGTATGGCCAGCATTAGAGTTCATAATCGATTAGTTGGCTGTTTTTTTAAGGTTATTAATCGAAAAAAAAATATGTAAAGTTGAAGTTTAATATCTATGCAGTGGCAAATATAAATAACCAACTATACGGTTGGGGGGCAAAATATACTGTATATACTAACATTAGAGGGTGAATCTGGTAAAGATCAGACCAAATTATTTTTTTAAATAAAAAAAGAATTAAGAACGTTTGTTTGATTTTCTAATAGTTAGTGGGGTCAAATCGATGTTAGTTTTCAACCACAGTGACAGGAAAATTTGGAAATTGAAAATTCCTTTGAACAAGAAGTTTTGACAGTATGTGGTTTTCGTTCAGAAATTACATTTGTTTTAAAAAACAGAACGTTAAAAACCCAAGTAAAAATGTCAAACATTCTTTCAGTCAGCGAATGTACAAAGATTTGTCTGAATATTCTCATCTGAAAATTGATCCGTGTGGCCAGCATAAGGCTTGGTACACGTCTAAGGAGTTTGCTTCTGATTAGTTTCTGCAGTGAGTTTTGATTTTTCTCATGGGATTTTGCTGCAGTTGTTGCATTTTTTTGGCCAATTTGATTTTTAAAACAAATTGCTGCAAAAACATAATGCATGCTTTTCTGCAGCTTCTCCATTGAAGTATATTAGAAAAAAAAAATTCATTTACTGAAAGTAATATTTACAGTAGCATTTTTCTCTTTGTACTATAAAGGGCTCAGTTTAGTTTTTTTAATCCCATTATGTTACTGGCCGATTAATGAAAATAGTAATCAATTTCATAATTGATTAGTTGTTTCAGCCCTATTTAGTTACATTGCATCATACATCCTGTTGTGTATTATATAGATTATAGGGATTCATGTCTCCACCTAGTGGCATAAAACCCATACACCAATTAGAATTGTTATTATTTGATATTTATCCTGTTTCTTACCCATTGTAAATGTATTCTTTCCAAATTAGATAATTTTTAGTACTGATATAGTAGCAATGCCAGGTAACAAAATAACCCATTAGCAATTTGTATAGTAGACTTGACAAGAGGGATGTGCCCAAAACCTTGCCAATAGCAAGAACCTGTAGTTAAAGCCAATGGCTCGCCTTAGCAATGAGAATACTGCATACAATATCAGATGTGGGACCTCTCCTGCCTTTATCCAGAGCATTCACTTAATATGTTACCCTCTACCATTGATTAGACATTAGGTTATTGGGATCATTACAAGGAGTTTCTGCAGAATTGGAAGCAAGTGAAGTCTGAGATACAGTAAAACCCCCACAAGTCTACAAAAACAAAAGTCTGGATGAAGATACACTTTTTTTGTATTGCAGTCAAAGTTGTTAAAACCAACCTGATTCCCAGGTAAAGACTGGAATATCCATTAGAGCCGGCTCCTTGGTCAATAATGAAAACTCATTTTCATACACAATAAGGGGAACTCCAGCAAGGTAGAGATGGCTCAGTTTGCACTCTTCAGGAACGTCAAAGGTTTCAAACTCTAGGAAGAGAAATAATCTTACTAGGCAACCTTCCATGGCCATTACCGATTGATCAAGCAGCTTGTGCTTTGCATTACTGAATAAGTTAGTTCACTCGAGTCACTTGGCAAGACAAAAGTTCAGTTACAGTGGCAACGGCAAGTATTCAATTAAATTGGTCACTCTTTGTACATTAATGAAAAAAATAAACTTAAATGATTTTAGCAAATGGCTGCAACATAACAAAGTGAAAAAGGGGTCTGAATACTTTGTCCCCCACTGTATGTCAGTTGCAGTCTCAAGCATTAAAATGCAATTGGAGAGAAACATACAATTTGTTTAACTTTTGCATGCCATTCACCTATGAAGTGCCTTTTGTAGACCAAGAACCTGAGACCGCCATCTTGAATGTGATGTCAGCATCCCCAAACTCAGCTGACAATACTAGTCCTTTTCTCCCCTGGCAAAAAAAGTATGTGGGAGGAAAGGGATGGAGGAGCTGGATTGGCACAAAGCCAATACAGCTCACAGAACAGGGCTATGCTAGGAAATGGACTTGAAGTGGTCCAGTTCAGCACTTTTGCAAGCGAATAAAAGAACCATTTATACAAAGAAAAATGCTGGCGACAACCTTTAACCACTTGCCGACCAGCTGCCATCATACTGCGGCAGGTCAGCACGATACCACGAACAGTTGTAGCTGTAAACCGGTTCCTTTAAACAGGATAGCAGGTGCCAATGCCCATGACTGGCAGCTGCAATGACTGCTGGCTGTGCACGAGAGGCAGAACAGGGACGCGTGTAAAAACAAATCCCTGTTCTGAGAGGAGAGGCAGATTGAGAGTTTTTAATAGCTAGGAACCACGATCTGTCATCTTTTATAGCCAGTCCCCTCCCTCCACAGTTAAGACCTTGACTGCCCCCTAGTGTTAACCCCTTCCCTGTAGTGACATTTACACTAATCAGTGCATCTTTTATAGCACTGATCGCTGTATTATATCCCTCCCCATTTTGTAGATGCCAACTTTTGCGCAAATCAATATTACTTATTCCATAAAAAAAAAAAAAAAAAAAATAAAAATCGGCCTAAACTGAGGTGGGAAAAAAAAAAAAATTCCATTATAGCAAAAATTAAATAGGATTTTCTAAATTGTCGCTTTTTGCACTAGAAACAAACAAAAGAAAGCTCTATTTGTGGGGGAAAAAAAAAACAAATTGTTTGGGTACAGCCTCGCATGACTGCGCAATTGTCAGTTAAAGTGATGCAGTGCTGAATTGCAAAAAATAGCCTGGTCATTGAGCAGCCAAATCTTCTGGGGCTGAAGTAGTTAAAGCACTTAACTGGTAATTTCTAGGTAATCCTGGACTTGTACTGTTAAATGAAAAGCTTATTTACCTTTGTGTGCCATATTGGCTATGTGTTGTGCTAACAAATGTTCCCCCAATGCAATTTAAATATTAGATCCAAACCCATTAAAAGCCAGCCATACAAAGCAATTCTTTCCTGCAACCATGTTAACTGTTGATTGGGGAAAGCCCTCCCATGGAGCCATTGTGTTATGGCAGACCACCAATTGCTAGTGGCTATAATCACTTGTAAAAATGCAACAGGCTGGTTTTACCAAAGTTGATCGAGCAATCAACTCAGGTACATTTAGCGTGCCCATACTTGGTTTGAGGGGTAGTTCAGCAGGAACTAGTTAAGATTCAGTTTCCCCATTTTGCTGGAGGTTTACATGTTCTGGGAATGCCTGCTCCTGGGAGCTTTCAAGAATCCAAAAGACTCAGATCACACAACTTACAGGAATATCTCTTGGGGGGGTTGACCTTCCTGATTTACCACCACTAGCCAAAACCCAGTATAAATCCCTGCTCATTAATTTTATAAAAACATGTATTGTAGGGAAGTGGAAGCACACGGAACCTCCTTACAACTGGTAGGTGGATCATAATCAATGAGATCAGTTGTATGGAGACCTTATCGCATCTACTGCAGAGAAGAGAGATTCTACCTGGTTTTCCTGGAATGATGATTTTAGGTTACACAACAGTGACAGATGAAGGCCAGACTGTCACTCCTGTAAAGCCAATCACCTAACAAGAGAAAGCACAGGATTTACAAGCCAACACTTCATTCAAAAATGGGAGACAGATGAATACACCTGGAAGACTGCATGGGGGGGGGGGGGGGGGGGGGAATTGATGTGCATCTCCCCTATATGCTGTTCAAACAGATTGAACAAACCCACTGGACTTTTCTGCAAGCAATACAAGCAAACCGGAATGGACATCTGTCCATATAAACGAGTTGTTCCCACAAGCTTTTGATAGCATTAAATGGAAGTGGGTTTTCCAAGTATTGCAAGAATCTAGCTTTCATGATTTCCCACATTTAATACATTCCATGCACGCTTTCCCCATTTGTTAAAATAAATCCAGAAAGCGAACTGTCCAATCCCTATATGTGGTACTCACCAAGGCTGCCCACTCCATCTTAATATCAATAAAAACATCCCACCATTTTGTTTCCTCCAACCCCAGGGAACATCTGTGCCAAACCCTACTGCATTAGAGGAATTTGGGACCTTTTCAGGTTTAAAAGTTAAAATTTTCAAAAGTGGGTGGTCCAATGATTAAACAGTCAAACCGATCCGGTTTTGGACTGTCTGAGAGACAGCCTGGGAGTTCTAGCCTATGTGCTGTAGTCACGAGGTAGACAGTTTGAGCCTCTACAAGAAACATCTTTCCGATGCTTAAAAAAGGCTTTTGATGATCCCTTAGTACCGCCAACAAATCCCATGTGGGGCATTTGTGTCTTGGGTGATATTTAGCCAATGCTTTGCAAAAACAAACAAATGGGTCTTGTAGTGTCTGTTCTAGATGCACTGAAATCGCCGCTACTGGACCTTCAGTGTATCAAGCGAAAGACCTTTATCAGCACCCTGCTGTAGGAACTCTAATGGAACCGGCCTAGCTGGTCTGATGACCAAAGGGTCTACTGATAACTGTCCATCTAAAAAAACGGCGCAACACAAAGTGGAGCCTAAGTCTGGATATTTCAGACTAGTACCCCATCTGGTTTAGGCTGCCCTTCAGGGGCACTGCTGTTAAGGATGCCAAGTTGTCATCTGCCCAAGACAGTCTGTAGGGCCAAGTTCATAAGACGCCCGCTTCTTGTGCCCTTTTGAGATGGCCTTGTCTGATAATCAGGAGCAAATACATCCAGGTGTTCTGTTTGAAGGCCCACAGCTCCAGAAAATGGCCCTCATTTTCCTCCAGTTGGAGGACTTCCTGGATTGTTCTACTGTCCAGGACCCTTGGGCCATCTGGCTTTCAAGATGTGCACCCCACCCCCAGGAACTTGCATCTGTTGTCAAGATCTATGCTGTGGGAAAGGTCAAGTACAAACCCTTGCTCAAATTAGTTTGCTTCCTCTACCACGATAACTTTACTGGAGGTGGGATTTTGATCTGGTTCTCCAAAGACTCTGCGTAGGCCCAATTCTGTAGAATCACTTGTTGGAGGCCTCTCAAATGGAGTGTCTCCTAGTCACCAGCTGGGAATCCCACTGAACAGCTGGGATTGAGGCTGTGAGAAGCCCCAGCGTGGACATGGCTGCCTGAAGAGACAGATAAATTTGTCAAATCTTTACTGCAGCCTGCACCTTTATCACATTTTCCTCTGGGAGGAAATCACCTGACCAGGTCTTCCTGAATTAAAGCCAAAGATCTTGGAGTGATCCTCTGATTCCACCGAGGCATCGGCCATGTAACCTACCACCTTCTGTAGGACTGGCAGAGTCTCCAGCAGATCTTCTCGTGAAGTCCCTGCCTCAATATGGCCCTTTAGCTGCGTGTTCTAAATTCCTGGCTACTATAGTTGACGCCATTGCTGGTTTGAAATTGACTATTGTAGAATCCCAAATTTTTAGCAAGGAATCAGCCCTCTTGTCCTTTAACCACTTCAATACCAGGCACTTATACACCTTCCTGCCCAGGCCAATTTTCAGCGCTGTCGAAATTTGAATGACAATTGCGTGGTCAAACACTGTACTCTGTACTGTACTTTTTTATCATTTTGTTCCCACAAATAGAGCTTTCTTTTGGTGGTATTTGATCACTCTGCGATTATTTTGTGCAACAAATACAATTTTGAAAAAAAACAAATTGTTAGTTTTGTAAATATGTACTTTCTTCAGTACAGACGGGCACCCATAGGCAGCATCGATGGGTGGCATTGCTGGGCACCACTGATTTTTTATATCATGGTGCCAGTCAGTGCCCATTTGCACAGATTGGCCATCATTTGCACATGTGGATGGCCATGGGGTACATACCTGGCCATCCACATGTTGCCCACTTCCCTGGTAGTCCTGGAGGACTGAGGGGGGGGGCTGTGCTGATAATCAGCAAAGACTGCTTGCCATGTACTCGAGAATTACAGCATGCAATGAACACAGGGCTACAGTGTTCCCTATACATTGGCAAGAGTTATGTTATAGAAACCCCTTGGGAAGGACAACATTCCTGGTTTACACTGTAGCATACAAGCAGTTTAGAAAAATATGACAAGCAAGCCTAAACCCCCCCCCCCCCCCCCCAGTAAACACTTGCCTTCAGGATGGTAAGGCAGACACTTCTCAATCTCAGGGTACTTTCGTTTGCTTGGTGTGATGCAGGCTTCAGAAATCTGAAATTGAATAGTTAACCATTTATTAAGGCAGCAGCCGATACACATTAGATTGGCCCAAACTAAAAGGGGTAGGCTGGGTGGGTTAAAATTCAGGTTTCCATTGTGTGTCTTGCCACTGGAGAAACCCCACCCTCCCAGTCCTGATGCTACACAAGCGAGGAACCTCTCCAGGGGTGGGGGGGGGCACAAACCTCAAAACTAGTGCTTAAAGCTACATTTATACAACTTTCAGAAATAGGCCCCTTGAGTTTTGCCCATTAGAGCCGGTAAGCATTTTCATGCTAGTCAGCAATAGCAGTATACATATTGCAGTTATCACTTGATAGTGTACATTTGTAATGCAGAAGGAAAGTGCATGAAACCAAGCCAATATTGGGTAATCAGCCAATCATGGAAATATATTTAAATATAAAAAAATAAAATAAAAAAAAAGTCCCTCCTCCTACACAGGACTACATGTCCCATGAGTCATTGTACCTCAAAACCACAAGTTCTAAACTGAGCTGTATGTGCACTGCACACCGATATGTAAGCAATGCATTCTGTATGCAAGCCAACTAATCAGATGAAAAACTTAAGTCAGTTAGGCTAGTTGACAGACATTTTCATAATCGATAAAGTCAATCCCCCCATTTCAACCCTACTTTTAACCCAGCAAATTTATATACTGTTGCAACATGCATATGCAAAAGGCACATGTAATGCAATTGCACCATAACAATCCTGCAAGATATTGCACTTCAGGAACAAATCATTAGTGCCTTCAGGAAACAAAAGGTTAAGTGCCATGTTTTTTGCATGCCCCTCTTCATGCCGATGTGAAACTGACCAACACAGACTATACCATACACATGGCAAGGCATCATATGACTTTAGGGCCAAGTCTATTGCAGCCCAGTCAGCTGTGATTAGACTGCAAGATCTGAACCTGCCCTAAAGGCAGAATTACAAATCACTTTTTGGAGCTCATCTGCCTATAGGGGTACACATACCAATTATGTTGCTATTCAGTGCACACATTGAACATATTTACACCTCCAAAAACTCTCAACCCAACATGGCACCAAAATCCTGAGAGAGAATCTCCCAAACTGAAAGATAGAATATGGCGCAGCTGTGCATAGTAATTAGTCAGTCGTCATCATTTTTGAAAGCGCAGCCAATTGGGTGTTCTACACAACTGCTTCAGTCTTGGAAATCCTGTGTGACTTAAGTTGTCTAGACCTAATGATTTGCTGTACCCAATTGTGAAATGGTTGAAAGCACTAACAAGGCAACAGATTAAAGCTCCCTTAGAAGAAAAATAAATGTGCGGTCAAGTGAACACAAGATCTTTGCCATTTTGTCCCTGCTCTTGTGCATCCTTGAAAAGTTAGAGACTATTACAGATTATAAAGTCAGTTTACCATCTGAGGTAAATCCAGTGCAATATCATCAAAGGTAGCCAGGAAAGATGGTAGTGTGCCTGAAAAAATAAGAAACAGTTACTTGTATAATTCAGGTTTTAGACACCTAGATACAATGTGAAAGTATTAACCATCAGTATGAGATTTAACAATTGGAAAAATGGTAAAATGACTTAAATTTGGAGAGCTGCCAACCAAACACTGTGCCCCACCCTCTAGTCATCTACACTGCCACTCTGCCCAGACTCTCCAAGTGAAGCACCACCCAGGCCAAGATATACTTCCTGAGCTACCCAACTTCCTTGATTAATGCATGTCACAGCTGTAGAGGTGACCTACTCACAGGACGACCCTGCAACTGCATTGTTTAATGGAGGAGCGCAACACGATCACCTGCAGAAAACACAAGCATAGCAGTACAGCAGGAAGGGCTCAAATGCACTGAGGCAGCAAGCCCAACACCACACACTGTCATAGGCACCAGGCCATCATGGCACACTGTCTTGCAGCAGAGGGTCCATTACAATGAACGTGAATAGCACCCTACCAGACAATAGATCATTGCACAGGGTTTCTTACAGGGTCTGGGTACAATCATCTTAGCAATTACAGCTGTAGGCATGGATCCTTCTAGAAAAAGCATGCCGAGCTGCACAGCACCAATCAGACCTTTGGACACTAGCTAAAGAAAAAAATAAAAAATAAAATAAAAACCTTGAAGCCTTTCTGCAATGATGGTTATGCCTGGAGAGGACGTGTGTCCAATCACTTGTAGGTTCTGCACAACCTGATAAGGATTAAGGTGGCTGTGTGCTGTACTTGCAATGTGCCTGTGAACTTGCTGGAAACCAACTACTTCAGAATAGTCTATGCCCTAGTGCAGCTCTTTCCCCAGTTAACATCTTCCCTGGTCCTGCTTTGCCCTAGAAAAATGTATGTAGTGGAGGAACATAAGGGGGGGGGGGGATTAAGGTCAGCTCAGTCTGCTGGGAATGCCACCACATCCAAGATTGTGGCCCACAGCAGCAGTCACAGGGCATTTGGATGTTTATTGTCTGGCAGCAGAGTCTGAGACCTAGAAGTGTTCATTCTTGTTCCCTTCTGCAAGTAAATCCTCCATGCACAGTGACATGAGCAAGAGTCACATTTTAGAAACCAACCTGACTCCCAGCTAAAGACTGGAATATCCATTGGAGCTGGCTCCTTGGTCAATGCATCAAGCTTTGCAGCTTCCTTTTCATGCACAAACAGGGGGACTCCAGCAAGGTAGAAATGGCTCAGTTTGTGCTCTTCTGGAACATCAAAGGTTTCAAAATCTAGGAATAAAAAAAATAATAAACACAAGCCATACATGTGACAGCTTCTTTGCCCAACTGCTGATCCAAGTACCTAGTGTTCCTCATTACTGGCCAAGACAGCACTTCCTTGCAGCATTATGGAATTCACCAAGTCACTGGTGTCCATCTTCCTTATAGGCAAGAATCAGGGAAAACCAGTATTAAGTCCTAATCTGTTAAGTTAGGACCAAAGTTTTAAGTAGAACCCCACTCAAAAATTAAACAGAACAAGCTATTTGGCAAGTCAAGGGGTAAACCTGAAAAACGACTCATTCTGCAAGGGGAAAAAAAAAAAAAATCTTACCTGCAGGATCATAAGGAACACACTTTTCAATCTCAGGGTAGCTCCGTTTGCTAGGCTTGATGCATGTGTCAGAAGCCTGGAAATTAAACAGTTTAACAGATATTCTTAAACTAAAAACTAGTGTGCAATCTAAATTTCCAGGCAGCAGTAATAACCTACAGTGTTCTAACCACCCCCCCCCCCCCTCCACCACTATTGAAAAAAGAATGAAGTGTAAATATGGGAGTCAATTTATCTGGGCACCTAAAGCATGCTTGGATGGTGCACACCTTTATGAATAAGGAATATAAAGCCATTGATTGTCAATAGAATCTAGTTTCTAGTGTTTGAGACAAGCATGAAAAATATGCCATCAATAATGCAGGCCTGACCTGTTAGCCTGAGACTGTCAATGCACACAACCATTTAGAGGCAGAAAAAAAACCCCACCCACTTGAGCATTCAGAAGGATTTCAAAGGCCAGAATACATTAATCTTATGACCAATGGAATGAGTGCCAAACCAAGCACTTAAAGTGCCTAGATGTTTTGCAAATTGCAGCTTTGGGATCATTGTTATGCTGCTTTTTCATCCTCTGGAGCAAAGGTGTCCATGGGAGAGAGGCCTGTGCATGACCCCGCCCCCCCCCCAAAAAAAAAAAAAAAAAAAAAAACGGTACTAGTGCTTAGATGTCAAGTGTATGTTGGCAATTACTCAGGCATGGTGCTGCCTGGTTATCCTTCCTGGATGCTTTGATACAGGAATCAGAGTCCTGCCTCTACCCTCTCCAGAGACTAATGTCAACATGGCAAGGCAAGTCTAACACAGAAGGGGGGGGGGGGGAGAGGGGGCGGCACGAGATCAGAAATAATGCCAATTAGTCCTTTACTCAGCTTTCAGGTAAAGAAAAGCTCAAAAAAAAAAAATAAAGATGCTACTTACCTGCCTGCTCTGTACAGTGGTTTTGCACAGAGCAGCCCTGATCCTCCTCAGGTCCCTTTTGGTGCCCTTGGCTCCTCTCTCCCTTTGAGTGCCACCCACAGCAACCAGCTTGCTATGGGGGCATCCGAGCTGCAGCTCCCCATGTCCATCCAGACATGGAGCCACAACCCAGCTCTGCCCCCCTTCTCTCCCCATAGGCTCACTGACAGCAGGATCCAATGGCACCACGCTGCTGGTTTAACCAAGGACAGCCAGGTCTCTCCTGCAACATTGCAATATAGAGATATAGAGATAGGCTCAGACAAGTATTAGGGTGGCTGCTGCACACTCTTATCTTAATGCATTAAGACAAAGCTTCTGCCTTTACAACCACTTTAAGGTGCAAGTGCACAGCTCAGACAAGCTACACCCACTATTAAATCAATTTAAAAAAAAATTCCATGGTAATCATTTGAAAGGTTGGAGCCTCTTGCCATGCCTGTGGTACTATTAGATTCAGTCTGGCAATGAAAAGCAGTGCTAGAGCTCCAGTGGGCACAGGCAGCCTGACAGAAGGTCTAGCAAGTTTTGACTTGTGTTAAGACTGGTCACTGCTCAGAATAGTACCTGCTTAGTAACTGGTGCAGAATTCTTCACTCCAAGTGCTCCTTTCTTCGGCAGAACTGCAGAGTTGACAAGCTGCTTGTTGACATTTCCCAGAGCTTTTCTTGGCTTCACCACAGTTTCAGAGCTGCCAAACACTTTCCCTGGATGACTTTTCAAAAGGGTTTTTCCTTTACAAGATTAAAAAAAAAAATTTATATTTATATATATATATATATATATATATATATATATATATATATATATATATATATATATATATATATATATATATATATATATATATATATATATATATATATATATATATATATATATAAATTTTATAAACAACATTTTCACTCTGCTACAAACTTCTTAAGAGGTGAGGGCAACAGTTCAAACAGCAGAGTTGACTGCACCAACATACCCCTTATTGTGACCAACTCATTACTGGTGTATTGCCACTTTTGTAACCAAACGAGCCAAAGATCTACTTTGAGCAACATTGAAATGCAGCAATGAACTGGCTAGAAACTGCAACATTTGCAGAGATTTCAGCTGGAAACTGGAGCACAAAGTCAAACACTCACCAGGGATTGTTGATTTTAGGCGATCCTTGGACAAGGTAGTAGAAGCAACACCTCCATTCTCTTGGTCAATGAAAATCACAGTTGCCATGCTTCACTTTAGTCAAAACTGTAAAGTAGTAATTACAAGAGACTTTGGGGTCAATTCATTAAGAGTCAAATAAGGGCTAATAAAATGCAGTAACACTTTCAGTAAATCAGGTGTGAAAGAGCAAGTCTAGAAATTTTGCGAAAATTCCGAATGCAGGGTTTGTTCGATGTAGTGGCATTTACTGTTTTATGTGGCAATTCATTGCATTAAGCAGTTTGCCAAGGAGCAGGCCAGGAAACCAGCCGTTGTGTCAACAATGGAGGACTCACCAGCGGTCAGCAGGGGGGGGGGGGGGGGGAGTGGGCCGCTCCTGGCGACAATCTGCCTGCTCCACCATGTGAAAGTTTCCTAAATAGTGACATCAACCACTGCATGTTGGGTTGGTGACATCACAGGCATTACACATACTGTGCAGCCCTTTAGTGATGTCGAGGGCTGTATTGGACAACCCCTGCTGTAAACTCTAGAGCACCTGTAAAAAATGCCTATGTGTGCACACTTAAAGGCCCCCTTCACACTGATAGGCAGACCCATTTGGCCTGCCTGTTAGTTTCAGGTGGACCCAGACCACACAATGGAGCTGCAGATGTCAACGGACACGTGTCCAACAAAAACAGATTGATGGGGATTGAATGACAGTCAGATGGAAACTGACAGATAAGCAGGGAGGGGTGTCAAAAAAAAAAAAAAAAAAATTGTTCAGCTACATTTTTGCCAATCACCAGCTTAAGCTGCAATAGGCAGTGGACATGGACAGGGGTGTTTACATGCCGCAGCTGCAATGCTTCATGGCCAAGTTCACCTGACTTGTAGCAAATTGGCAAGTCCACAAACTACACATTCAAGTAAATGGCGCAGTGCCACCAAAGCCCAGTAAATGTGTGCATGCCCACAGTTAACCACTTCACACCCAGGCCAATTCTGACATTTCTCTCCATGTAAAATTCATAATTATTTTGGCTAGAAAATTAGATAGAAACCCCCAAACATTATGCATGTTTTTTTAGCAGAGACCCTAGATAAAACAATGGCGGTCATTGCAATTTTATCTTGCATGGTATTTGCGCAGCAATTTTGCAAACACTCCCCCCCCACAAAAAAAAAAAAAAAAAAAATTCATGCTTTAAACACTTCAGCCTTAGAAGAATTTACCCCCTTCCTGACCAGAGTAAGTTTAACAATTCAGCACTGTGTCGCTTTGACAATTGCGCGGTCATGCGACGTGGCTCCAAACAAAATTAACGTCCTTTTTTCCCCCCACAAATAGAGTCTTCTTTTGGTGGTATTCTACATATTTTTGTTAAAATAAATCGCAATAAGTGTTTGGTTTGCGCAAGAGTTAGTGTTTACAAAAAAGGGGATAGTTTTATGGTATTTATTATTTGTTTTTACTAGTAAAGGTGGCGATCAGCAATTTTTATCATGACTGCGGCATTATGGCGGACACTTTTGGGACCATTGTCATTTATACAGCAATCAGTGCTATACAAATGCATGGATTCCTGTGTAAATGACACTGGCAGTAAAGGGGTTAAGAGTGTCCAACTGTGGAGGGCATGGCTATGTGTGACATCACTGATCTCTGCTCCCGATCACAGGGAGCAGAGATCAGTGACACCGTCATTAGGCAAAACGGGGAGATGCTTGTTAACATTAGCATCTCCCCATTCTTCCTCTCCATGAGGCGATCGCGGATATGCCCCGCGGCGATAGAGTCCACTAGACTCGCGACCCGAATCACAGAGCTTGCCGCAGGCCCACCTCTTAAAGGGCAACATACATGCATGTTAGTTTGCCTGTACAAGCACCTCTGCCAACGTATATCAGCAAGCAGTTAACACATTAAAGTTAACCCAATTCTTTTGTATAATGTGAAAGATGAAGTTACGCCGAGTAAATAGATACCCAACATGCTACGCTTCAAAATTGCACATGCTTGTGGAATGGCGCCAAACTGGTACTTAAAAAATTCCCCATAGGCGATGCTTTAAATTTTTATTGGTTACATGTTTTGAGTTAGAGGTCTAGGGCTAGAATTCTCTCGCTCCAGCATTCACAGCGATACCTCACATGTGTGGTTTGAACACAGTTTTCATATGTGGGCGGAACTTACGTATGCGTTGTATAGTGTGCAATTATTCCTGTGCTACCATGTATAGCAAAGGTTGAAAGATTGGACGGGATAGGCACTCTAAACTGACATAGGCAAACGAGCTCGCTGATTGTAGGAGATAAGTGTTTTTTTTTTTTAATTCTACACCATCTGGCACCCCCTCTTCTATTACTGCATCTGCTGAGAGACAGAGAGATAAAGAACCCACTCTGGTCCAGGGATACAAGGGAGAAGAAGCAGTCATTTCCAGGGTTTATTTATATGCGGTTACCTCATTACCGCAAGGTAAGGGGCCACTTTGTGTGTTTACACTAAGAGGAGACACCTTATCCTTTCAGCACCTTATTCTGCTATCTGCCCATTGGAATACACATTTACATAAGGAAGAAAAATACCAGTTACACTTACCGGTAACGGATTTTCTAGGAAATCTTCCAGGACGGCACACCTGAGAGGATGACTGGTCACACCTGGCAGGAAACACAATTAACAAAGTTTAAAAAGCCCCACCCCTCCCTCTGACCCTCAGTTATGACAAAGTAAACACCCACACCAGTGTCAGAGGGTACATTCTGTGAAGAATAAAACATCACCAACATTTAAGGGTAGGGAAGTAGGCCTGCCGTCCTGGAAGATTTCCTAGAAAATCCGTTACCGGTAAGTGTAACTGGTATTTTCTCTAGTCATCTTCCAGGACGGCACACCTGAGACGATGAGCAAGAAGTTAAGGCCTACCTTAGGGTGGGACCACCGCCTGTAGGACCTTCCTGCCAAAAGCCAAGTCCTGAGGGGACAACAGCTCCACTCTGTAATGCCTCAGGAAGGTATTATGGCTCGTCCATGTTGCTGCCTTGCAGATCTGATCTATGGAAGCACCTGCTCTTTCTGCCCAGGAGGTCGCCAGAGATCTGGTTGAATGAGCCTTAAGGTGGGATGGAACCGGTTTACCCGAGTGTTTATAGGCTAATGCTATTGCCTGCTTAATCCACCTGGCTATCGTAGGTTTTGAGGCCTGAAGACCCTTTCTTTGGCCCCCAAAAGTAACTAGAAGATGATTTGATCTCCTAAACTCCCTTGCCCTTTCTAGATAGACTAAAAGACAGCGTCTAACATCTAAAAGGTGCAATCTTTCTTCCTTCTCATTCTTCGGATTCTGGAAGAATAATCTCTTGTGACCTGTGGAACCCAGAGGTCACTTTTGGTAAATAAAGAGGATCCTGTCTAAGGATTACCCTGTCCTCTAGGATCAACAAAAAAGGCTCTTTTATTGTCAGGGCCTGTAGGTCGCCTACTCTTCTAGCTGTGGTAATGGCTAGAAGAAAGGCCATCTTAAGGGAAAGAAATTTAAATGAAATTTGATCCAACGGCTCAAATGGCCCTTTCGTTAGGGCGTCCAGAACCAGGGACAAATCCCACGGCGGGAAGCTAACTGTCCTTACCGGGGTTAACCTTTCCCTGGCTAGCAAAAATCTCTTAACAAGAGGGTCTTGAGCTAACCTCGTGTCAAAAAACACTGACAGGGCTGCTACCTGGACCCTAAGGGTACTGACCGCTAACCCTTGGTCTACCCCTTCCTGGAGAAAATCCAGCACGGTTGGAATCGTCTGGATAGTTCTCCGATTTGCTTGAGCCCATCTAGAGAAGACCTTCCAGACCTTTGCGTAAATCTGTCTGGTAACCTTCTTCCTACTAAGGAGAAGAGTGTCAATTACCTTCTCCGAGCATCCCCTGTTCCTGAGGATCTCCCTCTCAAGAGCCAGGCCGTCAGGGACAGAAACCCCGGGTTGGGATGAAGCACTGGGCCCTGGCAGAGAAGATCCCGCCTGACCGGGAGATGCAGCGGAGGCACAACCGACCACCTCCACATGGTGGGGAACCAGACCCGCTTCGGCCACCAGGGTGCAATCAGGATAAGGTCTCCATCCGACTGTGACAGCTTTTGAAGCACTCGTGGGATGAGTACCAGGGGAGGGAAGGCATATGCCAGACTGAAGTCCCAGTTCTGAGCGAGGGCGTCTACCCCTGAGGATCTCTGTTCTCTCGTGAGAGAGAAGAATCTCCGCACTTTTGCGTTCCTTTGACAAGCGAATAAATCTATCTCTGGTACTCCGAAATGACGACTTACCAGAGCGAAAACTTCTTCGTTCAACACCCATTCTCCCTGAAGAATGGGCTGTCTGCTGAGGAAGTCTGCTTGTATATTGAGGGATCCCTTTATATGGACCGCAGAGATTGAGAGAATGTTCTTCTCTGCCTCTCCCAGGAAATCTTGGGTCAGTGCCCTTAGACTGACTGACCTTGTTCCCCCTTGACGGTTCAAATAGGATACTGCCACCCGGTTGTCCGAGAAAATTTGGACTTCCCTTCCTTGGATCAAGTCCCGGAAGACACATAATGCCTTCCCGACTGCTAGAAGCTCCCTGAAGTTTGAGGAAGCTCTGCTCTGACTCTGATCCCAGGGCCCTTGGGCGTAGCGGTCTCCTAAATGAGCCCCCCAACCCCAGGCACTTGCGTCTGTTGTAATGCCTATTGGGTCTAGCTGTGTCCACGTCCGACCTCCAGATAGGTTGACGGGATCGAGCCACCAATCTAGGGAGCTTCTTACCTCCTCTAACAGAGAAACTTTCTTTTCCAGGGTTTCTCTTCTCCCGTCCCAAGAGGAGAGAAGGAAGCCCTGGAGAACGCGGGAGTGGAGCTGAGCCCAGGGAACCGCCGGGATGCAAGAGGCCATCAGGCCCAACACCCTCATGATGTTTCTCAAAGATACCTCCGGGGCCTCGAGACACTCTCACTGCGCCCTGAATTTTTTCGACCTTTTCGGGAGGAAGAAACACTTTCTGGGCTACTGAGTCTAACTGATACCCCAAGTATACCTTTGACTGTGAGGGATCCAGGGAGGATTTCTCCTGACTCACCATCCAACCTAGGGAATCCAGGGTCGACAAGACCAGCTCTCGATCTCTCAGGAGTTGGTCTCTGGATGGACTGTAGATCAACAGATCGTCGAGGTATGGTATCAGAGCTACCCCCTGAAGGTGTAGGAAAGATACCACCTCTGCCAGGACCTTGGTAAAGATCCTTGGACTGGCCGCAAGGCCGAAGGGGAGTGCCCTGAACTGCCAATGCTGCACCCCCTGTTCTGTCCGTACTGCGAAGCGCAAGTACTTCTGATGATCCGGGGCAATGGGTACATGCAGGTAGGCATCTTTGAGATCTAGCGTGATCATGAAAACTCCTTTCTGGAGGCGTTTTCTGACCGTGTAGATGCTCTCCATTCTGAATCGCTTGTACAACAGGTAGTGGTTCAGTTTCCTTAGATTGATAATCAAACGAAACTTGCCCGATGGCTTCGGAACCACAAAAATGTGGGAATAAAAACCGAAAGCCCTCTGAGTCACTGGGACCGGGATAATCACTTCCTGTTCTGCGAGCATGTGAACACTGTCTAGCAGGCCCCTTGCCTTTAGAGAATCCTTGGGAAGGTAAGTAACCAAAAAATTTTGGGGTGGGAGTGACCGAAATTCCAGCTTGTAACCTAGTTTTATCAGGTCTAAAATATAAGGGCTCTCTGAGATCTTCTCCCACTGGGGAAGGAAACATGAGAGCCTTGCGCCCACTTTTATGGCGTCATTTAGAATCTTTGCTGGACGGTCCGGAAAAAAGGATTCCACCTTTTTCTTTGCCCTTTCCGATCCCCCATTTCTTCCTTTGTCCCCCTTTGCCCTTGAACTGGCCTTTTGCAGGGGGGCCACGAAAAAATTTCCTCCCTTTTTCCTTCTTGGGTTTGGAGGGAAATTTCTTACCTTTTTCTGTGGATCGGGAAAGGACCTGTTCCAGACCCGAACCAAAGAGTAGGGAACCCTCAAAGGGAATACCACAGAGTCGGGACTTAGAAGTGAAGTCTCCGTCCCAAGTCTTAACCCAAAGGGCCCTCCTGGCTGAGTTCAGTAATGCCGCTGACTTAGCAGTCGTCCTTACTGTCTCTACTGCCGCGTCCGCCAAAAAGGCGATAGCTCTCCCCACTACTTCCAGGGATAGTACTACCTCCCTGGATTCCTTCTTACGTGTGAGATGGTCCATCAGCTTGTTGAGCCATGCATCTGCGTTCCTGGCTACACAAGCTGAAGCCAATGCAGGGCTCATGGCCGATGCATTCGCTTCCCAAGCTCTACGCAACAGGATCTCAGATTTTTTATCCATCTGATCCTGAATGTTACCTGCGTCCTCAAAAGATAAGTCCGACCGTTTAGAAACCTGCGCCAAGGACGCATCTAAACGTGGGACTTTGAAAAATTTTTCTTCCTCCTCCTCCTTAAAAGGACATCTCCGTTTCCAAGTTTTAAAGTCTGAGGAGTTTACGCTCAGGTTCCTTCCATTCCCTTAAGATAATATCTTTCAGGGACTGGTGAACTGGGAAGGATCTGGCCTGTGGCTTACCCAAACCTCTATAGACCTTATCCTGAGCTGACACTTGGGCGGAAGGTAACTGAATGTCCTCTGACGCATATACTGCCCTGAGGAGACCCTCCATATCCTCTGCTGAAAAGAGGTGTCCCCCAGATCTGGTCTCTACATGGCTATCCTGATCTGAGTCCTCCCCTTCCTGGGAACTCAGGTCAGAGCTGCAAACCTCCTCCTCTGAATAGTATGGGGCAGGTTCCTGAGACCCTCCTGTAAAAGGTAGATCTATCTTCCTGTGAGGGAGAGCTTTCCCTTACTGATCTGGCATCCCCCTGACGCTGATCAAGTGTGGCTTTAAAAGACTGAAGGGTAGCTAGCATCTCAACCTGAAGTGCCCTGCATTCCTTCGCAACCTCTGCTGTCTCTTTGCCTGCCAATTTGTAAATACATTTGTAACAAAAAGGCTTGCTGTGGTCCTGTGGGAGTTTAGTGCTACAAGACCCACAGCGTTTAGTTTTGGATGTGGCTTTCCCAGACCTACTGGCTCTCTCCTGAGCAGGGCATTCGGTCTCTGTAAAAAAGGGACACCCCATTAGCCAACATCACATACACAAACAGTGTGGGGGACAGGGACAATAGGGCCACCCCAAATGTCTGCCCCCCCTCGCTCCAGCCGAGTCACTCACCCCCTGTGGCGACCTCTGATGCCGTGAGCTCCGGTCCGCCTTCCATCCTCTGCCTCTACACCGGTAGATGAATGCTTTTGTGAAGGCTGTGGACCTTGGGCCCCCTCTTTCCACACAGCCGCCTCGTGCTCTGACCGCCGCGCTCGCCGCCATTTTGTTGAAGCCCCGGCGCGCCGGATATGACGTCACACCGGCGCCCGGCGGCTTCCGGACATGCGCACTAGCGGCTACAGACGCCGCTCTGCACCGCGGTCTATCCCTAAGGATGGCACGGCTCCCTAAGAGGGAAAAAACGTTCGGCCATTGGAGCCCAGCTTCCGGCCGACGTGGGGTGCATCAGCGGCCCCCCCGACCGTCCACCACTGTCAGGTATGAGGGGAAGGAAAATTGACAGTTACTTACCGATAACTGTTTTTCTAGGATATCTTCCAGGACGGCATAACCTGAGAGATGACTGGTCCACCTGACAGGAAACACAATCAACACCAAGGTTAAAAGGCCCCTCCCTTCCCCCTGCACCTCAGTTCTCCCAAAGTAATAGGTTATCCGGGTGACAGAGAGGAACTCTTCCCGTAATACTTACATTAAAACATGGGTGGGAAGTAGGCCTGCCGTCCTGGAAGATATCCTAGAAAAACAGTTATCGGTAAGTAACTGTCAATTTTCTCTAGTCATCTTCCAGGACGGCATAACCTGAGAGGATATACAAGAAGTTCAAGGCCTACCTCAGGGCGGGACCACCGCTTGTAGCACCTTCCTTCCAAATGTCAGATCCTGAGGCGACAGCAGTTCCACTCTATAGTGCTTCAGAAAGGTATCCTGCTTCGCCCAAGTGGCTGTGCGACAGACCTGTTCTATCGAGGCCCCAGCTCTCTCTGCCCAAGAGGCCGCCAAGGATCTCGTTGAGTGAGCCTTAAGATCCACTGGTACTGGGGAACCTGACTGTTCATAGGCTAATGCTATTGTCTGCCTAATCCATCTAGCCACCGTAGATTTAGATGCCTGCCCTCCCTTTCTGGGGCCACTAAATAAAATTAAAAGGTGATTGGACTTCCTGTACTCCTTCACCCTATCCAGATATGTCAACAAACATTTCCTAACATCTAATAAATTAAATTTCCTCTCCTTCTCATTTTTTGGATTATCACAGAAGGAAGGCAAAATGATCTCCTGCGATCTATTAAACTTAGATGCGACCTTGGGAAGATACAGTGGATCCTGTCTCAGAACCACTCTATCTTCTAAAACCAACAAAAAAGGCTCCTTAACTGACAGGGCCTGTAGGTCGCTCACCCTTCTGGCCGTGGTTATGGCCAGTAAAAAGGCTAACTTTAGCGTCAAAAACTTAACAGAAATTTCCTGCGCTGGTTCAAAGGGCGCTTTCGTCAGTGCCTCCAAGACCAATGTTAGGTTCCATGGCGGAAAAACATTCACCCTAACAGGGGTCACCCTTTCCCTTGCCAGAATGAATCTCTTAATCAGGGGCTCTAGTGCGAGCCTCTGATCCATAAATACAGATAGTGCTGCTATCTGTACTCTCAAGGTATTTGTGGAGATCCCCTGATCCACCCCTGCTTGTAAGAATTCCAGTACCACCGGTACTGAAAGGATAGACACCTCCTTATTCTGGCACCACTGTGAGAAACGATTCCAAACTTTAGAATAGATTCTCCTGGTGACCAGCTTCCTGCTACCCAATAAGGTCTCAATTACCCTATCCGAGCAACCTTTACCTCTGAGGATCTCCTCCTCAAGTACCATGCCGTCAGACAGAAGAACCCCGGGTCGGGGTGAAGGACTGGTCCTTGTAAAAGAAGATCCCGTCTGGCTGGAAGACGGAGCGGAGGAGAGATTGACCACTCTTTGAGGGTGGCAAACCACGTCCTCTTTGGCCACCATGGAGCTATTAGAATCAGTCCGCAGTCTGATCGGGCCAGTTTTTGTAGCACTCGTGGTATCAACACTAGTGGGGGAAAAGCGTATGCAAGATGGAAGTCCCAGTCCTGAGACAGAGCATCCACTCCCTGAGACCCCCCTCCTCTGTTGAGGGAAAAGAAGTGATCCACTTTTTTGTTTCCTCTGTGGGCAAATAGATCTATGTCTGGGCACCCAAACTTCTGACTTATTTGCAGAAAGACCTCCTGATTCAGTTCCCATTCCCCCTGGAGGATGGGTTTTCGACTTAGAAAATCTGCCACCACATTGGCGGTTCCTCTTATGTGAACCGCCGATATGGATTGAAGACTTTCTTCGGCCCAATTTAAAATGTTCAGGGTTAGATTCAGAAGCTTCCTGGATCTGGTGCCCCCCTGGCGGTTTAGGTAAGAGACTGCCGTCACATTGTCCGACAGAACCTGAACCTCCAACCCCTGAATCCTGTCTCCGAAGGCTCTTAACGCCTGGCCCACTGCCAGAAGTTCCCTGTGGTTGGAGGAGGCCCCCGCCTGTGAAGGAGTCCAGGCCCCTTGTGCCTGAGCTTCCCCCAGGTGAGCTCCCCAACCCCAAGCACTTGCGTCGGTGGTTACTATTGTAGGATTCCACTGATCCCAGGGTAATCCCAAACTGAGCCTGTCCTGATTCAGCCACCAATCTAGGGAGGCTTTTACTTTTGCTGGGATGGACACCTTCCCGTCCAGTGACTCCTTCCTTTTGTCCCAGGATGACAGTAGGAAGAACTGCAGCTCCCTTGAATGGAGCTGAGCCCAGGGAACCGCTGGAATACATGAGGTCATCAGACCTAACACCCTCATGATCTGCCTGCGAGAGCACTCCCTGGCTTCCTTTAAAGAAGAGATCGCTGTAATCACTTTCAGCCGTTTCTCCTCTGGAAGAAACAGTTTCTGAGCCTCTGTATCCACCAGGTATCCCAGAAACATTTTTATTTGGGATGGTGCCAGAGAAGATTTTTCTCTGTTCACTATCCAACCCAAGGTCTCCAGGGTAGAGATCACTCTGTCTACATCTACTTCTACCTGTTCTTGAGACTGTCCGTATACCAGTAGATCGTCTAGATAAGGTATAAGGGACACCCCCTGAAGGTGTAGATAAGCTACTACCTCCGCCAGGACTTTTGTGAAGATCCTTGGGCTTGCTGTCAGTCCGAAGGGGAGAGCTCGGAATTGCCAATGTTGGATTCCTCTGTCCGTAAGGACTGCTAACCTTAGCAGGGACTGGTGTTCCTTGGCAATCGGAATGTGGAGATACGCATCCCTCAGATCTATCGTGGCTAGAAACGCACCTTTTAATAGATGCCTGCGCACCGTATAGATACTCTCCATCCGGAAGGTCTTTTGTCTCAAAAACCTGTTCAGTTTCCTGAGATTTAATATCAGGCGAAATTTTCCTGACGGTTTTTGGACGACAAAAACATGGGAGTAAAATCCCTGGTAGTACTCTTCCGGTGGAACGGGAATGATCACCTCCTGAAACGCCAGTCCCTGCACGCTGTCCAGCAGTCCTGCGGCCCTTGAAGGTTCTCTGGGAAGACGGGTCAGAAAAAAATTTTGAGGGGGAGTGTAGAGAAACTCCAGACGGTAGCCCTCTGTCAAGATTTGTAATATGTAGGGGCTTCCGGAGATCTTGTTCCACTGAGGGACAAAGTGAGCCAATCTCCCCCCTACCCTGACGCTGGCGTCACTTGGACTGCTTGGGGGCATCTTTAGGACCGGAAAAGAGCAGGCTACCTTTTTGCGTGCTCTTTCCCTTCCCCCACCTTCTATTTGCGTCTTTTTTGCCCTTAAAACTTCCTTGACTAGAGGGGGGACGAAAAAACTTCCTGCTCCTCTCTCTCTTAGCTTTGACTGGAAACTTTTTCCCCTTTTCTGCTGACCTTGACAGGACCTGATCCAGGCCTGGTCCAAATAGTTGGGAGCCCTCAAAGGGTAACCCGCATAGTCGAGATCTAGACATATGATCTCCTTCCCATGACTTGACCCAGACAGCCCTTCTTGCCGAGTTAAGGAGAGCAGCAGACTTGGCCGTGTTCCTAACGGATTCTACCGCCGCATCTGCTAGATATGCCACAGCCTTACTTATTAACTCTAAAGACTCTGAAACTTCTTTAAAGTTATTCTCTCTAGAAACATGGGTGGAAAGTCTACCTAACCATGCATCCACGTTCCTAGCCACACAAGCTGATGCCAAGGCAGGAGCCATGGCTCCTGCATTTGCATCCCACGCTCTTCTCAAGAGCGTTTCGGCCCTTCTGTCCATTTGGTCCTTCAGGTTACTTGAGTCCTCGAAAGACAAATCGGACTTCTTCGAGACCTGTGACAGGGCTGCGTCCAACTTGGGGGTTTTGAAAAACTTTTGTTCCTCTTCCTCCCCAAAAGGAAACCTCCTCTTCCACGTCTTAAGCCTCAGAACCTTTCTTTCTGGGTCTTTCCACTCTCTCAGTATCACCTCCTTTAGGGCCTGATGGACTGGGATTACCCTGGATTGAGGTTTACCCAATCCCCTGTACATTTTATCCCTGTTAGACGCCTGAACCGGAGGTTCCGGGATATCTTCAGAGACATAAATTGCCTTGAGTAACTGCCCCATATCTTCTATGGGAAAGAGGTGGCTACTAGCTCTAGGACCTTCACTATCCTGGCTATCAGCCTCTGAATTTTCCCCATCTTCTAGCGAGTCTTCCTCTGACTCCTCCAAGTCCTCTAATTCCTCAGTACCTGAGGTAACAGAGGATGGGTTTTTCTGTGAGGTTTTATGACCCCTGTCTGAAAGACCCTCCTGAGAGGAAATATCGTCTCTAGAGGACAGGCCTGCTTTGTCATCCGTCCTCTGAGCTTCCCTAGGTGCTATGGCTGTCTTAAGAGATTGTAGTGTAGAGAGCATCTCAGATTGTACTACCAGGAAATCCTTCATAACCTGTGAGGTTTCCTTACTCGACAGCTTATGAATGCACCTAAAACAAAAAGGTTTAGAATGGTCTGGCGGGAGCTTGTCATTACAGTTCCCACACCTTTTTGTTCTGGGGGGAGGGGGATTTTTACCCCTAGCCTTGTGAACCCCTTGAGCAGAGCCGCTAGGTTCTAAGGGAGACAGAAGAGAGACATAACACCCTTAAAATACTTTCACTCTCCTGTGCCTTCCCCCCCCTCATGGTGTAAGTAAGACCCCTCTTACCCCACCACTCACAAACAGAAGAGGACTCACCACCTGTAGCCTCTTCTTGCGTTAAGGGTGTGACTATGTCCTCCTCTCTTTCCATCCTGTTCCTTGCTGAGTCCGTCCAGGAGGCGATCGGGAGGAAGAAAGGGGACAGTCGTGAGGCCTCTGCCTGCTTCTCCCGAGTCTATGAGAGACTGCTCCTCAGACGCCGGTCTTCGGCGCCATTTTGTTGAGGGCCTGCCGCCCGAAGGATGGGATTTGGCCTCTAGTGTTTCCGGATCCGCCATTTTGGCGTAGACCGGAAACCGGAAGTGCCGACAACCGGAACCGGAAACGGCGCCATCTTGCTCCACCCGGAATGCTTACTCCTTAGCCAGGAGTATTACAGCGTTCAGAGAGATGGAAACCTTCCCAAACGAACCCTGCCCAGCACCACTGGACACCCAGGCTCTCACCAACTCCTTCAGCAACTCGAGCTCCAGTCTCAGACTCTGGCACCTTCAACACCCCTGTACCTGACCGGGTGGAAGAAAAAATGGCATGAGGTATGTGCTCACAGGAGTTCCGGAATACCCCTCTGTAACCGGGAGGCTCCTTGCCGGGGAGTAACTTCTGCCCTGGCCGTTGGGGGGCCCTCTGGGAAGGGACTAAACCCTGGCTGGATCCGCCACCCTCCCCGGCTTTGGAATCCAGCCCCCAGAGGGGGGACCATCCGCTACTAGCTTCAGGTCTATAGACAAAAATAACAAACGTTTCGCTGCCGGGAAACACAATCAAGAACTGAGGTGCAGGGGGAAGGGAGGGGCCTTTTAACCTTGGTGTTGATTGTGTTTCCTGTCAGGTGGACCAGTCATCTCTCAGGTTATGCCGTCCTGGAAGATGACTAGAGAAAAGAGGGAAGGTTAGGTGGCCCCTGGGGTTATGGACAACTCACCTGTCCTAGTGCCCCAGCCTCTCCCAAATCTTTCTTTTCCGGGAGAGCAGAGGGAAAACCCCTTAATGTAAAGGCATTTTAAAAAATGCTTGAACAGAGAACCCCACAGGCACCACTGACTGCTCTGGGTCTGTTCATTAAGGGGCGACCATGGTCCCAGACCTGAGGTCTTAGAAAAAAATAACAAACGGTTTCGCAGCCATCAGCGTGTGGGAAACACAATCAATAACTGAGGGTCAGAGGGAGGGGTGGGGCTTTTTAAACTTTGTTAATTGTGTTTCCTGCCAGGTGTGACCAGTCATCCTCTCAGGTGTGCCGTCCTGGAAGATGACTAAAAAAATATTTTAAATAGACTATTACTGCATTTTGCACAACCGTGGATTTGCATGGACCAGCCTTAGCTAACAGTAGTTGGCACTTTTGAAATATATGTTGCACTTTGGATTGTATTTTGCATTGTTTGCACAGGAAGATTTATATTATTTATCTTGCACTACTCTGCTGATCTTGCCATAGTTTTCCACATTTTATCACTTATTTATCTGTTTGCACATATGAGTGTTTTTTTTTTAGTAATTTTTTTTGCACCTTGCACTTTGATACTAACACCCAGGAATTTGTAGGTCACATTTTATTCTGACTTTAGAAACACCAGCAATTTGTTGCATTTTGCATCTGTAGGAATATTATTTATCTATTCAATTTACATTGTACTACTACCTGTAGCAGCATAATGATGCGATTAGTAAATTTACACCTGTATGAACATCGTTGATTCATCTAATTTACATTTGTACTGCTACTTTTATTCTGCTGGGAACAGCACAGCACCATCCTTTATTACGTATGCGTTGGCTTCTGCGTGCAAGCTCACAGGGACGCTTGAAGTTTTTTTTTTTTTTTTTTTTTTTTTTTTTTTTTTTTATCGTCAAATTTGAAAGTTTGACACAAAAAAAAAAAAAAAAAAAAGTGATCACTTATTCCTATTACAAGGAATATGGCACGATTGGTCTTTTAACAGTGAGATATGGGGGTCAAGAAGACCCCATATCTCATCTCTAGGCTGGGAAGCCTAAAAAAAAAAAAAAAAAAAAAAAAAGGCTTCCCAGCCGAGGCAGCGCCGTTTTTTTTAATGCAGAGGCCAGGAGTGATGTCATAACATAGCACCCAGCCTCCAGCGACAATTTGGTCTGCCGGAAATCTATGATCACCATCTGGGGCCGGCAGATCCGTTCTCCAACTCACAGATAGAAGCGGTGAGTCGGTAGAAGCACTGGAGGGCGACCAGACAACGTCCCTGGATGCCCTCCCAGCACTAAGTGGTTAAAGCACGTTTGTCAGAAAAAAAAAAAAAAAATAATAAAGTTAACAGTCATAAGGAAGCATCACATTGCCTTCTCACCACCTGTCAATAGCCTCTGGAACGCAAACCAAACAGATCAGGCTTCAGAGGCAAGGGAAATTTAGCAAGGCTCAACTGTTTCCCACCCAGCCTATTGCAGAATGACAGACAGGAACCTCTCATCCCTTTGGGCGGCCATCTGATGTCTTCCTTGCGACGCAGTGATCGGGGATGAGCCATGTCCCTCAGACACAGCCCACCCTCAATCAGGGTAAAGAGCCAATGAAATTGGCCCTTTACCATGCGACTGGCTGGTCCAATCACAAATAAACAAACCATGGTAACTCGCTGTTACCAGATTCTCCTCACCGATCCAGTGAGGAGGAAATTGTGGAAACAGCGAGTTGCTGATTACAATGTACAGTACTGTGCCCCGATTGCCCAATAAAGCACTTATCTGTAAGCCCAGCAGAGTACCCATGTACCTGTCATGCTCAAAAGACATTATGCCTTAGAATATACATTGGGGTGTTCGATTTCCAAAATGGGATCATTTTGTAGGTACTTCCACTGTCTTGGCGTTCCAGGGCATTCAAAAATGTGATAGGTAGTCAGGCTGATGGTGCTACAGGCAGTCCCCGGGTTACAAGCAAGAGGTTCTGTCTGTAGGTTTGTTAAGTTTAATCTGTATGCAAGCTGGAACAGGTACATTTTTTAAAAGCAATCCATCCAATTTTTTTTTTTTTTACATTTGTTGGATAGCACAGGAAAGCGTTAACAAGCCTGTAATGTTTGCTTTGCCACCTGTGCCTCTGTTCAGAAGATTGTACCTCACTTTGTCCCTGTGACTATTGGATTTTGAAAAGGTTGGGTTCATAGTTTCATAGTTAGTAAGGTTGAATAAAGACACCAGTCCATTCAGTTCAACCTGAGTGAGTGTCTACAATTGTCCCTATCCCTGTACATTGCACACTCACATCGGTCCCTACCCTCAAGGAGCCCACAATCCAAGGTCCCCATTCATATACTAGGGCCAATTTTTGGACAGAAGCCAATTAACCTACCTGCATGTCTTTGGATTGTGGGAGGAAACCGGAGTACCCAGGGGAAACCCACGCAGTCACAGGGAGAACATGCAAACTCCAGGCAGGTAGTGTTGTGGTTGGGATTAGAACCAGCGACCCTTCTTACTGCTAGGTGAGAGTGCTAACCACTACACCACTGTGCCGCCCTTGTTGTGGATGCAAGGATTGGTGATAAAGCTTTTTTTTTTTTTATCGTCAAATTTGAAAGTTTGACACAAAAAAAAAAAAAAAAAAGTGATCACTTATTCCTATTACAAGGAATATGGCACGATTGGTCTTTTAACAGTGAGATATGGGGGTCAAGAAGACCCCATATCTCATCTCTAGGCTGGGAAGCCTAAAAAGAAAAAAAAAAAAAGAAGGCTTCCCAGCCGAGGCAGCGCCGTTTTTTTTAATGCAGAGACAGAAGCCAATTAACCTACCTGCATGTCTTTGGATTGTGGGAGGAAACCGGAGTACCCAGGGGAAACCCACGCAGTCACAGGGAGAACATGCAAACTCCAGGCAGGTAGTGTTGTGGTTGGGATTAGAACCAGCGACCCTTCTTACTGCTAGGTGAGAGTGCTAACCACTACACCACTGTGCCGCCCTTGTTGTGGATGCAAGGATTGGTGATAAAGCTTCAGTGGAGACATTCCCCCCCCCCCCCCCCCATAATATCATACAGGAGTGAATTTACCTTCCCAGGGATAGATTTCCTCTCACTTCCTGTTGTGTCTCAGTTGGGAAGTACGATTTGTATTTAGGCAAGTCTGATGTTTGTAACTCAGGGAATGCCTGTATTTGGATGTTGGGCCTCTATATGGCCAGGCTGTGAAATCACTATACTCAAGAGGAGCAGAATTTTTTGGGGTGTAACTAAGCACAAGATCTAACCTCTGACCCTTCACCCCTACAATAAGAAAAATAATCCGAGGGGAAAAACCTAATGGAGAAGTAAGAGGACCAAACTACACCCAACACAAGGAGGCGCTGCACTATCCAGCCGCCCCCAGTACAGCTCGGACCCCTCATTTCCTCCACACGCCGCTCCAGTAGAAACCCCCGAATGATCCTTACAGCACCGCCACATCCCAGCCTCTCACCTACCTGCAATGCTCAGCACGCTGCACCTCAAATCACAAGTCAGTGGTCACACAAGGATTATTGCTACAACCACCAACCCGGCAGCTCTTAAATCAAAAGCTGCTCGCTCATTGGCTGCACGCAGAGGCTGCTTCTCATTGATTGGCCGAGTCCTCCTGCGGCGGCTTGTTTTTATTGGATGAGAACTAAGTGTGTCTGACTCACGTAGTCCCCACGTGTCTGTGTTTATATTGCAGCTGTGCTGTGCTGGGAGATCCCACTATGGAGTTATATTGGGGAGGATGTAGTGTAGTCACCGCCTCACTGCTATTCTACACTGGGGTTTAATTGGGTCAGAAGGAAGTGCACCTGACACACGTGTCTGTGTTTGTTATTATTATTATTAACCACTTGCTTACTGGGCACTTAAACCCCCTTCCTGCCCAGACCAATTTTCTGCTTTCAGTGCTCTCACGCTTTGCGCATAAGCTTTGCTTATCATACAAGGTAAAGTTATGTCTAGGTTTTATACTCAATCATATATAAAATATTTTTAGAAACAGAATTTTTCTTGTGTAATTGGTTTAATAAAGTGAAAACATCTTTATCTATTTCACTAAGCCATACCAGCATTCACTATGAAACGTGAAAATACTCAAATCTTTTAATAAAACAAATCCATTATGTTTAACAAAATAATACTTTGATATTTTTTTACAGAAACTGAATGTATTAACCACTTGCTTACTGGGCACTTAAACCCCCTTCCTGCCCAGACCAATTTTCAGCTTTCGGTGCTCTCACACTTTGAATGACAATTACTCAGTCATGCAATACTGAACCCAAATGAATTTTTTGTGTTTTTTTCCCACAAATAGAGCTTTCTTTTGGTGGTATTTGATCACCTCTGGGTTTTTTATTTTTTGCGCTATAAATGAAAAAAGACCGAAAATTTTGAAAAAAAACTATTTTTTCTTTGTTTCTGTGATAAAATTTAGCAAATTATTAATTTTTCTTCATAAATTTTGGCCACAATTTATACTGCTACATATCTTTGGTAAAAATAACCCAAATTAGTGGGTATTATTTGGTCTTTGTGAAAGTTACAGACTCTACAGGCTGTGGTGCGAATTATACAAAATTGATCACATCTGATGTACTGGTGGCCTATCTCATTTCTTGTGACCCTAACAAGCCAGGAAAGTGCAAATACCCCCCCAAATGACCCCTTTTTTGAAAGTAGACATCCCAAGGTATTTAGTAAGAGGCATGGTGAGGTTTTTGATGTTGTCATTTTTTCCCACAATTCTTTGCAAAATGAATTATTTTTTTATTTTAATTTTTTTTCCACAAAATTGTCATTGTAATAGGTTATTTCTCTCACATGGCATGTGTATACCACAAATGACACCCCAAAATAAATTCTGCTACTCCTCCTGATTATTACGATACCACATATGTGGGACTTTTACACAGCCTGGCCACTTAGAGAGGCCCAACATGCAGGGAGCGCCATCACGTGTTCTAGGAGCATAAATTACGCATCTAACTTGTTGACTACCTAGTACACTTTTGAAGGCCCTGGAGCACCAGGACAATGACACGTGACACTGACGTGGCACTGATGACAGGTGGCACTGATACGTGGCACTGATGTGGCACTGATGACAGATGGCACTAATGACACGTGACACTGATGACAGATGGCACTAATACGGGGCACTGATGACACGTGACACTGACAGATGGCACTAATATGTGGCACTGATGACAGATGGAACTTATACTGATATCATGTGGCACTAATACGTGGCACTGATGAGAGATGGCACTAATACGTGGCACTGATGACAGATGGCACCGATACGTGGCACTGATGACAGATGGCACTAATACGTGGCATTGATGACACGTGACACTGATAACAGATGGCACGTGACACTGACAGGTGGCTCTGATGACAGATGGCACTGATACGTGGCACTGGTGACAGATGGCACTAATATGTGGCACTGATGACACGTGACACTGATATGGCACTGATGACAGATGGCACTGATGACACGTGGCACTGACATGGCACTGATGACAGATGGCACTTATACATGGCACTGGGGACAGGTGGCAGCGAGGACAGATGGCACATTTTTTTTTTTACTCACGGCGCCGTTGCAGCCATTCATCTCTCCCTCCTCACACGCTGTCTCTGTGTGAGGAGGGAGAGCGTCGCTGAGAAATGATCTCATATGTTGGCCGTTTACAGCGATCTGTGTCGGACACAGCCAGCACAGAACTTCCCCGATGCGCACTCCCAGGAGCGCGCATTAGGGAAGTAAACAGTAGAACGTCCAGGGACGTCCAGCCGGCAGGGAGCGTCCGCGCTGAAGCCGTCTTTCGGCTATAGCGCGGGCGCGAAGTGGTTAAAGGGCGGGTAACATGGTAGGTGGGTGGGGTCTACGGTGAGCATTGGATGTACTGTTATCATTGCAGGTGACATGAGGGTGATATGAGATAGGTGACACTTGACACTATATAGCTAAAATTATGATGGTATATAGATACGATTATGAAGGTATATAAATGTGATTTAGATGTATATAGATGCGATAATGGTATATAGATTCAATTATGATGGTATAGATGCAATTATAGATATATAGATGTATCTACGCATGTAATTACGCATCTAACTTGTTGACTACCTAGTACACTTTTGAAGGCCCTGGAGCACCAGGACAATGACACGTGACACTGACGTGGCACTGATGACAGGTGGCACTGATACGTGGCACTGATGTGGCACTGATGACAGATGGCACTAATGACACGTGACACTGATGACAGATGGCACTAATACGGGGCACTGATGACACGTGACACTGACAGATGGCACTAATATGTGGCACTGATGACAGATGGAACTTATACTGATATCATGTGGCACTAATACGTGGCACTGATGAGAGATGGCACTAATACGTGGCACTGATGACAGATGGCACCGATACGTGGCACTGATGACAGATGGCACTAATACGTGGCATTGATGACACGTGACACTGATAACAGATGGCACGTGACACTGACAGGTGGCTCTGATGACAGATGGCACTGATACGTGGCACTGGTGACAGATGGCACTAATATGTGGCACTGATGACACGTGACACTGATATGGCACTGATGACAGATGGCACTGATGACACGTGGCACTGACATGGCACTGATGACAGATGGCACTTATACATGGCACTGGGGACAGGTGGCAGCGAGGACAGATGGCACATTTTTTTTTTTACTCACGGCGCCGTTGCAGCCATTCATCTCTCCCTCCTCACACGCTGTCTCTGTGTGAGGAGGGAGAGCGTCGCTGAGAAATGATCTCATATGTTGGCCGTTTACAGCGATCTGTGTCGGACACAGCCAGCACAGAACTTCCCCGATGCGCACTCCCAGGAGCGCGCATTAGGGAAGTAAACAGTAGAACGTCCAGGGACGTCCAGCCGGCAGGGAGCGTCCGCGCTGAAGCCGTCTTTCGGCTATAGCGCGGGCGCGAAGTGGTTAAAGGGCGGGTAACATGGTAGGTGGGTGGGGTCTACGGTGAGCATTGGATGTACTGTTATCATTGCAGGTGACATGAGGGTGATATGAGATAGGTGACACTTGACACTATATAGCTAAAATTATGATGGTATATAGATACGATTATGAAGGTATATAAATGTGATTTAGATGTATATAGATGCGATAATGGTATATAGATTCAATTATGATGGTATAGATGCAATTATAGATATATAGATGTTCTTATTGTTTTCAGATGTGATTATGAAGGTATATAGATGCGATTATTGTTTATAGATGCGATTATTATGGTATATAGATGTTCTTATTGTTTATAGATGTTTTTATTGTTTATAGATGTGATTATTGTATATAGATGCGATTATGAAGGTATATAGATGTTCTTATTGTTTATAGATGTTCTTATTGTTTATAGGTGTGATTATTGTATATAGATGAGATTATGATGGTATATAGATGCGATTATTGTTTATAGATGCGATTATGAAGGTATATAGATGCGATTATGAAGGTATATAGATGTTCTTATTGTTTATAGATGCGATTATGAAGGTATATAGATGTTCTTATTGTTTATAGATGCGATTATGAAGGTATATAGATATTCTTATTGTTTATAGATGCGATTATGAAGGTATATAGATGTTCTTATTGTTTTCAGATGCGATTATGAAGGTATATAGATGTGATTATGAAGGTATATAGATGTTCTTATTGTTTATAGATGCAATTATGAAGGTATATAGATGTGATTATTGTTTATAGATGCGATTATTATGGTATATAGATGTTCTTATTGTTTATAGATGTTTTTATTGTTTATAGATGTGATTATTGTATATAGATGCGATTATGAAGGTATATAGATGCGATTATTATGGTACATAGATGTTCTTATTGTTTATAGATGTGATTATTCTATATAGATGAGATTATGATGGTATATAGATGCGATTATTGTTTATAGATGCGATTATGAAGGTATATAGATGCGATTATGAAGGCATATAGACAGAGCCGATCGGCCCTATAGGCACACTATGCAAGCTGCTTAGGGCCCCCGCCGCTGTGGGGGCCCCCCCCAAGACCCAGCATCCCCCCTGCACCTCTGGCTGGCCGTTTAGAGTGCAGTGAGGAGAGGTGGGAGGAGGTGGAAGGTGGCGATCGGCAGCTCTATAGTGCCTGAGTGGGCGGCGGGATCTCCCTGGGGTTTGTAGTACTCTCAGTGTATACAGTGAAGAGGAGAAGGGAGGGGCCTCTGACCCAGGCAGGTATCAGTTTCACTTTCACTTTGCTTGAACACCCCTCCCCTCTCCGCTGTATACATTCAGAGATAGAACTACTAGCCCCAGGGAGATCCCCCTGCCTGTGGACACCATATAGCTGCCGATCGCCGCCTCCCACCTCCACCAGCCAGGTACAGGGGAACCTCTGCAAGGGGGGGAGTCAGATGTTTGGGGGCCCAAATGTAAGAGGAGGGGCTTTCTGGGGACACTAATGTAAGGAAGGGGGCCTCTGGGGACACTAATATAAGAGGGGGGCTCTCTGGGGACACTAATGTAAGGACGGTGCCCTCTGGGGACACTGATGTAAGGACGGGGCCCTCTGGGGACACTGATGTAAAGACGGGGCCCTCTGGGGACACTGATGTAAAGACGGGGGCCCCTGGGGACACTGTCAGAGGGGGGGGCTCTCTGGGGACCCTGTGTAAGGAGGGGCTCTCTGGGGACACTAATGTAAGAGGGAAGGCTCTCTTGGGACACTAATGTAAGGGGAAACTCTCTTGGGACCATGGTGTAAGGGGGGGCTCTCTGGGGACCCTGGTGTAAGGGGGGCTCTCTGGGGACCCTGGTGTAAGGGGGGCTCTCTGAGGACCCTGATGTAAGGAAGGGCTCTCTGAGGACCCTGATGTAAGGAGGGGCTCTCTGGGGAGCCTAGTGTAAGGGGAGGCTCTCTGGGGACCCTGGTGTAAGGGGAGGCTCTCTGAGGACCCTGATGTAAGGGGAGGCTCTCTGGGGACCCTGATGTAGGGGGATACCCTCTGGGGACCCTGATGTAAGTAGGGAGGCTCACTGGGGACCCTGATGTAAGGAGGGGCTCTCTGAGGACACTAATGTAAGGGGGGCTCTCTGGGGACCCTGATGTAAGGAGGGGCTTTCTGGGGACCCTGATGTAAGGGGAGGCTCTCTGGGGACTCTGATGTAAGGGGATGTTCTCTGGGAATCCTAATGTAGGGGGAGGATCTCTGGGGACCCTGATGTAGGGGGAGACTCTCTGAGGGCACTGATTTAAGGGGGGCTCTCTGGGGACCCTGATGTAAGGAGAGGCTCTCTGGGGATCCTGATGTAAGGGGAGACTATTAGGGGATCCTGATGTAAGGGGAGGCTCTCTGGGGACCCTAATGTAGGGGGAGGCTCTCTAGGGACCCTGATGTAAGGGGGGGCTCTATGGGGACCCTAATGTAGGGGGAGGCTCTCTGGGGACCCTGATGTAAGGGGAGGCTCTCTGGGGACCCTAATGTAGGGGAGGCTCTCTGGGGACCCTAATGTAGGGGGAGGCTCTCTAGGGACCCTGATGTAAGGGGAGCTCTCTGGGGACCCTAATGTAGGGGGAGTCTCTCTGGGGACCCTGATGTAAGAGGGGGGCTCTCTGGGGACCCTAATGTAGGGGGAGGCTCTCTAGGGACCCTGATGTAAGGGGAGGCTCTCTGGGGACCCTAATTTAGGGGGAGGCTCTCTGAGGACCCTGATGTAAGGGGGGCTCTCTGAGGACCCTGATGTAAGGGGGCTCTCTGGGGACCTCATTCTGTTCTATATTGTTGTACTTATTCTTTGACTGTTTTGTTTAAAGGAGGGAGGATTGTTTTGGGAGCACTGAAGTGTCAGGTGTGACTGTGTGGCAATGGCAAATGGTTTACATAGCTCACGGCATCACGGGTCAAGTAGAGGGCCCCTTAGCAGAATTTTGCTTAGGGCCCCAGGGAGGTCAGGATCGGCACTGCATATAGATGTTCTTTTTGTTTATAGATGCGGTTATGAAGGTATATAGATGCGATTATTAAGGTATATAGATGTTCTTATTGTTTATAGATGCGATCATTATGGTATATAGATGCGATTATTGTTTATAGATGTGATTATGAAGGTATATAGATATTCTTATTGTTTATAGATGAGATAATGAAGGTATATAGATGCAATTATTGTTTATAGATGCGATTATGATGGTATATAGATGTGATTAATGTTTATAGATGCGATTATGAATGTATATAGATGCGATTATTGTTTATAGATGCGATTATGAAGGCATATAGATGTTCTTATTGTTTATAGATGCGATTATGAAGGTATATAGATGCGATTATGAAGGTATATAGATGTTCTTATTGTTTATAGATGCGATTATGAAGGTATATAGATGCGATTAATTTTTTATAGATGCGATTATTGTTTATAAATGCGATTATGAAGGTATAGAGATGCGATTATGAAGGTATAGAGATTTTCTTATTGTTTACAGATGCGATTATGAAGGTATGTAGATGCTCTTATTGTTTATAGATGCGATATTATGAAGGTATATAGATGTTCTTATTGTTTATAGATGCGATTATGAAGGTATATAGATGCTATTATGAAGGTATATAGATGTGATTATTGTTTATAGATGCGATTATGAAGTTATATAGATTTTCCTTTTTGTTTATAGATGTGATTATGAAGGCATATAGATGCCTTTATTGTTTATAGATGTGATTATGAAGGTATATAGATGTTCTTATTGTTTATAGATGTTCTTATTGTTTATAGATGTGATTATGAAGGTATATAGATGCGATTATTGTTTATAGATGCGATTATGATGGTATATAGATGTTCTTATTGCTTATAGATGCGATTATTATGGTATATAGATGTTCTTATTGTTTATAGATGCGATTATTATGGTATATAGATGTTCTTATTGCTTATAGATGCGATTATGATGGTATATAGATGTTCTTATTGTTTATAGATGCGATTATTACGGTATATAGATGTTCTTATTGTTTATAGATGTGATTATGATGGTATATATATGCAATTATTGTTTATAGATGCGATTATGATGGTATATAGATGTGATTATTGTTTATAGATGCGATTATGAAGGTATATAGATGTGATTATGAAGGTATATAGATTTTCTTATTGTTTATAGATGCGATTATGAAGGTATATAGATGCGATTAATTTTTTATAGATGCGATTATTGTTTATAAATGTGATTATGAAGGTATAGAGATGCGATTATGAAGGTATAGAGATTTTCTTATTGTTTACAGATGCGATTATGAAGGTATGTAGATGCTCTTATTGTTTATAGATGCGATATTATGAAGGTATATAGATGTTCTTATTGTTTATAGATGCGATTATGAAGGTATATAGATGCTATTATGAAGGTATATAGATGTGATTATTGTTTATAGATGCGATTATGAAGGTATATAGATTTTCCTTTTTGTTTATAGATGTGATTATGAAGGCATATAGATGCCTTTATTGTTTATAGATGTGATTATTGTTTATAGATGCGATTATGATGGTATATAGATGTTCTTAGTGTTTATAGATGCGATTATGAAGGTATATAGATGTTCTTATTGTTTATAGATGTTCTTATTGTTTATAGATGTGATTATGAAGGTATATATGTGTGGGTGTCCTTTGCGCTGGTGTGTGAACTAGATACTAAAATAGATGAATAAAAATAAATATAAATAATAAATACAAGTGATCTAAAATGTGAGCGTTCTGATGCTAAAAGTGGAACAAATCCTAAAGCAAGCTGCAAAAACTAAGAGTAAACGCTAACCCGTGAATCAAAATAAATAGACAATGTTTTTGCGCTAAAGTGCATCAAATATTAAAGTGCTCTATAAATACATCAAATATTAAAGTGCTATATAAATGTGTGATAAAACCAATCAGGTGGTCACTGCGTCATGACTCAGAGATTGATATTACACTAGGTGAAGTGAATCAATCATCAATATGCATACAGTAAACAATAAATAAATAAATAAACACTTCATATATATACAGTCAATATTGAATATCATAAATCATAAAAGTGGGTAGATGTGATAAAAAACACTGGATCTTCAATCACATATAAAAACCATAGGAGGGATGCATGAATCAATAAATAAATCAATCAGTGAGTATAAAACGAGTCCATAAAGTAGTTCATACAAGAGATAATGTGATAGAAGTGACACCCATAAGAAAAGCTCTATTAATCTCTATAACACAGATATGTACAGGTTCTTCCTTTCTCCAAACGTGAGGGGTGCTGGGTAGTGAGGGCCTGCTCATCAATGGTGCTCTCTAGCCTCTCACCTCTCTTAAGGTCAAAATGGGCATCTAAAAGACCAACTGTGGCAGTCTCCAGCTCTCCAATCCCCCGGATGGTTCCCAGTACAATCTGTCTCAAAGCAAGGCGGTTCCCAATCCGAATCTCCACTTCCCCACATCCGTGTCACCAGAAATAGCCCTCCACTTGAAGGTATACAGGGTGTACCGCAATCCTGCAGTAGTGGCTCACCCTCCGTGGGTGGTGAGATGATTGCCAAATGAGAAAAAGTGGAGAGAGGGACCCGATCGTGAAGTATATCAAACAAGTTTTATTTTTAAAAAAGTAAATGCTTACATTGATAACAGCAGCCAGATGAGTATGTGCGCGGTCTCCGTGTCAAACACTTCCGGTATCCTGACCAATCCCTACGCGTTACGTCACGTGACCTCGTGACTTCATCAGGGATGCTGATAACTACTCTGTGCCACTTATGAATGGTACTGGTTCTAGGTGTTTGACGTAACTAAGCCATACTTCATGAATTATGCAGAGCGCTCACTCAGCCTTGTGTGTCTGTGTGGACACATGAGACAATTCCTTATCGTAGAACATGCTAATCATCACTGTTAAGAGAAGAAATCAGATCCGCCGTATAGATAGAGCGCAGTAAGTCCATAGAAAAATGGCCGCGCTTTGTTTACATGCGCGGACCACGGCAAAATGGCCGCCACGTAACTTCCGGTTGTCATGTATAAAAGACAACCTAAGACAACTAATCAGCATCCCCTGATGAAGTCACGAGGTCACGTGACGTAACGCGTAGGGATTGGTCAGGATACCGGAAGTGTTTGACACGGAGACCGCGCACATACTCATCTGGCTGCTGTTATCAATGTAAGCATTTACTTTTTTTAAAATAAAACTTGTTTGATATACTTCACGATCGGGTCCCTCTCTCCACTTTTTCTCATTTGGCAATCATCTCACCACCCACGGAGGGTGAGCCACTACTGCAGGATTGCGGTACACCCTGTATACCTTCAAGTGGAGGGCTATTTCTGGTGACACGGCTGTGGGGAAGTGGAGATTCGGATTGGGGACCGCCTTGCTTTGAGACAGATTGTACTGGGAACCATCCGGGGGATTGGAGAGCTGGAGACTGCCACAGTTGGTCTTTTAGATGCCCATTTTGACCTTAAGAGAGGTGAGAGGCTAGAGAGCACCATTGATGAGCAGGCCCTCACTACCCAGCACCCCTCACGTTTGGAGAAAGGAAGAACCTGTACATATCTGTGTTATAGAGATTAATAGAGCTTTTCTTATGGGTGTCACTTCTATCACATTATCTCTTGTATGAACTACTTTATGGACTCGTTTTATACTCACTGATTGATTTATTTATTGATTCATGCATCCCTCCTATGGTTTTTATATGTGATTGAAGATCCAGTGTTTTTTATCACATCTACCCACTTTTATGATTTATGATATTCAATATTGACTGTATATATATGAAGTGTTTATTTATTTATTTATTGTTTACTGTATGCATACTGATGATTGATTCACTTCACCTAGTGTAATATCAATCTCTGAGTCACGACGCAGTGACCACCTGATTGGTTTTATCACACATTTATATAGCACTTTAATATTTGATGTATTTATAGAGCACTTTAATATTTGATGCACTTTAGCGCAAAAACATTGTCTATTTATTATGAAGGTATATAGATGCGATCATTGTTTATAGATGCGATTATGATGGTATATAGATGTTCTTATTGCTTATAGATGCGATTATTATGGTATATAGATGTTCTTATTGTTTATAGATGCGATTATTAAGGTATATAGATGTTCTTATTGCTTATAGATGCGATTATGATGATATATAGATGTTCTTATTGTTTATAGATGCGATTATTACGGTATATAGATGTTCTTATTGTTTATAGATGTGATTATGATGGTATATATATGCAATTATTGTTTATAGATGCGATTATGATGGTATATAGATGTGATTATTGTTTATAGATGCGATTATGAAGGTATATAGATGTGATTATGAAGGTATATAGATTTTCTTATTGTTTATAGATGCGATTATTGTTTATAGATGCGAAAATGAAGGTAAATAGATGTGATTATTGTTTATAGATGCGATTATTATGGTATAAAGATGTTCTTATTGTTTATAGATGCGATTATGAAGGTATATAGATGCGATTATGAAGGTATATAGATGCGATTATTATGGTATATAGATGTTCTTATTGCTTATAGATGCGATTATGAAGGTATATAGATGTTCTTATTGTTTATAGATGCGATTATGAAGGTATATAGATGTTCTTATTGTTTATAGATGCAATTATGAAGGTATATAGATGCGATTATGATGGTATATAGATGTTCTTATTGTTTTCAGATGCGATTATGAAGGTATATAGATGCAATTATTGTTTATAGATGCGATTATTATGGTATATAGATGTTCTTATTGTTCATAGATGTGATTATTGTATATAGATGCGATTATGAAGGTATATAGATGCGATTATTGTTTATAGATGCAATTATTATGGTATATAGATGTTCTTATTGTTTATAGATGTTCTTATTGTTTATAGATGAGATTATGATGGTGTATAGATGCGATTATTGTTTATAGATGCGATTATTATGGCATATAGATGTTCTTATTGTTTATAGATGCGATTATGAAGGTATATAGATGTTCTTATTGTTTATAGATGCGATTATGGAGGTATATAGATGTGATTATTGTTTATAGATGCGATTATGAAGGTATATAGATGTGATTATGAAGGTATATAGATGTTCTTATTGTTTATAGATGCGATTATGAAGGTATATAGATGCGATTATTGTTTATAGATGCGATTATGAAGGTATATAGATGCGATAATTGTTTATAGATGCGGTTATGAAGGTATATAGATGCGATTATGAAGGTATATAGATGTTCTTATTGTTTATAGATGCGATTATGAAGGTATATAGATGTGATTATGAAGGTATATAGATTTTCTTATTGTTTATAGATGCGACTATGAAGGTATATAGATGTGATTATTGTTTATAGATGCGATTATGAAGGTATATAGATGCGATTATGAAGGTATATAGATGTTCTTATTGTTTATAGATGCGATTGTGAAGGTATATAGATGCGATTATGAAGGTATATAGATGTTCTTATTGTTTATAGATGCGATTATGAAGGTATATAGATGTTCTTATTGTTTATAGATGCGATTATGAAGGTATATAGATGCGATTATGAAGGTATATAGATGTTCTTATTGTTTATATTGTTGCGACAGCGACGGCACCACAAGAAGCCCGAGCCACCGCACGTAAAAGAGCTGGAAGAAGAAAGCGGAGGCCCGGCAAGAAGAACAGAAGAGACCGCCGAAGTCGGAACAAGACCCCCAGACGGCGGTGGCGACGACGAAGAAAGCCGGGCTCCTCCGCTAGTGAAAGAGCTAGTAAAAGAGCAGAAGATAGCGGATGGCTAGAAGACCCCCCCCCAAGATGGAAGAAAACCCCCGGAGCCGTGCAATAAAGTATTTTTAAAAATTGTGTTGTTTTTTTTTTTTTATTTACACTTTTTTCCTTAGGTGAATGGGTAGGGGTACATCGTACCCCATACTCATTCACATAGGGTGGGGGCCGGGATCTGGGGGCCCCCTTATGCGATTATGAAGGTATATAGATGTGATTATGAAGGTATATAGATTTTCTTATTGTTTATAGATGCGATTATTGTTTATAGATGCGAAAATGAAGGTAAATAGATGTGATTATTGTTTATAGATGCGATTATCATGGTATAAAGATGTTCTTATTGTTTATAGATGCGATTATGAAGGTATATAGATGCGATTATGAAGGTATATAGATGCGATTATTATGGTATATAGATGTTCTTATTGCTTATAGATGCGATTATGAAGGTATATAGATGTTCTTATTGTTTATAGATGCGATTATGAAGGTATATAGATGTTCTTATTGTTTATAGATGCGATTATGAAGGTATATAGATGCGATTATGATGGTATATAGATGTTCTTATTGTTTATAGATGTTCTTATTGTTTATAGATGTGAATATGAAGGTATATAGATGTTCTTATTGCTTATAGATGCGATTATTATGGTATATAGATGTTCTTATTGTTTATAGATGCGATTATTACGGTATATAGATGTTCTTATTGCTTATAGATGCGATTATGATGATATATAGATGTTCTTATTGTTTATAGATGCGATTATTACGGTATATAGATGTTCTTATTGTTTATAGATGTGATTATGATGGTATATATATGCAATTATTGTTTATAGATGCGATTATGATGGTATATAGATGTGATTATTGTTTATAGATGCGATTATGAAGGTATATAGATGTGATTATGAAGGTATATAGATTTTCTTATTGTTTATAGATGCGATTATTGTTTATAGATGCGAAAATGAAGGTAAATAGATGTGATTATTGTTTATAGATGCGATTATTATGGTATAAAGATGTTCTTATTGTTTATAGATGCGATTATGAAGGTATATAGATGCGATTATGAAGGTATATAGATGTTCTTATTGCTTATAGATGCGATTATGAAGGTATATAGATGTTCTTATTGTTTATAGATGCGATTATGAAGGTATATAGATGTTCTTATTGTTTATAGATGCGATTATGAAGGTATATAGATGCGATTATGATGGTATATAGATGTTCTTATTGTTTTCAGATGCGATTATGAAGGTATATAGATGCAATTATTGTTTATAGATGCGATTATTATGGTATATAGATGTTCTTATTGTTCATAGATGTGATTATTGTATATAGATGCGATTATGAAGGTATATAGATGCGATTATTGTTTATAGATGCAATTATTATGGTATATAGATGTTCTTATTGTTTATAGATGTTCTTATTGTTTATAGATGTGATTATTGTATATAGATGAGATTATGATGGTATATAGATGCGATTATTGTTTATAGATGCGATTATTATGGCATATAGATGTTCTTATTGTTTATAGATGCGATTATGAAGGTATATAGATGTTCTTATTGTTTATAGATGCGATTATGGAGGTATATAGATGTGATTATTGTTTATAGATGCGATTATGAAGGTATATAGATGTGATTATGAAGGTATATAGATGTTCTTATTGTTTATAGATGCGATTATGAAGGTATATAGATGCGATTATTGTTTATAGATGCGATTATGAAGGTATATAGATGCGATAATTGTTTATAGATGCGGTTATGAAGGTATATAGATGCGATTATGAAGGTATATAGATGTTCTTATTGTTTATAGATGCGATTATGAAGGTATATAGATGTGATTATGAAGGTATATAGATTTTCTTATTGTTTATAGATGCGACTATGAAGGTATATAGATGTGATTATTGTTTATAGATGCGATTATGAAGGTATATAGATGCGATTATGAAGGTATATAGATGTTCTTATTGTTTATAGATGCGATTGTGAAGGTATATAGATGCGATTATGAAGGTATATAGATGTTCTTATTGTTTATAGATGCGATTATGAAGGTATATAGATGTTCTTATTGTTTATAGATGTGATTATGAAGGTATATAGATGCGATTATGAAGGTATATAGATGTTCTTATTGTTTATATTGTTGCGACAGCGACGGCACCACAAGAAGCCCGAGCCACCGCACGTAAAAGAGCTGGAAGAAGAAAGCGGAGGCCCGGCAAGAAGAACAGAAGAGACCCCCGAAGTCGGAACAAGACCCCCAGACGGCGGTGGCGACGACGAAGAAAGCCGGGCTCCTCCGCTAGTGAAAGAGCTAGTAAAAGAGCAGAAGATAGCGGATGGCTAGAAGACCCCCCCCCCAAGATGGAAGAAAACCCCCGGAGCCGTGCAATAAAGTATTTTTAAAAATTGTGTTGTTTTTTTTTTTTATTTACACTTTTTTCCTTAGGTGAATGGGTAGGGGTACATCGTACCCCATACTCATTCACATAGGGTGGGGGCCGGGATCTGGGGCCCCCTTATTAAAGGGGGCTCCCAGATTCCGATAAGCCCCCCCGCCCGCTGGCCCCGACAACCAACGGCCAGGGTTGTCGGGAAGAGGCCCTTGTCCTCATCAACATGGGGACAAGGTGGTTTGGGGTGGGGGGCCGCTTTCCCCAGGGCACCCCCCATGTTGAGGGCACGCGGCCTGGTATGGCTCAGGAGGGGGTGGGGGCGCTCGCTCGTCCCCACCCCCTTTCCTGACCAGCCGTGCTGCGTGCTCGGATAAGGGTCTGATATGGATTTGGGGGCGACCCCCACGCTGTTTTTTCGGTGTAGGGATCCCCCTTTAAATCCATACCAGGTGACGGGGCTAGCGCGGCGGCATTCACTGCCTTCGCTAGTCCCGTCTACCTGGAGTCACATTCTAAATGAACAGACTTTCCTCCGTGTGTGAGGCAAGTCCGTTCATTTCAAAAGTCCCGCGGACTAGCACACAGAAGGCGGGATTTAAGTCTAAACTTAAAACTTATTCCGCCGGACTTTTGGGTGGAAAAAGTCCGCCGGAGCACCACACTCGGTCGGAATGTCCGGCAGACTCTAGCGGGAAAGTCCGCTCGTGTGTACGCGGCCTTAGACCCCTTTCACACTGGGGCGATGCGGGCACCGGCGGTAAAACTGTGTGATTATGATGGTATATAGATGCGATTATGAAGGTATATACATGCGATTATGAAGGTATATAGATGTGATTATGATGGTATATAGATGCAATGATGTTATATAGATTTATATGGAAGAGTGATCAACAATGATCAAAGAAGGGGGAAAATGTGTAGGAAAATTACAGATGATCATTGCTGACCACCACATCACCCGCCATATTGTAACAGTATCAGCCATTCCAAATCTAATGTCCATTTTGTGTCAGAAAAGGGTTAAAAACAAGGGTAAACAAGTCTGTAAAGCAAGAAGGCAGGTTATAGGACAGGGCCTAATTTAAACAGGTATACAACACTAAAGAAATGATGACTAGCATCGAGTAGGTTAGCGTAGTGTAGCTTAGTGTAGGTCCTGCCCTAAAAGAGCCTACCTTGTTGTGGTGGGCAGAAATGTAATCTTTTGGTTAAAATTGACAAAACAGTAGAAAGATTCAATTCTCTAGACAGTTTCACTTTTGACCATTTGATTCAACTAAAAGACTTAGATTTATTACCGACAAAATACATATATAGATGGATAGATACTGTATATATCTTTCGATCTATCTATCTATCTACCTATCTATATATATATATATATATATATATATATATATATATATATATATATAAACAAAAAGATGCAGGCAGTTATAGGTATATGTATATATTACATTTGGTTTGCATGTTGGTAGTATTTACATTTTTGTATCTTTCATGTTGAGAAGATTTCTGTGATCTACAAGTTAGCTGGCCTGTGTATACATCCTGGTGAGTGAACGAAGATACACTGCCTTTTAAAAGGTAGGCTAGTAAGGGAAAAATGTATGTGTATCCATCTGCACTGGGGGATCAGCAAATTGTATTGTAAATGTACCGTCTCCTTTTAAAGTTCTGTATAAACTGTTGTTGCTTTAGAAATCCATAATAATAGTACTGTACAGCTTAGTAAAGAAATCTGGAAAGTAAGAAGGCTGACTGATGTTTAGGGTGATGTTGGAAAGATGCTATTCAGTGTGTGAAGGGGGCAACTTGATTGGTCAGGCCACGAGTCTGGAGATTTCTCTGCTGACCCATAGCTGTTGATGAGATCTCTGGGTAGGGTACCGCCTTCATCTTTGGGTCCTTATGCTGTACCGGCTGAAGGGGGGTTGGGGATCGGCCTCCCGCTACTTGAAGGAGGGACCTTCAGAATGAATGTCAACTTAACCCACTCAAATCTCAGTGTCAGGTTAGTGAAAGAAACCTGGAGTTTTAAGCTGGATGTTGGTTGGCACCTGGAACACACCCGGAGCTGGACGCCACCAGTTGGGCCAGAATAAGAAGCACTGAAATCACCTTATTTCATATTTAGTTAGAGTGTGAACTTTTGTAAAGCTGGATAATTGTTTAAAGGCTTTGTACTATTCCTTTCCATTCCTGGTGGGGACATGTCTCCGATCTCTATGAAAACTTACCTGTCCAGGTTTGTGTGAAGACAGGAAAGGACACTGCCTTTTAATTGGTAGGCTAGTAAGGGACAAATTTATGTGTATCCATCGGCATTTGAGGATCAGTAAGTGAGAATATGTGTAGAAGATCGGTGGCAATACCCCTAGTGTCTCTACAGATCTAATCAGGTAATAGACACATCTTGGGGACTCTTCCCATCTTGTACACTTCACCTGCGTTATTCCAGGCTAATGTGGATGGATTTATATGGAAGTGCTCAACAATGATCAAAGAAAGGGGAAAATGTGTAGGGAAATTACAGATGATCATTGCTGACCACCACATCACCCGCCATATTGTAACAGTATCAGCCATTCCAAATCTAATGTCCATTTTGTGTCAGAAAAGGGTTGCTCTTATGTAGATCTTGGTAAACAAGTCTGTAAAGCAAGAAGGCAGGTTATAGGACAGGGCCTAATTTAAACAGTTATACAACACTAAAGAAATGATGACTAGCATCAAGTAGGTTAGCATAGTGTAGTTTAGTGTAGGTCCTGCCCTAAAAGAGTCTACCTTGTCGTGGTGGGCAGGCTTGTAATCTTTTGGTTAAAATTGACAAAACAGTAGAAAGAATCAATTCTCTAGACAGTTTCACTTTTGACCATTTGATTCAACTAAAAGACTTTGATTTATTACCGACAAAATACAATACCTACCTCAGTGAAAATAACCTTCTTGACCCTTTACTTGGCTTTCGCTCGCAGCACTCCACGGAAACTGCCTTACTAAAACTCACTAACGATTTACTAACTGCTAAATCCGACAGCCAGTACTCCATACTGTTACTTGACCACCCGCTCCTTCTCAATAAACTACACTCCCTTGGCCTCCAAGATTCTGCTCTATCCTGGTTCTCTGCCTATCTATCACAGCGCTCCTTCAGTGTTACCTACAACTCTGTCTCCTCCTCTCCATTACCGCTTTCTGTGGGGGTCCCCCAAGGCTCTGTTCTTGGACCCCTTCTCTTCTCCATCTACACCTCCTCCCTTGGTCACTTGATAACCGCCCACGGCTTTCAATACCACTTGTACGCCAATGACACCCAAATCTATCTGTCTACTCCTCACCTCACTCCTTCAGTCTCCTCTCGCATTACTAACGGACATATCAGCATGGATGTCGCACCACTTCATTAAATTAAATCTCTCTAAAACTGAGCTATTAATATTCCCCCCCCCCCACCCGTGCCCCCCTCCATGACTTTTCCATCAAAATCAACAATGCAACCATCAGTCCCTCCCCTCACGCCAGGGTACTCGGTGTAATCCTAGACTCGGACTTGTCATTTCAGCCTCAAGTCCAATCGCTGTCAAAAGTTTGTAGACTTCACCTCCGTAACATCTCTAAAATTCACCCCTTTTTAACAAATGACACCACCAAACTCCTCATTCACTCCCTCGTTATCTCTCGCCTTGACTATTGAAACTCCCTTCTCATTGGCCTGCCTCTCCATAGGCTATCCCCTCTTCAGTCTATCATGAATGCTGCTGCCAGACTTATCCACCTTACCAACCGTTCAGTGTCTGCCAACCCTCTCCTCCAATCCCTACACTGGTTCCCAATCACCCAGCAAATTAAATTCAAAATACTAACCACAACTTACAAAGCCATCCACAACTCTGCCCCGAGCTACATCGCCAATCTTGTCTCCAAACATATCCCAAACTGTCCTCTCCGCTCTTCTCAAGATCTCCTCCTGTCAAGCTCTCTTGTTTCCTCCTCCTATGCTCGTCTCCAGGATTTCTCCAGAGCCTCTCCCATCCTCTGGAACTCGCTGCCTCAACCTGTCCGGCTATCCCCTACTCTAGCTACCTTCAGGCGATCCCTGAAAACTCATCTCTTCAGGGAAGCCTATCATGTCTCCAACTAATCTTTTACCACTTCCAACAGCTCATTCCCCACAGTTACAACCTTTTGTATCACCTCCCCCACCCTATTAGATTGTAAGCTCTTCTGAGCAGGGCCCTCTTAATCCTCTTGTATTTTATTGTATTATAACTGTATTGTCTCCCTTTTTATATTGTAAAGCGCTGCGTAAACTGTTGGCGCTATATAAATCCTGTAATAAATAAATAAAAAATATATATAGATGGATAGATACTGTATATATCTTTCTATCTATATATAAACAAAAAGATGCAGGCAGTTATAGGTATATGTATATATTACATTTGGTTTGCATGTTAATAGTATTTAAATTTTTGTATCTTTCATGTTGAGAAGATTTCTGTGATGTACAAGTTAGCTGGCCTTTGTATACATCCTGGTGAGTGAAGGAAGATACACTGCCTTTTAAAAGGTAGGCTAGTATAGGAAAAATGTATGTGTATCCATCTGCACTGGGGGATCAGTAAATTGTATTGAGTCATCTTGCATTGTATTGTAAATGTACCGTCTCCTTTTAAAGTTCTGTATAAACTGTTGTTGCTTTAGAAATCCATAATAATAGTACTGTACAGCTTAGTAAAGAAATCTGGAAAGTAAGAAGGCTGACTGATGTTTAGGGTGATGTTGGAAAGATGCTATTCAGTGTGTGAAGGGGGCAACTTGATTGGCCAGGCCACGAGTCTGGAGATTTCACCAGCCACTAACATTTATTAAACAAAACAAACCTCCAATCAGTTTACTTGTATGTATAATTTATATAACAAAAAAAACTGTATCTTAAATACGCAAAAACAGGTAATCAAAACTTTTGGATGAAAAAAAAAATGGGCTAACTCGTGTTTTTTCGTTTTTTTATTTTTATTCATTAGTGTATTTTTTCCCCAAAAATTGCATTTGAAAGACCGCTGCGCAAATACCGTGTGACATAAAATAGTGCTTCGATCACCCACACCTGGAGGCCCACCGTAGATTGGTTGTGAAACTCTAAAAAGTGTTGCGGCACACTATGTTTATCACTACCTCATGCCATTTTATTAACCATGGTCAAAATAACTTCTCTCACAAAGGCACCACCTATCCGCTCCAGCAATTATGTTGTATATTGCTTGATGTGTCCGTGTAAAATGTTGTATGTAGGCCGTACCATTTGTCCCCTTAGGCAACGTTTCGGTAAACATCACTGGCTAACAGAATTGGGTAGTGATAAACATAGTGTGCCGCGACACTTTTTTAGAGTTTCACAACCAATCTACGGTGGGCCTCCAGGTGTGGGTGATCGAATCCATATCTGGTAGTCTATCCCAAGCAGAACGTTTCGCTAAATTATGTGAACGCGAAACGTTCTGGATTTTTACCCTTGACAATTTTTCCCCTAGTGGCTTAAACGAAGAAATTGAAATACACACTATGAAATATATATATTATACACTACAATCTGTTTAATACCGCTTTTTTTGTATCTTAGTCCACCATTAATATTCATCTTTTATATATAGATGCTTTTCGGCTACATAACAAGAAACCTATTTTATTGATATTTTTATTGATATCTGATATCCATATCTTTTAGCATATATATTTATTTTCTTTTTATCCTTTTAAATAACAATATACCCACTATTTTAGCATATTTCTATTATATATGTCTAATAATGTATACATCTTACATGTAGGTGTACAGAATTGTCCATATATATGCTCTTTGTGTACAGCAAAGTATCACATAATTTTAATAATACTTTTAAATATTTTTGCTGTTTTGTGTTTATCCCATTATTTTCAGTATATTCTGTAATGTATCTACATGGTATATATGTTTTCGTTTGCTTATATCCATATACCTCTAGCCTTTATTTTAGTGAAAATCAGTTGATTTGCCGTATATGTGTCATACATATCTTTTATAGTTTTCCCTTAGCTCTGATATTCTGTTATGTCAGCCTTATTACACTAGTACCGTTAAGGATATTAGCGCTGCTAGTTTTCTCGCATCATTGAAGTCTAATTTGCATACTCCCTCATCTCCTTTGAGGTTGAGTATATAAGAGCCGTCTTTCATGCTGTTTCCCTATCTCTACACTTGACAAAGGAGCGTGCAGGTGCCGTACGGACTTCGCACATGCTCAGAAGCGCGTTGTGTCCCCTGCTTGTCTTACGTCACAAGTTGCCTCCACGAGCCGCCTCGTATTCCTCTGAGATGCAGGATACAGCTGAGTTCTCCCCTGCCTTCTTGCAACCAACACTACAGGATTGCACAGTGACTCTGCGATGCATATGGGACCACAGCTGCTACTGCTTTGTATGCATATCCCCTTGAACCTCTATGTAAGTGATATTATGTCATCTTAATTGGTATTAAAGAGCTTTTTGCTGAGTGGCGCTGTTCTATTTTGTTATCTTCCCACTGTTTAGCAGGGGCCAGCGAGACTCCACATGCAGTAGTAGCAAGTCGTCCAGGTAGCCGGAGCATGGCAAGCTCCCATTGTCTCGGCAAGGCCAGGACCATGGCAGAGACTTTGATAAACACCCAGGAAGCAAAGGCCAAAACGAAGGGCAGCACCAACACTTGGTAATATGCGTCACCGCTTTTGTCCCACGCAGATAGGAAAGTGCAGGTTAGTGTCCTTGATGTCTATAGGCACCAGAAAAAAAAAACCTAGTGAACGGAGGCCATGGCCAATCGATCGAATTCCAGTCTGAACTTAGGAATCCGCACAAAGACATACAGGCCTCTGAGGTCCAGGATCATGCGAACCCCATCCATCATCCGATCGAGGCGGCCACGTTGACTTCCTTTGCTAGTCCCATCTACCTGGAGTCACGTTCTAAATGAACGGACTTTACTCCGTGTGTGGGCAAGTCTGTTCATTTCAAAAGTCCCGCAGACTAGTACACAGACGGCCGGATTGTCCGCCGGACTGCCGAGACCGGCGGATGATTTTGAGTCAAAACTTCTAAGTCCGCCGGATTTTGGGAAGAAAAAGTCCGCCGGATAGTCCGATCGTGTGTACGCGGCATTACCGGTTACTCTGTTTCTAGGAGTCGTCCAGGACAGCACTAGAGAGATAGGCTCCACTTCCGGAGTCAGGAAACACATCACCAGATCTTTAAAGAGCAGCTTCCGTCCCTTATCCCTCAGTCTTTAACCGAGAACTTCCCCGGAACGGCTTCTGTAAGAACAAAAACACTCGTCCAACATTATAACAGCATATAGGGAGGGAATCCCTGCTGTCCTGGACGACTCCTAGAAACAGAGTTACTGGTAAGTCTAACTCTAGTTTTCTCTAGTCGTCTGTCCAGGACAGCACTAGAGGACAGGTCCCATTCCGGTAACATTTTAAACGGAACAGGTTTATTTCTGGCTAACCCTTAAAGAACCTGCTAACTAGCGGGTCTAACGCTAGGGGTTGCTCTAGAAACAGACAGGGCTGCAACTTGTACCTTCAAAGTACTAATGGCCAGTCCTTTATCCGCGCCGTCTTGTAAGAACTCTAAGACTGCCGGGATACTTACAGACACCTTTTTAGCGTCTAACCATGAACAAAAAACCTTCCAAAACTTAACATACATTGCTTGGGTTACCTTTTTTCTACTGGAAAGAATCGTATTTACCACCCTGTCTGAGAGTCCTTTAGACATCAAGAGGCTCTCCTCAGACACCAGGCCGATAATTTCAGAGTCTGTATTTCTGGCAACAGAACTGGGCCCTGGGACAGCAGATCTTCCCTCTTGGGCAGCATGAGAGAAGGCTCCTCTGACAGGCCTAACAGCATTGAAAACCATGGCCTCTTCAGCCAATACGGAACCACCAATATCATTGTGGTCCGTTCCTGAAGAAATTTCCTCAGGACTAGAGGAATCAGTTTGAATTGGGGAAAGGCGTAGCAAGTGCTTAACGCCCAATTTTGTGCCAAAGAGTCTATCCCTTTGGCCCCTCCTTCTCTCTCTAGTGAGAAGTATACTGGAACCTGGGTGTTCATTCTGCTGGCGAACAAATCCATCTCTGGGAGACCCCACTTCTGCACTATCAGCTGAAATATTTCCCTGTTCAGGGACCATTCTGATTCGCACACTTGGTGTCGACTCAGAAAATCCGCCAGGTGGTTGTCCAATCCTCTCAGATGGACTGCCGAGACTGACCCATTTTTTTTCTCGGCCCAATACAATATCGTACCTGTTAGCCTGACTAAGGACGGGCATCTCGTTCCTCCTTGTTTGTTTAGATACGAGACTGCTACCACACTGTCCGAGAGGACCTGTACGTGGTGGCCCTTCAGATCTCTGGCAAATGCTCTCAACGCTTTCCAGATCACCTGCAACTCTGTCCAATTGGCTGACCTTTGGGACTGTGCTTTCTCCCAGCGTCCTTGGGCTATTTTTGACCCCCAAATGGGCCCTCCGGCCCCAAGCACTGGCATCCGTAGTTCACCAGTGCGCTGTGAACCGGGAAAACCCTGGTTGAATCTTCCTTCAGGGTTTTATACATCCGGTCATGCAAGGACAGAGAGACCTGTTCCTCTTTAATTTCGAGCGTCTCATAAATCACCCCCAATAAGGCATCAACCTCCTTGAGTGAGAGCCTGTATCTGGGAGAGCTTGTCCCTTGAATCGGAATATCCCTGGATGATGCCGCCTCACTTAGGCCATCCAGAGAATCAAATTCCTCTTCCCCCGATTCGTCACCCTCCTGTGGGGTGGAAGCAGGGGGAACTGCGGCTGGTTTTGGGGTCTCAAGGTTCGCTAGCATAGTCTTGATGGACTGCATTTCTTTCTGTACCCCATAAATCAGTTCCTTACAGGCCCCGTAGCCTCCTTGTAAACCAATTTATCTATGCAGGATTTACAGAGGGGCTTAATACATCCCTCCTTAAATTTTTTCAGACACAACGGACATCTCTTCTTCCCCCCTGACCTCTTTGGTTCTTTGGGCAGAGCCTAAGACAAGAGAAGGAGAGAAGAAAAGGAAGGGAAACACAGACAAGCTACCATCAGCGTAACCTTAGCAAAATAGGATGCCTTCACCAAACACCTATGTTCACCCCACCAGCCACTAACAGGATTCGCAAGACACATTAGTCCGGATCCTGTTTAAATAGGGGGGGGGGGGGGGGCAAACAAATAGACCACCTAATCTGTCCATCACTCCACCCCCTCTCCCAGCCCCGTAGGTACAAGACACCCTTGTGTTTGCCTACCTGAGCTGGTTCGGCTCCACTACCACATTCCACTGCATCCATGCTCCGTTCGGAAGTTAGTCTGACCGCCTGGAGGCTTTTCCCCTAAGCCTGTGGTGCAGCACAGTCTGTCTTGTAGCTGGCGCTTTTCAAATAAGCCGCCCTGGTTCTGCCGTACACTCTCACTGTGTGACCTGGAACCGGAAGTGGTTCGCCGGAAGTCCCCGCCCTCCTCCTGCGTTCCACAGGCCGGAACTCAAAGCCTGTGCCCGCCCCATGCCAAATCTGAATCTGACCGCCAGGCGGGGTTACGCCAGCCCTCCCCGGGCTATCTAGGAGGACGACGCCGGTCACAGCTGCACTCAACCTGACCGGGGAACCCCAGATGTCAGCCATCCTGATGCCCAGGTACACAGACCTCCTTCCCCTTCTCTCATGGGCTATCCCAGTTTCAGGGGAAGGAGAGCTCCAATCCAGCCTCCTCCTCTGGTGGAGGAAACACAAAGACTGAGGGAGAAGGGACGGAAGCCGCCCTTTAAAGATCTGGTGATGTGTTTCCTGCCTCCGGAGGTGGAGCCTATCTCTCTAGTGCTGTCCTGGACAGACGACTAGAGAAATGTGATATAGTTGACTATGTGTATCATATGTTCTTGTGTCTCCCCAGCAGATTGGGAGGTGCTCTTTAAAGAACTGAGGAGCCAGCAGGGGAGGAGGAAATTTATAGAAGGCTGGCGCAGTGTTTCCTACAGAGGGGAGGAGCCAAGGTCTCTCAGGTGGCTGTCCTGAAAGACTCCGGGAAAGAACATTACCGGTAAGTAACTTATTTTTTTTTTTTTTTTTATATAAATCTCAACAACATTGTCCCTTACTTGTTTGGAGAGTTCCTTGGTCTTCATGGCAGTGTTTGGTTAGTGGTGCCTCTTGCTTAGGTGTTGCAGCCTCTGGGGCCTTTCAAAAAAAGATGTATGTGTGTATATGTAATAACAGATCATGTGACACAGGCGGACACACAGGCGGACATCATTTCACCAATTATGTAACTTCTGAAGGTAATTGGTTGCACCAGAGCTTTTTATGGATTTCATAACAAAAGGGGGTGAATACATACGCACATGCCAATTATCAGTTTTTTATTTCTGAAAAATAGTTTTACGTATATATTTTTCTAATTTCATTTCATCAACTTAGACTATTGTGTTCTGATCCATCCCATATAATTTAGATAAAAAAAAAAAAAAAAAACTGTGAATACTTTTGCAAGGCACTGTAGATGCCCGGCTATCATCTTCCTCCAAATTCCCGAGGGAAGGAAGAGTACTTGTCTCCTTAGTCACTAGGGATGGGCCCGGTGCTCGATGCGAACCCATGTTCGCATCGAGCACCGGGTGTTCGCTCGCTCGGCGAGCCCAGAACTATTTTGGCCGCTCGCATCACGTTCGTGTGATGCGAGCGGCCCCGCAATGCATTGCGGCCGGCGCGGCCGGCGCAGTGCATTGCTGGCTGATGATTGGCCAAGCATGCACTGTGACCCCGCATGCTTGGCCAATCACAGCGCCGGAAACTCGAAGAGCCATAATTGGCTACAGGCAGGACGCCTGTAGCCAATTACAGCTCAGGGGCTTTAGTACACGCCCCCCCCTATAAAAGGCCGCCACGCCGTCTGCGCCGGTCACATGCTGTTCCGGCGTAGATAGAGCAGGATAGTTCTGTGACACTCTGCTGGATTTAGTTAGTTAGAGAGATTTACTTAGAGAGATTGAGTTAGATAGATTCATTTAGAAAGATTGATTTAGAAAGAGGGGCTTGTAGTGTGTTCGTGGCAGGCAGGCAGAGCTCCTATATTTTGTTCCCAGAAGCACCTATAGGACTTGTAGTGTGTTCGTGGCAGGCAGGCAGAGCTCCTATATTTTGTTCCCAGAAGCACCTATAGGACTTGTAGTGTGTTCGTGGCAGGCAGGCAGAGCTCCTATATTTTGTTCCCAGAAGCACCTATAGGACTTGAAGTGTGTTAGTCCCATCACACAGAGATCATATATTTTGTTCCCAGAAGCACCTATAGGACTTGAAGTGTGTTAGTCCCATCACACAGAGATCATATATTTTGTTCCCAGAAGCACCTATAGGACTTGAAGTGTGTTAGTCCCATCACACAGACCTATATTTTCTTCCCAGAAGCACCTATAGGACTTGAAGTGTGTTAGTCCCATCACACAGAGATCATATATTTTGTTCCCAGAAGCACCTATAGGACTTGAAGTGTGTTAGTCCCATCACACAGAGATCATATATTTTGTTCCCAGAAGCACCTATAGGACTTGAAGTGTGTTAGTCCCATCACACAGACCTATATTTTCTTCCCAGAAGCACCTATAGGACTTGAAGTGTGTTAGTCCCATCACACAGAGATCATATATTTTGTTCCCAGAAGCACCTATAGGACTTGAAGTGTGTTAGTCCCATCACACAGAGATCATATATTTTGTTCCCAGAAGCACCTATAGGACTTGAAGTGTGTTAGTCCCATCACACAGACCTATATTTTCTTCCCAGAAGCACCTATAGGACTTGAAGTGTGTTAGTCCCATCACACAGAGATCATATATTTTGTTCCCAGAAGCACCTATAGGACTTGAAGTGTGTTAGTCCCATCACACAGAGATCATATATTTTGTTCCCAGAAGCACCTATAGGACTTGAAGTGTGTTAGTCCCATCACACGGAGATCATATATTTTGTTCCCAGAAGCACCTATAGGACTTGAAGTGTGTTAGTCCCATCACACAGAGATCATATATTTTGTTCCCAGAAGCACCTATAGGACTTGAAGTGTGTTAGTCCCATCACACAGACCTATATTTTCTTCCCAGAAGCACCCATAGGACTTGAAGTGTGTTAGTCCCATCACACAGACCTATATTTTCTTCCCAGAAGCACCCATAGGACTTGAAGTGTGTTAGTCCCATCACACAGAGATCCTATATTTTGTTCCCAGAAGCACCTATAGGACTTGAAGTGTGTTAGTCCCATCACACAGACCTATATTTTCTTCCCAGAAGCACCTATAGGACTTGAAGTGTGTTAGTCCCATCACACAGACCTATATTTTCTTCCCAGAAGCACCCATAGGACTTGAAGTGTGTTAGTCCCATCACACAGAGATCATATATTTTGTTCCCAGAAGCACCTATAGGACTTGAAGTGTGTTAGTCCCATCACACAGACCTATATTTTGTTCCCAGAAGCACCTATAGGACTTGAAGTGTGTTAGTCCCATCACACAGAGATCATATATTTTGTTCCCAGAAGCACCTATAGGACTTGAAGTGTGTTAGTCCCATCACACAGACCTATATTTTCTTCCCAGAAGCACCTATAGGACTTGAAGTGTGTTAGTCCCATCACACAGAGATCATATATTTTGTTCCCAGAAGCACCTAAAGGACTTGAAGTGTGTTAGTCCCATCACACAGAGATCATATATTTTGTTCCCAGAAGCACCTATAGGACTTGAAGTGTGTTAGTCCCATCACACGGAGATCATATATTTTGTTCCCAGAAGCACCTATAGGACTTGAAGTGTGTTAGTCCCATCACACAGACCTATATTTTCTTCCCAGAAGCACCCATAGGACTTGAAGTGTGTTAGTCCCATCACACAGACCTATATTTTCTTCCCAGAAGCACCCATAGGAGTTGAAGTGTGTTAGTCCCATCACACAGAGATCCTATATTTTGTTCCCAGAAGCACCTATAGGACTTGAAGTGTGTTAGTCCCATCACACAGACCTATATTTTCTTCCCAGAAGCACCCATAGGACTTGAAGTGTGTTAGTCCCATCACACAGAGATCATATATTTTGTTCCCAGAAGCACCTATAGGACTTGAAGTGTGTTAGTCCCATCACACAGACCTATATTTTCTTCCCAGAAGCACCTATAGGACTTGAAGTGTGTTAGTCCCATCACACAGACCTATATTTTCTTCCCAGAAGCACCCATAGGACTTGAAGTGTGTTAGTCCCATCACACAGAGATCATATATTTTGTTCCCAGAAGCACCTAAAGGACTTGAAGTGTGTTAGTCCCATCACACAGACCTATATTTTCTTCCCAGAAGCACCTATAGGACTTGAAGTGTGTTAGTCCCATCACACAGAGATCATATATTTTGTTCCCAGAAGCACCTATAGGACTTGAAGTGTGTTAGTCCCATCACACAGAGATCATATATTTTGTTCCCAGAAGCACCTATAGGACTTGAAGTGTGTTAGTCCCATCACACAGACCTATATTTTCTCCCAGAAGCACCTATAGGACTTGAAGTGTGTTAGTCCCATCACACAGACCTATATTTTCTTCCCAGAAGCACCCATAGGACTTGAAGTGTGTTAGTCCCATCACACAGAGATCCTATATTTTGTTCCCAGAAGCACCTATAGGACTTGAAGTGTGTTAGTCCCATCACACAGACCTATATTTTCTTCCCAGAAGCACCTATAGGACTTCTAGTGTGTTAGTGGCATCACACAGAGCTCCTCTATTTTCTTTGCAGAAGCACCCATAGGACTTCTAGTGTGTTAGTGGCATCACACAGAGCTCCTCTATTTTCTTTGCAGAAGCACCCACAGGACTTCTAGTGTGTTAGTGGCATCACACAGAGCTCCTCTATTTTCTTTGCAGAAGCACCCATAGGACTTCTAGTGTGTTAGTGGCATCACACAGAGCTCCTATATTTTCTTCTCAGCAGCACCCACAGGACTTCTAGTGTGTTAGTGGCATCACACAGAGCTCCTCTATTTTCTTTGCAGAAGCACCCATAGGACTTCTAGTGTGTTAGTGGCATCACACAGAGCTCCTATATTTTCTTCTCAGCAGCACCCACAGGACTTCTAGTGTGTTAGTGGCATCACACAGAGCTCCTCTATTTTCTTTGCAGAAGCACCCACAGGACTTCTAGTGTGTTAGTGGCATCACACAGAGCTCCTCTATTTTCTTTGCAGAAGCACCCATAGGACTTCTAGTGTGTTAGTGGCATCACACAGAGCTCCTATATTTTCTTCTCAGCAGCACCCACAGGACTTCTAGTGTGTTAGTGGCATCACACAGAGCTCCTCTATTTTCTTTGCAGAAGCACCCATAGGACTTCTAGTGTGTTAGTGGCATCACACAGAGCTCCTATATATTCTTCTCAGCAGCACCCACAGGACTACCGACTACAATGGCTGGAAGACCGCCAAGGGGAGGCAGAGCGTGCAGAGCCAAGAACACAGGGCAGGCAGGCTCTGTTTCTAGTGGACGTGGCCGTGGACGTGGTCGTGCATCGTCATCAGCACGTGGCCATGGGACACGCGCGTCTTTGTTTTCGGCAGCTGGACATGTGGAGCCGCATCATGCTGAAGGCTTGGTAGAATGGATGACCAAGCCCTCCTCATCCTCCTCATCCTTTCTCACCCAGGCTCAGGGTACTGGCAGAGCATCATCAGCCACCCCTTCCCTAGACCCACCATGTCCTCCTGAGGAGTCCCCCGAACTCTTTGAGCACAGTGTTGGGTACATGCTCCAGGAGGATGCCCAACGATTCGAAGGCTCGGATGATGATACCCAGCTTGAGGAATCTGGCAGTACTGTTCCACCAGCTGCAGCTTACTGCCAGGTTTGCTCTAGTGGTGAAGAGGGAGGGGATGATGAGGTCACTGACTCCACGTGGGTGCCTGAAGGGAGAGAGGATGAGGAGGAGGACGAGGAGGAGGAGGATGCGGCGTCACATGTCCAACGAGGCAGGATGCCCCCTGGAGGCCAGGTAGAGGCCAGCACAGCAACTGTACAACACCGCAGAGCTCCGCCTGTGCAGGGCGCTGCCTCTGCACGTTATCAGAAAAGTTCTTTGGTGTGGGCCTTTTTGGAGACGAGTGCATCAGATCGCACCACTGCTATTTGCAATATTTGTCTCAAGCGTATCTCGCGTGGCCAAAACATCAGCCGCTTGGGCACCACAAGCATGACCAGACATATGTCGACCTACCATGCAGCTCGTTGGCAGGCACACATAAAAGACCCACACCAAAGAACTAAGCGGACCTCTCCTTGCTCCTCATCAGCTGGGATCTCCATCCCCACTACACCTTCAGTCCTCTCTGAAAGCTGCTCTGAGAGGACTGAAGGTGTAGAATTAGGTGTGTCACAACCAAGTACTTGCAGTACACCGACGTCCGATTGCAGCAGGCAAATTTCCCTGCCCCAGCTGCTGGACCGTAGAAAGAAGTACACTCCCAGCCATCCACATGCCCAGCGGTTGAATGCTAGCTTGGCTAAATTGCTAGCACTTCAACTGCTGCCTTTTCAGTTGGTAGACTCGGCCCCCTTCCGTGAGTTTGTTCAATGTGCGGTTCCTCAGTGGCAGGTTCCCAAACGCCACTTTTTCTCACGGAAGGCGATTCCGTCTCTCTACCGGCATGTGGAGGGCAATGTCCATGCCTCGCTGGACAGGGCGGTCAGCGGTAAGGTGCATATTACCGCTGACTCATGGTCCAGCAGGCATGGACAGGGACGGTACCTTTCTTTCACGGCCCATTGGGTCACTCTATTGGCAGCTGGGAGGGATGCAGGACAAGGTGCAGTAGTGTTGGAGGTTGTTCCGCCACCACGCCTCCAAAACGCTACTACTGCTACTGGTTGTGACACACCTCTCTCCTCCACCCCCTCCTCTTCTTCTTCCTCCAGTGCTCTGTCCTTGGAACCAGCGGTGCTCCGTAGGCGTACAAGGGGCTACGCAAGTACGCAGGCAAAAAGATGCCATGCCGTGCTTGCGCTGGTGTGTTTGGGGGACAGGAGCCACACTGGGCCAGAGGTTCTGGCAGCTCTGCAGGGGCAGGCCGAGAGGTGGTTGACGCCACGTCAGCTTAAGCCAGAAATGGTCGTTTCTGACAATGGCACCAACCTCCTCTCCGCCCTGCGACAGGGGCAGCTCACCCATGTGCCCTGCATGGCTCACGTCCTCAACCTGGTGGTGCAGCGGTTCTTGGGCAGGTTCCCAGGCTTACAGGATGTCCTGAGGCAGGCCAGGAAAGTCTGTGTGCATTTCCGCCGATCTTATAATGCCAGTGCTCGGCTGACTGAGCTGCAAAAGGAGCTGAACCTGCCCAAGAACCGCCTAATATGTGACATGCCCACCAGGTGGAACTCAACGTTGGCCATGCTGCAGCGACTGCACACGCAGCAGAGGGCCATCAATGAGTACCTTTGCGACTATGGCACCAGGACAGGGTCAGGGGAGCTTGGTTTTTTTTCCCCACGTCAGTGGAGCATGATCAGGGATGCATGCACTGTCCTCTCACCATTTGAGGAGGCCACGAGGATGGTGAGCAGTGACAGTGCATGCATCAGTGACACTGTCCCTCTTGTCCACCTGTTGGAGCATACGCTGCGTGGGATAATGGACAGGGCACTTGAGGCAGAACAGAGGCAGGAAGAGGAGGACTTCCTTGCCTCTCAAGGCCCCCTTTATCCGGACAGTGTTCCTTCTGTCCCACCCATCACACAGGAAGAGGATGAGGAGGAGGAGGAGGATTGTGTGAGCATGGAGGTGGAGCCTGGCACTCAGCATCAGCAGCAGCAGTCTTTTAGGGATGATGTACAGTCCCAACAAACCAGTGGACTTGTACGTGGCTGGGAGGAGGTGGCTGGCGATCATGTCATCCTCAGTGACCCAGAAGACTCCGGACCGAATGCCTCAGCTAACCTACGCTGCATGGCCTCCCTGATCCTGCAAAGCCTGCGGAAGGATCCTCGTGTTCTTCGGATCAAGGAGAGGGACCATTACTGGCTGGCCACTCTCCTTGATCCGCGGTACAAGGGTAAGGTTGCAGACCTTATCTTGCCGTCGCAGAGGGAGCAGAGGATGAGACATCTCAGGGAGGCCTTGCAGAAAGGTCTGTGCAACGCGTTCCCAGAAACTGGGAGGCTACAAACTCCTGGTCCTGGGCGACGAGTTGCTGAGGCTTCGGTCAGTAGCAGAAGGAGCGGTGGGGAAGGTGGACGTCTGACCGATGCGTTCAGACAATTTTTTAGTCCGCAGCCCCAAGGTATGATCGGTTCCAGCAACCATCGCCAGCGTCTGATATACATGGTGCAGGAATACCTTGGGGCAAGGTCAGACTTGGACACCTTTCCCACCGAAAATCCTCTGGCTTACTGGGTCCTGAGGATGGATCACTGGCCAGAGCTTGCACAGTATGCAATTGAGCTACTGGCCTGTCCTGCCTCCAGCGTTCTTTCCGAACGCACATTCAGTGCTGCTGGAGGATTTGTCACCGATCATAGGGTGCGCCTGTCCACCGCCTCGGTTGATCGACTGACCTTCATCAAAATGAATCAGTCTTGGATCACCACCAGCTACCAGGCACCTGAGGCGGATATAACCGAATAATTTTTAATATCACATCCCTTCAAGACTGCCTATGCTGATGCTGAGTGACTGTCCTCTTATGTTCACTGACTATCCTCTTCCTCCTCCTCAATGATCCATGCCACCACACCAGTGCCTAAGGCACAATTTTTCAGCCCCTGTTTAACAGGGGCGTGTACATACAATTTTTTAAAAAAATGCTTCGCAACACGTGTGACTGCTGTGCTCCAAGTACAGTATCTGTGAGGGGTTGCAGTGTTGTGGCACCAGCACCAGTGCCTAAGGCACAATTTTTCAGCCCCTGTTTAACAGGGGCGGGTAATTACAATTTTTTAAAAAAATGCTTCGCAACACGTGTGACTGCTGTGCTCCAAGTACAGTATCTGTGAGGGGTTGCAGTGTTGTGGCACCAGCACCAGTGCCTAAGGCACAATTTTTCAGCCCCTGTTTAACAGGGGCGGGTAATTACAATTTTTTAAAAAAATGCTTCGCAACACGTGTGACTGCTGTGCGCCAAGTACAGTATCTGTGAGGGGTTGCAGTGTTGTGGCACCAGCACCAGTGCCTAAGGCACAATTTTTCAGCCCCTGTTTAACAGGGGCGGGTAATTACAAATCTTGATCTAATAGTTCACAGCAGGGCCCATTCCTGCGCCCACCAAGAGTAACTATGAGGGCCTACAGTCTTGTGGCAACACCGTCCATCACCACCGCCAAAGGCCCAATTTTTCTGCCCTGTTCATCAGGTGCTTGCAATTACAAATCTTGATCTAATAACTCACAGCAGGGCCCATTCCTGCGCACACCAAGAGTAACTGTGAGAGCTTACAGTCTTGTGGCAACACCGTCCACCACCACCACCACCACCCCCAATTTTTCTGCCCTGTTCAACAGGTGCATGCAATTACAAATCTTGATCTAATAACTCACAGCAGGGCCCATTCTTGCGCCCACCAAGAGTAACTGTGAGAGCTTACAGTCTTGTGGCAACACCGTCCACCACCACCGCCAAAGGCCCAATTTTTCTGCCCTGTTCATCAGGTGCTTGCAATTACAAATCTTGATCTAATAACTCACAGCAGGGCCCATTTCTGCGCCCACCAAGAGTAACTATGAGGGCCTACAGTCTTGTGGCAACACCGTCCATCACCACCGCCAAAGGCCCAATTTTTCTGCCCTGTTCATCAGGTGCTTGCAATTACAAATCTTGATCTAATAACTCACAGCAGGGCCCATTCCTGCGCCCACCAAGAGTAACTGTGAGAGCTTACAGTCTTGTGGCAACACCGTCCACCGTCCACCACCACCACCCCCAATTTTTCTGCCCTGTTCAACAGGTGCATGCAATTACAAATCTTGATCTAATAACTCACAGCAGGGCCCATTCTTGCGCCCACCAAGAGTAACTGTGAGAGCTTACAGTCTTGTGGCAACACCGTCCACCACCACCGCCAAAGGCCCAATTTTTCTGCCCTGTTCATCAGGTGCTTGCAATTACAAATCTTGATCTAATAACTCACAGCAGGGCCCATTCCTGCGCCCACCAAGAGTAACTATGAGGGCCTACAGTCTTGTGGCAACACCGTCCACCACCACCGCCAAAGGCCCAATTTTTCTGCCCTGTTCATCAGGTGCTTGCAATTACAAATCTTGATCTAATAACTCACAGCAGGGCCCATTCCTGCGCCCACCAAGAGTAACTGTGAGAGCTTACAGTCTTGTGGCAACACCGTCCACCACCAAAGGCCCAATTTTTCTGCCCTGTTCAACAGGTGCATGCAATTACAAATCTTGATCTATTAACTCACAGCAGGGCCCATTCCTGTGCCCACCAGTCTTGTGGCTACACCAACATCTAATAGGGCAAATTTCTGCAGAGTATATACGCCTTCCCCTACTTTCAAACATCCAACTTACAAACGACTCCTACTTGCAAATGGAAAGAGAAAACAGGAAGTGAGAGGAAATCTACCCCTAGGAAGGGAAATTCTATCCTGTTAGATTTAATTTGGGAAAAAGGTATCTCCTCTCTACTGATACTTTATCACCAATCCTTGTTTCAATTAAAACCCCACTTTTTCCAAAAACATTTGTCATTGGGACGGAAAGTTAGGTGACATGTTCTGAACAGATGTGCAAAGACAGCAAATGTTACAGGGGTGATAACCCCTCCCTATGTTCTCCAAAAAGCTTAAAAATTGATTTTTTTTGGGATGGAGCTACACTTCATAATGTACCTGTTCAGATTCTACTTAAGAACAAACCTAAAGCCGCAAGTGGTTTTAAATGGCTTCTTTTTTTCCTTTACAAATGTCATTTTGTGCAAGGACAGTTCTAAACACGGGAAACACATGCCACTTCACAGGCATACTTTAGACACCCCCCAGGTACCATATTTAAAGGAAAATTTCACTTTTTTTTTTCACTTTATGCATCATTAAAATGACTGCTCCCGAAAAAACGTTAGTTTTTAAAAGTTCTTTTTGCATTGATATATGTCCCCTGGGGCAGGACCCGGGTCCCCAAACCTGTTTTTATGACATTAACATGCATATTGGCCGTTGTAATTAGCACTTTTGATTTCGAACGTTCGCGTCCATTATAACGTATAGGGTTCGAAAATTTGCGCGAACTTTCGGTCGGTTCGAAGGTTCTGGTGCGAACCGAACCCGGGGGTGTTCGGCTCATCCCTATTAGTCACCAACCTCTGCTGGTTTTAGAGGTGGATGCTCGAGGGCTGGAGAGTGGATGTTGGGGTTCTACTGGGCTTTTGCCCAGCATAGATTTAACTGAGCTCAAAGAGTTCCTAATAAAACAGATCCTTGTATTGATGGGATGTTTCCTCTTCAAGTTTTGCTATACACATTGCTTTTTGCCATGAATCTGAGGGGATTCTCGCAAGATGGGCATTTCCTTGGAGCTGGTGGATTACAGTCCTACACCGCCCCTAGTGAGAACAGACCTCCAGACAAGGAACAGCGCCCTGAGCAGTGCCAGAACCAACCATAGAAACCACCCGTCCAGGCTGCAGGGTCTGAGCGAAGTTACCTTTGACCCTGCAGCCACAGGCTCCCTGCCAGGGAGGTTCAAAACATAAGCCCATATGGAGAAGATTGAAGGCACCACTGTACCCCTCCTACCTGGCCCATGCCTAAGGCGCCTGCTTCCGCCATGGCTGTTGGTCTCTCGTCCATCGCAGCAGAGAGCGCAGCGGGGTATTCAGAAAAAGCCATCTGGCTTTAAATTACCTGGTCCCAGCATCATCACCGATGACGAAACACCAGCCAATAGAGCCCACCCCCTTGGCCTCTGCATTCCAGGCAACTGGAACCACTTGCCGACAGGAAGCTGCATCACCGGATGTGATGTCATCCACCAGCCAGGACCGACATGCGGGAATACTGCGAATGGCAGCAGCCCGCTTGGCCACCTGAGCCACTCCTGCAGGCCCACGGACGCTGATGGCGAGCCGTTGCTACCCTGAACTGGAGAGGCTGAAGACTCCGGAACACCCCCTGCTCGTACGGGGGGGGGGTGGTCACTGCACACCAGGCAAAAAACACCCTGAGGTAAGCCTTCCCCCTCCCCCTTGGAGAGAGCGCAGCTCCCCTGGTTCCAGCAGCACTTTCACCATGACAGAGGAATCACAATAACTGAGGCCATGGTGGAAGAGGAGGGATTTGAAGGCTGCATGTGTTTACTGGAAAATGGGCAGAGCTGCGCTCTCTCCAAGGTTGTCCTGAAAGGCGATTTGAGAAAACACCAGATCCGTGGTTCTGAGTACCAGATGGTGCTGTTGCATTCGTCAGAGAGGCATGGGACTGCAGGGCAGACGCTGTAACAGCATGGTGAGCATTTGAGTGTGGGATCGCAGGACTGACACACCCCACTGAGACCAAAAGATCTGGGGTCCGTGAGCGGCAGCAGGCATGGTACATAGGCAAGGGGGTGCGGGAGTAACTGGGAGCAGTGACACCCCACTGAGACTGACAGAAGAGGCAGGACCAGAGACTGAAGTGTCAGGCTGACCAGGAGAGGTGGCAAGTAAGTGAAACTGCAGACCAGAGGGGGAAGGGGGGTGTGTGTGTGTGACAGACAGAAGGTCAAGAGGCAGGAGCAGAGCGGCAGGCTGACCAGAGGCAATTGAAGGTGCTGGCAAGCCCTACAGGAGACTGGCGGGTGACTGAGTACTTCTGAGTGACTGAGTACCTGGGAGCAACACTTACTACCTAGGAGTCACTGGGAGTGCTTTGGAGTAACTGAGTGTGACACAGGGTGCTGTGATGAGCAGCAGGGTGCCAAGAGGTAATTGGAGTAGCTGTAGCACCAGGGGAGAGCAGAGTATTAATAGCAAGTTCTTAATCGGCATCACCATTAGATTAGAGGGTAAAATGTCCAACAGAACTGCTATTTGTATGCATTCCTTGATAAACCAATCAAGGGCAAATACTGCTGTGCAAGATGTCAGCTAGTTGTTTTTCTGGAAGCCCAGATTCTGGATCTAGAAAAAAGGGGGCAACACTGTGCAGCATCAAAACAACAAAATACTGCGAGCCTTAAAGAACCCCCTACCAACCTGCCACTATCAAGCTGCAAACGTTAAACACGTCTCATACGTTCGTGCACATTAAACACAAAATTAAATATACGCTGCGCTGGAATGGCTATGCACTAGATAATCTGTATCTTAATCTATAGTTATAGATCCACAAGAATATAACAATATGCATAAAATAGTAAACATACAACTGGTGTAAAGTGCAAGTGCAAAATATAGCAAAAACAAATAATGTGCACAAAATCTGTAAACGCACAACTAAAAAGCATAGGTAAATATAAAGTGCACAAGTGCCAAAAAAAACTCTGAGGTTATATGGACCCTTTAAAGTTACAAGGTGCGATGCACAATAACACACCAAAAAATAAAATAAAATATCAATAATAATAATATTAGATGAAAAAAGTGCTAAATGCATACATATGTGATAGCAAACATGTATAAAAGATTTATTAAAAAATGCAAGTGCATAAACCACACAATTGTCTCTATATTATTAAAAAAACAGTTCTTTGTGGCAGCCTGTCTTGGGCTGTGATAAGAACCACAAAATGTTGATTGATGTGAGACTAGATGCAGGTGATGTGATTTCCGGTGATCATACTATTGACATGCTTGTTACATCCAACCGTGGCTCTGAATCATGCATAGGTGAAATCCGGGAACCCCTTATGTAATAAGCTCACCTCAGAGCGTGTGACCAGCTTTTACACTGAGTCAAAGCACGCATATGAACCACTATAGGGTTCTCAGCTGTTTCACTAGTAACCTCAGTGCAATGATCTCAGAGGCACATGAAAAAAGAAAAAGACTAATAGTGCAATACCGTTTTACAAAATTTAAAAAAACATTCCCCCGCCGGGGTACTCACATGTGTAAGGTGCGTCAGTGCACCATACTTCATAAGACTCAATAAAATACTGTAAACAGTATGGGTATGGCTTGTATCCCCTCCAGGCAGGTGTACTGTCTCTCGCTCCGTTCTGGCCCCTCCCCTACGCGTGTCGATACTCAGGGTGTGGCGTATCTTCCTCAGGGGGTTTGTGCAGCATCAACAACCTGGAAAGGAGTTTGCACCTTACCCAGCAGGTGCTGGCAGGAACCAGTGTAGAGGAGGTTGGAGACATGGAGGCACAGGCACCAGAAGGAGATAGTTGGCCAACATCGAGGAGGGGTAGAGGGAAGAGTGCTAGGGAGGCTAGTCCTGAGTTGGTACACCAACAAATATGCCAAGTTGCATGATGCTGGGGATATGAGCTCAGGGGTTGTAGTGCTAGAGCAAGCGACCTCCCCTAGCTGCCAAAGGAGTGACAGCTCCGGTAAGGAGGGGGAGGGCAGAGATGCAGAAAAGGATAGACAGGTACTGACAGTGGGGAACTCAATTATTAGGATGACAGAGAGGGCAAGCTGTGATAAAGACCGTGGTAGCCGAACAGTATGAGGTTTACGCTCGGGTTTGGCACATCACAGATCGGGTGGGGAGGACCCAGCTGTCATGGTACACATTGGCACCAATGACAAAGTGATAGGAAGGTGGAGAGTCCTAAAAAAAATAAAAATAAATGATTTCAGGGAATAGATTGAAGAAAATTACCTCCAAGGTGGTCCTCTCTAAAATACTACCTGTACCTTGATCCACACCAGAGAGGCAGCAGGAACTTAAGGAAATTAACAAGTGGCTAAGGAACTGGGAGTAGGAAAGAGGGGTTCGGTTTCCTGGAGAATTGGGCTGACTTCTCAGGTTGGTTACTGGCTCTTTAGCAAGGACGGGCTGCACCTTAAAAACAAAGCCCAAGAAATCCTGGGGAAAAAAATTAAAAAATAAAAACTCAGGAGAATGTTCACAGATGCCTAATCAATAAAATGGAGCTGCTACGACACGAGGGGGGATGTGGACTTCATGGGAATATCAGACACTTGGTTTGACAGCTCACATGACTGGCTGACAATCATCCAGGGGTTTTCCTTGCATCAGAGAGACAGAGGGGTGTATCTATATATCAGGAATGATTTACGGGTAGAAGAGCAGAATGACATCAGTAATGGGGAGCTGGAGTCCGTATGGGTGGAACTAAGCAGGAAATTACTAGTGGGGGTATGTTACAGGCCCCCCTAACCTGAGGGAAGTGTTAGATCTCCTTTCACAGTTAGAAATGGCAGCAACACAGGCATATGTCATCATAATGGGCGACTTTAACTATCCCGACATTTAATGAGTGGGCTGTCCCTTCCATCCAGTCAAGGGCCACCATTTCCTAAATGTTGTACATGACAGCTTTATATCCCATATGGTAGATTCCCCGACTAGGAGCCAGGCATTTCTAGATCTTTTAATTACAAATGATACAGATCTGATTGCAGATGTGGAAATGTGGACAACTTAGGATCATTCTGTAGAAAAAGGGAGGCACAAGGGGAGTACAACACTAAAATTTCAAAAGAGCCAACTTTTATAAACTACGCTCGTTACTGCAGTTTATGAAGTAGGCCAAAATCCCCAAAACATTGAACACAGGAAAAATGGGAATGCTTTAGGAAAATTAAATAAAAGTATCACGAGTGCATGCCAAGGAGTAATATAGAACAAGTGTTAAAACTAGCTAAATCAAAAAGGTCTTAAGGAAAAAATAAATAAAACATAAAAAGGCCTTTAACCACTTCCATACCAAGCCTATTCTAGCACTCCTCTATGTAAAAAAAATTTGATAGAAAACTGGAGTTAGTACTTACCGGTAACTCCTTTTCTAGTGGTCTTCCAGGACAGCCCTTGAGAGATGGAGTCCCTCCCATCGACCCAGGAAACACATTGCCAAAACAGTTCAAAAGGCGGTCCCTCAGGTCCCTGGTCAGTCATTCACCAAGAACCGAAGGATGGAACTGTAAAACACATAAACCACAACAGGTAATAACGTTAGTACAGCAACATAATATAATACGGTGGGATCGTGCTGTCCTGGTAGACCACTGGAAAAGGAGTTACCGGTAAGTACTAACTCCAGTTTTCCCAAGTGCTCTTCCAGGATAGCCCTTGAGAGGATCCCCAAGTACTCACCAGATTAGGGGGGGGGGGGGGGGGGACCACGGCTTGGAGGACTTTCCTCCCAAAAGCCTGATCCTGACTAGACATTAAGTCCAGTCGATAGTGCTTTGTAAAGGTGGAAAAGCTTGACCACGTGGCTGCTTTACATATTTGCTCCGGGGTGGCACCAGCCCTTTCTGCCCAGGATGCCCTTGTGGAATGAGCTTTAATACCCCCAGGAGGCTCTTTGTTCAAAGCTTTATACCCCTCTGATATAGCTAGCTTAATCCATCTAGCTATGGTTACTAGGGGTGCAACGGATCAAAAAACTCACGGATCGGATCGATCCTCGGATCAGGAGTCACGGATCGGATCATTTTCGGATCAGCAAATAATAATTGAATTTGCAAAAACCTGTGAAAATTCCGCCACCATATAGTCCCCACTGTAATATCCACGTCATCTCCCCCACTGTAATATCCACATCCTCTCCCCACTGTAATATTGGCTGGGTATCGCAGAGTATTGGCTGGGTATCGCAGAGTATTGGCTGGGTATCGCAGAGTATCGCAGAGTATATGCAGAGTATATGCAGGGTAATGCAGGATTTACAAGTGATCGCTCCGTCATTTGACGGAGCGATCACATTAAAAACAGTGGCCATGTGTACCAAGATGGCCGCCGCTCCGGAGCTAGGCCGAAGCCGCGGCCTTTCCTAAGGCCGCCGGGTGTACAAAGATGGCCGCCGTCACTCCGGAGCTAGGCCGAAGCCGCGGCCTTTCCTAAGGCCGAGGCCGCGGAGCGCTCCGCGGATCGCGGGGTGTGCCGATCCGAACGGGGTGGCCCGTTCGGATCACGGATCGGCGACGATCCGTTGCACCCCTAATGGTTACCTTCGAAGCTTTTTGCCCCTTACGCTTCCCAGAAAAAAGTACAATAAGTGAGTCAGAGATTCTGAATGTATCTGTCACCCTTAAGTATTCTAAGATACACCTCCTTACATCTAACAAATGAAAACGACTCTCCTTCTCATTTGATGCGTTCTGACAAAAAGATGGTAAGACAATATCCTGCCATCTATGGAAATTAGATGCTACCTTTGGTAAGAACCCAGGGTCTGTCTTTAGGATGACTCTGTCCTCCAGGATCTGCAAAAAAGGGTCCCTGATGGAAAGGGCTTGAATTTCACTGACCCTACGGGCTGACGTGATTGCCACCAGCAGTACTGTTTTTAGAGTAATTAGTCTTAGAGAGGCTTCTGAGATGGGCTCAAAAGGCGACCCTAAGAAAGCTTTTAGCACCACTGCAAGATCCCAGGATGGAGCTCTGTTGAGTCTAACTGGTTTGCGTCTAGACACTGCCTTACAGAATCTAGAGATGAAATGATCTTCCTGTAACCATTTGTCTAGAAATACACTCAAGGCAGCACTTTAATAGTGCTAAGGGTTAATCCCTTGTCTATCCCCTCCTGGAGAAATTGAAGGATGTTAGCAATATCCATGTTTTTCTCCCTACTGCTATTCAGCCAGCTATTGAGCTTTTTCCAGACCTTCTTGTAAATAGCTCTGATGACGGGCTTGCGACTCTGAAGGAACGTCGCAATGACCCCCTCTGTCAGACCCTTACGCCTCAAAATAAGCTCTTCAGTAACCACGCTGAAAGACTCAGCATGGCCACCTGTGGATGAAAAAGAGGTCCCTGCAACACGAGATCCTGTCTGTGAGGAAGCCTCAGAGGAGGATGGTCTGTTAACTGTAGCAACATTGTGAACCACGGTCTCTTGGGCCAAAACGGTGCTACCAAAATCATACAGGTTTCTTCTGCTAGAAATTTTGTTAGAACCCTCGGGATGAGGTGAAGAGGAGGAAATGCATACGCCAGGCTGAAAGTCCATGGGTTCTGCAAAGCATCCACTGCCAAGGGCTGATCTCCTGGGCGTAGCGAGCAAAAATCTGGGACCTTTGCATTCTCTGTTTGCAAATAGATCCACTACTGGATTTCCCCAATGAGCTGTTATGAGATTGAATACCTCTGGGTGCAGAGACCCTTCCTGATTCGAGATCCGTTGTCGACTCAAAAAGTCTGCAGTGTTGTTCAGCTCCCCTTTCAGGTGTATTGCCGAAATGGACCCCAGATTTGATTCTTGAGGGGATCCAGTCTTTAGCTGTTCCAACAAGAACCACTAAAGGTCCCTTTGATGGAACCTTGCCCATTGTACGGCCGGGATGGCTGCTGTCATCAGGCCTAACACTGACATCACCTCCCTTACCGTACATTTGGGGCTGATTTAAAGAAAAGATATTCTCTGCCACAGATTCAATATCTTTTCTTCCGGCAGGACTATTTGCTGGACTACCGACCGGATCCTGTACCCTAAGTACATGATCTCCTGTGTTGGGGTAATTTTGGATTTCTCCTGACTGATGATCCACCCCAACCGACTTACGCTGAGCTGTGTCAACTCTAAGTCCTGAGACAGCCGACTCTCTGAGTGGGCTGTGATCAGAAGGTTGTCTAGGTAGGGAATAATTGAGACTGACTGAAGTCTCAGCGGAACTAGTGCCTCCCCCAGAACCTTGGTAAAGATTCTCGGGGAGGACAACAGTCCGAAAGGGAGCGCCCTGCACTGGAAATTATACATTTTTGTGTCTATCTGCACCGCCATACGGAGAAATTTCTGGCATTCCTTCCTTATTGGGATATGCAGATAGGCGTCCCTTAAATCCAGGGTAGCCATAAACACTCCTTTCTGGAGAAGATTCCTTACCGAATAAATGGACTCCATCTGAAATTTTTTGTAGCGGATGGAGTGATTCAGGAGGCCAGAGGTTCATAATTAGTCTGAACCTTCCTGACGTCTTTTTTACTACAAAAATATGAGTAAAAACCGTCCCCCTGTTCCTGAATAGGGACTGGTGTCAATACTTCTTGATCCACCATCTCCCCTATTAGTAATGGTAAGGCCCTGGCCTTCTGAGTGACTTGGTAGTTTTGTCACCAAAAATCTTGAGGGTGGGCTGCTGTGACATTCCAGCGCATAACCTCTTTTTATTATATTTAAAACAAACTCGTTTGAGGTTGTCTTTTTCCACTGTGGAAGAAAATTGCTCAACCTTCCCCCCACAGGAACCCTGTCACTGGGGCTTGGGGGGTTTTGATTGGGGCTTTAAAAAGTATGCCCCCTTTTCCTTTCCCTTTCCGTCCCCACCAATGCTTCTTGGGCTTGAACTCCTCTGCCTTGGAGGGTTCCTTAGAGGGACGAAAAAATTCTTTGAAAATTTTTCTTTTTTGTGGGAAAGGTTTTCTTTTTATCCGCTGTCCTTTCTAAGGCGGTATCCAACTCAGGCCCAAAGACTAAGTCTCCTGTAAAAGGGACACTGCACAGGCGAGTTTTAGATGCCGTGTCCCCCCCCCCCCCCCCCCCCCCCCCAAGTCTTCATCCATACTGATCTCCTTGCTGACTTAGCTGCAAACTTAACGGAATCAGTGGCTGCGTCCATGGCCGCCTGCGAGATGAAACTTGTGGCCTTAAACAGCATAGGGAAGGTTTTTAAGAGCTCCCCCCTAGGCGTGCCTGCTTTCAGGTGGTCCTGTAATTGAGACAACCAAAACTCCAGGTTTCTAGCCACACAAGACGTGGCTAGAGCTGGTTTCAAGCCTGCCATAGAGGCATCCCAGGCCCTCTTCATAACTATGTCTGTCTTTCTATCCATTGGGTCCTTTAAATGACCCATATCCTCAAAAGCCAGATCAGACTGCTTTGCGACTTTGGACAGAGGGGCATCTAGCTTAGGGTTCTTATTCCAGACTGCCTCTGGGCTATCAAAAGGAAACCTTTTGAGGGAATTAGGAAAAAAATACCTTTTTATCCGGCTCAGACCACTTCTTACGGACAAGGTCAGAAAGTACCTTATGTATTGGGAAAACTTAAGCCTTCTTTTCCCCCAGAGCCTCATACATTTTGTCATGTCTGGTCAATTGAGTTTCTTCCTCCTCAATTTCCAGCGTGTCCTAAATAGCGCTCAACAGCTCATCTACTTCCTCGAGAGAGCTTGTATCTTGCGGCTTTGTTAGCTACAGCCTGATCCTCATCCTGCATCAGAGGATTCAGGGCTAACTAACATGGGGCTCTGCTCCCTGACTATACGGGGCTCCCCAGAGCTGGGTGTTGTAAGACATGGTGAAAAAGATATTGCAGTTTCTCTACTGGTGGAAGCTGTGCCTACATCCGTAATTAAATCTCCGAGAGATTTAAAAGTCGATGCCATTTCATCCTTAAGGAGCCTAGGAATTTAGCCAAGGGAGAGTGCCTCAGTTTTTAGTAAGCCTGTAATGCATTGTTTGCATAGGGCTTTGTTAGAGCCTGAAGACAGTCTATTTCCACAATTTGGGAATTTTTGCGGCCTGTCTTGTCCTCCCTTGGTGCTTCCTTAGCCTGAAAAAGATATATATTCTTAGCATCCACTCTTAGAGACACCACGTGCTGCCACCACTGCACCAATCCTGGACTGAGTTAACCACCATGGGGCACTACAGGTCCCAGCCTTATAAAACACCTCAGCCCCCACCAGAGTAATGGCCTGCCAAGCAGCCTACCTGGTTTTGGCTGGTGCCTACGTCCACCAGAGTGTCTTGGGGATTAGCCTCCATGGTCCTCCCTTGAGTTCCAGATCCCGCCGCTAGTCCGGTATGGCTAGACGCTGGTCGGGATATGTAGGCCCAGAGTGGGCTCTTCCTCTCCCCTTGTGCCTGTGAGACCCAGAACCAGAAGTCTCGGCACACAGTTATGAAGCGGTTCCGCTGGAAATGACTCGCCGTCGCCGACCCCCACCGCGCAACCGGAAGCAGAGACGGACGGATCCACTCACCGCTCCTGGGGGGAACCGCGTCATTCTGCCCCTGGCACACCTCAGCACTGGAAAGGAGGAGGGCAACGGGTCTGCTCCGATAAGCTGGACGGTACCCGAGCCCGGATGAAAACAGTAAGGACTAGGCTGGAGCTGCTAGATAGGACTCAGTCCCCTTGTGCAGCTCCCGTTCAGGCAGTCCCTGAGAGATGAGTCCTTCCTCCAGGTTCCTGGCAACATGTTCCGAGGGATGAAACACAAAATGACTGACCAGGGACTGCCTTTTGAACTGTTTTGGCAATGTGTTTCCTGGGTCGATGGGAGGGACTCCATCTCTCGAGGGCTCTCCTGGAAGAGCACTTGGGAAAATTACTTAAAACCCCTTTTTTTTTAAGCAGAGACTCTAGTGAATAAAATGGTGAACGTTGCAACTTTATAGCGCATGGTATTTGGAGGAATTTGCAAAACACTTTTTCCCCCCAAAAACACACACACACACACACACACACACGAGTTTAACCACTTTAACACCGTGGACTGTCATACGACGTCCACAAGATGGATCTCCCATTCTGGGTGGACGTCATATGATGTCCTCCCATTCCCGGCCGTCTAGGGAGCACGCGCGCCGTCCACGGCGTCGCTTGGGACCCGGTGCACTTGCCCGGCAGCCGCAATGTCCGCCAGGCACCCGCGATTGCCCGGGAACACAGGACCGTGGAGCTGTGTGTAGATATATACACACACAGGGTTCTGTGTAATTTTAAATGTAGGAGGGAAGTGTTAGAATTAGCCTGGGTGGCATTTACCATTAGCAATATACAAATTTTTATAAGCACTGCAAGTTCATCCTCTCAGTCTGCTGCAGAGTGTTCCAGCTTGTATTTAAACTAGCTGCTCTGTATGTAGCTTCTGACAGGCTGTGCAAGCAGCCCTGTATCTCTGGAACCATAGATGAAAGCAGCCCCATATTTTAACCATTGCTGGAGTAGGTCTTTAGCTCCCTACCCCTCAAATGCGGGTTCTCCGATTCAAGATCACCGAGCTACAACCTAGTCGATTTTTTTTGGCAAATGGGCTTAGCTTGAGAAAGGAGCCTGGAGCTGCAGCTCCTATAGCCCCTTATGTTAATCCAGCACACACACACACACACCACACACACACACACACACACACACACACACACACACACACACCACAGGCATCTACTTACCACATGCTCCAGCTGAATTGGCAAAGGCTGCCATGACAGATCCTTGTTTAGTTTGGGGGGGGGGGGGGGGCCGTCAGCCAGGGTAACACTGATGCCCAGTCATGTTTTCCTGTGAGACATTTAAAATCACTGGCTGCCACAGTCCAGGATGGGGCATAGTTGCAGCTGACTGAGCTAGCTGGTCAGACTGGTGTGACCACTGGATTTAGATTATCCAGCCTGTCTGTGGATAGGTCTCCACAGGTGGGGGGCAGCAGCCCAGATCCTTCTCAGGTCACTTGGCTGCTCCTGGCCCCTTCCTATTGAGTGCCCCCTCAGCCAGCAGCTCTATGGGGCACCTGAGCTGAGTCAGAGCTCTGTGTATCCATTCAGACATGGAGCCTGACCTGGCCCTGCCCCCTCCCCCGATTGACTTACTTGGGTTGTCTTTATCAAAAATGCAAGTATAAATTTTGGCTTAAAGTACTTTGTTTGCTATAAAATTATGCAAATAAGAAAAGGGGTTTTCAAAAAGTCAAAAACAATTGGATAACAAAATAAAAATTTTATTTAAAAAAATACATACAAGTTAATCATAAAAAAAAATATAAAATAAGGTTAGCATTGTTAACAGTTCTCCATCTTGGGCATGTCAAGTGTGATCTCATCTAGGGTGTCCAGGAAGGATGGGCATGTGCTTGACATATCTGGAAAAATAAAAAAAATGCAAGTCAACAAAATTCTTGCAAAAGTTAAAACCTCTTGCATTCTCATGAGCTACAGAATTCCCATGTACCACGCTCTAAATGCATTATACAGCCAGGATATACACCAATCAGCTATGACACCATTGCTGCTAAACAGGCAGGACTCCATGACTTAAAGCAGAGGTTCACACAAAAATTGAACCTCCAAGACAGGTATTTGTACCCACTTCCGGGCATAGACTCCACGGGAGTCTATGCCTCTTCCTGTCCCGGCGCACTGGCCCCTGGGACACACAGGTCCTAGAGACAGTGCGGACCATTCCTATTGCGCTGCGCGACTCGCTCATGTGCAGTAAGGAACACGAAAGTGAAGCTGCAACGCTTCACTTCCTGATACCCTCACCGAAAATGGCACTGGCAGCAGCTGAGAGCCGAGCAATTGCCTGGCCGATGACATTGGACTCCAGGAAAGGTAAGTGCTTATTTATTAAAAGTCAGCAGGTGCAGCATTTGTAGCTGCTGACTTTAAAAATATGCAATTTCGCCAGACTCCCTCTTTAACTAGACAGTGATTCGTTGTGATTAATAACCTTAAAAAAAAAAAAAAGTGTGGTGTATAATTTAGTTAATATGTAAAGTTACACACTTTTAATTCTTAAATATCTCTATGCAGTGGTAAATCTAAAGTAAAAGATCAGACTCCGATCATTTTCAAAAAAAGTAATTTGATCTATTTGACCTTACTAGAAAAATCAACAGTGATGGGAAAATTTGGAAATTGAAAATTCCTTTGATTAAGAAGGTGACAGTGTATGCGATTTTTGTTCAGAAGTTACATTATTTTTTTAAAATGAAAGTAAAAATTTCAAAACATTCTGCGAATGTACAAAGAGTGTCTGAATGTTCTCATCTGAAAATTGATCCGTGTGGCCAGCATAAGGCCCAGTACAAGGAGTTTTTTTGGTGTTTCTGCAGTGCATTTTGATTAGATTTTCTCACGTCATTTTCCTGCGATTTGCATTTTTTGCCCAATTTGTTGGGCAGATAACACTACTGTAAGGGGTTTATTTACTGTAAAACTGAGAGTCATATTTACAGTAGCAATTTGCTTTTTAAAAAACTAAAATGAGCCCTTCATAGAACACCATTATGTTACTGGACAATTGATAAATACGGTAATTATGAAATTGATTACTATATTCATCGGCGTATAACACGCACTCCCCCCCAAAAATCGGGGGAAAGCCGTGGGTGCGTGTTATACGCCGATCCTGACAAAAAAGACCGATCTGACTGCTCGGCTCCGCTTGCAGTCCCGCCTCCCTGCTCTTGCTTCCAAAACAGCAGGCAGGCGGGACTGCGAGCAGAGCCAAACAGTCGGCTCGGTCTAGGTGGCAAATTTAAATGTGGGCAAGCTGCAAATGACGCTTAAATGTACGTTTTTTTCCCCCCCTAAAATTTTTCCATAAAATGCCCTCCTAAACTTTGGGTGCGTGTTATACGCCGATAAATACGGTAGTTGTTTCAGCCCTATTTCATTACATCATACATCCTGTTGTGTATGATATAGATCCATGTCTCCATCTAGTGGCATTAAAACCCATACACCAATTAGAATTGGTATTGTTTAATATTTATCCTGTTTCTCTCTCTCCCCCCCCATTGTATATGTACCCTTTCCAAATTAGACAAGTCATTATAGTACTGATATAGTAGCAATGTCAGATATACCAGGTAACAAAATAACCCATTAGCTATTTGTATAGTAGACTTGACAAGAGGGCTGTGCCCAAAACCTTGCCAATAGCAAGAACCTGTAGTTAAAGCCAATGGCTCGCCTTAGCAATGAGAACACTGCATACAATATCAGATGTGGGACCTCTCCTGCCTTTATCCAGAGCATTCACTTAATTTGTTATCCCCTACTATTGATTAGACATTAGGTTGTTAGAACTAAATTGGGACCATTACAAGGCGTTTCTGCAGAATTGGAAGCAAATGAAGTCAGATACAGTAAAACCCCCACAAGTCTACAAAACAAAAAAAAGTCTGGATGAAGATACAAAAAAGGTGTATTGCAGTCAAAGTTGTTAACACCAACCTGATTCCCAGGTAAAGACTGGAATATCCATTAGAGCCGGCTCCTTGGTCGATAATGAAAACTCATTTTCATACACAATAAGGGGAACTCCAGCAAGGTAGAGATGGCTCAGTTTGCACTCTTCAGGAACGTCAAATGTTTCAAACTCTAGGAAGAGAAATAATCTTGCTAGGCAACCTTCCATGGCCATTACTGATTGATCAAGCAGCTTGTGCTTTGCATTACTGAATAAGTTAAAAATAGCATTTACTTGAGTCACTTAGCAAGACAACAGTCCAGCCCCATAGTTGTCAGTTGCAGTCTCAAGCATTAAAATGCAATGAGAGGAAAAAAAAATAAGTCAGTTATTTCAGTTTCATACAATTTGTTCAACTTTTGCATGCCATTTACCTATGAATGGCCTTTTGTAGACCAAGAACCTGAGACCGCCATCTTGAATGTGATGTCAGCATCCCCAAACTCAGACGACAATACAAGTCTTTTTCTCCCCTGTCAAAAAAAATATGTGGGAGGAAAGGGGTGGAGGAGCTGGATTGGCACAAAGCCAATACAGCTCACAGAACAGGGCTATGCTAGAAAAATTTTTTTATTTAATCAATTTTGTTTGGATACAGCGTTGTAATGGTCAGTTAAAGCAATTTAGCCAAATTGCAAAAAAATGGCCTGGTCATTGAGCAGCCAATCTTCTGGGGCTGGAGTGGTTAAAGCACTTACCTGGTAATTTCCCCACACCAGCTCAGGCAAGTGCTTTAAATTAAATGCCCATTTACTTACCCAAATCTGTTCAAAGTGGATTATGAGGCTCTTCTGGACTGCAGGAGGGTCCTTTGCTTGCCATATTGGCTATGTGTTGTGCTAACAAAATGTTCCCGCAGTTTAAATATTAGATCCAAACCCATTAAAAGCCAGCCATACAAAGCAATTCTTTCCTGCAACCACACCAACTGTTAATGGGGGAAATCCCTCCCATGAGCCATTGTGTTCTGGCAGACCACCAATTGCTAGTGGATGTAATCACTTGTAAAATGCAACAGGCTGGTTGAGCAATCAACTCAGGTACATTTAGCCTGCCCATACATGGGGGGGGGGGGGGGGGGGGGGGGGGGGGGGGGGGGGGGTTCAGCAGGAACTAGTTGATTGTTTCCCCATGTCGCTGGAGGTTTACATGTTCTAGGGCAGTGATGGCAAACCTTGGCATCCCAGATGTTTTGAAACTACATTTCCCATGATGCTCATGCACTCTGCAATGTAGTTGAGCATTATGGGAAATGTAGTTCCAAAACATCTGGGGTGCCAAGGTTCGCCATCACTGTTCTAGGGGAAATTTACGACATGTTCTGGGAATTCCTGCTCCTGGGACCTTTCAAAGATTCAAAAGGCTCAGATCCCACAACTTACAGGAATAAGTCTTGGGGTTGACCTTCCCGATTTACCACCACTAGCCAAAACCCAGTATGAATCTCTGCTCATTCATTTTATAAAATAATGTATGGAAGTGGAAAACTTATGGAACCTCCCTACAACTGGTAGGTGATCACAATAGTCAATGAGATCAGTTGTACAGAGACCTTATCGCATCTACTGCAGAGAAGAGATTCTGCTGGAATGATTTTAGGTTACACAACAAAACAGCGACAGATAGAGGCCAGACTGTCACCATCAATTAACAAAAGAAAGCACAAGATTTACAAGCCAACACCACATTCAGGATCTGCAAGACCCCCATAGGGGATTGATGGGCATCTCCCTATACACTTTTGTGCAGGCCCTGCACAAAAGGTTTGGTCAAAGAATCACTAAGGGAAGTCTTATATGAGGCACATTGGGGAGGGACATGTTTGGTCTTTTTTTTTTTATATGCAAAAACTGTCAAGCTTATGCTCCCCTTGGGAAGCTGGACCAATGGGGAGGCATAAAGCTCAAATGAATTCTGAAACCTTCTAAAACCTGATTTACATCATATGCTCAGTTTAAGCAGTGACAGCAACACCCAGTGGAAAGACTGCTTGCCATGTACTGGAGAATTACAGCACAAAGGTACAGGATGCCACGAACACTGGCAAGAGTTATGATATAGAAACCCTTAGGGAAGGAAAACATTCCTGGTGTACACTGTAGCATACAAGCAGTTTAGAAAATATGACAAGCAAGCTTGAAAATAAAAACCCATGCAAACACTTGCCTTCAGGATGGTAAGGCAGACACTTCTCAATCTCAGGATACCTTTGTTTGTTTGGCGTGATGCAGGCTTCAGAAATCTGAAATTGAATAGTTAACCATTTAATTAAGGGCAGCAGCCAATACACATTAGATTGAGGCCGGCCTACCCCTTTTAGTTTTGGCCAGAGTTGGGGGGGGGGGGGGGGTTCCATTGCATCTCGCCACTGGAGAAACCCCACCCTCCCAGTTCTGATGCTGTTTAAGTGAGGGGGGGGGGGACAAAACCTGAAAACTAGTGTTTAAAGCTACGTTTATACAACTGTCATAAATAGGCCCCTTAGTTTTGCCCATTACAGCCAGTAAGCATTTTAATGCTAGTCAGCAATGACAGCCATTACTTGCTAGTGTACATTATAACGCAGAAGGAATGTACATGAAACCAAGCCAAAGTTGGGTAATCAGCCAACCATGGAAATGTATACATTTTTTTAAAAGTCTAAACTGCCCTGAAATACTTCCAAAAAAAGTAGCATGAACATAGCAGTAGGTTTACAGTCCCTTTTAAAAAAGGTGCAAGCTCCAGTCCAATGCCATGAGGTGAGGCCATCTGCTCTAGCTTCTTATGGATGCTAGTAATCATCCATCTTGATTGGTTAACATGGAATGACACTCACATGCACTGGAGTGCAGGCATCCTGGCACACAAGCACTATGCCAAAGTGTAAAACTTGAGTGGCACATTCACAGCTCAGTGTACATGCTACAGATTGCTGCCTGGGCAAGCAAGTATTTTATTGCAGAAGACAATGCAAACCACAATAAAAATGTAATAGTGGTTTTAATGCTCCACCAGTAAGGGAGGGGGGGGGGGGGGGCAGCCGATTATAGTTAGTTACATCCATGTTTATTTTAGGCTTAGTGTGGCAGCTCACAAGGCTTTTACCCATAGGCTATGATTAGACTGCAAGATCAGAACTACAAATCACTTTTTGGTGCTCATCTGCCTATAGGGGTACAAAGACCACTTGTGTTACTATTCATTGTACACCCTCTCAACCCAACATGGCACCAAAATCCCGAGGGAGAATCTACCAAAACTGAAAGAATATGGTGCAGCTGTGCATAGTAACCAGTCAGTTGTCATCTAATCTTTGAAAGCGCAGACAATTGGGTGCCCTGCACAACTGCTCCAGTTGTGACCAGGCGAACACAAGATCTTTGCCATTTTGTCCCCACTCTTGCGCATCCTTGAAAAGTTAGAGACCATTACAGATTATAAAGCTTTACCATCGGAGGTAAATCCAGTGCAATATCAAAGGTAGCCAGGAAAGATGGTAGTGTGCCTGAAATATCTGAGGGGAGAAAAAAAAAAAAAAAAAAAAAGTCAATTCATGTTTTAGACAGCTAGAGACAATGTGAAAGTACATCAGTATGAGATTTAAATTGGACAAATCGTACAACTACTTAAATTTGGAGAGCTGTGACCGAACGCTTTGTGCCCCACCCTCTTTAGTCATCTACTCTGCCCAGACTCCAAGTGAAGCACCACCCAGAACAAGATTTCCTGAGCTACCCCAACTTCCTTGTTCCCCTTAATTAATGCATGTCACAGCTGTAGAGGTGACCAAAATCACAGGACGACCCTGCAACTGCATTGTCTAATGGAGGAGTGCAACATGATCAGTTGTAGAAAACAAGCACAGCAGTACATGAGGGAGGGCAGGTTCAGCAGCAGGAAGGGCTCAAAGACAGAGGCAGCAAGCCCAATGCCACACATACTCCACCGTCATGGGCACCAGGCCATCACGGCACACTGTTTTGCAGCAGAGGGTCCATTACCATGAACCTGTATAGCACCCTACCAGACAATAGATCGTTGCACAGAGTTTCTTACAGGGTCTGGGTACACATGCCTTTCTGGAATGGGAGATGTTATGTCAAATCATAAAAAAATAAATATGATAAAAATGATTAAGGTTGCTGTACTTGCAATGTGCCTGGGGACTTGCTGGAAACTACTTCAGAATAGTCTATGCCCTAGCAAAGCCCTTTCCCCAGTTACCATCTTCCCGGGTCCTGCTTTGCCCTAGAAAATCTATGTAGTGGAATACAAAGGGGGGGGGGGGATTAAGGTCAGCTCAATCTGCTGGGAATGCCACCACATGCAAGTTGGTGGCCCACAGCAGTTACAGGGCATTTGGATGTCCATTGTCTGACAGCAGATTCCGAGACCTAGAAGTTTTCATTCTTGTTGCCTTCTGCAACGTAATCCTCCATGCCCAGTGACACGAGTAAGAGTCACATTTTAGAAACCAACCTGACTCCCAGCTAAAGACTGGAATAGCCATTGGAGCTGGCTCCTTGGTCAATGCATCAAGCTTTGCAGCTTCCTTTTCATGCACAAACAGGGGGACTCCAGCAAGGTTGAAATGGCTCAGTTTGTGCTCTTCTGGAACATCAAAGGTTTCAAAATCTAGGAAAAAAAAAAAAACAAGCCATACATGTGACAGCTTCTTTGCCAAACTGCTGATCCAAGTACCTAGTGTTCCTCATTACTGGCCAAGCCAGCACTTACTTGCAGCATTATGGAATTCACCAAGTCACTGGTGTCCATCTTCCTTATAGGCAAGAATCAGGGCAATCCAGTATGAGTCAGTCCTAATCTGTTCAAGTTAGAACCAAAGTTGAACCCCCACTCAAAATTAAACAGAGCAAGGGATAAACCTGAAAAAACTACCCATTGAGAAAAAAAATATTAAAATTACCTGCAGGATCATAAGGAATACACTTTTCAATCTCAGGGTAGCTCCGTTTGCTAGACTTGATGCATGCGTCAGAAGCCTGGAAATTAAACATGGGTTGTTTTAAACTAAAGACCCCTTTAGTGTGCAATCTAAATTTCCAGGCAGCAGTAATAACCCAGTTCCAACCACACCCCCACCAACTATTCAAAAAGGGTATAAAGTGTTAATGTGGGAGTCAATTTATCTGGGCACCTAAAGCATGCACCTTTATGTATAAGGAATATAAAGCCATTGTTGATGCAATCTAGTGTTGTCAGCCAAGAATGAAAAATATGCAACCAATAATGCAGGCCTGACCTGTTAGCATGAGACTGGCAAAGCACACAACTATTAGAACACACACACCTGAGTGCCAAACCAAGCACTTGAAGTGCCTAAATGTTTTGCAAATTGCAGCATTGTTATGCTGCTTTTTCATCCCCTGGAGCAAAGGTGTCCATGGGAGCGAAAGACCTATGCATGACCCCCAAATTTTAAGGGGGCTAGCGAGTCCTGCCCCTACCCTCCCCAGAGACTAATGTCAACATAGTAAGTCTAATGGGGAAAAAAATAAAAAATAAAAGGCTGCATGAGATCACAGAAATAATGCCAATTAGTCCTTGCCTCAGCTTTCAGGTAAAGAAAAGCCAAAAAAAAAAAAAAAACAAACACACAATATATGGAAAGAGTCACTGCTTTTAAAGTATTTTTTTTTTTTTAGTTAAACATGATGATACTTACCTGCTCTGTACAGTGGTTACCAGCTTGCTATGGGGGGCATCCGTGCTGCAGTTCCCCCATGTCCATCCAGACATGGAGCCACGACCTAGCTCAGCCCCCTTTCTCTCCTCATTGGCTCACTGACAGCAGGAGCCAATGGCACCATGCTGCCATCTTAACCAAGGACAGCCAGTTCTCTCCTGCAACATTGCAGGATATAGATCGGCTCAGGTAAGTATTAATGCATTCACGACAAGGCTTCTGCCTTTACAACCACTTTAAGGTGCAAGTGCACAGCTCAGACAAGCTACACCCACTATTAGAGAAGTTTAAAAAAAATGTCCATGGTAATCATTTGAAAGGTTGGAGCCTCTTGCCATGCCTGTGGTACTATTAGATTCAGTCTGGCAATAAAAAGCAGTGCTAGAGCTCCAGTGGGCGCAGGCAGCCTGGCAGAAGGTCTAGCAAGTTTTGACTTGTGTTAAGACTGGTCACTGCTCAGAATAGTACCTGCTTAGTAACTGGTGCAGAATTCTTCACTCCAAGTGCGCCTTTCTTCGGCAGAACTGCAGAGTTGACAAGCTGCTTGTTGACATTTCCCAGAGCTTTTCTTGGCTTCACCACAGTTTCAGAGCTGCCAAACACTTTCCCTGGATGACTTTTCAAAAGGGTTTTTCCTTTACAAAAATAAAATAACACATTTTCACTCTTCTACAAACTTGAGGGGATGGCAACAGTTCAAATAGCAGAGTTGACTGCACCGATATACCCCTTATAGACCATATGCATTTCTGTTTTTTTGGTGACAACTCATTACTGGTGTATTGCCACTTTAGTAACCAAGCCAGCCAAAGATCTACTTTGAGCAACATTGAAATGCAGCAATGAACTGGCTAGAAACTGCAACATTTGCAGAAATTCCAGCTGGAAACTGGAGCACAAGTCAAACACTCACCAGGGATTGTTGATTTTAGGCGATCCTTGGACAAGGTAGTAGAAGCAACACCTCCATTCTCTTGGTCAATGAAAATCACAGTTGCCATGCTTCACTTTAGTCAAAACTGTAAAGTAGTAATTACAAGAGACTTTGGGGTCAATTCATTAAGAGTCAATTAAGGGCTAATTAAATGCAGCAACACTTGCAGTAAATCAGGTGTGAAAGAGAAAGTCTAGAAATTCTGCAAAAACAACAAATGCAGGGTTTGTTCGATGTAGTATTAATTACTGCATCATTTAGGGCTCTTTCACACAGGGCGGATCAGTGCAGATACGCCCCGTGGATATCCGCTTGCTCAGCGGGGGATCGCCAGAGCGATCTCCGCTGAGCAGGAAGACAGGTCCATCTCTGCACTGTGCAGGGACTGACCTGTCACAACGCCGCTCTCCCCTATGGGGAGGGGGGGGGGGGTAAAAAAAAAAAAAAAAAAAAAAAAAAAAAAAAAAAAAATCGGGTGATGACGGACCGTAGAATCCGTCGTCATCCGATCCGCTCTGCAGACGGATGAAAAAAATAAAAAAAATAGGGTTTTCCTCCGTCTGCAGAAACGGACCATAGCGGGCACGGACAAGATCAGGTCATCCGCTGACACCCGCTATCCCATACGGACCGTCAATGTTAAAGAGCCCTTAATGTGGCAATTTATTGCATAAAGCCAAGGAGCAGGCCAGGAAGCCAGCCGTTGCGTCCTTAATGGATGACTCAGCTGATAGCAGGTTCCCTAAACCTGCTGATTGGGGGGGGGGGGGGGGGGGGAATGTGAGTGCTCCGCTCCTGACGACGATCTGCCTGCTCCACCAAGTGAAAGTGTCTTAAATAGGTAAGGCCACCTGGTAACAGCGACCACTACATGTTGGTGACATCACAAGCATTACACATACTGAACATCATGTGCAGCCCTTTAGTGATGTCGAGGGCTGCATTGGAGGCCCCTTTATTGGACAACCCCTGCTGTAAACACTAATGCACCTGTAAAAATGCCTATGTGTGCACACTTAAAGGCCCCCTTCACACTGACAGGCCAAATGGGACTGCCTGTCAGTTTCAGGTGGACCCAGACCACACAATGGAGCTGCAGATGTCAGCGGACACTCCACCAACACCCGATTCTGTCCAAAAAAAAAAAAAAAAAAAACCCCCACACAGATGGACAGGGATTGGATGACAGTCAGATGTAAACCCACAGATTAGGCAGGGAGGGGTGTCAAAAAACACATGGTTGAGCTACATTTTTTGCCCACCACCACCTTAAGCTGCAATAGGCAGTGTACATGGACAGGGGTGTTTACATGCTGCATGGCCAAGTTCACCTGACTTGTAGCAAATTGGCAAGTCCACAAACGCTACACATTAAATTAAATGGAGCAGTGCCACCAAAGCCCAGTAAACGTGAGCATGCCCACAGTTGCAGCACGTTTGTGCCCTGATCGCCCAAATGAAAAAGCACTCGTCTGTAAGCCCAGCAGAGTACCCGCCATGCAGGTAACAAATGACATGTTCAAAATACATTATGCCTTAGAATATACATTGGGGTGTTTGCCCTCCAAAATGGGGTCATTTTGTAGACACTTCCACGGTCTTGGTGCTCCAGGGCATTCAAAGATGCGATAGGTAGTCAGGAAGTTAGGTGTAATTTATGTCCCTAGAACACCTGAAAGTGCCACAGGCAGTCAGTCCCCGAGTTACAAACAAGAGGTTCTGTCTGTAGGTTTGGTTAAAGCAGTTGTATACCTGTTTTTGGTGGGGTTTTTTTTTTTTTTTTTTACTACCTGCAAGACAAAGTCATAATGAGCTAGTGATTAGCATACTAGCTCATTAAGCATCACTTACCTTAGATCGGGGCCCCCAATGCCGTCCTCTTCTCCCCCTCCAGCCATCTCTCCACAGATACCCTTCCGGGTATCGCCGCTCCAGCCAATCACATTGCTGCTGTGATTGGCCAGAGCAGCGAAGACGTTGCTCCGTGCATGCATGTGGGACACTTCAACTGCAGCGAGCCGTAGTTGTGAATGGCGATTAACCCTGTAAATGCACCGTTGTCCACGGCACATGCGCCATAGACAACGTTGTAAAACGTTCTCTGCAAATATCTCCTAAACCGTGTAGGTTTAGGAGATTTCTTGTACCTACAGGTAAGCCTAATTTAGAAGTGTGTACGAGGCTTCATAGAAGGCTAAGATCCTCGGACATGCGCAGAATTACTAATCATATCAGAACTTAGCACAAGATCTAACCTCTGACCCTTCACCCCTACAATAAGAGGAATAATCCGAGGGGAAAAACCTAATGGAGAAGTAAGAGGACCAAACTATACCCAACACAAGGTGGCGCTGCACTATCCAGCCGCCCCCAGTACAGCTCGGACCCCTCATTTCCTCCACACGCCGCTCCAGTACAAACCCCCGAATGATCCTTACAGCACCGCCACATCCCAGCCTCTCACTTACCTGCAAGGCTCAGCACGCTGCACCTCAAATCACAAGTCAGTGGTCACACAAGGATTATTGCTACAACCACCAACCCGGCAGCTCTTAAATCAAAAGCTGCTCGCTCATTGGCTGCACGCAGAGGATGCTTTTCCTTGATTGGCCGAGTCCTCCTGCGGCGGCTTGTTTTTATTGGATGAGACCTAAGTGTGACTTAACCGCCTCTGACTCACGTAGTCCCCACGTGTCTGTGTTTATATGTGCAGCTGTGCTGTGCTGGGAGATCCCACTATGGAGTTATATTGGGGAGGATGTAGTGTAGTCACCGCCTCACTGCTATTCTACATTGGGGTTTAATTGGGTGAGAAGGAAGTGCACCTGACACACGTGTCTGTGTTTGTTATTATTATTGTTAAAGGGCGGGTAACAAGGTAGGTGGGGTCAATGGAGAGCATTGGCTGTACTGTTATCATTGCAGATGACATGAGGGTGATAGGAGATGGGTGACACTTGGATGTACTGTCAGTACTGAATAGGGATGAGCCGAACACCCCCGGGTTTGGTTTGCACCAGAACCCGCGAACGGACATAAAGTTTGTGCAAACTTAAGAACCCTATTAATTACAATGGACGAGAATGTTCGAAATCAAAAGTGATAATTTTAAAGGCTAATATGCATGTTATTGTCATAAAAAGTGTTTGGGGACCTGGGTCCTGCCCCAGGCGACATGTATCAATGCAAATTTTTTTTTAAAAAACTGCTGTTTTTTCAGGAGCAGTGATTTTAATAATGCTTAAAGTGAAACAATAAAAGTGTAATATTCCTTTAAATTTCGTACCTGGGGGGTGTCTATAGTATGCCTGTGAAGGGGCGCATGTTTCCCGTGCTTAGAACTGTCCCTGCACAAAGTGTCATTTTTGCAGGTAAAAAAGCTATTTAAAATCACTCGCGGCTAATGAATTGTCGGATCCCGTAACACAGAGAACAGTCATTCATTGAAAGTCATTGATAAAAAAAAGTCATTGATAAAAATATAATAAAAGCGTGGGGGTCCCCCCAAATTCAATTACCAGGCCCTTCAGGTCTGCTATGGATATTAAGGGGAACCCCAGCCAAAAAAAATGGCGTGGGGTCCCCCTCAAAATCCACACCAGACCCTTATCCGAGCACGCAACCTGGCAGGCCGCAGGAAAAGAGGGGGGGCGAGAGCGCCCCCCCCTCCCTCCTTAACCGTACCAGGCCACACGCCCTTAACATTGGGAGGGTGCTTTGGGGGTCTGTGACCCCTCAAAGCACCATGTCCCCATGTTGATGATGACAAGGGCCTCTTCCCCACAACCCTGGCCCTTGGTTGTGGGGGTCTGCGGGCGGAGGGCTTATTGGAATCTGGATGTCCCCTTTAACAAGGGGACCCCCAGATCCCGCCCCCCCCTGTGTGAAATGGTAAGGGGGTACTTTTGTACCCCTACCATTTCACCAAAAAAGTGACAAAAATTACAGGAGACGCTCTTTGACAATTGAACAATCTTTCATCTTCTTCTGGTCTTCCTCCTTTCTTCATCCTTCGGTTTTTCTTCATCTTCTCCTTCCGGCATCTTCTTCCATATTCTTCTTCCTCCGATCCGCTTCTTCTTGCTTTGGTCTTCTCGTCCGGCATCTTCTTCCATGGCATCGGCGTCTCTTCTTGGGCCGCTCCACGCAATGGGAGGCTCCCGCTGTGTGAGGCTTCGCTGCGTCTGACAGGTCTTTTATAACGTAGGGCGGGGCCACCTGGTGACCCCGCCCCCTCTGACATCATGGGGAAAGCCATAGGGAAGTCCCCATGACGTCCCTGTGCGTCAGAGGGGGCGGGGTCACCAGATGGCCCCGCCCTCCGTTATAAAAGACCTGTCAGATTCAGCGAAGCCTCACACAGCGGGAGCCTCCCATTGCGCGGAGCGGCCCGACACAGAAGAAGAGATGCCGACGCCATGGAAGAAGATGCCGGACGAGAAGGCCAGAGCAAGAAGAAGCGGATCGGAGGAAGAAGAAGATGCCGGAAGAAGAAGATGAAGAAACCGAAGGATGAAGAAAAGAAGAAGGAAGAAGACCAGAAGAAAGAAGCAAAAGAAGATTTTAATAAAGGAATTGTCAAAGACCGTCTCCTGTCATTTTTACCATTTTTGTCACTTTTTTGGTGAAATGGTAGGGGTATTTTTGTACCCCCTTACCATTTCACACAGGGGGGGGTCGGGATCTGGGGGTCCCCTTGTTAAAGGGGGCTTCCAGATTCCGATAAGCCCCCTGCCCGCAGACCCCCACAACCAATGACCCCCCTCTTTTCCTGCGGCCTGCCAGGTTGCATGCTCGGATAAGGGTCTGGTATGGATTTTGAGGGGGACCCCACGCCATTTTTATTTTTGGCTGGGGCTCCCTTTAAAATCCATCCCAGACCTCAAGGGTCTGGTATGGATTTTGAGGGGGACCCCACGCCTATTTTTTTTTGGCCGGGGTTCCCCTTAATATCCATAGCAGACCTGAAGGGCCTGGTAATTGAATTTGGGGGACCCCCACGCTTTTTTTTTTTTTTTTTTTTTGTCAATGACTTTTTTTTTATCAATGACTTTCAATGAATGACTGTTCTCTGTGTTACGGGAACCGGCAATTCATTAGCCGCAGATGGCTGCCTTAGATGACACAACAGGCCAGAAGAGTAAAGGTGTTTTAATGTGATACTGCAATGCTGTACTAACAGCACGCGCACACTAATCCCCAGAATCACAGCAGATAATGTCAGCAGTCAGCAGCACTCAGCAGAATAATCACAGCACAGATAATGTCAGACTCAGCAGAACTGCAGAATGGATCACAGCACATAATGTCACTGACACGCTGGAACACACTACACGAGGTCGCCGGTGCGGCGGCCTTATATAGTGTGGGGCGTGTACTAACCCCCTGAGCTATAATTGGCCACAGGCATCCTGCCTGTGGCCAATTATTGCTCTCCTCGCCGTTGGCTCTATGATTGGTCAAGCATGCAGGGTCACAGTGCATGCTTGCCTAATCATCAGTCAGCAATGCACTGTAAATGGCGCAGTGCATTGTGGGCCGTTCGCATCACACGAATTTGATGCGAGCGGCCCAAACATGGGTTTGAATCAAACACCGGGCCCATCCCTAGTACTGAAAGTGACATGAGGTGCAGGGTGATAGGGTGACACTTAGATGTACTTTGATGGGAGACACTTGGATGTACTGTCAGTACTGAAAGCTTAGGTTCACACAAAAATGGAACCTCCGCTTTTCGGAACCCCCCCCCCCCCCTCCAGTGTCACATTTGGCACCTTTCAGGGGGGAGGGGGGTGCAGATACCTGTCTAATCCAGGTATTTGCACCCACTTCCAGGCATAGACTCCCGCAGGAGTCTACGCCTCTTCCCGTTCCCCCCGCTGTCTGCTGGGAAACACACGGATCCCAGAGACAGCAGGGACCATCCGGATTGCGCAGCGCGACTCGTGCATGCGCAGTAGGGAACCAGGAAGTGAAGCCGCAAGGCTTCATTTACTGATTCCCTTACCGAAGATGGCGGCGGCAGCACCCGAGAGCCGAGTGACAGATCGGCTTCGGGTGCCGACATCGCGGGCTCCCTGGACAGGTAAGTGTCAATATTTTAAAAGTCAGCAGCTGCAGTATTTGTAGCTGCTGACTTTTAAGAAAAAAAAATTTGCGGGACCTCCTCTTGAAGGTGACATGAGGGTGATGGGTGACACTTGGATGTACTGTCAGTATTTCAAGGTGACATGAGGGTAATGGGTGATGGGAAATGGGTCACCCTTGGATGTACTGAAGGTGACATAAGGGTGCAAGGAGATGGGTGACACTTGGATGTACTGTCAGTACTGAAGGTGACATGAGGGTGATAGGAGATGGGCGACACTTGGATGTACTGTCAGTACTGAAGGTGACATGAGGGTGCAAGGAGATGGGTGACACTTGGATGTACTGTCAGTACTGAAGGTGACATGAGGGTGCAGGGTGATGGGAGATGGGTGACACTTGGATGTACTGTCAGTACTGAAGGTGACAAGAGGGTGCAGGGTGGGGGAGGAGAGAAGGTGACATTTGGATGGACTGTCACTATTTACAGGTAAAATAGGGATTCAGGGAAATGGGTCACATTTTGTTGTTCTGTCACCATTGGATGGTGATGTTACGGTGATATTTACGCTGTCATTATTGCAGGGTGACTTGGAGGTGCATGGTGGGGTAGATGGGTCACATTTGGGTGCACTGTCAGTACTGCGTTATGATATGGCGGTACAGGATGGGTGACATTTTGGTGCATGTTACTATTGTAGAGTTATGGGACACTTGGGTGCACTGGTGACATTGCAGGATAGCACTGGGGTGTAGGGTCTGAGGAGTATGGTGCACCGTCTGTGTTACATTGGGGTCCAGGGTGGGGGAGATGGATTACATTTGGGTGAATGATCAGCACTATTGTCATGCTGTTGACACAGAGACACCCACTCTGGGCACCGTTTAAGGATTATACTTTTATTATATGTCCTATATAATATATTGTACATGTGCTTAGACCAGTGTTTCTTAACCTTTTTTCAAGTCAAGGCACCCTTTAAAATTATGCACAATCTCAAGGCACCCTCCCAAATTATGGATAGTCTTGAGGCACACTATCCTAAAATGTAAAAAATATTATAATAGTTTTACTAATGTAGCAACACCCACATACATAGGACACTCAAGGTTAGAGAAGCAAGTTTGTACTGACTAGTATTCCAATGTTTCTCTTCTTCCTCAGTTTTTATCCATCACTCAGCTAATGTGACCCCAAAACTGATGGAGAGAGGCAGGGGAGGGTCAAACAAGCATGCCATGCAGGCGACATCCTCCTTATCAACTGATGATGTCATTGGTGGTTAGGAGGTCGGCAGCCAGAAGATCATAATGGTGCACAATGAAAACCTGTGGCTTTGTGTAACCAAAAAGTAGGATTCATCTACCCTCCACCTTGTATATAATTTTTGGGCAATTTTTAGGCATTTTGCTGAGGTACCCCTAAAGAAACCTCAAGACACCATAGGGTGCCTGGGCACCCTCGTTGAAAAAGGCCAACTTAGACTATAGTAAGTGCATGACCATGATTCCTTGCAAAGCACCATACACTTATCTATTGGATCGCACAGAGCTCCTCCTCCTCCGTAATTCACATACTTAACCAAGCTTTCACCTTGCTCCCCCCCCCCCCCCGGAAACCAAGGTTATGGTACAAGGTATAAGTTAGTGTTAATAAACCCAGGACCCTGTATTCACTATATCTGGTCTCCTACAGTACACAGATCAAGGGAATGCAATTATTTTAGTAAATATAAACTGCTAAATACCTTTTCTCATCAGCAGTATAAAGCAGTCTTGTGACTTCTATCAGTGTCTGGTTAAAGCTTGTAAGAGGAGTTTGCCTTCTCCTCTGACTGTCCTATGAGGCTGCAGGACCCCTGATCCTCTGTCTGGACACTGCTGATTTGCCCTGTGCTGATCACATGCACTCTCCCAAGAAAAATAAATAAAATCTCTAGCAATACACACCAAACTGAGCATGTGCAGAGTGACTCCAAAGGCTCTGTATTATCAGGAAATTGATTGGAAACCGTGGAAGAAGGGAAGGATCAGAGAAGACAGGATCAAACACCCTTTTTACACAATGGGATGGATTAACCCCCTAGGTTTCACAGTGAGCATAACAAGTATGCTTTACTGCATATACAGACTGATTTTACTGTTGTGGGTTTAGTAACACTTTGGGGGTGATTTACTAAAGACCTGCGCCTGTGGTGCAGTGGAGAAATTGGAGCAATTGCACAAAAAACGGGACTCAAGACATTTATCAAAAATGATGGCGCACTCACATGCACCAAACCATATTTACATAGGAAGCGCTATTGCGCATCATCTTCTATTGCCAGGCTAAAATGTCTGTATATAAAATTGTTTAAATGCACAATTTCTGTCCAGAACATGTAGATCTGTCTTACAACTAATCAGCCTTTTTACACCTTCTTTCAGCTTACTCAACTGCACATGCGCATTGACAAAGCTCACCATTTCATCCTCGCCTGACAGGGCGCACACATTTTAGCTTGTTAAATATGTGTGTTGCGCACAGGCGCATCTGCGTTCTTCAGAGTGCACAACTGCTTATACATCGGGCACTTGCTCATTGTAATGCTGATCATATTAATGAGATTTTCCTTATCACATGGAGAATATTGCTTCCAGTTTTATTCCATTCATGAATTTCTTTTTGAAACAACTCAATATTCATTCTAGAGATCTTCCTCCTATCAACAACTGTGCGGATGTTTCCTGGACTTGGATGTGAAATGTCATAATTGTCAAAATGTAATTGTGTGCATTTTATGGTGATAGTCTATAATCATTGGTGGACCTGAAACTTCCATAAAAACCTCTTCTTAATATATGTCTGTGTATTGTGCAATCTGGACAATTCATTTCCCCATAAACTGTGCAATCTGATTGGATGAGGTTTAAATCCACTCATTTGTCTGAGCAATTAATTTCCCCATACACTGTGCAATCTGATTGGATGAGGTTGAAATCCACTCAATTGTCTGAGCAATTCATTTCCCCATACACTGTGCAATCTGATTGTATAACGTTTAAATCTAACCATCTTTCTGAGCAGCTAAGTTTCCTAAATGAAGTTAGATAAACTAAGGGACAATTAATGCGCACATTAACCGCTTCCCGACCGCCTCATGTAGATATACGTCTACAGAATGGCACGGGCAGGCAAAACCACGTATATATACGTGGCCCTTTAATTGCCTGGCCGTGGGTCGCGCTCGCGACCCGGTCGGGAGCTCCGTGACCCCGGCCGCGGGACCAGCGGACCCGATCGCCGCTGGTGTCCCGCGATCGGGTCACGGAGCTGAAGAACGGGGAGAGGTATGTGAAAACAAACCTCTCCCCGCGCTTCCTACTCTGCCTGTCATTGATTGGCTGTTCCCGGTCATCGGAAAAGCCGATCAATGACGTCAGACGTCAGCCCCGCCCCCTAATGTAAAAAACACAACACACGTCAGAGCCCATAACCCCTCCCCCTAGTGGTTAACTCTTTCACTACAACTGTCATTTATACAGGAATCAATGCATTTAAATAGCATTGATTGCTGTATAAATGACAATGGTCCCAAAAATGTGTCAAAAATGTCCGATGTGTCTGCCATAATGTCGCAGTCACAATAAAAATCGATGATCGCCGCCATTACTAGTAAAAAAAAAATATTAATAAAAATGCTATAAAACTATCCCCTATTTTGTAAACGCTATAACTTTTGCGCAAACCAATCAATAATCGCTAATTGCGATTTTTTTTACCAAAAATATGTAGAAGAATACGTATCGGCCTAAACTGAGGAAAAAAAATGTTTTTTTATATATTTTTGGGGGATATTTATTATAGCAAAAAGCTAAAAATATTGCATTTTTTTCAAAATTTACGCTCTATTTTTGTTTATAGCGCAAAAAATAAAAACCGCAGAGGCGATCAAATACCACCAAAAGAAAGCTCTATTTGTGGGAAAAAAAGGACGCCAATTTTGTTTGGGAGCCACGTTGCACGACCACGCAATTGTCAGTTAAAGCGACGCAGTGCCAAATCGCAAAAAGGGGCCTGGTCCTTTGGCTGCCAAATGGTCCGGGGGCTGAAGTGGTTAATAAGCAGCACGTGATATTGTTGATTGCGCAGGTGCGCATGTTCGCGCCAAAAACCATGTCCTATGTTAAATTAGGGGGTGTGGTTTGTATAGATTTGCCTAAAGTGAGGCCACCTTGTTGTGTGTATACTTTGTTATGTGTGTATACTTTGTTATGCCGGCATTGATTTTATTATTGCTTAGAGTTTAGATTGTTTTTAGTAACTATTCCAAATATATGTTATTCACGGTTACTTCACTAATAACAATTGTTTACTAAAATGTTTTCAGCGGTTACCTATTTTAACCTTAAATTTCTTATAAAGTGTAATGTGATCCACACAAGACAGGGAGGTCTATGTATGTAGTTGGAGGGATGTGTGTATAATGACTTGCCTTTTTCTTTGATATACTCACTTAGCTGTATGAAAGTTTATACAATTGTCTTGATTTTGTTATCTATGTCCTACAGATTTGTTTATTTTTCTGTGCATAGACCAACTTCACATGATTTTTCTAACGGCCGAGTAATTACTTTCACAGTGCTCTTTATTTGCCTTTATTTTATCTTCTTTTTTTGTGAACTTTTACTGTGTTTCTCAAATAAAGTTGTAAAATGCTTTGCAGTGCTTTTTCTGCGTGATTGGGTCTTTTTTCATGATAAAGGTGAACTCAGATATCAATCCCCATAGCATGTCTTCATTTATTTGCAAACAGATCAGATATTCCTTTTTAATTTTAAAACGATAAGACCCCTTTCAGTATTTGTAGCTGCTGACTTTTAAAAAAAATTTTTTTGCGGGACCTCCTCTTGAAGGTTACATGAGGGTTATGGGTGACACTTGGATGTACTGTCAGTATTTCAAGGTGACATGAGGGTGAGAGGAGACGGGTGACACTTGGATGTACTGTCAGTACTGAAGGTGACATGAGGGTGATAGGAGACGGGTGACACTTGGATGTACTGTCAGTACTGAAGGTGACATGAGGGTGCAGGGTGATGGGAAATGGGTCACCCTTGGATGTACTGAAGGTGACATAAGGGTGCAAGGAGATGGGTGACACTTAGATGTACTGTCAGTACAATTAAGCTGACAATTTTTTTCTTATACCATTCAACATGTTTCGCTCTTCTGAGCTTCATCAGGAGTTTTTGGAGTACAGAATACGATACACTGAAAATAGATAAAACACTATAAAGAATTCATAACAGAAATAGAATATATGCAAAAAATAAACTCATACACATATACACACAGAGAGATTATATATATATATATATATATATATATATATATATATACATACATACACACACACACAATATATACAAATATATATAAATATAAATATGCATGTGTAAAAATACACAGTCAAAAATAAATAGTTGTATGAATATATTAAAAAATCATGATTACATAGAATATTAACTGAAAATATATATATGTCCAACAGATGTCTTACCAGTATATCCTTAGAAAATCACCTGGACAAAACCAGGAACCACAAATGTTAATTGGAATCAATCAGTATTGAATTTGCAGACGAATGTCTAAATATAAAAAGCAGTGAATATCTCATCCCATCAACCAAGCCCATGTATACTATTCAGGACAGCAGGAGGATGCAAAGCACTTGGCTCAACACTAAGGCCCCATGCACACGAGATGCAGTTTCAATGCCGCGTTTAGCCACGTTTGCGTCTATAAGCGTTTGTAAAGATAACATCCTATAGACCCTCCCCAAGCTCAGAAAGCATGTATTATTAACTATTTCTGCCATTTTGATCAGAGTGAGCAGCAGCAGCAGAGAGATCAGTTGTACACTTGCATTTGCCTCTCTTTCTGTGTTTTTTTTTTTTGGAAATGGATCCCATATTGAATATATGTCAGGAAATGCTCCTGATGTTGCTCTTGATGAGGCAGCAGCGTCGTCGCAAATTGCGTGAGAGGTCCAGAGTCAGAGCTCGTTGATATTGGACCCATCCGTTAATGGCACAGCGAATGTCCGTTGGATATTTCACAAACATGGTGGGCTGACTAGACATTGTTATGCAGGTTTTTCTTTGTGAAAAAAAGACATTGCTATGCTTTGGTCAGACTAGGTGGAGTCACTGATTAGATTAGAAATTGGATGAAGGGTTGGGGCAAAGTGGAGGAATTCCTCATTGTCTAAACCACCTAAAAAAATAGAGTTTTAATGGCATTGCATCAGTGAGTATTTATGCTCTATGAACTATCTAAAGTAATTATGACATTTTAAACCATTTTTTTTTGGATTTATGGTTTACCATCATATTTCTGAGTTTTCTGTTCCAAAAAATTGGGTTTCTTTAAAAACGCTTATAATTGCAAACGCGGCTAAACGCGGGTGCCGCGTTTAGCCACGTTTTGCGTCTGAAACATGGAAAAGCAAAGTGTCCGAACCCAATTTTTTTGCTTCTGGAAAAACGAGGTTAAACTCAACTGCATAAAAACAGGAAAAAATGAGACTGTGTACATGGACACATAGGATAACATTGCATGCGTTCGGGGGCAGTTGAAAAAAGTGTCCAACTGCCTCTGAACGTGCGTTTAACAGCGTCTCGTGTGCATGGGGCCTAAGGATGAGAGAAATATAAACTAAATCAATAAATAAAGTGTATCAAAAGTGAAATCAATCACATAATGAACAACAAATTATTGGAAGATGGTTAATAGTTGAATCCAATAGTAGATTTACTTATTAAAGGATATTCTCACCTAAAACCCCTAATTGGGGATAGCTTCGTCTCTTGGTTGGTATGTATGCAGGGAATAAAGGCTCATAATATAGCCCAAAAGCCACCAATCTAGATAGGGATAGATAATATCCTTATTTAGCATCACTTAAAATTGAAAATAGATGCAAGGCATAAAGTGTGAGCAACATGACCCAGAAGAGCTTTGATAAAAAATATATATAATACCTGAAATAAGTTCGGCAGCAGGGATAAACCGCAAGGAAGCGGTAAAATCCTCCACAGACGCTCGCCAGCATCAGAATAGTGGTGGCCACGGCCGCACTCTTGTGCGCCTCCCGACCCGGCGGCATCTGACATCACCGATGGGTCGCGGACATCCAATAAGGTAAGCCCCATAGAGCGAGCATAGTAGGCGGTGCTCAGTTTGTGGCGCCAAAATGCGCCACGATAACCACCACGCATGCGTGGCTAAAGCTTGACGGAAAACAGTGTACCGCTCAAACCACCATGAGACCGCAGTCGCCATCTTAACTGAGGGCTACAAAACTCGGCAGCCAGACAAAGTAAGACCCAGAGTACAGCGCGCTGGTAAGTTAATGGTAACTAAACATGCACCATATAAGCCCGCAATCAATTGGAGCATAATAACCTTTAGGGCTCCAAGCAAACCAGTGGAGGATTAACCACCAATTCGCTAGGTGCCTGGGGTGTCCGTGCTGGCCACGATAGACAAACTAGGGCAAGGAAAAAGAATGACAAAAACTAAAAGGAGAAACACACTGCTAAATAGACGTTCTAGTATAGGAACATTCAGTGGTAAATACACATATATCAAATTATAAATTTGAGACTGATAATATACATCCGATGGGCAATGAGGAATACAAGTGGTCGCATAAACACATGAGTTTGTTGAACAATAACAAAAAAAAAAAACACACAAAACAGCAAAAAAAACTAAACAAAACAAGAACAAACAAAACAAACAAAGATACAATAAAACAAAAACAAAACAAAATGAAATACATTTAAATGTATTATTTTTAATGAGCAAACTGTCAATTCTATTATAGAAAACATTTAAAGCTGAATGCATTGTTTAGGCCGGGATACTGTAATGCTGACAATTCATTTATCCACCTTGCCTCTCGTTGTAACAGCAATTTATCGTAATCACCCCCTCTAAGGCCAGGTGCAATATGCTCCAAGGCATAGAAGTGCATCTTACTGCTGTCAAAATTATGATGCATGCCAATATGACGGCTAATTGGTGTTTCCATGCGTTTTTTTGTGAATTAGTGATACATGATCACGAATTCTGCAGTTGGAAGTGACAGTTGGAAGAAATGACAAACTATGACAGTTGGAAAAAAATTACAATATAACAGTTGGAAGAAATTATAAAATATGACAGTTAAAAATGGCACTTTTTCCCTAAAGTTGGCCAAAATCACACTTTTTGCCCAAGATTGGGCAAAAGGCGACTTTGGGCGAAATTAGTCAAAATTGCACTTTTTGCCTACAATCACCCAACATCGCACTTATTGCCCAAAATCTTCCAAACATGTGCTATTTGGGCAATTTTGGCCAAAAAGTATGATAGGCAAAACATTTATTTTGGGCAACAGGTGCGATTCTGGGCTATTTTGGACGATTTTGGGGGAAAAGTGTGATTTTGGTAAATTTTGGACGATTTTGGGGGAAAATTACGAAATATGTCAGTTGGAAAAAAAATGAGTTGAAAAGATGACATGACAGTTGGAAAAAATGTCAAAATATGATAGTTGGAGACAAAGACAGTTGGAGCAACAAATGATGAGTTGGAAAAAATGAAAATATGACAGTTGGAAGAAATGACAATATATGACAGGTGTAAAAAAAATGATGAAGTGTCAGTTGGAAAAAAATTATAAAATATGACAGTTGGAGAAAATGACAGTTGGAAAAACAAAACCGACAGTTGGAAACCCCCCAAAAATGACAGTAGGAAAAAACAAAAAACGAAAGTTGAAAATACAATCACAAGTGATGACAGTTGAAAAAAATTACAAAAAAAAAGTTGGCGCTGGTTGGCGGGTCTCGCTGTTTTCCCGTCTCGCTGCAGACTATAGTATGGGCACCTGGGTGTCAGGTGCGTCGGCATCGCCACAATTGGCACGCCCACGTGAGCAGGTCCGGAGGCTTGTTTGAGTGGGTTTTTAGCATTCCCTAATATTCCTGAAGTATTGAAGTCATGTCAGCATTTTAAGCCAACACCCTACTGCTTAGTCTTTTCAGTTGCCAGTAGGTAAGACCAGTTAGACTTCCTGCCAACTCTGTTTCCATGAGTCCTCCAGGACAGCCAGATCCTGGGTAAAAACTGACCAGTTCAGCAGAGAGACTTGCTTTTAAAGTCTACTTGGTGATGTGTTTGTGTTGGAGAAGCTGCCTATATCTCATGAGCTGTCCTGGAAGACCCATGGAAACAGTTATCGGTAAGTCTAACTCCAGTTTATCCAACTGTCATATTTTGTCTTCAAAAGAGGGGTGCAACTGCGCAAACCAAAAAAGGAGGTGGGGGGAGGGGAGAGAGCTGAAATGAATCAGCTACACAACAATAACAACCAATGCCGCAGCCACCATCAGGGTGTTCACACACCGACAGTACATGGGAATAAATATATAAATAAATATATAAAATGGGGCGCCAGCATAAGTGGAAAGGTTAATAAATAACAAGAGTAAATTAAAATAGATACTCAGATATAAATGTGGCGCTGATACACGTCTACCACTCCAAGGGGGATCATCCAGCCAAGGTGGCTCCAGACACAGCGTCCAAAGGAATTAATGGAATAAAAGGAGTATAGCATCAAATAATAAATAAGGCTATACAGACAACCTCAAGTGGGTGAATCAAACAATATAAATAAATAACCCTTGTGTCCAAGAAAAATAAAAATAGTGCAAAGTAAAGACTAAAAGTGGCAATAAATAATCAAATATACAATGGCGAATAACATGCATAAGCCACAATTCGATTAAAAAATATTAATAATAATGCACAAAGCTAACCGTGAATAGATGCACCTGTGTGTTAAAAACAAACAGCACAAATAAACCTGTGTTGAAATATATATAATGACGTGAGTCCAGGATAAAAGTGTATATATAAATAAATAAACAACAAGTCCTGTGCAATCAAGCGGATATTCCCATATATGGTGCACAATTCCTAAACAATCTCCAGGTGAGGTGGTGGATATGATATTTGTGATAGTCTTTAAGAGAAAAAAGTGATGCTCCTTAACATGCAGGTGTCCTGGGCTGTTTCCCCCAACCCCTTACCTTAAAGGTAAGGAAAAACAACTTTACTGGGCTCCTCCGGATCTGTTCCTCTGACTGGGTCCCTGCCAGCTCCTCTCAGGCGGACATGTGAGCAAACAGATAGATGCGATCCATTGTGTAGTATTTCAAAAAGTTGAATAGGTATAAGCAATAGATAACTTACAGTACATGCAGAGTTAATGCAGCGGTGGATGAAAAAACACACAGTGTGGGCTCCCGGCCGAGATCCCACACAGCTAAACGTCACCAGGCTCTGACTCTCCTTACGCGTTACATCACGCACACGTGACTTTCTCAAAGGACACCACATATTTTGTCTTACCCCTCCCATGTGTCAATGACAACCTGACTAGCCAGGACATTGATGGGACAGTTGAGCCTCCTCTGGAATCCAATGACCATAAGTAAAATCCAATCCCAAGACTCCATGCCAGCCCAACGATAGGGAAGGAAGGACATTACGTTCCATAGAACCAAAGATCGCAGGCACTAGAGAAGAGGCCCTCGTCAATCACTCCAGGTGAATGCAAATGTCCAAGAAAGCAAAAGACCTGTTCAATTTGGACAGAATTGCCTACTGCAGTGTTCTTGCATGGAACTGAACTTACGGAACAGCCCACAACTTGCCTGCAAAAATTCAGAGCGGGCTGCTGGAAATTCAAAGGCTGCTGGACCGCTGCCAGAGTTCCTGTAGTTTGTCCAATGGAAGGGAACACCTTGGCCTGCTACAAAATCGAGGATCAGACTCAGACACTCCAAGCACTTGGATGGGTTCAACCTCAAAGCATGGTGATCTTCCCACTGTCTAGCAGGGGCGAATGAGACTCCACCTGCAGGAGCAAGTCATCCAGGTAGTACGGCAATCTCCCATTGTCTCAGCAAGGCCGGGACCGGGGAAGACACTTTGGTAAACACCCAGGAAGCAAAGGCCAAAACAAAGGGCAGCAAAACTACTTGGTAATGTGCATCCCCGCTCATGTCCCACGTAGATAGGAAAGTGTAGGTTAGCGTCCTTGATGTCTATAGGCACCAGAAAAAAGAAAAAAAAAAACTGGTGAACGGAGGCCATGGCCAATGGAATGAAATCCAATCTGAACTTAGGAATCCGCACAAAGACATACAGGCCTTTGAGGTCCAGGATCGGGCGAACCCCATCCATCGTGGGAACTGTGAACAGATTGGAGTAGAAACACCATAATCTCTCCACCTCTGACACCAGAACGACCACTCCTCAAAGGAGCAGAATCTGCACAGCCCCATATAGGGCATGCAGACGTGATGGCAAAAGCCTCAAAATTGGAAGAAAAAAACCTGACTGGCGGACAGGAATGTAATTCTAGTTTGTAGCCTCTCAGGTGAATAAGAAGGAAATTCTACCACGTGACCAGACCCCAGTGAAGCCTCTGAGTGCAGTGAGAACAAAATCCAAAGCTACAGACAAAACGCCGTCCCTGCTGTGGTCAGTAGTATGAAAGAAAGGAAAAACACACACCAGCCTTGAGGAGCTGCATAACGTCCAAGGCAGTACCTCAGGGAATATACTTCTGGCAGGGCCTGGACAACAAGCCTCACAGGGGCCTGGTCATCAGCCAGCCCTTGAGCCACAATACCCACCAAGGTACACCTGTGAATGGAGAGCTTGAGGGGGAGCAGCAGTAACAGGTCCTGTGCCAATTGTCAAGGTGTGCAGCGTAGGCAAACTCCCAACAGACCTACAGTACCCGTCACGGCTCGCAGCCCCGAGATATCCCTGTAGGACCATGGGGAAGAATGCAGGGCAAACAGAAGATGCATTCACTCCAACAGAGGGGCCACGAGGCTCAGCTGGCATATCAAGGCAACAAGGTGGGTGTAAAACCCCCTGCAGCCACCATCGATGGGCATGACACACCCACAGGCAGGCCAAAGGAAAAACATGGATGGGCCTCCCCCCCTCCCCAGGAAGGCAGTTGCCCATGGGCTGCCATATACCTGTTGGCCGGGGAAACATGTCCCTGGTCCCAACAAACCAGTAGGAGGCACCAGCACAGCCCAGGTGGTTAATCCATTTCCAGGGGCCCCCGGAGGGCTTCAGCCACCCTCCTGGAGATAGAGTCTGAGACAGGCAGGGGTTGATGCCCCAACCAGAAAAGATGTAGCACAGCTCAGCCAGCACCAACCCCCTTAGCTCTGCCCACTGGCAAAAAGGTCCAGGCCGCCTGGAAGAGCAGCCATGGCAGAGCGACTTTAAAAAAAAAAAAAATGTTTTGTATATAAACAGCTGTCCAACAAAAATAACTGCTGGCAGAGGCCACAAAAAGATGGCCATCACATGCAAACACCCAATTGAGGCCTTTAGTGGCCAGGGTTCATCCCCCTGCCTATTGAGGGCTCAAAAGACTTAGTTAGACTTACCAGTGATGGTATTTATTTCTAAGAGCCTTTCAGGACAACCTTGGAGAGAGCGCAGATGCGCCCATTTTCCAGGAAACACATGCAGCCTTTAAATCCCTCCTCTTCCACCATGGCCTCTTATTGTGTGGTCTCTGACAAGTTGAAAGACAAAGCACAGAAAAACACCAAACAATCATGACAGATACTTAAACCACTTCTAAGATAACAGGGAGGGTAGTAACAGTTGTCCAGAAAAGCTCTAAAGCCCCATACACACGGTCGGATTTTCCGACGGAAAATGTCCTATCGGACAATGTTGTCGGAAATTCCGACCGCGTGTAGGCTCCATCGGACATTTTCCATCGGATTTTCCGACGGACAAAGTTTTATCTCCTGCTCTCAAATTTTCCGACAACAAAGTCCTATCAGACTTTTTCCGATCGTGTGTAGCGAATTCCGACGGACAAAGTGCCACGCATGCTCAGATCACATTACAAGACCAAAGCTATTGGCTACTAGCCTCTACGTAGTCCCGTCGTAGGCAACAAACGTCACCACGTTCAGAATGATCGGATTTTCCGACAACTTTGTCCGACGTGTGTATGCAACACCAGTGTCGGACTAAATCCATCGGAAAAAATCCGATGGATTTTGTGGTCGGATTTTCCGACTGTGTGTACGGTGCATTAGACTTACCGGTGACAGTATTTCTTTCTCAAATCGCCTTTCAGGACAACCTTGGCGAGGATAACCGAGAAACTTACCCTAGGGTGGGACCACCGCTTGCAGCACCTTCCTATCAAAGGCTTGATCTGCAGAGGACAGCAGGTCCAACCTATAGTGTTGGAGAAATGTAGAGAAGTTGGACTAGGTGGCAGCCTTGTATATTTGTTCAGGCATAGCACTGGCCCTTTCGGCCCAGTAAACTGCCATTGATCTCCTAGAGCGAGCAGCTATACCTGAGGGACTTCTCCCCTAGCTTTGTTGGCCTCTGTGATTGCCCATTTAAGCCACCTACCCCGAGTGCTCTTGGAAGTCTTCTCCCCTTTACGGGGTCCTGAGAAGATTACAAAGAGCATTTGATTTCCTAAACTCTTTAGTGACTATTAGGCAATGTAGCGGGTATCGCCTTACATCCAGTGTATTGAAAGCTTCTCCTGGATTAGCAGGAGCTGAAGAGAAAGTGGGTAAAACTTTCTTGTGAACGGTGAAAAGTTGTGGAAACCTTGGGTAGAAATGCCAGGTCCGTCTGAAGGATTACCCAATCAGAAAAAACCTTCAGAAAGGGTTCTGTGACTGCCAAGGCCTGAAGATCACTGACCCTTCCGGCTGACGTGATGGCTACCAGAAAAATTGTTCTAAGAACTCAATTGTTTAAGGGATGCTTCCTGTAGGGGTTCAAAAACTTTAAGGGCTAGCAGCCTATTCCGTGCAAGTGCCCTAAAATATCTCAAAATGAACACCTCTTTTGACAAAGTTTTTTTTTTTTTTTTTTTTTTAAATAAAAGAGCCGCCACCTGGGTTTTAAGGGTGCTGGCTGCCAGCCTCTTCTCCATTCTGTCATTGAGGAATTCTAAAACTGAAATTGTATCTTTTACCAGGAAGCCTTTAGAAGAGCACCAGGAATTTAACTTTTTCCATACTTTCAGGTAAATGGCCCGAGTTACTTCCTCCCTATTGGAGAGTAGGGTCTTCACTAGTTTTTCTGACAGTCCCTTGGCTTTTAGGAGGTCTTCTTCAGAAACCAAGTAGTTAGTTGTAGCCAGCCTGGTTCCGGATGGTTCAGGGACCCGTGAGTTAGTAGGTACTTTCTGGATGGTAGCCTCCAGGGAGGTTTTGCAGCCAGATTTAGCAAAGTCGTGAACCAGGGCCTTTTTGGCCAGAAGGGAGTGACCAGGATCAGATTAGCATTTTCCTCCCTGAACATCCTTTGGACCAGCGGTATTAGCGGGAAGGGGGGGGGAAGCATAGCACAGCTGGTAATGCCAGGGATGGGCAAAAGCATCTATGCCTACGGCCCAGCGGAGTGAGAAAAACATCCGTACTTTTGAGTTCTGCTGGCTCGCAAACAGATCTATTTGAAGTTGTCCCCATACTTCAGTGACCATCAAGAAGACTTCTTGGTTCAGACTCCACTCTGCTACTACCACTCTTCTTCTGCTTAGTAGATAACAACAAAGCCTGGGGAATGCCCAGGAAAAAACCAAGCCTACTTACCACCAGCTCGCAGACAACCAAATTAACATGTCTAACAGTATGCGTTAAAAACAGGGGTTTAGTCCGCATGCATTTGCAAATGCATGCGTAAGCCACAGAGCCTCGTCAAGGCACCCTGATATCTGTGGTCCTAACACTAAACTATGAGTGTCCCCACAGTGTAGGCACATACATTTTAATGGGTAGATGAGGGCAGGTGGACTGAAGGGGAGCCCACCCCTTCTTAAAGGTACAGGAGCACACCAAACCCCCAGCAGATTGCACAATGGCTGCAAAGGTGTTGGTGCGTTGCTGGACCAATACAAACACTATGTGATAACAAAAACTTGCCACCGCCCCCATCTACAGCTGGCTATCGGGTTTAAGTGCAAAGTAATCAGGTGGTTAGACTAGTTGTTTTTTACCTGGGGCAGTTTTCTATCCCTATACCAAATTTAACACACCTGCTCCCCATTCACACCTGAGACCTTGTAACACTAATGAGTCACATGACACTGGGGAGGGAAAATGGCCGCGTACACACGAGCGGACTTTCCCGCGGGATTGTCCACCGGACTAGAGTCCGCCGGACATTCCGAGTGTGTGTGGGGCTCCGGCGGACTTTTTCCTCCCAAAAGTCCTGCGAACTAAGTTTTAAGTTTCGACCTAAAATTGTCCACCGGACGCGGCAGTCCGGGGGACAATCCCGCCGTCTGTGTGCTAGTCCGCGGGACTTTTGAAATGAACGGACTTGCCTCCCCGCCGCCTTCTGCTTCTTGTTCTTCTTTCTTCTTCCGATGTTGACTCGTCGCTGTCTCCTGTTCTAATGGCTCCGACGTGTTACGCTTCCAGTTACAGTGGTGTGAAAAAGTGTTTGCCCCCTTCCTCATTTCCTGTTCCTTTGCATGTTTGTCACACTTAAGTGTTTCGGAACATCAAACCAATTTAAACAATAGTCAAGGACAACACAAGTAAACACAAAATGCAATTTGTAAATGAAGGTGTTTATTATTAAAGGTGAAAAAAAATCCAAACCATCATGGCCCTGTGTGAAAAAGTGATTGCCCCCTAAACCTAATAACTGGTTGGGCCACCCTTAGCAGCAACAACTGCAACCAAGCGTTTGCGATAACGTGCAATGAGGCTTTTACAGCGTCCTGGAGGAATTTTGGCCCACTCATCTTTGCAGAATTGTCCTAATTCAGTTACATTAGAGGGTTTTCGAGCATGAACGGCCTTTTTAAGGTCATACCACAACATCTCAATAGGATTCAGGTCAGGACTTTGGCTAGGCCACTCCAAAGTCTTCATTTTGTTTTTCTTCAGCCATTCGGTGGTGGACTTGCTGGTGTGTTTAGGATCATTGTCCTGCTGCAGAACCCAAGTTCGTTTCAGCTTGAGTACACGAACAGATGGTCGGACATTCTCCTTCAGGATCTCTTGGTAGACAGCAGAATTCATAGTTCCTTTTATCACGGCAAGTCTTCCAGGTCCTGAAGCAGCAAAACAGCACCAGACCATCACACTACCACCACCATATTTTACTGTTGGTATAATGTTCTTTTTCTGAAATGCAGTGTTCCTTCTACGCCAGATATACTTGGACACACACCTTCCAAAGAGTTCCACTTTTGTCTCATCGGTCCACAGAATGTTGTCCCAAAAGTCTTGGGGATCATCAAGATGTGTTGTGGAGAAATTGAGACAAGCTTTGATGTTCTTTTTGCTCAGCAGTGGTTTTCTCCTTGGAACTCTGCCATGCAGGCCATTTTTGCCCAGTCTTTTCCTGATGGTGGAGGCATGAACGCTGACCTTAACTGAGGCAAGTGAGGCCTGCAGTTCCTTGGACGTTGTTGTGGGGTCTTTTGTGACCTCTTGGATGAGTCGTCGCTGCGCTCTTGGGGTAATTTTGGGCGGCCGGCCACTCCTGGGAAGGTTCACCACTGTTCCATGTCTTCGCCATTTGTGGATAATGGCTCTCACTGTGGTTCGCTGGATTCCCAAAGCTTTGGAAATGGCTTTATAACCCTTTCCAGACTGATAGATCTCAATTACTTTCTTTCTCAATTGTTCCTGAATTTCTTTGGGTCTCGGCATGATGTGTAGCTTTTAAGGATCTTCTGGTGGACCTTACTGTGTCAAGCAGCTCCTATTTAAGTGATGCCTTGATTGTGAACAGGTGTGGCAATAATCAGGACTGGGTGTGGCTAGAGAAATTGAACTCAGGTGTGGACAACCACAGTTATAGTATGTTTTAACAAGGGGGGCAATCACTTTTTCACACAGGGCCATGATGGTTTCGATTTTTTTTCACCTTTAATAATAAACACCTTCATTTACAAATTGCATTTTGTGTTTACTTGTGTTGTCCTTGACTATTGTTTAAATTGGTTTGATGTTCCGAAACACTTAAGTGTGACAAACATGCAAAGGAACAGGAAATGAGGAAGGGGGCAAACACTTTTTCACACCACTGTATATAGGGATAAGGGGCGGGTCACCTGCTCATGTCACATGGTGACCCCGCCCCCATATGATGAAAATACTTTATTGCACAGCTCCGGGGGTCTTCTTCCGTCTTGGGGGGTCTTCTCGCTGGACTCCTCCGCTATCCTCTGCTCTTTTACTAGCTCTTATACGAGTGGAGGAGCCCGGCTTTCTACTTTGTCGCTGCCGCTGTCTGGGGGTCTCTTCTGTTCTTCTTGCCGGGCCTCCGCTTTCTTCTTCCAGCTCTTTTACGAGCGGTGGCCGGGGCTTGTGTTGCCGTCGCTGTCATCGCTGTCGCCGCTGTCCCCGCCGCCTTCTGCTTCTTGTTCTTCTTTCTTCTTCCGATGTTGACTCGTCGCTGTCTCCTGTTCTAATGGCTCCGACGTGTTACGCTTCCAGTTATATAGGGACAAGGGGCGGGTCACCTGCTCATGTCACATGGTGACCCCGCCCCCATATGATGTCACAGTCCCGGAGGATGCTATATAGATGTTTTTATTGTTTATAGATGTTCTTATTGTTTGTAGATGCGATTATGAAGGTATATACAGTGGTGTGAAAAAGTGTTTGCCCCCTTCCTCATTTCCTGTTCCTTTGCATGTTTGTCACACTTAAGTGTTTCGGAACATCAAACCAATATAAACAATAGTCAAGGACAACACAAGTAAACACAAAATGCAATTTGTAAAAGAAGGTGTTTATTATTAAAGGTGAAAAAAAATCCAAACCATCATGGCCCTGTGTGAAAAAGTGATTGCCCCCTAAAATACATATATCAAATTATAAATTTGAGACTGATAATATACATCCGATGGGCAATGAGGAATACAAGTGGTCGCATAAACACATGAGTTTGTTGAACAATAAAAAAAAAAAAAACACACAAAACAGCAAAAAAAAACTAAACAAAACAAGAACAAACAAAACAAACAAAGATACAATAAAACAAAAACAAAACAAAATGAAATACATTTAAATTTATTATTTTTAATGAGCAAACTGTCAATTCTATTATAGAAAACATTTAAAGCTGAATGCATCGTTTAGGCCGGGATACTGTAATGCTGACAATTCATTTATCCACCTTGCCTCTCGTTGTAACAGCAATTTATCGTAATCACCCCCTCTAAGGCCAGGTGCAATATGCTCCAAGGCATAGAAGTGCATCTTACTGCTGTCAAAATTATGATGCATGCCAATATGACGGCTAATTGGTGTTTCCATGCGTTTTTTTGTGAATTAGTGATACATGATCACGAATTCTGCAGTTGGAAGTGACAGTTGGAAGAAATGACAAACTATGACAGTTGGAAAAAAATTGCAATATAACAGTTGGAAGAAATTATAAAATATGACAGTTAAAAATGGCACTTTTTCCCTAAAGTTGGCCAAAATCACACTTTTTGCCCAAGATTGGGCAAAAGGCGACTTTGGGCGAAATTGGTCAAAATTGCACTTTTTGCCTACAATCACCCAACATCGCACTTATTGCCCAAAATCTTCCAAACTTGTGCTATTTGGGCAATTTTGGGCAAAAAGTATGATAGGCAAAACATTTATTTTGGGCAACAGGTGCGATTCTGGGCTATTTTGGACGATTTTGGGGGAAAAGTGCGATTTTGGTCAATTTTGGACGATTTTGGGGGAAAATTACTAAATATGTCAGTTGGAAAAAAATGAGTTGAAAAGATGACATGACAGTTGGAAAATATGATAGTTGGAGACAAAGACAGTTGGAGCAACAAATGATGAGTTGGAAAAAATGAAAATATGACAGTTGGAAGAAATGACAATATATGACAGGTGTAAAAAAAATGATAAAGTGTCAGTTGGAAAAAATTATAAAATATGACAGTTGGAGAAAATGACAGTTGGAAAAACAAAACTGACAGTTGGAAACCCCCCAAAAATGACAGTAGGAAAAAACAAAAAACGAAAGTTGAAAATAAAATCACAAGTGATGACAGTTGAAAAAAATTACAAAAAAAAAGTTGGCGCTGGTTGGCGGGTCTCGCTGTTTTCCCGTCTCGCTGCAGACTATAGTATGGGCACCTGGGTGTCAGGTGCATCGGCATCGCCACGCTTGGCACGCCCACGTGAGCAGGTCCGGAGGCTTGTTTGAGTGGGTTTTTAGCATTCCCTAATATTCCTGAAGTATTGAAGTCATGTCAGCATTTTAGGCCAACACCCTACTGCTTAGTCTTTTCAGTTGCCAGTAGGTAAGACCAGTTAGACTTCCTGCCAACTCTGTTTCCATGAGTCCTCCAGGACAGCCAGATCCTGGGTAAAAACTGACCAGTTCAGCAGAGAGACTTGCTTTTAAAGGCTACTTGGTGATGTGTTTGTGTTGGAGAAGCTGCCTATATCTCATGAGCTGTCCTGGAAGACCCATGGAAACAGTTATCGGTAAGTCTAACTCCAGTTTATCCAACTGTCATATTTTGTCTTCAAAAGGAGGGGGGCAACTGCGCAAACCAAAAAAGGAGGTGGGGGGAGGGGAGAGAGCTGAAATGAATCAGCTACACAACAATAACAACCAATGCCGCAGCCACCATCAGGGTGTTCACACACCGACAGTACATGGGAATAAATATATAAATAAATATATAAAATGGGGCGCCAGCATAAGTGGAAAGGTTAATAAATAACAAGAGTAAATTAAAATAGATACTCAGATATAAATGTGGCGCTGATACACGTCTACCACTCCAAGGGGGATCATCCAGCCAAGGTGGCTCCAGACACAGTGTCCAAAGGAATTAATGGAATAAAAGAAGGAGTATAGCATCAAATAATAAATAAGGCTATACAGACAACCTCAAGTGGATGAATCAAACAATATAAATAAATAACCCTTGTGTCCAAGAAAAATAAAAATAGTGCAAAGTAAAGACTAAAAGTGGCAATAAATAATCAAATATACAATGGCGAATAACATGCATAAGCCACAATTCGATTAAAAAATATTAATAATAATGCACAAAGCAAACCGTGAATAGATGCACCTGTGTGTTAAAAACAAACAGCACAAATAAACCTGTGTTGAAATATATATAATGACGTGAGTCCAGGATAAAAGTGTATATATAAATAAATAAACAACAAGTCCTGTGCAATCAAGCGGATATTCCCATATATGGTGCACAATTCCTAAACAATCTCCAGGTGAGGTGGTGGATATGATATTTGTGATAGTCTTTAAGAGAAAAAAGTGATGCTCCTTAACATGCAGGTGTCCTGGGCTGTTTCCCCCAACCCCTTACCTTAAAGGTAAGGAAAAACAACCTTACTGGGCTCCTCCGGATCTGTTCCTCTGACTGGGTCCCTGCCAGCTCCTCTCAGGCGGACATGTGAGCAAACAGATAGATGCGATCCATTGTGTAGTATTTCAAAAAGTTTAATAGGTATAAGCAATAGATAACTTACAGTACATGCAGAGTTAATGCAGCGGTGGATGAAAAAACACACAGTGTGGGCTCCCGGCCGAGATCCCACACAGCTAGACGTCACCAGGCTCTGACTCTCCTTACGCGTTACATCACGCACACGTGACTTTCTCAAAGGACACCACATATTTTGTCTTACCCCTCCCATGTGTCAATGACAACCTGACTAGCCAGGACATTGATGGGACAGTTGAGCCTCCTCTGGAATCCAATGACCATAAGTAAAATCCAATCCCAAGACTCCATGCCAGCCCAACGATAGGGAAGGAAGGACATTACGTTCCATAGAACCAAAGATCGCAGGCACTAGAGAAGAGGCCCTCGTCAATCACTCCAGGTGAATGCAAATGTCCAAGAAAGCAAAAGACCTGTTCAATTTGGACAGAATTGCCTACTGCAGTGTTCTTGCATGGAACTGAACTTACGGAACAGCCCACAACTTGCCTGCAAAAATTCAGAGCGGGCTGCTGGAAATTCAAAGGCTGCTGGACCGCTGCCAGAGTTCCTGTAGTTTGTCCAATGGAAGGGAACACCTTGGCCTGCTACAAAATCGAGGATCAGACTCAGACACTCCAAGCACTTGGATGGGTACAACCTCAAAGCATGGTGATCTTCCCACTGTCTAGCAGGGGCGAATGAGACTCCACCTGCAGGAGCAAGTCATCCAGGTAGTACGGCAATCTCCCATTGTCTCAGCAAGGCCGGGACCGGGGAAGACACTTTGGTAAACACCCAGGAAGAAAAGGCCAAAACAAAGGGCAGCAAAACTACTTGGTAATGTGCATCCCCGCTCATGTCCCACGTAGATAGGAAAGTGTAGGTTAGCGTCCTTGATGTCTATAGGCACCAGAAAAAAGAAAATAAAAAACTGGTGAACGGAGGCCATGGCCAATGGAATGAAATCCAATCTGAACTTAGGAATCCGCACAAAGACATACAGGCCTTTGAGGTCCAGGATCGGGCGAACCCCATCCATCGTGGGAACTGTGAACAGATTGGAGTAGAAACACCATAATCTCTCCACCTCTGACACCAGAACGACCACTCCTCAAAGGAGCAGAATCTGCACAGCCCCATATAGGGCATGCAGACGTGATGGCAAAAGCCTCAAAATTGGAAGAAAAAAACCTGACTGGCGGACAGGAATGTAATTCTAGTTTGTAGCCTCTCAGGTGAATAAGAAGGAAATTCTACCACGTGACCAGACCCCAGTGAAGCCTCTGAGTGCAGTGAGAACAAAATCCAAAGCTACAGACAAAACGCCGTCCCTGCTGTGGTCAGTAGTATGAAAGAAAGGAAAAACACACACCAGCCTTGAGGAGCTGCATAACGTCCAAGGCAGTACCTCAGGGAATATACTTCTGGCAGGGCCTGGACAACAAGCCTCACAGGGGCCTGGTCATCAGCCAGCCCTTGAGCCACAATACCCACCAAGGTACACCTGTGAATGGAGAGCTTGAGGGGGAGCAGCAGTAACAGGTCCTGTGCCAATTGTCAAGGTGTGCAGCGTAGGCAAACTCCCAACAGACCTACAGTACCCGTCACGGCTCGCAGCCCCGAGATATCCCTGTAGGACCATGGGGAAGAATGCAGGGCAAACAGAAGATGCATTCACTCCAACAGAGGGGCCACGAGGCTCAGCTGGCATATCAAGGCAACAAGGTGGGTGTAAAACCCCCTGCAGCCACCATCGATGGGCATGACACACCCACAGGCAGGCCAAAGGAAAAACATGGATGGGCCTCCCCCCCTCCCCAGGAAGGCAGTTGCCCATGGGCTGCCATATACCTGTTGGCCGGGGAAACATGTCCCTGGTCCCAACAAACCAGTAGGAGGCACCAGCACAGCCCAGGTGGTTAATCCATTTCCAGGGGCCCCCGGAGGGCTTCAGCCACCCTCCTGGAGATAGAGTCTGAGACAGGCAGGGGTTGATGCCCCAACCAGAAAAGATGTAGCACAGCTCAGCCAGCACCAACCCCCTTAGCTCTGCCCACTGGCAAAAAGGTCCAGGCCGCCTGGAAGAGCAGCCATGGCAGAGCGACTTTAAAAAAAAAAAAAAATGTTTTGTATATAAACAGCTGTCCAACAAAAATAACTGCTGGCAGAGGCCACAAAAAGATGGCCATCACATGCAAACACCCAATTGAGGCCTTTAGTGGCCAGGGTTCATCCCCCTGCCTATTGAGGGCTCAAAAGACTTAGTTAGACTTACCAGTGATGGTATTTATTTCTAAGAGCCTTTCAGGACAACCTTGGAGAGAGCGCAGATGCGCCCATTTTCCAGGAAACACATGCAGCCTTTAAATCCCTCCTCTTCCACCATGGCCTCTTATTGTGTGGTCTCTGACAAGTTGAAAGACAAAGCACAGAAAAACACCAAACAATCATGACAGATACTTAAACCACTTCTAAGATAACAGGGAGGGTAGTAACAGTTGTCCAGAAAAGCTCTAAAGCCCCATACACACGGTCGGATTTTCCGACGGAAAATGTCCTATCGGACAATGTTGTCGGAAATTCCGACCGCGTGTAGGCTCCATCGGACATTTTCCATCGGATTTTCCGACGGACAAAGTTTTATCTCCTGCTCTCAAATTTTCCGACAACAAAGTCCTATCGGACTTTTTCCGATCGTGTGTAGCGAATTCCGACGGACAAAGTGCCACGCATGCTCAGATCACATTACAAGACCAAAGCTATTGGCTACTAGCCTCTACGTAGTCCCGTCGTAGGCAACAAACGTCACCACGTTCAGAATGATCGGATTTTCCGACAACTTTGTCCGACGTGTGTATGCAACACCAGTGTCGGACTAAATCCATCGGAAAAAATCCGATGGATTTTGTGGTCGGATTTTCCGACTGTGTGTACGGTGCATTAGACTTACCGGTGACAGTATTTCTTTCTCAAATCGCCTTTCAGGACAACCTTGGCGAGGATAACCGAGAAACTTACCCTAGGGTGGGACCACCGCTTGCAGCACCTTCCTACCAAAGGCTTGATCTGCAGAGGACAGCAGGTCCAACCTATAGTGTTGGAGAAATGTAGAGAAGTTGGACTAGGTGGCAGCCTTGTATATTTGTTCAGGCATAGCACTGGCCCTTTCGGCCCAGTAAACTGCCATTGATCTCCTAGAGCGAGCAGCTATACCTGAGGGACTTCTCCCCTAGCTTTGTTGGCCTCTGTGATTGCCCATTTAAGCCACCTACCCCGAGTGCTCTTGGAAGTCTTCTCCCCTTTACGGGGTCCTGAGAAGATTACAAAGAGCATTTGATTTCCTAAACTCTTTAGTGACTATTAGGCAATGTAGCGGGTATCGCCTTACATCCAGTGTATTGAAAGCTTCTCCTGGATTAGCAGGAGCTGAAGAGAAAGTGGGTAAAACTTTCTTGTGAACGGTGAAAAGTTGTGGAAACCTTGGGTAGAAATGCCAGGTCCGTCTGAAGGATTACCCAATCAGAAAAAACCTTCAGAAAGGGTTCTGTGACTGCCAAGGCCTGAAGATCACTGACCCTTCCGGCTGACGTGATGGCTACCAGAAAAATTGTTTTAAGAACTCAATTGTTTAAGGGATGCTTCCTGTAGGGGTTCAAAAACTTTAAGGGCTAGCAGCCTATTCCGTGCAAGTGCCCTAAAATATCTCAAAATGAACACCTCTTTTGACAAAGTTTTTTTTTTTTTTTTTTTTTTTAAATAAAAGAGCCGCCACCTGGGTTTTAAGGGTGCTGGCTGCCAGCCTCTTCTCCATTCTGTCATTGAGGAATTCTAAAACTGAAATTGTATCTTTTACCAGGAAGCCTTTAGAAGAGCACCAGGAATTTAACTTTTTCCATACTTTCAGGTAAATGGCCCGAGTTACTTCCTCCCTATTGGAGAGTAGGGTCTTCACTAGTTTTTCTGACAGTCCCTTGGCTTTTAGGAGGTCTTCTTCAGAAACCAAGTAGTAAGTTGTAGCCAGCCTGGTTCCGGATGGTTCAGGGACCCGTGAGTTAGTAGGTACTTTCTGGATGGTAGCCTCCAGGGAGGTTTTGCAGCCAGATTTAGCAAAGTCGTGAACCAGGGCCTTTTTGGCCAGAAGGGAGTGACCAGGATCAGATTAGCATTTTCCTCCCTGAACATCCTTTGGACCAGCGGTATTAGCGGGAAGGGGGGGGGAAGCATAGCACAGCTGGTAATGCCAGGGATGGGCAAAAGCATCTATGCCTACGGCCCAGCGGAGTGAGAAAAACATCCGTACTTTTGAGTTCTGCTGGCTCGCAAACAGATCTATTTGAAGTTGTCCCCATACTTCAGTGACCATCAAGAAGACTTCTTGGTTCAGACTCCACTCTGCTACTACCACTCTTCTTCTGCTTAGTAGATAACAACAAAGCCTGGGGAATGCCCAGGAAAAAACCAAGCCTACTTACCACCAGCTCGCAGACAACCAAATTAACATGTCTAACAGTATGCGTTAAAAACAGGGGTTTAGTCCGCATGCATTTGCAAATGCATGCGTAAGCCACAGAGCCTCGTCAAGGCACCCTGATATCTGTGGTCCTAACACTAAACTATGAGTGTCCCCACAGTGTAGGCACATACATTTTAATGGGTAGATGAGGGCAGGTGGACTGAAGGGGAGCCCACCCCTTCTTAAAGGTACAGGAGCACACCAAACCCCCAGCAGATTGCACAATGGCTGCAAAGGTGTTGGTGCGTTGCTGGACCAATACAAACACTATGTGATAACAAAAACTTGCCACCGCCCCCATCTACAGCTGGCTATCGGGTTTAAGTGCAAAGTAATCAGGTGGTTAGACTAGTTGTTTTTTACCTGGGGCAGTTTTCTATCCCTATACCAAATTTAACACACCTGCTCCCCATTCACACCTGAGACCTTGTAACACTAATGAGTCACATGACACTGGGGAGGGAAAATGGCCGCGTACACACGAGCGGACTTTCCCGCGGGATTGTCCACCGGACTAGAGTCCGCCGGACATTCCGAGTGTGTGTGGGGCTCCGGCGGACTTTTTCCTCCCAAAAGTCCTGCGAACTAAGTTTTAAGTTTCGACCTAAAATTGTCCACCGGACGCGGCAGTCTGGGGGACAATCCCGCCGTCTGTGTGCTAGTCCGCGGGACTTTTGAAATGAACGGACTTGCCTCCCCGCCGCCTTCTGCTTCTTGTTCTTCTTTCTTCTTCTGATGTTGACTCGTCGCTGTCTCCTGTTCTAATGGCTCCGACGTGTTACGCTTCCAGTTATATAGGGATAAGGGGCGGGTCACCTGCTCATGTCACATGGTGACCCCGCCCCCATATGATGAAAATACTTTATTGCACAGCTCCGGGGGTCTTCTTCCGTCTTGGGGGGTCTTCTCGCTGGACTCCTCCGCTATCCTCTGCTCTTTTACTAGCTCTTATACGAGTGGAGGAGCCCGGCTTTCTACTTCGTCGCTGCCGCTGTCTGGGGGTCTCTTCTGTTCTTCTTGCCGGGCCTCCGCTTTCTTCTTCCAGCTCTTTTACGAGCGGTGGCCGGGGCTTGTGTTGCCGTCGCTGTCATCGCTGTCGCCGCTGTCCCCGCCGCCTTCTGCTTCTTGTTCTTCTTTCTTCTTCCGATGTTGACTCGTCGCTGTCTCCTGTTCTAATGGCTCCGACGTGTTACGCTTCCAGTTATATAGGGACAAGGGGCGGGTCACCTGCTCATGTCACATGGTGACCCCGCCCCCATATGATGTCACAGTCCCGGAGGATGCTATATAGATGTTTTTATTGTTTATAGATGTTCTTATTGTTTGTAGATGCGATTATGAAGGTATATACAGTGGTGTGAAAAAGTGTTTGCCCCCTTCCTCATTTCCTGTTCCTTTGCATGTTTGTCACACTTAAGTGTTTCGGAACATCAAACCAATATAAACAATAGTCAAGGACAACACAAGTAAACACAAAATGCAATTTGTAAAAGAAGGTGTTTATTATTAAAGGTGAAAAAAAATCCAAACCATCATGGCCCTGTGTGAAAAAGTGATTGCCCCCTAAAATACATATATCAAATTATAAATTTGAGACTGATAATATACATCCGATGGGCAATGAGGAATACAAGTGGTCGCATAAACACATGAGTTTGTTGAACAATAAAAAAAAAAAAAAACACACAAAACAGCAAAAAAAACTAAACAAAACAAGAACAAACAAAACAAACAAAGATACAATAAAACAAAAACAAAACAAAATGAAATACATTTAAATTTATTATTTTTAATGAGCAAACTGTCAATTCTATTATAGAAAACATTTAAAGCTGAATGCATCGTTTAGGCCGGGATACTGTAATGCTGACAATTCATTTATCCACCTTGCCTCTCGTTGTAACAGCAATTTATCGTAATCACCCCCTCTAAGGCCAGGTGCAATATGCTCCAAGGCATAGAAGTGCATCTTACTGCTGTCAAAATTATGATGCATGCCAATATGACGGCTAATTGGTGTTTCCATGCGTTTTTTTGTGAATTAGTGATACATGATCACGAATTCTGCAGTTGGAAGTGACAGTTGGAAGAAATGACAAACTATGACAGTTGGAAAAAAATTGCAATATAACAGTTGGAAGAAATTATAAAATATGACAGTTAAAAATGGCACTTTTTCCCTAAAGTTGGCCAAAATCACACTTTTTGCCCAAGATTGGGCAAAAGGCGACTTTGGGCGAAATTGGTCAAAATTGCACTTTTTGCCTACAATCACCCAACATCGCACTTATTGCCCAAAATCTTCCAAACTTGTGCTATTTGGGCAATTTTGGGCAAAAAGTATGATAGGCAAAACATTTATTTTGGGCAACAGGTGCGATTCTGGGCTATTTTGGACGATTTTGGGGGAAAAGTGCGATTTTGGTCAATTTTGGACGATTTTGGGGGAAAATTACTAAATATGTCAGTTGGAAAAAAATGAGTTGAAAAGATGACATGACAGTTGGAAAATATGATAGTTGGAGACAAAGACAGTTGGAGCAACAAATGATGAGTTGGAAAAAATGAAAATATGACAGTTGGAAGAAATGACAATATATGACAGGTGTAAAAAAAATGATAAAGTGTCAGTTGGAAAAAATTATAAAATATGACAGTTGGAGAAAATGACAGTTGGAAAAACAAAACTGACAGTTGGAAACCCCCCAAAAATGACAGTAGGAAAAAACAAAAAACGAAAGTTGAAAATAAAATCACAAGTGATGACAGTTGAAAAAAATTACAAAAAAAAAGTTGGCGCTGGTTGGCGGGTCTCGCTGTTTTCCCGTCTCGCTGCAGACTATAGTATGGGCACCTGGGTGTCAGGTGCATCGGCATCGCCACGCTTGGCACGCCCACGTGAGCAGGTCCGGAGGCTTGTTTGAGTGGGTTTTTAGCATTCCCTAATATTCCTGAAGTATTGAAGTCATGTCAGCATTTTAGGCCAACACCCTACTGCTTAGTCTTTTCAGTTGCCAGTAGGTAAGACCAGTTAGACTTCCTGCCAACTCTGTTTCCATGAGTCCTCCAGGACAGCCAGATCCTGGGTAAAAACTGACCAGTTCAGCAGAGAGACTTTCTTTTAAAGTCTACTTGGTGATGTGTTTGTGTTGGAGAAGCTGCCTATATCTCATGAGCTGTCCTGGAAGACCCATGGAAACAGTTATCGGTAAGTCTAACTCCAGTTTATCCAACTGTCATATTTTGTCTTCAAAAGGAGGGGGGCAACTGCGCAAACCAAAAAAGGAGGTGGGGGGGGGGGGGGGAGAGAGCTGAAATGAATCAGCTACACAACAATAACAACCAATGCCGCAGCCACCATCAGGGTGTTCACACACCGACAGTACATGGGAATAAATATATAAATAAATATATAAAATGGGGCGCCAGCATAAGTGGAAAGGTTAATAAATAACAAGAGTAAATTAAAATAGATACTCAGATATAAATGTGGCGCTGATACACGTCTACCACTCCAAGGGGGATCATCCAGCCAAGGTGGCTCCAGACACAGTGTCCAAAGGAATTAATGGAATAAAAGAAGGAGTATAGCATCAAATAATAAATAAGGCTATACAGACAACCTCAAGTGGGTGAATCAAACAATATAAATAAATAACCCTTGTGTCCAAGAAAAATAAAAATAGTGCAAAGTAAAGACTAAAAGTGGCAATAAATAATCAAATATACAATGGCGAATAACATGCATAAGCCACAATTCGATTAAAAAATATTAATAATAATGCACAAAGCAAACCGTGAATAGATGCACCTGTGTGTTAAAAACAAACAGCACAAATAAACCTGTGTTGAAATATATATAATGACGTGAGTCCAGGATAAAAGTGTATATATAAATAAATAAACAACAAGTCCTGTGCAATCAAGCGGATATTCCCATATATGGTGCACAATTCCTAAACAATCTCCAGGTGAGGTGGTGGATATGATATTTGTGATAGTCTTTAAGAGAAAAAAGTGATGCTCCTTAACATGCAGGTGTCCTGGGCTGTTTCCCCCAACCCCTTACCTTAAAGGTAAGGAAAAACAACCTTACTGGGCTCCTCCGGATCTGTTCCTCTGACTGGGTCCCTGCCAGCTCCTCTCAGGCGGACATGTGAGCAAACAGATAGATGCGATCCATTGTGTAGTATTTCAAAAAGTTTAATAGGTATAAGCAATAGATAACTTACAGTACATGCAGAGTTAATGCAGCGGTGGATGAAAAAACACACAGTGTGGGCTCCCGGCCGAGATCCCACACAGCTAAACGTCACCAGGCTCTGACTCTCCTTACGCGTTACATCACGCACACGTGACTTTCTCAAAGGACACCACATATTTTGTCTTACCCCTCCCATGTGTCAATGACAACCTGACTAGCCAGGACATTGATGGGACAGTTGAGCCTCCTCTGGAATCCAATGACCATAAGTAAAATCCAATCCCAAGACTCCATGCCAGCCCAACGATAGGGAAGGAAGGACATTACGTTCCATAGAACCAAAGATCGCAGGCACTAGAGAAGAGGCCCTCGTCAATCACTCCAGGTGAATGCAAATGTCCAAGAAAGCAAAAGACCTGTTCAATTTGGACAGAATTGCCTACTGCAGTGTTCTTGCATGGAACTGAACTTACGGAACAGCCCACAACTTGCCTGCAAAAATTCAGAGCGGGCTGCTGGAAATTCAAAGGCTGCTGGACCGCTGCCAGAGTTCCTGTAGTTTGTCCAATGGAAGGGAACACCTTGGCCTGCTACAAAATCGAGGATCAGACTCAGACACTCCAAGCACTTGGATGGGTTCAACCTCAAAGCATGGTGATCTTCCCACTGTCTAGCAGGGGCGAATGAGACTCCACCTGCAGGAGCAAGTCATCCAGGTAGTACGGCAATCTCCCATTGTCTCAGCAAGGCCGGGACCGGGGAAGACACTTTGGTAAACACCCAGGAAGAAAAGGCCAAAACAAAGGGCAGCAAAACTACTTGGTAATGTGCATCCCCGCTCATGTCCCACGTAGATAGGAAAGTGTAGGTTAGCGTCCTTGATGTCTATAGGCACCAGAAAAAAGAAAAAAAAAACTGGTGAACGGAGGCCATGGCCAATGGAATGAAATCCAATCTGAACGTAGGAATCCGCACAAAGACATACAGGCCTTTGAGGTCCAGGATCGGGCGAACCCCATCCATCGTGGGAACTGTGAACAGATTGGAGTAGAAACACCATAATCTCTCCACCTCTGACACCAGAACGACCACTCCTCAAAGGAGCAGAATCTGCACAGCCCCATATAGGGCATGCAGACGTGATGGCAAAAGCCTCAAAATTGGAAGAAAAAAACCTGACTGGCGGACAGGAATGTAATTCTAGTTTGTAGCCTCTCAGGTGAATAAGAAGGAAATTCTACCACGTGACCAGACCCCAGTGAAGCCTCTGAGTGCAGTGAGAACAAAATCCAAAGCTACAGACAAAACGCCGTCCCTGCTGTGGTCAGTAGTATGAAAGAAAGGAAAAACACACACCAGCCTTGAGGAGCTGCATAACGTCCAAGGCAGTACCTCAGGGAATATACTTCTGGCAGGGCCTGGACAACAAGCCTCACAGGGGCCTGGTCATCAGCCAGCCCTTGAGCCACAATACCCACCAAGGTACACCTGTGAATGGAGAGCTTGAGGGGGAGCAGCAGTAACAGGTCCTGTGCCAATTGTCAAGGTGTGCAGCGTAGGCAAACTCCCAACAGACCTACAGTACCCGTCACGGCTCGCAGCCCCGAGATATCCCTGTAGGACCATGGGGAAGAATGCAGGGCAAACAGAAGATGCATTCACTCCAACAGAGGGGCCAGGAGGCTCAGCTGGCATATCAAGGCAACAAGGTGGGTGTAAAACCCCCTGCAGCCACCATCGATGGGCATGACACACCCACAGGCAGGCCAAAGGAAAAACATGGATGGGCCTCCCCCCCTCCCCAGGAAGGCAGTTGCCCATGGGCTGCCATATACCTGTTGGCCGGGGAAACATGTCCCTGGTCCCAACAAACCAGTAGGAGGCACCAGCACAGCCCAGGTGGTTAATCCATTTCCAGGGGCCCCCGGAGGGCTTCAGCCACCCTCCTGGAGATAGAGTCTGAGACAGGCAGGGGTTGATGCCCCAACCAGAAAAGATGTAGCACAGCTCAGCCAGCACCAACCCCCTTAGCTCTGCCCACTGGCAAAAAGGTCCAGGCCGCCTGGAAGAGCAGCCATGGCAGAGCGACTTTAAAAACAAAAAAAAAATGTTTTGTATATAAACAGCTGTCCAACAAAAATAACTGCTGGCAGAGGCCACAAAAAGATGGCCATCACATGCAAACACCCAATTGAGGCCTTTAGTGGCCAGGGTTCATCCCCCTGCCTATTGAGGGCTCAAAAGACTTAGTTAGACTTACCAGTGATGGTATTTATTTCTAAGAGCCTTTCAGGACAACCTTGGAGAGAGCGCAGATGCGCCCATTTTCCAGGAAACACATGCAGCCTTTAAATCCCTCCTCTTCCACCATGGCCTCTTATTGTGTGGTCTCTGACAAGTTGAAAGACAAAGCACAGAAAAACACCAAACAATCATGACAGATACTTAAACCACTTCTAAGATAACAGGGAGGGTAGTAACAGTTGTCCAGAAAAGCTCTAAAGCCCCATACACACGGTCGGATTTTCCGACGGAAAATGTCCTATCGGACAATGTTGTCGGAAATTCCGACCGCGTGTAGGCTCCATCGGACATTTTCCATCGGATTTTCCGACGGACAAAGTTTTATCTCCTGCTCTCAAATTTTCCGACAACAAAGTCCTATCGGACTTTTTCCGATCGCGTGTAGCGAATTCCGACGGACAAAGTGCCACGCATGCTCAGATCACATTACAAGACCAAAGCTATTGGCTACTAGCCTCTACGTAGTCCCGTCGTAGGCAACAAACGTCACCACGTTCAGAATGATCGGATTTTCCGACAACTTTGTCCGACGTGTGTATGCAACACCAGTGTCGGACTAAATCCATCGGAAAAAATCCGATGGATTTTGTGGTCGGATTTTCCGACTGTGTGTACGGTGCATTAGACTTACCGGTGACAGTATTTCTTTCTCAAATCGCCTTTCAGGACAACCTTGGCGAGGATAACCGAGAAACTTACCCTAGGGTGGGACCACCGCCTGCAGCACCTTCCTACCAAAGGCTTGATCTGCAGAGGACAGCAGGTCCAACCTATAGTGTTGGAGAAATGTAGAGAAGTTGGACTAGGTGGCAGCCTTGTATATTTGTTCAGGCATAGCACTGGCCCTTTCGGCCCAGTAAACTGCCATTGATCTCCTAGAGCGAGCAGCTATACCTGAGGGACTTCTCCCCTAGCTTTGTTGGCCTCTGTGATTGCCCATTTAAGCCACCTACCCCGAGTGCTCTTGGAAGTCTTCTCCCCTTTACGGGGTCCTGAGAAGATTACAAAGAGCATTTGATTTCCTAAACTCTTTAGTGACTATTAGGCAATGTAGCGGGTATCGCCTTACATCCAGTGTATTGAAAGCTTCTCCTGGATTAGCAGGAGCTGAAGAGAAAGTGGGTAAAACTTTCTTGTGAATGGTGAAAAGTTGTGGAAACCTTGGGTAGAAATGCCAGGTCCGTCTGAAGGATTACCCAATCAGAAAAAACCTTCAGAAAGGGTTCTGTGACTGCCAAGGCCTGAAGATCACTGACCCTTCCGGCTGACGTGATGGCTACCAGAAAAATTGTTTTAAGAACTCAATTGTTTAAGGGATGCTTCCTGTAGGGGTTCAAAAACTTTAAGGGCTAGCAGCCTATTCCGTGCAAGTGCCCTAAAATATCTCAAAATGAACACCTCTTTGGACAAAGTTTTTTTTTTTTTTTTTTAAATAAAAGAGCCGCCACCTGGGTTTTAAGGGTGCTGGCTGCCAGCCTCTTCTCCATTCTGTCATTGAGGAATTCTAAAACTGAAATTGTATCTTTTACCAAGAAGCCTTTAGAAGAGCACCAGGAATTTAACTTTTTCCATACTTTCAGGTAAATGGCCCGAGTTACTTCCTCCCTATTGGAGAGTAGGGTCTTCACTAGTTTTTCTGACAGTCCCTTGGCTTTTAGGAGGTCTTCTTCAGAAACCAAGTAGTTAGTTGTAGCCAGCCTGGTTCCGGATGGTTCAGGGACCCCTGAGTTAGTAGGTACTTTCTGGATGGTAGCCTCCAGGGAGGTTTTGCAGCCAGATTTAGCAAAGTCGTGAACCAGGGCCTTTTTGGCCAGAAGGGAGTGACCAGGATCAGATTAGCATTTTCCTCCCTGAACTTCCTTTGGACCAGCGGTATTAGCGGGAAGGGGGGGGGAAGCATAGCACAGCTGGTAATGACAGGGATGGGCAAAAGCATCTATGCCTGCGGCCCAGCGGAGTGAGAAAAACATCCGTACTTTTGAGTTCTGCTGGCTCGCAAACAGATCTATTTGAAGTTGTCCCCATACTTCAGTGACCATCAAGAAGACTTCTTGGTTCAGACTCCACTCTGCTACTACCACTCTTCTTCTGCTTAGTAGATAACAACAAAGCCTGGGGAATGCCCAGGAAAAAACCAAGCCTACTTACCACCAGCTCGCAGACAACCAAATTAACATGTCTAACAGTATGCGTTAAAAACAGGGGTTTAGTCCGCATGCATTTGCAAATGCATGCGCAAGCCACAGAGCCTCGTCAAGGCACCCTGATATCTGTGGTCCTAACACTAAACTATGAGTGTCCCCACAGTGTAGGCACATACATTCTAATGGGTAGATGAGGGCAGGTGGACTGAAGGGGAGCCCACCCCTTCTTAAAGGTACAGGAGCACACCAAACCCCCAGCAGATTGCACAATGGCTGCAAAGGTGTTGGTGCGTTGCTGGACCAATACAAACACTATGTGATAACAAAAACTTGCCACCGCCCCCATCTACAGCTGGCTATCGGGTTTAAGTGCAAAGTAATCAGGTGGTTAGACTAGTTGTTTTTTACCTGGTGCAGTTTTCTATCCCTATACCAAATTTAACACACCTGCTCCCCATTCACACCTGAGACCTTGTAACACTAATGAGTCACATGACACTGGGGAGGGAAAATGGCCGCGTACACACAAGCGGACTTTCCCGCGGGATTGTCCACCGGACTAGAGTCCGCCGGACATTCCGAGTGTGTGTGGGGCTCCGGCGGACTTTTTCCTCCCAAAAGTCCTGCGAACTAAGTTTTAAGTTTCAACTTAAAATTGTCCGCCGGACGCGGCAGTCCGGGGGACAATCCCGCCGTCTGTGTGCTAGTCCGCGGGACTTTTGAAATTAATGGACTTGCCTCACACACGGAGGAAAGTCCGTTCCTTTAGAACGTGACTCCAGGTAGACGAGACTAGCGAAGTCAGTGAATGCCGCCGCGCTAGCCCCGTCACCTGGTATGGATTTAAAGGGGAATCCCTACGCCGAAAAAAAATCCATCTCAGACCCTTATCTGAGCACGCACCCCGGCCGGTCAGGAAAGGTAGTGGGGACGAGCGAGCACCCCCCTCCTGAGCCGTACCAGGCCGCGTGCCCTCAACATGGGGGGTGCCCTGGGGAAAGGGGGGCCCTGTGGCCCCCCCACCCCAAAGCACCTTGTCCCCATGTTGATGAGGACAAGGGCCTCTTCCCGACAACCCTGGCCGTTGGTTGTCGGGGTCTGCGGGCGGGGGCTTATCGGAATCCAGGAGCCCCCTTTAATAAGGGGGCCCCCAGATACCGGCCCCCCACCCTATGTGAATGAGTATGGGGTATGGTGTAAAAAAAAACGACACAATTCTTTTTAAAATACTTTATTGCACAGCTCCGGGGGTCTTCTTCCGTCTTGGGGGGTCTTCTCGCTGGACTCCTCCGCTATCCTCTGCTCTTTTACTAGCTCTTATACGAGTGGAGGAGCCCGGCTTTCTACTTCGTCGCTGCCGCTGTCTGGGGGTCTCTTCTGTTCTTCTTGCCGGGCCTCCGCTTTCTTCTTCCAGCTCCTTTACGAGCGGTGGCCGGGGCTTGTGTTGCCGTCGCTGTCATCGCTGTCGCCGCTGTCCCCGCCGCCTTCTGCTTCTTGTTCTTCTTTCTTCTTCCGATGTTGACTCGTCGCTGTCTCCTGTTCTAATGGCTCCGACGTGTTACGCTTCCAGTTATATAGGGACAAGGGGCGGGTCACCTGCTCATGTCACATGGTGACCCCGCCCCCATATGATGTCACAGTCCCGGAGGATGCTATATAGATGTTTTTATTGTTTATAGATGTTCTTATTGTTTGTAGATGCGATTATGAAGGTATATACAGTGGTGTGAAAAAGTGTTTGCCCCCTTCCTCATTTCCTGTTCCTTTGCATGTTTGTCACACTTAAGTGTTTCGGAACATCAAACCAATTTAAACAATAGTCAAGGACAACACAAGTAAACACAAAATGCAATTTGTAAATGAAGGTGTTTATTATTAAAGGTGAAAAAAAATCCAAACCATCATGGCCCTGTGTGAAAAAGTGATTGCCCCCTAAACCTAATAACTGGTTGGGCCACCCTTAGCAGCAACAACTGCAACCAAGCGTTTGCGATAACGTGCAATGAGGCTTTTACAGCGTCCTGGAGGAATTTTGGCCCACTCATCTTTGCAGAATTGTCCTAATTCAGTTACATTAGAGGGTTTTCGAGCATGAACGGCCTTTTTAAGGTCATACCACAACATCTCAATAGGATTCAGGTCAGGACTTTGGCTAGGCCACTCCAAAGTCTTCATTTTGTTTTTCTTCAGCCATTCGGTGGTGGACTTGCTGGTGTGTTTAGGATCATTGTCCTGCTGCAGAACCCAAGTTCGTTTCAGCTTGAGTACACAAACAGATGGTCGGACATTCTCCTTCAGGATCTCTTGGTAGACAGCAGAATTCATAGTTCCTTTTATCACGGCAAGTCTTCCAGGTCCTGAAGCAGCAAAACAGCCCCAGACCATCACACTACCACCACCATATTTTACTGTTGGTATAATGTTCTTTTTCTGAAATGCAGTGTTCCTTCTACGCCAGATATAGTTGGACACACACCTTCCAAAGAGTTCCACTTTTGTCTCATCGGTCCACAGAATGTTGTCCCAAAAGTCTTGGGGATCATCAAGATGTGTTGTGGAGAAATTGAGACGAGCTTTGATGTTCTTTTTGCTCAGCAGTGGTTTTCTCCTTGGAACTCTGCCATGCAGGCCATTTTTGCCCAGTCTTTTCCTGATGGTGGAGGCATGAACGCTGACCTTAACTGAGGCAAGTGAGGCCTGCAGTTCCTTGGACGTTGTTGTGGGGTCTTTTGTGACCTCTTGGATGAGTCGTCGCTGCGCTCTTGGGGTAATTTTGGGCGGCCGGCCACTCCTGGGAAGGTTCACCACTGTTCCATGTCTTCGCCATTTGTGGATAATGGCTCTCACTGTGGTTCGCTGGATTCCCAAAGCTTTGGAAATGGCTTTATAACCCTTTCCAGACTGATAGATCTCAATTACTTTCTTTCTCAATTGTTCCTGAATTTCTTTGGGTCTCGGCATGATGTGTAGCTTTTAAGGATCTTCTGGTGGACCTTACTGTGTCAAGCAGCTCCTATTTAAGTGATGCCTTGATTGTGAACAGGTGTGGCAATAATCAGGCCTGGGTGTGGCTAGAGAAATTGAACTCAGGGGTGGACAACCACAGTGAAGCCCCATACACACGGTCGGACTTTTTCATGGATTCTGTCCGATCGGACAATGTTGTTGAAAAATCAGACCGTGTGTATGCACCATCGGACAGTGTACGTCGGTTTGTCCGACGGACAAAGTCTTATCTCCTGCTGGAAAGATTTGCCGTCAACACGGTCCGATCACACCAAATCCGATCGTGTGTACGGTTGTCCGACGGACAAAGTGCTACGCATGCTCAGAAGAAATTCTGTGACGGAAGCGCTCGGTCAGGTAAAACTACCTTTCCTAATCGACACAGCACATTCGTCACGCTGCAATGTTAAAATGTCTTTAATGCAGCGCATTCTCTTTTTCTTTAGAATGCAACAAGAATGACATGTTTTAGCTGCTCCTATTCACCCGCACTTCTCACAAACTTACTTCTTTATTACTTTTCAGCATTTATACACTACATGTTTATTTTTACTCAGATCGTAAAAGAATCTTTGTTATATTTTTAGCATCATTTGTCTTTTTTTTTTTTTTTTTGGGAATACATATTTGAAGGTTTTTTTTTTTTTGTTTTTTTGGAGGGGGGTTGTGTGTCTCAACTTAGCAAAACCACATTCTTAACATTTGTATTTCTTGCTTAAATTTACTAGTAGTTTGTTGGTTGTTGGTGCCCCTTGTTAATTCTACTTTAGGATTAGTGAAATGTACCTGCCTACTCACAAATAATCTGTCATTGTAGAAAAGTAAAACACAATAGTCAATGATTATTTCAAATCAAAAAGACCTTTATTTAGGTGTCAGCAACAAACCAAAGAGGAACGCAGCCATGGTGAAACTTGGGGAATTTGCAAAGCCTTGGCCCCCCACGGCAACCATCATTTTTCAAGCGTAGAAAATTGGGGGCCTGAGGAGTACGTATATTAAGGGGAGTGCAATCTGGTCCTGAAGTCCAAAGCATCCGGAACTGCAGCAGATGCCATCTAGGTCCCCAGGCTCTGGTACTACGAGAGGCTCCATCTTCTCTCCGACCAGACTGATTCCAGGTCGTCACTCTCAGGTCTTCCTTCCACGCTTCCTTGCACGCTGTGGCTGTCGTGCTGGTGGGGTGGCAGAAGGAGGAGGAGGAGGAGGAGGAGGAGGAGGAGGCGGAGCATGGTAGCTATGGCAAACATGTGTGACTGGGGTCATCTCCCCAGCCCTACCCTTATTTAGGACATGGAGGATGAGCCCCTCACACATGTTGCGTTGCCTCACCTCCATACCCATCATTTTTGTGACAACCACCGAGCCAAAGGTCTCCTCGTCAGCGGGTGTGGCATGTAGGGAGGCTGAAGCCTCTCTTATCATCCTGAGCGCTAACTCTGCCGCATAACCCCCCCTTCTCGCCCTTTTGTAGGGAAGGCGGAGGAGAGGGATTTGTGAGTCAGTCAGGCTCCGAGGCCTAGCCCCCTCTTGGCTGCCACTACCCACCTGGTGGCTGCCACTAACCCCTGCCTCCTCCTGACTGCCACCTTCCACAGCCACCTCCTGGCTGAGGTCTTCCTGTGTATGAAAAAGGGACATAGTTTCAGTTATTTGTTCATCAAACACACACAATTCTCATTGTGTGACTGTTGCAAAATGTTTACAATTAGAAAACCATACAATTCTCAGCCCTGCAGTTTAGATTGTGGCCCCAACTGTCTCCAACACTACTGTCAGTTGATATGTCAAACACGTTAGGAACTAAGCAATTGGGTATCCTGAATTAAGTGAACATCATTCATTATTCACATAAATGGTAACCAAACTACTATACCTGGAACAAGCTGGGCTCCTCCACCTCTTCCAGACTGGAAGGCCCAGGTTGGTCCTCGGAAGCCTCATCAGGGGTGGCCTGCGCGCAAGGAAGCGTGGAAGGAGGAGTCGAGAGTGGCTCCGTGACATCAGCCTGGTCTTTGAGAAAATGGAGACTCTGATAGTACCAGAGCTTGGGCACATAGACCTCATCTGCTGCAGTTGCAGTTTCTTCCGACTTCACAACCTTCTTGCGCTCCCTGATATACGCACTCCTCAGGCTGCCAATTTTCTTTCTTATAGCATCAACAGTTGCCGTGGGGAACCTTGGCTTGACAAATTCCACAAGTTCCTCCAGGGCTGCGTGCCTCTTTGGTTTGTTGCTATAATGGGGGTGTTTACCCTGCCATAAAATGGGAAATTCCCTGTATTTGGCAATGAAGAGGGGGAGAAAACTCATGTCGTTGAATCCCTTCATAATCTCTGCAAGACACAACACCACACAAAACACTATAAATTATGTCAGGCTAAACTCTCCTAATCTTCTCCATAAAGAGGCCTCAAGTTCGAATCAGTCTAGGCTATTTATGTACCAACGTCCAATTGTACCTTCGTTTGTAGCGATCGTCTCGTGCGTGAGTTTTCTCTCCCCTCGTCTCCCAGATCGTGGCTACGACACAGGCGTGTGACGTTTTATATACAGTGCGCATGCGTCAAACTCCGCCCGCCCCTGACGATCTTTCTCGTCTATTCCCCACCCCTTCTCTTTACGGCGCAGTGGGGAGAGCACATGGCGGGGACACAGCAGGTGCGCCACAAATATCCCACCAACGAGGAGGACGAGGAAAGTCCGGAGGCAGAAACGTCCCGATCCCGGAGCCTGAAATTCAAGGCCTCCAATATGTCATTTGGAGAAATGTTGGAGATGGTGGACATATTAAAGAGGAGCGACTATGATGGGAAGTATGGGCCTTACCTCAACCCCAATGTCCGCAAGGCCAAGATCATGTCTAAAGTTGTGAGAAGGCTGTACAATCAGTTTGGGGTACAACGATCCAAGGAGCAACTGAGGAAATGCTGGTCAGACCTGAAACTGAGGGAGGCCGATCAGTACAGAAAGATCAAGCGAATTCTTCTAAAAAGTAAGTAGTTGTGTTTTGTGTTTTATTTCTTGCTTGCATACTGCTCCATGTGGTTTGATTTTTACAAAGTTGTACATTCCAAAATGGCCACTTTCATGTTCGTCTGTGCATTCGATCGTACTCAGCCTCGATCTTTCTGCCACTGTCATGGTCGTGTGTGTGTCCATTCGATCGTACGCAACGATCGGCCACTTATAAAATGATGTTTGGTGTTTTATTTGTGGAAAGGAAGTTTGTTCTCACTAGAAATGTCATCAAGAATGTAAAGCCAATTTATTCAATGTAAAGGAGAGGTCACCCAGTAGCTGGTTCCCCATCTGGACTCTAGAGCACTAGTGCTGGGACACCCAAACCACCTTTTTATTAGGCTTTTCCACACATGTGCTCCAGTGGATACTAGAGGGGGGTCTCCATCACACAAACTTCTACCAAAAAGCTAGTCAGTTTAGCACCTTTACAAAGTGATTACATTCATGTAGTTGGCATTTGTAACTGGCCAAACAAAAATTGTGTCCGTTACTTTCAAGCAATGTTTGTCATTTCCTATTTCTGCCCTCAATAGATTGTGTTGCTAAATCTTCCTTTTGTACATTCTCATAGGGGAGCGAAAACTTGGGCCGTCTGAGGAAACCCCAAAACCAACACCTCCCAAAAAAGGTGAAACAGCAGAAGCAGAGGAGGAGGAGGAAGGAGAGATCATCGAACTTGGAGAAATTGTCACCACAACAGGTGAGTGTGGGAGAACACAGCTACTGGTAAGCTAATCAATGTATGCCTGCCTCATTTCCAACACCCGATTTTTTTTTGTTTGTGGTTTTTTAGGTGACGTGGATGTTGTGGAAGAAAAATCGCACTTTACCACAGAGAGTGCCCACGTACTCATCGGGGAGATAATGGTCTGCAATAGAGATCTCGATTACATAAAGCAAAACATCAATGATGTTCAACAAAAATTGAAGAACATCATTGATGTTTTAGGAAAAATATGAAAACGCACCAAGTAATTAACACACATTTGTGCCAGCTTCTGAACACATTTGCAACTTAAGAACTGTGTGAAATTTGGAACATGCACACATTGTGTCCACATGTGCTAGCTCCCATCATGGTGGATGAATGCCATCGTTTTTTTGGGGGTGCAACCACTTTACGAACTACGAAAGTGGTTGTGGTGAAGGGGTTGCACCCCCAAAAAACGTCCATTCATCCCCATGATGGAAAATGGCACTTTTGAAGCTTCTAGGCATGTGTTTTACCATCTAATGACCATTTTCAGACCCAAATTGTGTGCATGTTCTAAATTTCCACTTTCCAGGGGTGACCCCCCCATGTGATGAAGGCAAGATCAAACACACTTTGAACATATAGTCATGTCTGATCTTGTCTTCACTTTACAAAGTTGAACTTTCCAAGTTCATAGGTTCTGTTTTGCTCCATGCCTGGTTTTACCAATTGCGGAATGTTTCTAAACAATGCTGTAAATAACCAAGATGTTGTCAGTTTGGGCGTGAAGATTGTAAACGCACTTGTGAATGTTTTCAAAGTAAACTTTTTTATTTTTCTAAATGTGTGGCTTCCTTATTTCAAAAACACAATGCATTATGTATGTCAAATGGAAAGGATATGGTGGCCAATTGGTGTTATTTACTAAAGGCAAGTCCACTTTGCACTGCAAGTTTCTTTTCCAGGGCACTTTTTCACTGCACTTGTAGAGCATAGTGGATTTGACTTATGTAAATGACACCCACAGTGCTTTGTACGAAAACACGGAGCACAGCATTTTTGAGAATACACACATGTCTGACCTGGTGATGAAAAGGAGTATTTTGGGTGTCAGTTAGGCAGTACAAACCTTATCTAGACCAAAGATTAGGTATCAAACACACAACATGAGACTAATCTTTTTGGGAAGAAGAGACTGTTACCTCCTTTTGCCCAGAAAGTGCATTCCCACTGTCGAAGGCAAAGGGAAAAAATTTCAAGGTAAAATAAGCAAAAAAGAATAATGAAATGACAAGAAATCATAGGTTGGTTGAAATATCAGATTTATTAAAAAATGCCTCTCACACATCGTCAGGCAGAGCAATGGCCCCCCTACCCACAAAGTACTCCATATATTGCTCGCGGACCGCGCGGGCATTTAGAGGGGGCAAGCCTGGACGTGCCACTTGAAGGGCTGTGAGGTCCGCATTTGGAGGGCCCTCCACATCTGGGCCAACGGGCACCACATAGTTCCTGTTATGTCTTTTGAGGAAGTTGTGCAATATGCAACAGGCAAGAACTATGTGGTTCAGTTGGTATTCCGCCAAGTTAATTGCCGTCAAGAACAGGCGGAAGCGGCTGGCCAGGATGCCAAAAGTGTTCTCCACCACTCTTCTGGCTCTGGACAGCCTGTAGTTGAAGACCCTCTGTTCTGGGGTGAGGGTCCTCATCGGGAACGGCCTCATCACATGGGGAGTCAACGCAAACGCTTCATCTGCGACAAAGACGAAGGGGAGTCCTTCAGCATTCTCCTCTGGAGGTGGCAAGCACAGACTGCCACTTTGGAGACGCCAGTAGAACTCCGTGTGCGTAATGGCACCACCATCCGAGATCCGGCCGTTCATCCCCACGTCCACATACATAAATTCATATGTTGCCGACACCACCGCCAACATCACTACACTATTAAACCCTTTATAATTATAATAGTGGGACCCCGAGTTGGGCGGTGGGACGATGCGGACGTGTTTCCCATCAATTGCCCCTCCGCAGTTAGGAAAGTCCCAACGGCTGGCAAAGTGGGAGGCCACAGTCTGCCATTCCTGTGGCGTTGAAGGGAACTGTGGAGTGAAACAAGAAAAAAAAATTAGTCACTTTGCACATAAACATTGCAAGCAGATTAGACAATCAACATCTTGGAACAAGAGCATTGTATAAAATTGGAGGCTGGAAAGTATTTGCACAGAAAAGTAGAGGCTCCCCTTCACAGATTACTCACCCCCCATCAATCCCCCCACTTCTGATGGGCCTTTGACAATAACTAGGGTTTTGGGGAGGGGGGGTGTTGGACAGGTAACCCTCTGCACTTCATTGATTGGAAAATGGCTCAATAATGTGTGCTAGTTTGGCCAGACCCTCTGTACTTAACACTATTGGCAGCCCCCAGGAAAGCTAAACTAACATTTCAACCCCCCCCCCCCCCCAAAAAAAGGAAAGCACATTGTGACATTCTGAAATTACCAAGCAAGCTAATAGGAGGGAAAGAACACAAAAAAATAGGAAATGGAAAGTATGGAGGCAGCCCCTTGCACTACATGCTTTGCAGAATTCATCCCTAAAGATGCCCACTAAAAAGAGGTAGGTATATAGTGTGTATTGACCTTGGGAAAGCCAGCAGATAGAGGATTGGTACCATCTGACAGAGCAGTTGGGGGAGGGGGTTCCTAATGAGTTTGCCCCCCCCCCCCCCCCCCAAAACAAAAAAAAAAAGGGGCTCTACATGAAGTAAACCACACAGCAAACATTTGTGCATATTTTAGGGGGTGTTTGGGGGCAAAAAATCCTATGCAGCAGACAAAATACATTGCTTAGGTGACTAGGCCATAGGTGTCTATTGGGGCAGAAGAGCATGCTGGTGAGGTAAGTGAAGGGAAAAATGCGTGAAGGAGAAAAGGGGCACAGCATATTAGAACATATTGCAATCATGGTAATTAGGGAAGGAGGTCAAAAATAGAAGACATTAGCAAAAAGAACATACATAGAAGGGAATAGTAAAGGAGAAATGTTACCTTAATATAGTCCTCCTGCAGGACCTCGATGATGGCAGAACAGGTCTCTGGAATAATGAGTCCCAGGGCCTGGGGAGAGATACCTGAAGAGAACTTCAAATCCTGAAGACTTCTCCCTGTCGCCAAGTACCTCAACGTGGCAACAAGCCTCTGCTCCGGAGTAATGGCTTGTCTCATGCAGGTATCCCGCCGGCTGATAAAGGGGGTCAGCAAAGCCAAAAGACGGTGAAAATCGGGGTCCGTCATCCTGAGAAAGTTCCTGAAATCATCAGGATTATTCTCCTGGATCTCACGAAGCAAAGGCATGTGCGAGAATTGGTCACGCTGAAGCAACCAATTCTTGGTCCACATACTCCTCGTCACTCTGTTCATGGACGGGTCTTGGCTCAAAGCTAGAAGCCCGACACCAATTCCGCATACAGCACGAACTCGGCGACGAGTACGCACGGGAAACATCGCTCACAAGGTCACAAAAGGTCGGCTGGTCAGAACGGACAAACAGAAAGCACCGATAAACAGCAAGGCCTGAAAGAACGAAATGAATACCAGAAACGAGCAGACAATAAGCAGTGCAAATCAAAGCGTCCTATATCAAGATATAGGCCGCAATGACCAACAAATGCGAACTGACTACACGCACTAATAAACAGATACGCACGACAAGCACAAACTGAAGAGCAGTAACGATCTGAGTCAGAAAACTGAGAAGCGCGAATCTTAAGTCACCAAACTTCGACTAAATCTCGATAAACACGGGATCAGCAGAAGGAGCCAGATTGGGTGCCTGACGTGGTGCTGAACTTCCCTTTTCTAATCTCGTGGACGACGACTTACGTCACGACGTTCTTGCAGACCGGATATTCCGACAACGTAGTCCGACCGTGTGTACGCAACACCAACATCGGACAAAGTACGACGGACAGGATCCGACCGACCTGGTCCGCGGATTGTCCGACCGTGTGTATGGGGCTTTATAGTATGTTTTAACAAGGGGGGCAATCACTTTTTCACACAGGGCCATGATGGTTTGGATTTTTTTTCACCTTTAATAATAAACACCTTCATTTACAAATTGCATTTTGTGTTTACTTGTGTTGTCCTTGACTATTGTTTAAATTGGTTTGATGTTCCGAAACACTTAAGTGTGATAAACATGCAAAGGAACAGGAAATGAGGAAGGGGGCAAACACTTTTTCACACCACTGTAGATGTGATGATTGTTTATAGATGCGATTATGAAGGTATATAGATGTGATGATTGTTTATAGATGCGATTATGAAGGTATATAGATGCGATTATGAAGGTATATAGTTGTTCTTATTGTTTATAGATGCGATTATGAAGGTTAATAGATGTTCTTATTGTTTATAGATGCGATTATGAAGGTATATAGATGTTCTTATTGTTTATAGATGCGATTATTGTTAATAGATGCGATTATGAAGGTATATAGATGTTCTTATTGTTTATAGATGCGATTATGAAGGTATATAGATGTTCTTATTGTTTATAGATGCGATTATGAAGGTATATAGATGTTCTTATTGTTTATAGATGCGATTATGAAGGTTAATAGATGTTCTTATTGTTTATAGATGCGATTATGAAGGTATATAAATGCGATTATGAAGGTATATAGATGTTCTTATTGTTTATAGATGCGATTATGAAGGTATATAGATGCGATTGTGAAGGTATATAGATGTTCTTATTGTTTATAGATGCGATTATTGTTTATAGATGCGATTATGAAGGTATATAGATGTTCTTATTGTTTATATAGATGCTCTTATTGTTTATAGATGCGATTATGAAGGTATATAGATGTGATTATGAAGGTATATAGATTTTCTTATTGTTTATAGATGCGATTATGAAGGTATATAGATGTTATTATTGTTTATAGATGTGATTATGAAGGTATATAGATGCGATTATGAAGGTATATAGATTTTCCTTTTTGTTTATAGATGCGATTATGAAGGTATATAGATGCGATTATGAAGGTATATAGATGTTCTTATTGTTTATAGATGCGATTATTATGGTATATAGATGTTCTTATTAAAACAAAAAATACGACGTCAATAGACGTAGTCCCAGCACAATAGATCCGCGCTGTAGCCGTCATTTGGCTATAGCGCGGGTCTATAGTGGCTAAACAACGAAATGAGAGGATATCCAATTCACATTGGCAATATCTGTATCCAATCATTTGGTACTTGAAGTACTGTTGACAAAAGATATTTAGTTTGCCTTCATATTGACATTGGCATAAGCAAAATAATTATCTCAGGTCAAATAGAACGTGCAAATCAGGATGTTCACAAAAATGTCCAAGAAATATAACTAAAGATGCTTTTAGTAGATAGTCCTCATGATGCCTTTAGCAGATAAGGATTAACCTATTGTTATGAGGACTATCTGCTAAAGGCATCATGAGGATTATCTTTAGTTATATTTCTTGGACATTTTTGTGAACATCCTGATTTGCACGTTCTATTTGACCTGAGATAATTATTTTGCTTATGCCAATGTCAATATGAAGGCAAACTAAATATCTTTTGTCAACAGTACTTCAAGTACCAAATGATTGGATACAGATATTTCCAATGTGAATTGGATATCCTCTCATTTTGTTGTTTAGACTAGTTGTTTTTTTACCTGGCGCAGTTTTCTATCCCTATACTACATTGTGTGTTTATCCCACCATTCTGCAGCCGGTTTAGGTTCAATTTATTTTATTTTAATTTGGTATGACTGTGTGCTTATGTTTGGGTTAGCGCGTTTTTTTGCCCTCATCTATTGTGTTAAATTTGGTGTTATCCCTCTCTCATACTGGTCACTAGAAGTTCAACATGGCAAAGAAATCTCTGAGGATCTGAAAAAAAAAAAGTTGCGTGCACGTGCTCAGCGTCATATCCAGAGGTTGTCTTTGGGAAATAGACTTATGAGTGCTGCAAGCTTTGTTGCAGAGGTTGAAGGGGTGGGGGTCAGCCTGTCAGTGCTCAGATCATACGCCACACACTGCATCAAATTGGTCTGCATGGCTGTCATCCCAGAAGGAAGCCTTTTCTAAACATGATGCACAAGAAAGCCCTGAAGACAAGCAAACTAAGTACATGGATTACTGGAACCATGTCCTGTGGTCTGATGAGACCAAGATAAACTTATTTGGTTCAGATGGTGTCAAGTGTGTGTGGCGGAAACCAGGTGAGGAGTACAAAGACAAATGTGTCTTGCCTACAGTCAAGCATGGTGGTACCACAATGTCAGCTCTCACCCCAGTCACATGGCCGCGGTTCCTCCTATCCCCTCTAGTGGGTCACCCGAGTGTCATCAGGCAGCATGCTGTCCCTGTGGCGCCTCCTCTACAGCCTGTCCCGGCAGGTCCGGGGGGCATCCGGGCATCGCTCTGTCAGTACAGGCTGGGCTCCTGTTGGTGACGTTTTCAATGCGATGCAACAGAGAAGGATGTGTTGGGGAAGAGGTTGGTGAGAGGTGGCCTGGGGGGTACAAGCTGTGCCTAGTGTGTACGCGGAGGTTGTACCAGAGGTTGTTTTTGGGAAATAGACTTATGAGTGCTGCCAGCTTTGCTGCAGAGGTTGAAGGGGTGGGGGGTCAGCCTGTCAGTGCTCAGACCATACGCCACACACTGCATCAAATTGGTCTGCATGGCTGTCATCCCAGAAGGAAGCCTTTTCTAAAGATGATGCACAAGAAAGCCCTGAAGACAAGCAAACTAAGGACATGGATTACTGGAACCATGTCCTGTGGTCCGATGAGACCAAGATAAACTTATTTGGTTCAGATGGTGTCAAGTGTGTGTGGCGGCAACCAGGTGAGGAGTATAAAGACAAATGTGTCTTGCCTACAGTCAAGCATGGTGGTGGGCATGGTCTGGGGCTGCATGAGTGCTTCCAGCACTGGGGAGCTACAGTTCATTGAGGGAACCATGAATGCCAACATGTGACTGTGTACTGTGACTAGGGATGCACCGAAATTTCGGCCGCAGAAACATATCGGCCGAAAATGGCAGTTTTGGCAATTTGCCAAAAGAGAAATCTTGCCGATAATTGAGCCCAAGCAGGCCCCGCACATTACGGGGTGTCCTGCTGGCGCGGCGCGCCGCAGTCCTCTCCTCTCTTCTACTCCTCCCCTCCAATGTCACACTGAGTTTCAGCTCTGTGCACCGTGTCCTGTCCTCCCTCCCCACTACACATTCGTCGTTCCTGCCCTCTGTCCGGAGGTCACATGGTACCACAACGTCAGCTCTCACCCCAGTCACATGGCCGAGGTTCCTCCTATCCCCTCTAGTGGGTCTCCCGGGTGTCATCAGGCAGCATGCTGTCCCTGTGGCGCCTCCTCTACAGCCTGTCCCGGCAGGTCTGGGGGGCATCGCTCTGTCAGTACAGGCTGGGCTCCTGTCGGTGACGTTTTCAATGCAATGCAACAGAGAAGGCTGGATGTGTTTGGGAAGAGGTCGGTGAGAGGTGGCCTGGGGGTGCGAGCTGTGCCTAGTGTTGACCTGTGACCCCACATCTCCCAACACTGACCTGTGACCCCACATCTCCCAACACTGACCTGTGACCCCAAATCTCCCAACACTGACCTGTGACCCCAGCCCTCGTCTCCTAATGCTGACCTATGACCCCCCCTGTTATGACCCCATGCCTCTGGACCCTCATGTCCCCCTCCTCTGACCCTTGTCTCCCGACCCTGACCCTAATTTCTCAGCACTGACCTACATTCCGACATCTCTCTGCACTGACCTGTGACTCATGTCTCCTGGCACTGAACCACAACCCCATGTCCCCCTGGGCTCACATACTTACCTGTACCATGTCCCCAGTCTCTGACCATCTCCTGTACCATGTCCCCAGTCTCTGACCATCTCCTGTACCATGACCCCAGTCTCTGACCATCTCCTGTAATGTGTCTGCAGTCTCTGACCATCTCCTGAAATGTGTCTGCAGTCTCTGACCATCTCTTGTATCATGTCCCCAGTCTCTGACCATCTCCCGTACCATGTCCCCAGTCTCTGACCATCTCCTGTACCATAAAGGAAAAAGAAGAGATAGCTGCGCTAACAGTGAAACAACCAGTGTTAAACCAGTGCTAAATAAATTGAATATATATATATATATATATATATATATATATACACAAAAGTGAAAAAAAATATATAAAAAATGATGACAACACAAACTGGATACTTAAATTAATAAAAGTCCAAAACATTTGATGGCAAAGTATTAATGGTGAATGTGAGACTTAATGAAATATCAAATATCAGATAACAGATAATGTCCAAATTATCACTTATTAATCAAACAAACAACTGAGATGATGTGATATAAATGTGCAATCTTCCGTCACCAATGAGTGCTGAACACCGTAAGAAATACACACTTACCAGTAGGCAAGCAACAACGGCTTGCGGCTAAACACCCAGCCAGGGCCTTGTCCTAGGACATCCGGGGGAAACAGCTCAGAGGGCGTCAAACACTGGAATACAATACGACCAGTGAACCACTAATGAGATGTTGCAGAGACTCTCGGATGTATACCAGGTGTCACCCATAAATAAAAAAGAGGGAACTTCCCGTGGTGTAATACTGATATAAATGTTTAATAAGAAGGATAAAAAAATACACTTACAAACATATGAGTAAGAATAGCATAAATAGCCGGCTGGCTTGCGAACGCCCGTTCGCTCAGAGGATCAAACGCGATGATGTCAGCATGTCCTGTCTCCTGTACCATGTCCCCAGTCTCTGATCATCTCCTGTATAAAAATATTTTTAAAAACAGTCACTTTCGGTATCGGAGCTGTTTCGGTTTTTGGCCTAGTGTATTTTTCATTATCGGTATGGGTTTCGGCACCAAAAAACCCATTCGGTGCATCCCTAACTGACATACTGAAGCAGAGCATGAACCCCTCCCTTCGGAGACTGGGCTGTGGGGCAGTATTCCAACATGATAACAACCCCAAACACACCTCCAAGACAACCACTGCCTTGCTAAAGAAGCTGAGGGTAAAGGTAATGGACTGGCCAAGCATGTCTCCAGACCTAAACCCTATTGAGCATCTGTGGGGCATCCTTAAACGGAAGGTGGAGGAGCGCAAGGTCTCTAACATCCACCAGCTCCATGATGACGACATCATGGAGGAGTGGATGGAAGAGGACTCCAGTGGCAACCTGTGAAGCTCTGGTGAACTCCATGCCCAAGAGGGTTAAGGCAGTGCTGGGAAATAATGGTGGCCACACAAAATATTGACACTTTGGGCCCAATTTGAACAATTTCACTTAGGGGTGCACTCACTTTTGTTGCCAGCTATTTAGACATTAATGGCTGTGTGTTGAGTTATTTTGAGGGGACAACAAATTTACACTGTTATACAAGCTGTACACTCACTACTTTACATTGCAGCAAAGTGTAATTTCTTCAGTGTTGTCACATGAAAAGATATACCGTAATAAAATATTTACAAAAATGTGAGGGGTGTACTCGCTTTTGTGAGATACTGTACATAACGCATACACATAAATATCAATACATAGGCTTTCCGCTTTAAAAAAAACCTTCAGGCTTCCTAGGTAAAGCATTGCAAAAAGGAGTAAAGAGGAAAACACAGCAGCCAATCAGATTTTACCATTTGTGTCAGAAGAGTGCAAGGTGCCTTATGATTGTAGGTAACAACTCCTTTGGTATGCTTCTTTGAATGAATGCTGAAGCTTAATGTGTATAAATGGTGAACCTGCATGAAATAATGTATTTAATGATGGTGGGTTTATTAACAGTTTATTAAATAAAAGGATCAAATATTTAGTAGAATTGTCTTTGGATCTGTATTGAATGTCAAAACAGAAAAAAAAAAAAATATGTTGCTGCTGATTGTTTACGTGACATGCTACATACTGTCCAGACCTTGTTTAACCTACCTCTGGATCCAGTTCACTCTCTGATGTGTCGGGTATAGATGGAGGCGGTATTGGAAGGACCTGGATCATCTGACTTCTCAAGGGCTGAATATACCATTGGCCTCCTCTCCCACATACACTGCCCACCATCTATCAGGATGTAGGCTGGGGACGCTACATAATATGAAGCTAGGAATGGCGTGACAGGTCTCTGAGGCAGGTCCCACCTATAGTTATGAACATTTTAATTGCATATGAATCATATCAGGAGTTTGGAACCAAATGGTACATTGGCCCCTCTATCAACATTTTGTCCCTTCCTCGCCTCTTAGCTGTTTGTGGTTGCCAGCTCACTCTCAGTGGCAAGTCTAGTAGGGCAGGACAAGGGAGGCTGAACTGTTTCCGACAGTATACTGCATTAAACATCCTCCAAAAAAAATCTGTACCCCTCCTCCAGGCTGGGGATAATAACTAAGGTGATGATGTACTTAAAGGGGCTGATTTACGAATATGTTGGCGCATTTGCGTGCGCAGGAATAGTTATTGTGACATGGCGCATACTTAAACATCTAGAAATCAGCTGGTGACTTGCACCGGATGCGCGGAATTGTTGTGCGCAGTGGCACAGACACATTCTTCAATACAGAACAGACATCTGGGCACTTGCTCATTGTAATGCTGATCGTATTAATGAGCTTTTCCTTATCACATGGAAAATATTGCTTCCAGTTTTATTCCATTCATGAATTTCTTTTTGAAACAACTCAATATTCATTCTAGAGATCTTCCTCCTATCAACAACTGTGCGGATGTTTCCTGGACTTGTAATTGTGAATTTTATGGTGATGGTCTATAATCATTGGTGGAGCCGAAACTTCCATGAAAACATCTTCTTAATACATGTCTGTGTATTGTGCATTCTGGACAATTCATTTCCCCATACACTGTGCAATCTGATTGGATGAGGTTGAAATCCACTCATTTGTCTGAGCAATTAATTTTCCCATACACTGTGCAATCTGATTGGACGAAAGCCTAACAATGAACCAGGAAGTAGTCATATTTCCAGGGGTCATGCATCATCTGCATAGAAATTGAGCATTTACCCACAAACATTCACATACTACATATTTTGCGCATATGTTTGTGCATGAAAAGTTCTTGATTATTTTTCTAAATGTAAACTGGAGTTGCAGAATTAATAATCAAAAAGTATTTTGCTTTTTTTTTTATTTATTTATTTTTTGGCTTTTTTCTTCCTCAAAACATTGGAGACTGCAGTCAATACAAATGTACAATCTGTGGCATGTAAACTCCCCTCAATGTATAGCCAAGATAACCAAAAGCAGGGAAAGCTTTCACACTGGAGCGTTGTGGGCGTTGGCGGTAAAGCAGCGTTATATTTAGCGGCGCTTTACTGTCGTTTTAGCAGCGCTATTCGGCCGATAGCGGGCGGTTTTAACCCTGCTAGCGGCCGAAAAAAGGGTTAAAGGGCATTCCTGAGATCACGGCGATATGCCGCTCTCGTGCGCATGCGCGGGAGTGACGTCAGCGCTGGAGCAGCGAGACCCGGAAGTCACTCCGGGATTGGTGGCGGAGGTCGTGGACGAGGGTCGCTTCGGGGGCTTTGTTCTCAGGTAAGTTATTCATAATGAGCTAGAATGCTATGCATACTAGCTTATTATGCCTTTGCCTTGCAGGTTCTCCGTTTTTTTTTTTTTTGAAGGAGGCTTTACTTCCTCTTTAAAGGCTTTGTACTATTATTTTCCATTCCTGGTGGGGACATGTCTCCGATCTCTATGAAAACTCACCAGTCTATGTTTGTGTGAAGACAGGAAAGGACACTGCCTTTTAATTGGTAGGCTAGTAAGGGACAAATGTATGTGCATCCGGGATCAGTAGGTGAGAATATGTGTGGAGGATCGGTGGCAATTAGGGATGGGCCGGACACCCCCCTGAAAAAATTTGTTCGAACACCGTTAAAGTCTGTGGGACACGAACATGAAAAATCAAAAGTGCTAATTTAAAAGCTTATATGCATGGTATTGTCTTAAAAAGTGTTTGGGGACCTGGGTCCTGCCCCAGGGGACATGTATCAATGCAAAAAAAGTTTTTTAAAAACGTTAGTTTTTTCGGGAGCAGTGATTTTAATAATGCTTAAAGTGAAACAATAAAAGTGTAATATTCCTTTAAATTTCGTACCTGGGGGGTGTCTATAATATTCCTGTAAAGTAGCGCATGTTTCCCGTGTTTAGAACAGTCCGAGAGCAAAATTACATTTCTAAAGGAAAAAAAAGTAATTTAAAAGTACTAGCGCTAGCTATACAGTGGTGTGAAAAAGTGTTTGCCCCCTTCCTCATTTCCTGTTCCATGTTTGTCACACTTAAGTGTTTCGGAACATCAAACCAATTTAAACAATAGTCAAGGACAACACAAGTAAACACAAAATGCAATTTGTAAATGAAGGTGTTTATTATTAAAGGTGAAAAAAAATCCAAACCATCATGGCCCTGTGTGAAAAAGTGATTGCCCCCTAAACCTAATAACTGGTTGGGCCACCCTTAGCAGCAACAACTGCAACCAAGCGTTTGCGATAACGTGCAATGAGGCTTTTACAGCGTCCTGGAGGAATTTTGGCCCACTCATCTTTGCAGAATTGTCCTAATTCAGTTACATTAGAGGGTTTTCGAGCATGAACGGCCTTTTTAAGGTCATACCACAACATCTCAATAGGATTCAGGTCAGGACTTTGGCTAGGCCACTCCAAAGTCTTCATTTTGTTTTTCTTCAGCCATTCGGTGGTGGACTTGCTGGTGTGTTTAGGATCATTGTCCTGCTGCAGAACCCAAGTTCGTTTCAGCTTGAGTACACGAACAGATGGTCGGACATTCTCCTTCAGGATCTCTTGATAGACAGCAGAATTCATAGTTCCTTTTATCACGGCAAGTCTTCCAGGTCCTGAAGCAGCAAAACAGCCCCAGACCATCACACTACCACCACCATATTTTACTGTTGGTATAATGTTCTTTTTCTGAAATGCAGTGTTCCTTCTACGCCAGATATACTTGGACACACACCTTCCAAAGAGTTCCACTTTTGTCTCATCGGTCCACAGAATGTTGTCCCAAAAGTCTTGGGGATCATCAAGATGTGTTGTGGAGAAATTGAGACGAGCTTTGATGTTCTTTTTGCTCAGCAGTGGTTTTCTCCTTGGAACTCTGCCATGCAGGCCATTTTTGCCCAGTCTTTTCCTGATGGTGGAGGCATGAACGCTGACCTTAACTGAGGCAAGTGAGGCCTGCAGTTCCTTGGACGTTGTTGTGGGGTCTTTTGTGACCTCTTGGATGAGTCGTCGCTGCGCTCTTGGGGTAATTTTGGGCGGCCGGCCACTCCTGGGAAGGTTCACCACTGTTCCATGTCTTTGCCATTTGTGGATAATGGCTCTCACTGTGGTTCGCTGGATTCCCAAAGCTTTGCAAAATGGCTTTATAACCCTTTCCAGACTGATAGATCTCAATTATTTTCTTTCTCAATTGTTCCTGAATTTCTTTGGGTCTCGGCATGATGTGTAGCTTTTAAGGATCTTCTGGTGGACCTTACTGTGTCAAGCAGCTCCTATTTAAGTGATGCCTTGATTGTGAACAGGTGTGGCAATAATCAGGCCTGGGTGTGGCGAGAGAAATTGAACTCAGGTGTGGACAACCACAGTTATAGTATGTTTTAACAAGGGGGGCAATCACTTTTTCACACAGGGCCATGATGGTTTGGATTTTTTTTCACCTTTAATAATAAACACCTTCATTTACAAATTGCATTTTGTGTTTACTTGTGTTGTCCTTGACTATTGTTTAAATTGGTTTGATGTTCCGAAACACTTAAGTGTGACAAACATGCAAAGGAACAGGAAATGAGGAAGGGGGCAAACACTTTTTCACACCACTGTAGTACAGGCTATAATGATTTTTTTTTTTAAATGCATGGGGGTCCCCCCAAATTCCATACCAGGCCCTTCAGGTCTGGTATGGATATTAAGGGGAACCCGCTCCAAAATTTAAAAAGAAAATGGCGTGGGGGTCCCCCAAAAATCCATACCAGACCCTTATGCGAGCACGCAACCTGGCAGGCCGCAGGAAAAGAGGGGGCGGCGAGAGAGCCGCCCCCACCCCTCCTGAACCATACCAGGCCACATGCCCTCAACATTGGGAGGGTGCTTTGGGGTAGCCCCCCAAAGCACCTTGTCCCCATGTTGATGGGGAGAAGGGCCTCATCCCCACAACCCTTGCCCGGTGGTTGTGGGGGTCTGCGAGCGGGGGGCTTATCGGAATCTGGAAGCCCCCTTTAACAAGGGGACCCCCAGATCCCGCCCCCCCCCCCCTGTGTGTACCCCTACCATTTCACAAAAAATTGGTGAAAATGGTAAAAAAAGACAATACACGCCTTGGGACAAGTCCTTTATTTAAAAAAATAAAACTCTCCCACAAATTCGTCTTCTTCTCTCGCTCCGACGGACCGAAAAAGGAAAAGAAAAAAAAGCCGCAACCGCCTACGATCTGCCTCCATGGGAGGTACTCACCGTAATGAGGGATCTCTCAGGTGAAAGTTCTTTTATAACTAAGGGCGGGGCCACGCAATGACATCACCGGGTGACCCCTGCCCCCTCTGACACAGGAACATCCCTAATGGCTTTCCCGTAGTGTCCGAGGGGGCGGGATAACTCTTAACTGAGTGACCCCCGGCCCCTTTGACGCTATGGGAAAGTCATAGGGATGTCCCTGTGCGTCAGTGGGGGGCGGGGCCACTCTGCGATGTCATCGTGTGGCCTCGCCTTCAGGTATAAAAGAACTGTCACCAGAGAGGCCCGTCATTACGGCGGGTGCCTCCCATGGAAGAAGATCGCACGGGGGGGCGGAATCTGGGGGTCCCCTTGTTAAAGGGGTCTTTGAGATTCCGATAAGCCCCCCCCGCCCGAAGACCTCCACAACCACCGGGCAAGGGTTGTGGGGATGAGGCTCTTCTCTCCATCAACATGGGGACAAGGTGCTTTGGGGGGCTAGCCCAAAGCACCCTCCCAATGTTGAGGGCATGTGGCCTGGTATGGTTCTTTTCCTGTGGCCTGCCAGGTTACGTGCTCGGATAAGGGTCTTGTATGTATTTTTGGGGGCCCCCCGTGCCATTTTTTTTTTTTTAAATCTTGGCGCTGGGTTTCCCTTAAAATCCATACCAGACCTGAAGGGTCTGGTGTGGATTTTGAGGGGGACCACCATGCCTTTTTTTTTTTGGTTTGGGGGTTCCCTTGTGGGGGAATCCCATGCTGTTTTTATCAATGAACTTTTATGTGTATTGCCTGGACCAACAATTCATTATAGCCTGTACTATAGCTAGTGCTAGTACTTTTAAATGACTTTTTTTCCTTTTTAGAAATGTCATTTTGCTCTCGGAGTGTTCTAAACATGGGAAACATGTGCCACTTTACAGGCATACTATAGATTTTGCATTGATACATGTCCCCTGGGACAGAACCCAGATCCCCAAACACTTTTCATGACAATACCATGCATATAAGCTTTTAAAATTTGCACTTTTGATTAGACTTTTAAAGGGTGTTCCGCAGCTTTCGAATTTGCTGCGAACACCCCAAATTGTTTACTATTCTGCGAACACCCGATGTTCGAATCAAACTTACGTCCGACTCGAACATCGGGACCATCCCTAGTGGCAATACCCCTAGTGTCTCTACAGATCTAATCAGGTAATAGACACATCTTGAGGACTCTTCCCATCTTGTACACTTCACCTGCGTTATTCCAGGCTAATGTGGATGGATTTATATGAAAGAGTGCTCAGCAATGATCAAAGAAGGGGGAAAATGTTTAGGGAAATTACAGATGATCATTGCTGACCACCACATCACCCGCCATATTGTAACAGTATCAGCCATTCCAAATCTGATGTCCATTTTGTGTCAGAAAAGGGTCGCTCTTATGTAGATCTTGAAAGAAATGATGACTAGCATTGAGTAGGTTAGCATAGTGTCGTTTTTTTAACAACACAGTTGGTCTTTATTGAGAAGACATCATTTTACAGTGAACAGTTACATAATGATCACATTCAAACAATCCTAGATTGTAAGTGAATAAGGGAAGAAGATAAACACTACCCATTAGTATATGCAGTTTAATATATAATTTCCTATGTGCAATTATTCTAGACTGGTCAGATGGGGTAATAACCCCTGTCTGTGAAGGGGGGAGGGCATGCCCAATACCATACTTGTGTCTCCGCCCTTGGGTCGGTACCCCAGTTCCTGCTCGGCAGACAATTTAAAAGTGTTCAATCCAGGGTAACCATAGCCGGGCGAATTTCTGTGGGCATCCCCTGTTTGTGTAAGTCATCTTATACATAGGTAACACAGCACAGTCCCATGAGTCCACCTTTGGGGGAGAAGACAAGGCCCATTTTTTTAAGATTTCTTTCTAGGCATAAAATAGCAGGAATGAGACAAGTAGCTGGGTCTCTGGTTGTCTTCATGGATGCCTAACAGCACCAGCTCGGGCGATACCGGCAGCGCTAGTTGCAAAGAACATTAATACATTCAAATATTTCTGCCCAGAATTTCGTAATAAGGGGACAGGACCAGAACATGTGTATATAGGAGCTATCAGGGGATTGACACCTGGGGCAGTTTGGTGATCTATGTGGGAATATCTGGTGCAGTCTCCTTGGCGTGTAATATATTCGGTACATGAATTTCGTTTGCAATAATTTATCTCTGGATGAAACCAACAGTCTAGATCCATCCTTAAAACACTCCTCCCAGGTCTCCCTATCAAGACTAGGAATGTCAGCCTTCCATTTATCCCATATTTATTCAGGGTATTTATTTTGGGTGAATCGGTCCCTAGTAGGGCTAGGTACAGCGTAGAGTGGGTCTTCTTATGGGTTTCCTGTGCTATCAGTGCTTCAATGTGGTCTGATTGTAGGTTTATAGTCTGGGGGAATTGGGCCCTGGCTGCATGCCGAAGCTGACAGTATCTAAAGAACATTTTTCCTGGGAGTCCGTACTTCTCCACTAAGTCCCGAAAGGAAAGCAGTGTTCCTGATTGTACAACATCTTGAAGGACCTTGATCCCATATTGGGCCCATAATTGGGGGTCCGGTATAGTTCTAAAATGAGGGAGGGAGGGATTCCCCCATAGTGGGAAAAAGGGAGAGAGGGAACCGTTTCCTGGCCACAGTCCATACTTTCAGGGTCACCTTGGTGGGGCCCGGGAGTGATGGGTAGGCAGAGGATCCCCTGTATACTATGTTCCCTAGCTCTGTAAAAGAACCCAATATAGCAGCTTCTAGAAAGGTAGCTGCATTGGACCTGGATTGTTCAAACCACCATCTAACTGTAACTAGCATCGCTGCCCAATAATACACCACTAAGTTGGGCAGCGCAAGACCTCCATATTGTATCGGGAGCTGAAGGGTTGACTTAGCCAACCTATGGGGAGATCCCTTCCATAGAAAGGAGCCAATATATTTATCCAATTCCTTAAAAAAGTAACATGGAAGCCATATCGGGCAGTTTCGGAAAACATAGTTAAATCTAGGTAAGAATAACATTTTTAGCACATTGATGCGGCCAAGAAGGTTAAGTGGCAATTTCTTCCATCTAGAGCAATGTTCCTTTAGTCGTGTTACAAGGAGTTGGAGGTTAAGGTGACAAAATGCTTGGAGGTCCCTGGTTATTATAATCCCCAGGTATTTGAATTCCTCTACCCACATCAGCAGAGTCAGAGATGCCACTGCTTGGGCTTGGGAGTCTACCGGGAATATGACCGACTTGGACCAGTTAATCCTAACCCCTGAGAACCCCCCAAATTCATCGAAAATCTCTAATACCGCTTGTAAGGAGGGTCCGGCATCCTGCAAGTAAAGCAAAGCATCATCCGCATATAGGTAAATTTTCTCCTCCAGAGGGCCAACTCTAAGTCCCTGTACTCTGTGTGATTCCCGTATCAGGATGGCTAGTGGCTCAAGGGCCAACGCAAATAGGCTGGGTGACAATGGGCACCCCTGCCTAGTGCCCCTCTGAAGGAGAAAATAATCTGAGAGGGTGTCGTTGGTGCGGATCCTGGCTCTAGGGGATTTATAAAGCAGACCCAGCCAGGCAAGAAACTTGGGGCCGAATCCAAATCACTTCAGGATTTCCCATAGGTACCCCCATTCTACGGAGTCAAAAGCTTTCTCCGCTTCCAGAGAAGCTATGACTCTAGTACCTATATTGTCGTGGGCAGTGTCTACATTTAGAAAAAGTCTGCGGATGTTGATGTCGGTGCCCTTCCCCGGAATGAACCCAGTCTGATCTTGATGGACCAGGTCTTCAATCACCTCGGCCAACCTACCAGCCAAGATTTTAGCTAGCAACTTGATGTCAGCGTTTATCAAGGATATGGGCCTGTATGAGGCACAGTCTTCGGGTCCTTCCAGGGTTTGGGCACCAACACCACCACTGCCTCGGACATAGATTCTGGAAGTGACTCAAGAGTGGAGAACTGGGAAAGGAGAGAGGTCAGTCTAGGGGCCAACAGTTCCTGGTGCGTTGAGTAAAACTCTATGGGTATCCCATCCAGGCCGGGGGCCTTCCCAGCCTGCATGCAACTCATGGCCTTCTGAATCTCCTCTAAAGTTATGTCCTTTTCCAGTCCCTCGCTTTGATCTAAGTCAAGTGTGGGAAACGGTATCAGATCTAAGTAGTCAGATAGATCAGTAGAAGTATAATTCACCCTAGAGGAGTACAAGTCCTAGTAAAATTGTAAAAATCTATTACTGATTGTGTCAGGGGTGTTCAAAAGCGAGCCATCTATGTCCTTCAATCTACCCACATGAGATGTTGCATATTGTCCCTTAGAAAGCTAGGCTAGAAGCCTGCCATTTTTGTCCCCATACTCAAATACTCTCTGGGCACTAGCTAACATGGATTTTTTGGTAAGGTCCACTCTTAGTAGTGATAATTCCCTAAGGGTGCATTGCTATGATACATAGTAATTCGGTGTTGGGGAGTTCACATACATCTGTTCATGTTCCTGAGCCCGGGCTTCTAATTGCCAGAGAGACTGCACAGATACCCTTTTTCTATGGGCAATTTTCATATTGTATTCACCCCTTAGCCAGGCTTTAAATGCATCCCAAGCTGTCAACGGCCCAGATGAGTCAGCATTAAGCAACCAAAAGTTACACATTGCCTCAGGCATCTCCTCCTGGATCTCTGTGTCCTCGATCAAATATTTGAATAGTCTCCATAGCCTCGGTCCCCCTGCCAGAGCCGCCTGGACCGTAACCAGTAGTGGAGCGTGATCTGAGATTCCACGGGACAAAATCTCAGTTGACACTATCTCCCGCAACATCCCAGGGGAGGCAAAGGCCATGTCAATGCGGGACAGTGTCCGATAAGTGGTGGACAGGCAGGTGAACTGGGCATCCGAAGGGTGGAAGTGATGCCAGAGATCCGTGAGGTGAAAGGAGGACGCCCATTGGGAAAGTTCAGTTATGGCCGAGGAGGAGGGTCTAAGTCTATCTAATGTATTAGACATGACCATATTAAAATCTCCCACAAACAGTACCCTGTTCACATCATACTGTAGAGCAATTTGCATCAGTGTAATAAGCAGAGCAGTGTCAGCAGGAGGGGGCAAGTACACTCCTATTATCACATATGGGAATCCAGCTATTAAGGCATACACAAGTACATACCTGCCTCCTGGGTCAGTTTTGACTGCCACTAACGGGAAAGCCAGAGATCTATGCACCAGCACACTCACCCCTCTAGCGTAACTAGAATAGGTAGCATGATAATGGGCAGATACCCAGGCTCTCTTTAAACCCAGTATTTTAGCACCCATTAGGTGGGTTTCTTGTAAAATACATATTTTGGGATTATGCTGCTGTATGTATTTGAGTACTAATGACTGCTTTACTGCAGAATTAAGGCCTCTAACGTTCCAAGATAAGACCGTAAAATTAGCCATATCCCCTAAGTAACCATAAAAGGATGTCAGTTTGCCAATAGGTTACGGGCTCAACAGGTGTGCAGTCCCCCTGCACTGGACGTGTGTTATAGGCCGCCATACCATGATTGAACGGCGACTGCACACCCCTGGCCAGCCATGTGTTGCATACCGTATATACTCGAGTATAAGCCGAGTTTTTCAGCACATTTTTTTGTGCTGAAAGTGCCCCCCTCGGCTTATACTCGAGTCAAGCACTTTTCTGCAGCAAAAAAAATAATTTCTGACCCGAATTTGGGGCCCCGTATCTCGGGGCCACTTGGGTCTAGGAGTCCCAAATTTGGTGTGCCAACCCAGTGGACCTAGCACTATAACATATCCAAATATGGGGTTCCTAGCACTAAGTGACCCTGAGATACAGGGCCCCAAATCGGTCAACTGTGTCCATCTGCATGGGCACAGTGAGGCTGCAAATGGGCATCGTTGACCCTCTTTTCCACTTACAGTAGCTGCGCATTTCTCACCCTAGGCTTATACTCGAGTCAATAAGTTTTCCCAGTTGTTTGTGGTAAAATTAGGTGCCTCGGCTTATATTCGGGTCGGCCTATACTCGAGTATATACGGTACTTCAGACAGAACAAATAGACCAACCGTAAAAAAATGCAAAACTTTTGTAAAACAACCATATCCGGAAGGCAATGGCCATCCAACTCCCCCCCCCCCCCCCCCACCCTGTACCCCCCCCCCCCCAACCAGTGAAGGGCACATAATCCCAAAACGTTTTTAACCAGGAAAGTATCGGGAAGCGTGGGCCCCGATTAGGACATTGCAAAACTTGCAAGAGCAGTTCACATACAAAGAAAAAAGGGTAAAATAAAAAGAGAAAAAAATAAAAAGAGTTCCTTCCTCTTTCTCTCCCTCTGACTTGAGTTGCTGGGAGTCAACAATATGGGTAGTCAATCCCTGTCCTTGACAGGCATCTGGGTTAGGACAGCGTCTGTGTAGACGATCGGTCACACCGGGACCACATCACAGGGATCAGTACAGGGTAAATCACCATTGCCCTGAGAATTAACTTAGGATTAGGAAGTCTAAGCACAACGATATCCAAACAGTCTCAGGGGTATAACTAGAACAGTCCCGTACACATCTGTGCCCTTACCCCCACTTGTCAGAGTCCCAGATCAGAAGTAGTTGGCTGCAGATATAGAAAAGCAGGCTTGGGAGACAACGTGTACTACAGAGGCAGTGTCTCCAGCCATGCGCTGGCATCCTTGGGGCTGGTAAAAATCTGTATCTTCTCCCCGTCGACTACTCGTATACTGTAGCGAACCGCCTTGACTCGGAGAGCCGCTTTCACAGCGTTGAATGAGCGGCGCTGCCTCTGCGCCTCCAGCGTGTAGTCAGGGAACAACAAAAGCTTCGTATTGCGGTAGGGGACTTCTCCTGCCACCCGGGCCGCCCTTAAGAGCTCATCCCTGTCTCGGAAATTCAGTAAACGCAGAATGAGTGTACGGGGTGGCGCTCCCTCCGGTCCTGGTCTCAGCGGAACCCGGTGTGCTCGTTCCACCGTGAAGTAGGGTGATAGTTGCGCCAGCGGGAGTACCGAGCGTAGGAGATCCTCAGTGAAGACAGTGGGGTTGCGACCTTCTACTCCCTCCGGGAGCCCGACGATTCAGAGGTTGTTTCTTCGGCTCCGATTTTCGGCATCCTCTGCCCGATATTCTAAAGCCCGCACTTTCGTTTGGAGGGCCCGAATGGAGGCCTCATGATCCGTAGCGATGTCTTCCACTTCCCCGACTCGCTGTTCCACCGTTGTTATCCTGGAGCAGATCTTATCAAGATCTTGCCTCATCAACCCTACGTCCAACTGCACCGCTTCGATCTTGGAAGCGAGCGCTGTCTGGCATGATGTAATAGCAGCCATAACTTCAGGAATTCCAGGTGGAGCAGCCTCCTCGTGGTCTGTCTGCGACGCTATATTGCTAAGGCGCGCTGGCACAGGCTGTTGATCTTGAGAGGGGGACCCTGTATCCTCAATGGCGGGGGGGGGGGGGAATTTCAGCTTTTTGCCACGTTTTGGGCCTCCCGCGGGCCTAGAAGGCATGCAGAGGCTGTCAGTCAGCAATAATATGAAGTAACCCAGAAGCGGATTAATAAAAACTGATTTTTCTCCAGCAGAGCTCAATAGGCACATCTGCTCAGTCCAGCATCCCGGCCACGCCCCCCTCCCCCCAGCATAGTGTAGTTTAGTTCTGCCCTAAAAGAGTCTACCTTGTTGTGGTAGGCAGGCTTGTAATCTTTTGGTTAAAATTGACAAAACAATAGAAAGAATCAATTCTCTAGACAGTTTTGACCATTTGATTCATCTAAAAGACTTATGTCCCGTACACACGAGCGGAAATTCCATCAGCAAAAGTCTGATGAGGGCTTTTAGTCCAAAAATGTGACTGTGTGTATGCTCCATTGGACCTTTGCAGAATTCCAGCAAGCAAAAGATTGAGAGCATGTTCTCAATTTTTCGGTCGGAAAAAGTTCCAATCGGAAATTTTGATCGTCTGTACCAGTTCTGACGTGCAAAATTCCTACGCATGCTCAGAAGCATTGAACTTAATTTTCTCGGCTCGTCGTAGTGTTGTACGTCACCGCGTTCTTGATGGTAACAAGTTCAGCAAACTTTTGTGTGACGGTGTGTATGCAAGCCAAGCTTGAGCGTTATTCTGTCAGAAAAACCATCCAAGATTTTTCCGATGGAAATTCCGCTCGTGTGTACGTGGCATTAGATTTATTACGGACAGAAAAAATATATTTATATACAGTATCTCACAAAAGTGAGTACATCCATCACATTTTTGTAAATATTTTATTATAGCTTTACATGTGACAACACTGAAGAAATTACACTTTACTACAATGTAAAGTAGTGAGTGTACAGCTTGTATAACAGTGTAAATTTGCTGTCCCCTCAATATAACTCAACACACAGCCATTAATGTCTAAACCGCTTGAAACAAAAGTGAGTACACCTCTAAGTGAGAATGTCCAGATTGGGCCCAAAGTGTCAATATTTTGTGTGGCCACCATTATTTTCCAGCACTGCCTTAACCCTCTTGGGCATGGAGTTCACCAGAGTTTCACAGGTTGCCACTGGAGTCCTCTTCCACTCCTCCATGATGACATCACGGAGCTGGTGGATGTCAGAGACCTTGCGCTCCTCCATCTTCCATTTGCGGATGCCCCACAGATGCTCAAAGGGGTTTAGGTCTGGAGACATGATTGGCCAGTCCATCATCTTTACCCCAGCTTCTTTAGCATGGCAGTGGTCGTCTTGGAGGTGTGTTTGGGGTCGTTATGTTAGAATCCTGCCCTGTGGCCCAGTCTCTGAAGGGAGGGGATCATGCTCTGCTTCAGTATGTCGCAGTACATGACATTCATGGTTCCCACAATGAACTGTAGCTCCCCAGTGCTGGCAGCACTCATGCAGCCACAGACCATGACACTCCCACCACCATTCTTGACTGTAGGCAAGACACACTTGTGTTTGTACTCCTCACCTGGTTGCCGCTACACATGCTTGACACCATCTGAACCAAAACAGGTTTATCTTGGTCTCAACAGACAATAGGACACAGTTCCAGTAATCCATGTTCTTAGTCTGCTTATCTTCAGCAAACTGGGTCCGGGCTTTCTTGTGCGTCATCTTTAGAAGAGGCTTCCTTCTGGGATGACAATCATGCAGACCAATTTGATGCAGTGTGCGGCGTATGGTCTGAGCACTGACAGGCTGACACCCACTCCTTCAACCTCTCCCGCAATGCTGGCAGCACTCATACGTCTTTTTCCCAAAGACAACCTCTGGACATGACGCTGAGCACGTGCACTCAACTTATTTGATCGACCATGGCAAGGCCTGTTCTGAGTAGAACCTGTCCTGTTAAACAGCTGTATGGTTATGGCCAGCATGCTGCAGCTCAGTATCAGGGTCTTGGCAATCTTCTTATAGCCTAAACCATCTTTATGTAGAGCAACAATAATTTTTCTTTATTGTACATTACGGGACACAGAGCCTCATAGTAATTACTAAGTGGGTTACATCTCACCTTCAGGTGCTGGACACTGGTGTAATCAATTAGACAGGAAGTTTCCTCCCTATACAACCCCTCCCTTACAGGGAGTACCTCAGTTTTTTTTTCCAGTGTCTAAGGTGTTGCTCACGGTTAGGGATGGTCCCGATGTTCGAGTCGAACATAAGTTCAACTCAAACATCGGGTGTTCGACTGTTCGCCGAATAGCGAAAAATTTGGGGTGTTCGCGGAAAATTCGAAAGCCACGGAACACCCTTTAAAAGTCTATGGGAGAAATAAAAAGTGCTAATTTTAAAGGCTTATATGCATGGTATTGTCATAAAAAGTGTTTGGGGACCTGGGTCCTGCCCCAGGGGACCTGTATCAATGCAAAAAAAAGTTTTAAAAACTGCCATTTTTTCGGGAGCAGTGATTTTAATAATGCTTAAAGTGAAACAATAAAAGTGTAAAATTCCTTTAAACTTCGTACCTGGGGGGTGTCTATAGTATGCCTGTAAAGTGGCGCATGTTTCCCATGTTTAGAACAGTCCGAGAGCAAAATTACATTTCTAAATTTAAAAAAGTAATATAAAAGTACTAGCGCTAGTGGCAATAATGAATTGTCGGTCCCGGCAATACACATAAGTTCATTGATAAAAACGGCATGGGATTCCCCCACAGGGGAACCCTGAACCAAAATGTAAAAAAAAAAATGCGTGGGGGTCCCTCCAAATTCCATACCAGGCCCTTCAGGTCTGGTATGGATATTAAGGGGAACCCGCGCCAAAAAAAAATGTACCCCCAAAAATCCATACCAGACCCTTATCCGAGCATGCAACCTGGCAGGCCGCAGGAAAAGGGGGGGTGGGCGAGAGAGCGCCCCCCCTCTTAAACCGTACCAGGCCACATTCCCTCAACATTGGGAGGGTGCTTTGGGGTAGCCCCCCAAAGCACCTTGTCCCCATGTTGATGGGGAGAAGAGCCTCATCCCCACAACCCTTGCCCGGTGGTTGTGGGGGTCTGCGGGGGGATTATCGGAATCTGGAAGCCCTCTTTAACAAGGGGACCCCCAGATCCCGCCCCCCCTGTGTGAAATGGTAAGGGGGTACAAATGTACCCCTGCCATTTCACAAAAAATGTGTGAAAATTATAAAAAAAATTACCATACTAGCCTTGGGACAAGTCCTTGATTAAAAAAATTGTCCCACATAGTCTTGTTATTCTTCCTCTCTCGCTCTGACAGACCGAAAAAAAAATAAAAAAAATAAAAAGCTGCAAGCTGCATACGATCTGCCGTAATTACGTGCCTCTTAGGTGACAGTTGTTTATAAGTGAGGGCGGGGCCACACAATGAAATTGCTGGGTGACCCCACCACCCTCTGACACACGGGAACATCCCTATGGCTTTCCCGTAGCGTCAGAGGGGGCGGATCACTTGGATACGTAACTGGGTGGCCCCGCCCCCCTCTGACACACTGGGACATCCCTATGGCTTTCCCGTAGCATTTTTATCAATGAACTTTTATGTGTATTGCCGGCCCGACAATTCATTATAGCCGCTAGCGCTAGTACTTTTAAATTGCTTTTTTTTCCTTTTAGAAATGTCATTTTGCTCTTGGACTGTTCTAAACACGGGAAACATGTGCCACTTTACAGGCATAATATAAACACCCCCCAGGTATGAAATTTAAAGGAATATTACACTTTTATTGTTTCACTTTAAGCATTATTAAAATCACTGCTCTCGAAAAAACAGCAGTTTTTAAAACTTTTTTTTGCATTGATACATGTCCCCTTGGGCAGGACCCAGGTCCCCAAACACTTTTTAAGACAATAACTTGCATATAAGCCTTTAAAATTAGCACTTTTGATTTTTAAAGTTAGTGTCCCATAGACTTTAATGGAGTTTGCGTGTTCAAACTAATTTTTTGCCTGTTCGCATGTTCTGCTGCAAACCAAACAGGGGGGTGTTCAGCCCATCCCTAGTCACGGTTAAGGATGTGCTCAGAAGAAAGCTCTGCTGAGGGATCCCTGCAGGGGTCAAAGAGCTACACAACCTGATCCATCCGAAGGGCCAAAATATGCCAGAGGTGGATGGCACCTTGTGGCCTTGTGGAAGAGCGAGGTTTTGCCTGTAATGTCTCTCTTGTAGGACTGGGCTCTGGGATCCCTCACTTTGGGCACGTATTAAAAAAATGCACAAAGGTTTTCTGGCAGAGTCTTGTACAGGTCCAGGGAAGAGGTCTCCTTTAAATAGGAACCCAGAACCCTGAAGGTTGGCACAACACTACCCGCCGTGATGGGCGAAGGCTGGATCTGTCTCTTCTCAGCAGTTTCCTGCAGCGGGGATAAGGTAAGTGAAGACAATTCTGAGAGAAATCTTAAGGATTATCTTCTGTGAGTAGTTGCATGACTTACTGGTTTTCCGCCACTAGTAAAGAGACATACCTGGTGTTTTACTTACATGCTCTCCAGGACGAAAGCTCAGTGCAGCCGGTCTGTTGATCTGCTTACCTCCTCCGCTTCAGGCTCTGCCAGAAAAGTTGAAGGGGGGGGTCCGTGTAGTCTGGGGTCCCACGATGGCCCTCCAGGCGAGGTCCTCTCTCCCTGTCATCTCCTACGTGCGCACGCGAGGGGGCGCACTTTTCACACGGCTGGTGCGGCGGGGAGAGAGGGGGGGTGGTTGTCGTCGCCGTGCATGTGTGGCGTGCATGGCGGTATACAGCGCAGGCGCAGGGCGGGTCAGTTTAAAAGAACCCAGACGTTGAGAGCTCTGTAATCGTTGGGACACACAGCAGTTGTGGGCACGTAAACATCTTGTGGATTGGATTCAGGCATACCTCTCAGACATCTACTCAGCATCAGGCTGTGCAGATTAGCAGACATTTGTTTGTTGCTGGACTAAGCTCAGCAGTTGATGCACCTGTGTTAAGTTTCTCTGCTTTTTAGCTTAGGGCTATGTCTCCCCGTAGAAGGGATTCAGGGGCAGGAAAAAAGGGGCACTAAAGTGTCGCCATCTGGATCTGGTGGTCCTAATCATGCCTACATGATACCATCCTCCCCTGAGAGCCCTGAGGCAGCCCCACAGGATGAGCCATTGGCCCTATCAGGCATTGCAGCCTCTCCCAACATTGCAGCCCTGCATTGGTCTTTGAGGACACTTTTGCAGTGCTTGGTTTACAGGAGTAGTTAGCTGCTCTGATCGCAGCATCCTCACAAGAGAGCAGAAAGCGGGGTAGGTCCCCTTCCCCTGTTCTATACGCTCAATCAGAGGATCAACAGTCTGATGATGGAAAATGACCATCAGGGGACAAGGGAACAGGAGCAATCAGATGCCTTACAAGTAGGGATGAGCCCGGTGTTCAATTCGAAAACCCATGTTTGAATCGAACATCGTCCGTTCGTCGAAACCATAACTTTGTGGGCCGTTCGCATCAAATTTGTGTGATACGAACGGCCTACAATGCACTGCGCCAGTCGCAGTGCATTGCTGGCTGATGATTGGCCAAGCATGCACTGTGACCCCGCATGCTTGGCCAATCACAGCACCGGTGTCTTGCCGAGTTGGTTCCCCTGGCGGATTGGTTCCTCTCTGTACTGCGCAGGCGCAGTACGAATGACTACGCACCTAAACCAGATACGCACATGCCAGTGAAGTGTACACCGCACAGCTGATTTTGTTTGTTTAAAAAAAAAAAAAAGTTTAAAAAAATACACTCCTAATTGAAAGGAAAAACCCCAGATAGCACTCTAAAAACACAGGTTTTCTATTACTCTCCTCTATATCCACAGCTAAACGATTTATTTTTATTTTTCCTTTGCCCCTTGCTTAGAGTTATAATAGACCCGCCCCTTAGTTAGACTCCCCCGGCATCGTCTCGTACACCAACTGCGCGTGCGCGGTGTACACTTCCCTCGCATCTGTTTAGGTTTGGCAATTTTCGGAAATTTCGCTGCGCATGCGCAGTACAGATCTGTACTAATCCGCCAAGGGGAACCATCTCGGCAGAACACCGGCAGCGAGGAGAGGCATAATTGGCCACAGGCAGGATGCCTATGGTCAATTATAGCTCAGGGGGGTTTAGTACATGCCCCACACTATATAAGGCCGCCAGTGCGGCGGCCTTGTGTAGTGTTGTGCGGCATTCATAGAGAGCAGGATAGGCAGGGACAGTGTCAGCTGTGCTTTATACTTTTTTAGATAGCGCTGTTACAGTGAGTGTAGTGTTCAGGGTGAGAGCAGGATAGGCAGGGACAGTGTCGGCTTTGCTTTTGCTTCCTAACCTAGCGCTGTTACAGTGGGTGTAGTGTGCCTCCTGCACACTGCACAGCATACACCTGAATCTACCCCCTCATTGCTGGTGTTGTGTAGTTGATTTGTGCAACACAGGCATCTGCCTAATATTCAGTCATGTCATTTACACAGGAATCAGTGCATTTAAATAGCACTGATTGCTGTATAAATGACAATGGTCACAAAAATGTGTCAAAAATGTCCGCCATAATGTCGCAGTCACAATAAAAATCGCTGATCGCCGCCATTACTAGTAAAAAAAAAAAAATATTAATAAAAATGCTATAAAACTATCCCCTATTTTGTAAACGCTATAACTTTTGCGCAAACCAATCAATAATCGCTAATTGCGATTTTTTTTTTTACCAAAAATATGTAGAAGAATACGTATCGGCCTAAACTGAGGGAAAAAAAGTATTTTTTTTTATATATATTTTGGGGATATTTATTATAGCAAAAAGTAAAAATTATTGAATTTTTTTCAAAATTGTCGCTCTATTTTTGTTTATAGCGCAAAAATAAAAACCGCAGAGGTGATCAAATACCACCAAAAGAAAGCTCTATTTGTGGGAAAAAAAGGACGCCAATTTTGTTTGGGAGCCACGTCACACGACCGCGCAATTGTCAGTTAAAGCGACGCAGTGCCGAAATCGCAAAAAGGGGCCTGGTCCTTTGGATGCAAATTGGTCCGGGGCTTAAGTGGTTAAATGGCTTTTTGTCCTTTACAAATGTCATTTTGTGTAGGGACAGTTCTAAACATGGGAAACACTTGTCACTTCACAGGCATACTTTAGACACCCCCCAGGTACAATATTTAAAGGAATATTTCACTTTTTTTTTTTTTCCACTTTATGCATCATTAAAATGAGTGCTCCAGAAAAAACGTCAGTTTTTGAAACTTCTTTTTGCATTGATACATGTCCCCTGGGGCAGGACCCGGGTCCCCAAACCCTTTTTAGGACAATAACATGCATATTGGCCGTTATAAATAGCAATTTAGATTTTGAACGTTCGCGTCCATTGTAATTAATAGGGTTCTAACGTTCGTACAAACTTTCAGTCCGTTCGCAGGTTCTGGTGCGAACCGAACCGGGGGGTGTTCGGCTCATCCCTACTCACAAGCGCTGAAGTTGCAGCTGCAATCTTTTACAGAGATTCATGCTGCGTATAACTTGCCCTCAGCCTAGATGGCCAAAGCCTCTGTCTCCTCCTTGGGGTTTTTTAAATTCCCATAGGCTTCTTGTACCTTCCCAGTCCGTCCATTACTGCAACAGTTTATTTTTGCACATTGGGCACCCGCATAAGCTGTTTTTTTCTTCTCCCAATGGTTTCCTTACTTTATCCAAGAAGTATAGGTTGCTAGAAAACCTCCACAGGATCCTCATGCAGGTGCTTGCTTACAAGCTAGCCAAACGCACAACTGATGGGATGCACAATTGCTGGTACACATTGTTGCTAACGCACAAACAGTTAAATCGCATGATTGCGGAAACGCACGTTGTCAGAGGATAACTTTCTCTTTACCAGTCCACGTTTGCATACAATACATGAGTTTGGAATGTACAAAATGCATGTGGGTAAAAACAAGTAACAGAACATGTTATTGTTGATCACATAAAGATACATGTTTTCTGTTTGTATGAATTTACATGTTTTTTACATAGTCGCATGAGGATGCTTGGTCACATTAAAGTGCTTGTTTACACAGAAATGGCTAAAATCGCATATAAATGGGGGATTGCACAAGGGTGCTTGCTAAAATTGCATAAAGATGCTGGATCGCAAAAGGGTGCTTGATCACACAAGAGTCCTTGGTCACACAAGGGTACTTGTCCACACAGTAGTGCTTATAATGCATAAAATGTTTTTTCACATAAATGCTGAATCACATAAGGATGTATGATCGCCTAAAGTTGCATGATCACCTAGATTTGCATGGTTGCATAATGAGGCAGGTTAATTTAAGTTTTGCTTAAATATACAGGATTCCTTATGTTCACATAGGAATACGTGTCTGCATGGATACATGTTGTGTAATGTTGCATAACACGTTCATAAAATGCATGCTTGGTTGCAAGATGTCTGTTCCATAACACACGTGCTATATGTATGCTTGTATTCAGCGCACACTTTTCATGTTTTGCCTAAAACATATTTGTATGAATTCATGCTAACATGAACGCACGCTTCCATAGAGGCATATGGCGTTAACACTTGCCTCATACACATATGGGGAGCCATTTGCATATGTGTTTATTTGCATGGGACTACAGAGGTTGTCTGCGCTTCGCAGGGGAACAGCACCTTTTCCAGTTGGTGGTCTTGCCCTTCGGATTAGCCACCGTGCCCGGGTTTTACAAAGTGCTAAGGCCCGCCTCTAGCGGGTCTAAAGGCCCAGGGTATAGCAATAATGGCACACCGAGGCAATCTGCTGCTGATAGATCAGTCAGTAGCATGGCTGGACCTAGGTGTGTCCAGTCTGGTCAAGTATCTGGAACTCATGGGTTAGGCTCCCAGTGTAAAGGTACTTTCTTATGGTCGGTAAGGAGCTTGGAGTGTTTGGGACTCAGCCCAAAAAGGGTCAAGGCAAGGAAGAGTTCCTTACATTTACCTTTTGCTAAGGTGCTAGGGAAAATGGCTTAATTCGAAGCGGTTCCCTATGCTCAGTTTCATTCACAGCTGCTATAAACATTATTCTGTCTGCCTGGAACAAGTAGATCCTAGCCTAGGCATTATCCAAAGGGTCTGGTCCCAGGAATAGGCCGGAATCTCAGTTGGTGGTTCTTAACCAAAAGATTGGCAGAAAGGAAGATCCTTCATGCTGATTACCTGGGAGGTGGTGGCTACGAAGGCTGGCCTCTAGGGATGGAGACCAGTCCTGAAAGAGACCACTGTCCAGGGGAAGTGGTCAAGCTCCGAGAGAGCCTTGATCATCAACATTCTAGAAGTGATTGCACGTCTGGCTTAATGGCCTGGGCGTTTAAATTGCAAGATTGTTCTGTCAGGGTACAATCCGACAATGCCACACCAGTGGTTTACTTCATTTAACAAGGAGGCACTAGAAGTCACGCAGCCAGAGGGAAGTGAGCCATGTTCTGGTTTGGACAGAGGAGCTTTTACCTTGCCTATCGACAATCTTCATTTTGTGAAATGGAGAATTGGCAGGCAGCTCTCTGGAGCCATCAACAATTGTTCCGGGGAGAATGGCCTCTGCACCCCGACTTTTTTCTGGCCAGATGCCAGAAAAAGGGTACCCCGGACATAAGATTTATGGGCATCCAGGTTCAACAACAAGTTGGACAGCTTTGTGTCAAGGACAAGGGATCCACTTGCATATAGGACAGATGCGTTAGTAACACCGTGGGATCAGTTTTCACTGATTTATGTGTTCCGCCCCCCAGTTCAGCTGCTTCTGCAGCTTCTACGCAGGATCAAAGTGGAAGGGAAACCGGTAATACTAGTAGCCCGGCATGGCCCAGAAGATCCTGGTATGCAGAGATCGCAAGGTTGGCAGTAGGGAAACCGTGGACTCTTTCATCTAGCCCAGACTTGCTTTCGCAAAGGCCGGTATTCCATCTGGAATTACAATCGCTAAATTTAACGGTCTGTCTATTGAACCCACATTTTAAATAATCGGTGGCTTTCAGGTTCAGTGGTAACTACCCTGATTAATGCAAGAAAGCCGGCCCCTAGGACCATTTATTATAGGGTCTGAAGGGCCTATGTTTCCTGGTGTGAAACCAAAAGATGTCATCCTCGAAGTATGTCATAGGTAGAATTCTTGCCTTCCTAAAGTTGGGGGTAGAAATGAAGCTAGCCTTGAATACCATCAAGGCTCAGATCTCGGCCTTTGTCAGTGTTTTTCAAAGGCCGCTTGCTTCGCATTCTTTGATCCGGGCCTTTTTTTTTTTTTTTTTTTATTTAAGTGATTGCAGAATATACAAAAATAAACTGAAGACAAACATAGTTCCCCGATTCCCTCGTTCCCGAACAGAACATAGTGCTCAACATACAATTTAAGTACAGAACTACAGAGCATTTTGTTAACCATAACTACATACTGCTAGAGCTATAGATTGCTGACCCCAAAACCCCTTCACTGTCCTCCCTTGTGGTTTCTAGTGCCTCAAGGGGAACCTCCTGGTCGCTCCTAACCCCGGTTACCACTGGGTGGTAAAATCTACAGGGGGTGTTTTCCCTTCAGAGGGCAGGGTACAATCAACATTTCATTTGTGGATTTTAGTGTTCGGCAAGGGAGTTTCGGGGATAGTGTCAGAGATCTCCGGCAATCACAGAATTTTTCACTTATGTGGGATATAGGCGTTAAGGGGATAGGAGAGGGGAAGGGTGGGACGGAAGACAATATAGTTAGAAGAAAGAGAGAAGCAGACTAGGGCCGGAAAGGGGAAGTTGGAGCAGGGGTGTGGGACTCCAGTAGGTCCGGCAATCGCGGACCTCAATTCATCTCCGATAAGGGGGCTCACAGGTAGGTCTTGTACTCCTCTGAGAATCTGAAAAGGTTCCAATGCATCCAGCGGGTGTTGTGTTCCTCCTCCCTGTCTCCCTCAGCAGCTGTAAGTTGCTCCATATGATGAATCTCGCAAACCCTTGCAAACCATTGAGAAACTGTCGGTGGGGACTGTTGTTTCCATGCACTAGGAACGCATGCCCTGGCTGCATTCAGAAGGTGCCTCAGCAGAGACTTACGATATCTCTTTCCTGACATGGGGGTCAAATTTAGCAGTACTGCTGCCGGGTTATCTTGTAGAGCCACATCGGTAAGTTTATGAATGATCTGGAGAACCTGCCCCCAGAACGGAGCCAGGATCGGACACTCCCAGAAGATGTGCAGCAATGTGCCATTCTGCGTGCCACATCTCCAGCACATAGGACTGTGTCCCGGGAATATGGTAGCCAGTACTATGGGAGTTCTGTACCAGCGAGTTAAGATTTTATAAGTAATTTCTTGGTATTTACTACATAAGGAGGACTTATGAGCAAAAATCAGTATGCGACTCTTTTGATCTTCTGTGAATTGTGTGTGGAGGTCCCTTTCCCATTTTTTTAGGAATGGAGGGTCTAGCTGGGATGTATACTCCAATAGAAAATTGTACGAATAAGAGAGGGACCTTCGTAGTGGTCCTTCCCCCATGCATAGCTCCTCAAATGGTGTCTTTGGTCTGTGGAAGTTGCTAACTTTCGGGAGGGATTTGAGGAAGTGTTTGAGTTGGGCCAGTTTCCAACTGCCCAAGGCAGAAGCCCCAAGTTCCGGGTATATGCCCGACAGATCGCGCCAATCGGAGGTACCCATGAAAGTGGAGGCCCTGATCAGGTCCATTGAGAAACTATCGGTGGGGACTGTTGTTTCCATGCACTAGGAACGCATTCCCTGGCCGCATTCAGAAGGTGCCTCAGCAGAGACTTACGATATCTCTTTCCTGACATGGGGGTCAAATTTAGCAGTACTGCTGCCGGGTTATCTTGTAGAGCCACATCGGTAAGTTTATGAATGATCTGGAGAACCTGCCCCCAGAACGGAGCCAGGATCGGACACTCCCAGAAGATGTGCAGCAATGTGCCATTCTGCGTGCCACATCTCCAGCACATAGGACTGTGTCCCGGGAATATGGTAGCCAGTACTATGGGAGTTCTGTACCAGCGAGTTAAGATTTTATAAGTAATTTCTTGGTATTTACTACATAAGGAGGACTTATGAGCAAAAATCAGTATGCGACTCTTTTGATCTTCTGTGAATTGTGTGTGGAGGTCCCTTTCCCATTTTTTTAGGAATGGAGGGTCTAGCTGGGATGTATACTCCAATAGAAAATTGTACGAATAAGAGAGGGACCTTCGTAGTGGTCCTTCCCCGACAGATCGCGCCAATCGGAGGTACCCATGAAAGTGGAGGCCCTGATCAGGTCCTGGTCTTGATGGAGTCGAAAGGATTTATCAGAAGTTTGGGTGGCCTATTATTGGAGTTAAAGGTGATGGAAAGCTGGGGGCTTTCGCTAAGGTAAAGTATTTATTTAGTTCCTGCAAAGTAGGATCCGGGCCTTTTTTTACAAGAGACAACGCGTATAAATCCACCAGTTAGGTCGCACTTGTGCCAGTGGGATTGAGTCTAGTTTTGTCGGCTTACAAGGACAGCACCTTGGGCCAATGAACCATATTCCTTTGATGCTCCTAACAGAAGAATTGGTGTTCTTGGTTGCGGTAGCCTCCGCAAGAGAGTTTCAGTGTTTGCAGCTTTCTTTTGTATAGTGCCATACTTAATTATTCTTAGGGATAGGGTGATGTGAAATCACTTTTTTTTTTTTTTCCCTAAAAGGATCTAGCTGTCATTTGAATCAAGACATTTCTTACCTTCCTTTTTACCAGAACCTTGTTCTGCGGAAAGAAAGTTATTACTTTCTCTCAATATAGTGAGAGAGGTTAAAGGTCTATCTGAAAGTTTCAGATACGGGAAACTGACGTTTGTTGTGCTGCCAGAGGACCCTAAAAATGGGCAGGCAGTGTATAAATTGGCTATTAAAATGGTTGCACTCTCTCGTTGTAGTGAGAGCAGTCAAAGCCTATCTAAAGCGACTGCTCAGATACGGAAAAACTGATGTTTGTGGCGCTACCAGGAGGTCTTAGGAAAGGGCAGATAGCGTCAAAATCAGCTGTTTTTTAATGTTGATTCATCAAGTTATTATTCAGGCTTGCCGTTTGAAGAAAAGGTTTTCTCCTTTTCTTTTCATTTAGAGTGCACTTTACCAGGGCAGTAAGCACTTCATGGGCGGTGCGTTACCAAGCCTTTATGACTCAGATTTACAAGTCAGCCACTTGGTCGTCTATACATACGTTCACTAAATTCTATCAGGTGAATGTAAGACTGCAAGAGGATGCCGCTTTTGGCGCAGTGTATGGCAGGCAGCAGTATAGGTCCTCACGTTTGATGGTGGCCTGCGTTTATTTGTGTCTCCCTCCCCTCAGTAGGCATTGCTTTGGGACATCCCACTTAGTAATTACTATGAGGCTTTGTGTCCCGTGATGTACGATAAAGAAAATAGGATTTTTATAACAGCTTACCTGTAAAATCCTTTTCTTGGAGTACATCATGGGACACAGAGCTCCCGCTCCTCTTGTGGGACACTTATTGTTTTGCTACAAAAACTGAGGTACTCTCTGTATGGGAGGGGTTATATAGGGAGGAAACTTCCTGTTTAATTGATTACACCAGTGTTCAGCACCTGAAGGTGAGATATAACCCACTTAGTAATTACTATGAGGCTCTGTGTCCCGTGATGTACTCCAAGAAAAGGATTTTACAGGTAAGCTGTTATAAAAATCCTATTTTTTTCAGATCCTCCGAGATTTCTTTGCCATGAGGTGCTATGTTGAATTTCCAGTGACCAGTATAAGAGAGTGAGAGTGGTAACACCAAATTTAACACACCTGCTCCCCATTTACACCTGAGACCCTGTAAAACTAATGAGTCACATGACACCAGGAAGGGAAAATGGCTAATTGGGCCCAATTTGGACATTTTCACTTAGGGGTGTACTCACTTTTGTTGCCAGCGGTTTAGACATTAATGGCTGTGTGTTGAGTTATTTTGAGGAGACAGCACACTGTTATACAAGCTGTACACGCACTACTTTACATTGTAACAAAGTGTAATTTCTTCAGTGTTGTCACATGAAAATATGTAAGTGCACTACAGTGACCAGGAAGAGAAGTGTGGCCCACATACAGTATTTTTTTACCATACTTCTCTTTTAAATGTATAGACTTATGTGAATGAGTAGCCTTTCCCTAGTACAGGTTACTTTCAAAGTCGGCCAGGGTTCGTGTAAGTAAATATAGCATTCACAAAAGTACTGTGCCATGTGCCTGTTATGGTAAAAATCTGACCAATATATAACCAATGATACTTTCCGTCTTAATGATATAATGCCTTACCTTTTAGCCATTAACTTCCAACCCCCTCATCCATACATTATTACCTCAGCCCCCTCATTCAAGCATTCGTACCTCACCAGCCAAGCATTGCATACATCACCGTCCCAGCCGAACGGCTTCCCAGCCAGATCCCATTAAAAGAGCCATCACCAGTATATCTTACATGTTCCTCTCAGCAAAAGGCAGCATGACTGACCCTGTCCTTAGCTCAGCGAACTCCTTTATTTCGAATCCATTCAAAGCCACACGCTCAAAGGTTTGCCTCCAATAGCTAAACCCCTCCTACAGAGGTTGTGATCTCATATCATTCACACAGGATGTGAATGACCATATAAGGACATACAATACAATACAGGATGTTACAACTGGAAGCCATGCCCTGGAGGGTTTTGCCTCCAACAGCTAAACCCTCCTACAATACAGGGACATCTGTTTTGCTTCAAAAGAACCAATCACAGGCATGTCCGCCAACGTCTGTATGTGCGAATACGCTCACGTGAGCGCATTACAGCAAAACCGACACTGGGGGGCATCTGACAACATACATTATTAAAATTTTCCACAACAGTGCCTAAGATAGCTGGCTCAGGCTAAAGAACCTATTTTAAAGTGACACCAAATAAAAGCAAAAAATAAAATAAAAAAACACCCACCAACCTACATTAGAACTCCTCGCTTTAGCACCATTTTGTTAGACAGGTGAACAGCATTAGTAGCAGTGCTTGTCACACCCATAGGAAGAAGGATGTAATGCACCTTGCAGCTAGAGGTGCAAGGAGTTGTGGGACTTGTGGTCCCAGCACAGGTGTAAACCGTGATGATATCATCAAGCTGCTCCCTGACCATACAGTAGGGAAAAGTAGAAAAAAACAATCAAAACGGGTAGGTGATTGAACGTTTAAAATTGAAAAAAAAAGGTGTTTTAAATATCTGAAAGTCAATATTTAATGTACAGTGACCGGAGAAGGGGGTGGTGCCCCAGCTTAATTTATTTTTCAGTGACTTGGCTTATGCTTTAATGTCCCCCTTTTATCTCCCCTGCTATATATACTGTATACTCACCTTCCTTTCTCCACCACACTGCTTTGTTCTGCTGATATGTGTCTTCCACACACATTGGAGGGTGTTTTTGTAGCATGTGATGTGATTTTCAAAATGACAAGCTCAAAGTAACAAAAACATAATCATCTACAAAGAACGCCGCCATCACACTCTAAAAGGAGCTGGTGTGCGTTCTACTGAACCAGAAGTTCTTTGTACATGATTAAGTTTGTGTTACTTGTGCCGGTTTTGTGGTGGAATTAAAAAAAATGTGAGTACGCATAGTTGGGAATTTTTTTTAATAAGTCTAAAATCTTTACGATTTTATGCGATGAGCCCTCTTATTATTTTATTCTGCATACCCTTATTACTGATAGTGAGCAGAGGAGGAGAATTGAAAGTGGTTATAAAGGTTTTTTTTTTGTTTTTTTAATAACAGTGGAACCTTGGTTTACGTGTAACACGTTTAACGAGCGGTTTGAAAGACAAGCAAAATTTTAAATTTTTTTTAAATCCTGACTTGGTTTGTGAGTGTTGTCCCGCAAAACAAGCAGAATTCAAGCTAATGGGTTGTGCAGTACCGCATTTGGCCAGAGGTGCGGGGGCGCCGGTGACACTCGGAATGCTTCGGAGCCGTTCGGAAATACTCTGAATCACTAGGAAATACTCCGTTCCCGAGCCTTTCCAAGATAATTTTCTGAGTATGTCCGAGGCTCTCTGTCGCCCCCCCCCCTCCCCTGGCCACATGTACGGTATTGCATGCCATAGAAGTCAATACGGAACAAATTATCTTTGTTTCCATTGACTTCTATGGGGAAACTCGCTTTGATATGGGAGTGCTTACGGATTATGCTCGTACTTACCTGCTCTGCTCTAAGCTGGGGAGGAAATTCATGACTTTTTGTTCCGTGTCCATTCACAGTAAGGTGACAGAATGACCCAAGTAGAAAACAATCGCTAAGGTGTCTCGGAGCTCCCCACCAGCCACAAAGATCTTTGGTTGGTTGGCTACCAGGTTTCGTTAGCCAGGTCAAGATAACCTCACTCCTGCGCATGTGCAGCAGTTCATTCATATTAGTATTGCTGAAAGTGATACACAGAGCTGTGTGTGTGCAGTCGAGTGTACAGGCAGGTAAGGCACTTAAATGCAAAAGTGATATAGTAGGTCTCTTCTGCATTAAAAATCCTGTATGCCATTTTTCCCTAAAGTTTCACTTTAAGAAACATATCCAGAGAATGAAAGAAGCAGGGAGATCCTTGCACTGCAGGTCCTCAGTAGATTCCTCTCCAGCAAGGAAAAACGTGCGCAGCATAGTAGTGACATCACCAAATTCACTCCAAATCTGATGAGATTAGCCGCTAACAGTGCCAGTGCTTCTGGCAACAATGTTAAAAGCGAAGTGCAGGAATTTGCAATGCTGCAACCTTTGCCCCGCAAGGCTCTATGACCACTAATAGATCAGTTCTTGGGTCCTCTCTAAGCGGACCACTGTCACTGTCAGTCATCACTCTCTCCCTGGAGTGTCAGGTTGGGGAATGGATGGAAGAGGTTGGGATCTTTGCAGAGTCTAGAGCCGCTCTCTGATGGCTTTAACCCGCTGTCGACGGAATCTGCGTCACAGGAGAACAGAACTAGGTGCAATCACACCTGTGATCCACATGAGAAATATGACCAAAAATGTGTTGGCTTTACTTTTCTTAAAATGTATTTATGTTAATATTTGAGTAAGAGTCCATGTGTGGCTTGTCCCAGTTTTTATTTTGGAATCATTTGATCCACACGTGATCAGTTTCTATGCCTCTATGCTACCAGCCCTCTTTAGTAACTTGAACCCTCTTTGTAACTAAAAAAATACTTTATCAGTTATGTCTGCCAACAGGTCCACTAGCTTTAACGTTATGCTGGATCAGCCTTTTTGAACCAGGGTGCCCATGCATCCTGGGGTGCGTTGAAGTTTCTGCAGGGGTGCCTTGGCAAAATGTCTAAAAATTGCCCCAAAATTATATACAAGCCAGTGGGTGGATGAAACCTGACTTTTTGTTACACAAAGCCACAGGTTTTCATTGTACATCATTACAACCTTCTAGCTGCCAACCTCCTAACGACATCATTAGTTGATAAGGAGGATGTCAGTTGCCTGCCTATCATCCCTGTTTGACCCTTCTTTGCCTCAATCCATCAGCTTTGGGGTCTCATTAGTGAAGTGATGGAGAAAAATGGAAGTAGAAGAGAAACATTGGCATACTAGTCAGTTTGCAAAAGTGTATTTGCTTTGGAAGAATAGATCACCTTTTAACGTTGGGTGTCTTACGTGTATTGATGTTGCTGCATTATATAAAACTATCAGAATAGTTCTTACATTTTAGGATGAGGCGCCTGAAGACTGTCCATAATTGTAATGGTGCCTTGACTGAAAAAAGGTTGCGAAACACTGTGCTAGATTACTAAACACGGAAGGCACGGAATCCGGAAGGAAGACCAGGCAAAGATGGATCTGTCTGTGGCCCGCTGGGTCGATTATGCTGCAGCACTGGAGGGTTTCTTTGGCAGGCAGGTCTGAAATAATGTGCTAATATGCGGTGCTAACTAGCACATTATGGCCTAACTGGGGACCCTTTATAATGGTAAATTACTTAACTACCGTGTTAACACAGGTTGTATATAATTATATATGCAGTGGTATTACAGTGATCTTTAACCCTGAGCTGTCACACATATACATACAGCAGGTCACTTGTTTGTGTTGGGTGTCCCAGTATAGTGACTGTGCTATCACTGACAGCTCCTGGTCACTGTTAATGATGTGAAGCAGGTGGGTGGGCTTTTGATCACGTAATGATTGCGCCCGCCTATCACAGTGATAACATGACTGGGAACCCCATGTAATGCCACTTGATTGTTTAAAAGGCCTGCTCCTGCTAGCTGGAAAAGGTTAAAGTAGAACACCGGGGTAATACTAATAAAGCCTAAACCTGCTACCACCACCCTTTTAACACCTAGTCTCAGCCCCGGTCACATGATCTCCCCAGTGCCAGCTACAGGGGAGAGGAGGGAGTGATCCGACAATGTCTGTGCAGTGACGTCACCCATAGGCTTACTATGAACCATCCATTGTCGGCACACCCTCTTCTTCACTAAAGCTGCTGCTAGCTGAGAGTGACGAGCCAATCATAGGACCAGACCAGAGCACTCTGAGAATAGGTAAGTATATGCATCTTCCTTTTACAGGGTACTTAGCATAGGTGTTATAAGAGGGGTGGGTGCAGTTTTAAGCTTAGTTAGTATTACCCAGAATTTTTACTTTAATACAGGGATATGCATTAGTGGACCTCCAGCTGTTGCAAAACTACAAGTCCCATCATGCCTCTGGGTGTCATGCTTGTGGCTGTCAGAGTCTTGCTATGACTCATGGAACTTGTAGTTCTGCAACAGCTGGAGGTGCGCTAATTGCATATCCCTGTTTTAAAGTGGATGTAAACCCAAAAATAGTTTTTTGATGTCAGTGTAGAGAATAAGATTTCCTTTCATTTGAGCCCAATCTTGCCACACAGATTTACTCCAGCCCTGAGAAATCCTATTTTATTGTTCAGTTAGAAATAGCTTGACAAAGTGCTGAAAACTTTGCCAAAAACGCCCCCTTGCTGTGAGTGACAGGTGATTTACTTATCTCATGCACTAGCCTGAGACAGGCACAGACCACAGATCCACAGACCAGAGTGAAAGAAAATGTATTCTCGAGTGAACAGCAAGAAGAATATAGAGGAGATGTATGTAGTCAGAGTTGGGCAGAGTAGAACATCCAGTGATCTGATGATTGTTATAGTGCAGTGTGTGTGTGTCTGAGGTCACCTGATCACGGATAACATTCCTTTTCATCACCAGGATTTGTTATGTGGGGGAGCGGTGAATTTCTCACTTTTTATAATTACACAGGATGTGCCTGTCTCTAGCAGGCTAGTGCATGAGATATGTAAATCACCTGTCACTCACCGCAAGGGGGCGTTTTTGACAGTTTTCAGCACTTATTTCTAACTGAATAAAAGAGGATTTCTCAGGGCTGGAGTAAATCTGTGTGGCAAGACTGGGCTCAAATGAAAGGAAATCCTATTCTCTACATTGTGACATCAAACTTTAATAAGATGTTAAAAATAAAATTACATTTTGGATTGCTTGCAAAAGAAGGTCAGTTTTCTTCTCTCACAAGACATCCCGTACCTGTCAGGAATGGCAGAGGCTCACTGCAGGTCCTTTTTACACCCAAAGCAATAGTGGAGAGCTTCTCTATATGGTTCTAATGAGGCTGCAGACAAACAAGACAAATATTTTATGAACCTCCAATGTGACTACAGGGAATACTACTACTACTACTGCAGCATATTCATAGTCCCTGCTCACCTCTTGTATCCCGCTCACAGTCCCTGATCACCTCTTGTATCCCATGTGATGGGGAGTTGGAAACCAACTGAAAAACTCTGCGACAGAAAGTGATATATCAATATAAATGATTTCTATAGCTGCTCCCTGAGTGAAGAAAATTTTTTTTCTAAATAATCTCCAATAGTATGTGAACGTGGTGCAAGGGCGCTTGATGTGCTTAACTAGTGTTGAAGTCCCTGATAATAAATCCGGGGATTCCAAAAAAAAATTCTCTATGAATTAATAATTATAAACAAATAATTAAAACATGTGTCATTTAGGGCACACAATAGTATTAAATCTCGTGGTACAATAATTGAGCCACCAATTGGTGGTTCCATAACGTGACACTCTGATGTAGGCAAATAGTGAACTCCAATCACCAATCGCTAAACACAATATTTCATCCAATAAATTGACACAATGGTGATTCTGAATCACAGCACCAATCAAAACATATTGTGGAAAAACCAAAAATAAATGATACTAAATCACATAAAAAAATAATAATATACAAATGAACATATATATACGGCAGGTCTCATTCCTCAAAACACCACTTGATATAGGTGATCCAACAGTCCATTAGCATAAATTCTTGGCAAAGATGCGACACTGATTTTCCAAAGAATGCTGTACACCTCCACCACTTGGTTATTGCATGCGACACCCAATAAAGTGCTGATAAGTGGATTCTGCTTACCAGATCCCTTTGACCACCTTAATCAAAAAGTAGGTCAAAGAAGGCTTCTACAGGATTGTGCCTGTTCACTTGGTGGTAATATGTAATTAAGGTTGATCTCCTCCTGTCCGACTCACATGGGGTATATGAAAGAGCAAAAAGGTGCTATATAGTCTAATATTGCTTTTTATTAAAACATATTTAAAAAAAGTTTGCCAAGTGGCTCCTTACATGATCTGGTGCCCGACCCGGCACTGGGGCTGCCCCCTTAGGAAAGAAGCTATTAATATTTTCTGCTGGCGCTTGTAGTTTCCTATGCAGAGTCGTGGCTTCAGCGTGCGCTCCAGCAGGAGGATCCGACAAACCACGGAGCCCGGATATGGTGTCACAAGTGAGAGCAAAAGCGTGACCAGGTACCGCCTCGACGTACGTTTCGTATGTCTAACGTCTTCAGGGGGTGTACCTGGTCACTGGATCAGATGCTTTTTGTATGGAGGTTAATGCAGTGTTGGCCAATAATAAACTAGATGCGCGCGCAACCCCAATGCCGCTCCAGCTTACATACGGCTCATATTAATGCATTAGCCAAGACTTTCGCTATGGAAACCATATAAAACATTAAATAATTTTTTTTTAAATATATCTAATACATCAATTATCTAGAGAAAAGGCCTATTAGTGATTTCATATACCTTAATAGACACTGCAGTATTTGATATCTGCTGCTTAGTAAACCTCTCACAGTCTAATAGCAGCTGCTTAGTTATACCTCTTGCAGTTTAACTCTTCATGAACTGTTTGAGTGTTTTGTCTGAATTGCATTGTCCAGACAGCACTGATTCGGTGCTATATGTTCAATACCCAGGAGAATCTGCGGGATATTCTATTTATACCAGGGATCCAGTTCATACGACTTTTGTCTCGTAATCAAAGGGAAAAAGAAACACGAAAAATAAATAAATGGACCTCAAGGAACAGAAACACAAAGCATCTGTTATCTCTAGCCATGTTATATAGATTCATGTACAAAGAGTTACAAAACATGGAGAGGTGATGAATAATAAAAATTATTTAATTTTTATTTTAGAAAATGTTAGAAACTGGAAGAGGGTAGAGGCAAAAAATGTCTTAACCTCAAACGTCGGGGAAGACTTTTTATAAGGGAATGTCACCCCATCTTGGACAATGGGGGAAAACAACTTAACTGACAAAAAGAAAAAAAGCATATCAGTCTTTTGCCAAAAAACAATTGAGATCCAACTCTATGTTCATTCCTAATGGCTGCATACTTTTTAATTTATAGATCCACTTAGTTTCATTTTGAGATATTTCTCGTCATGCGTGTTCCCCTCCAGTGTCCAGTAATTTGATCTATCCCATAGAATTTACAGAGTTGGATCTCCATTGTGATGAGCCTTAAAGTGTTTAGATACACTATGGTTGGGGAAACCTTTGGCAATATTTGTTAGATGTTCATTTATTCTTAGCTGCCTTGTTGTACGTCCTACATCGGACATGGACATTCCAATATGTAAGTTACATGATCAGAGTTGCAGGTAATAAGGGGCTCGATTTTAAATTCGCTATTGGTGACTAATGATTTAAAAACTGTGTAATTTTATTGGATGTTCTGGATTTTCTAGTGATGTTACAAGCCCTACATCTAGTGCAATAATGAAAACCAGATCCATCCAAAAAAGTAATCAGCTTCTCCGGAGGATCCGGTACATTCTTGGCTATTTTGTTTCTTAGGCCTGGGGCCCTCTTGTAAATAAATCTTGTTTTTTTTGGGATGGCTGTTGCTAGGTCCTTATCTGAGTAGTATCGACCAATATTTTTTGAAAATGTTTTCAATTTGTTTGTAGTTTCTGTTAAACACAGTTATGAAGGCTATTCCACCCTCATACTCAGGTTTAGGTTTAGTTATTAGTAAAGATTGTCTGTCCATGACAGCTGCTTGCTCTAAAGCCCTTTCTAATTGTTTGGGGGGGGGGTAACCTTTTTCAATGAATTTATTAGTTAGAAGGTTTGCTTGATGTTGGAAATCTTTCATTCCCGCAGTTTCTTTTGATCCTCATATATTGTCCCTTAGGCACCGCCCCTATCCATTGGGGGTGATAGAAACGGTTATGTGCCCACACATAACCGTTTCTATCGGTGGCTTTAAAATATGTTTGTTTGAAATACCCCTTGGTTTTTGGTTATGGTCAGATCTAAGTAGTGGATTTCTTCCTTGCTGTGTTCGGCTGTAAATTTAAGGCCATATTGATTGTCGTTCGTCTCTAGCAGGAAGAGCGACAGACCATCCTCGCCAGAAAAGAACGACATCGTCTATATACCTTTTGTAGAAAGTTAGTGCCTTGTTTTGATCTTTGAAAATACTTTGATTCCCATTTGTTAAGGACCACATTCGCTACACTCGGGGCGTAGCGTGCCCCCATTGCTACACCTCCTACTTGATTATAAAATTCTTTATTGGCCCAGAAAAAAACCTCATGGCCAGCTCCAGCCCTTTTATCAGAAAGTTAATCTGGGTTTTTTTTTTAATTTTAGCATCCTGCTGGAGCGCACGCTGAAGCCGCGACTCTGCATAGGAAACTACAAGCGCCAGCAGAAAATATTAATAGCTTCTTTCCTAAGGAGGCAGCCCCAGTGCCGGGTCGGGCACCAGATCATGTAAGGAGCCACTTGGCACCATAGGTTGTAACAATGTTATAAGGTCTCGACTATACTTAAGATAGGAGGGGCTTTTGGAAACCAAAGGTTTAAAAAAACCCATCTAAGTATTCTCCTAGTCTTGAAAACAGGGATTCCAACCCACTAATTATGGGACGACCTGGCGGGAAATCCCTGTTTTTATGGACTTTGGGTAATATATACATTACCGGAGTTTTTGGTGCATGCGGGACAAGGTAATCCGATTCTCTTTAGAATTTGTTTTGACAAACCTTCTGCTACCCAGATATTCAATTAATTTTTTAGTGGGATCTCCTTTTAAATTTTGCATAGGTGGTGGTATCATTTATGCATTTCCCCATCTCTACATAATACTCCCTGGATAAAATCACCAACCCTCCCCCTTTTAAGCAATTGATCGAAATGTGGTAACCAGGTCTGCCAGTATTATTGCTCTGGATGCTATTTAAAATTTGCATTAGATGATTGAATGTATATTTAAACTATGCACTTGATTTTTTTACAGTTGCCCTGTACTGGCCTTTTAAGTCTGAATTTTGCTTGCACAGGCACCCGGGGGCATCTCATTGGCCTAGGTGTTAATCATTCTGGGCCTTTGATTTGCCCCACCTCATAAGCCCGTTTAGCTGTCCATCTGTCCTCTTTTGAGGACCAATCAGCAGTGTGAATTTGCAGGACTTAGTCCCGCCTACTCCCTGCTATTTGGATTGTCCACCCCTTCCTCGTTCATACGGTGAGGGCATACGACTACCCAAGATGGCCACGCTGCTCTGATGACACGGTACGGCGTTGGTGCATGCGCACTTTACATCCTGACGGCGCCATTCATGCGCCCACGACTCGGCGGTGATGTCAGACGCCGCCGAGTTGGAGATGGACTATTTAAGGCAGCTGCCTCATGCCTCCATTCTCTGTCAGGAGCCGCTGTGAGGAGGGATATGGTCTTTGTATCTTCCCTCTCCACCTCGTTGGGCCTTCATGTTCATTGACCACACATTTTGGTAAGACTTCTTTATACTTTCTTCCTGAATCTCAGCAAAGCTTTAGCGGTGTACTGACTGTTGCTATTACTCCATTTCCATGGTTAGCACTTGTTTGCTCATACTGGGACTTTTTTTTACGATTACTTTTGATGTCCTTATCAATTCAGGATCTGGATGCCTGCAGCTGCAATTTGCGCCTCCTAGCTACCAGTGAATATTTTCATTAGCACGCGCGCTAAATCTTTTATATTGATTCTACCTTAATTATTTGTCTCATGAGGCACTTAATATAGCCCTCTGAAAAACACTACTTAGCCTTAAATCACATACATGAATCTTTTTACTATATTTTTTCCAGTGTCCTTCTCTGCAGACTAATGGCTCGCTGGGTTAACTGTTTAGTGCCTAAACCTGTTTTTACTCTGACATATTTATGTTTATCTTTGAAAACCGAGCATATGTGGCGAGACCCTTTTACCTACCTTCTGACTTTTGCTTCTATGCCCTTTATCCTGTAAACTTATTTTTTCAATCAATCTTGCTTAGCTGTTGATGCATTTACCAAGCTGATTTGGTTTCATATCAATACCTGTACATTAATGGTACTTTTAAAGGATGCTTCTTATATTACTTTGTTATTTCAGCATACAAAAGAGCTATACCATCAAATCTCCTGAAGAAACTCAAATGAGTGAAACATGTCGAGTATGGTAGCGCTTTATACATTTTATGTCTGAATAATTCATATGTCTGTATTCATGGATATATTATCGTTGTCCTTTACGATGTGTCCAATTTTGTGGAAATAAAACTATTTTATCTCTATGATCTAGATTTAGATCTTCAATAACGTTTAAAAGTCCCAGAGGTTTGTTGCCTCTTATCAGATATTTTTATTATTGGGATGTTGGTATCACTAGTTTGACTATTCCATCTTGCATTTCAACATGGAGCCTGACCTGGCCCTGTCCCCTCCCCCGATTGACTTATTTGGGTTCTCTTTATCAAAAATGCAAGTATAAATTTTGGCTTAAAGTACTTTGTTTGCTATAAAATTATGCAAGAAAAAAAGGGTTTAAAAGTCAAAAAACAATTGGATAACAAAATAAAAAAAATTTTATTTAAAAAAAACATACATACAAGTTAGTCACAAAAAATATAAATAAAAGATTAGTAGCATTGTTAACAGTTCTCCATCTTTGGCATGTCAAGTGTGATCTCATCTAGGGTGTCCAGGAAGGATGGGCATGTGCTTGACATATCTGAGGGAAAAAAAAAAAAAAAAAACATTTTTAGATACAATTTTCTGCCAGTAAGAAGTGGATTACAATTGGCTAAGGATTAGACCCCAGTTTGGTCAAGTTGTGCCTGACCAGTGACAGGTCTTTTAACAAAGCGATTCAGCTACAGTGGTGGTTTACCAACTTTAAACCATTGTACGGTTATACCACAAGGCCATACCTGGTTAACAGGTAAAATGTGCAGTACAATATCAGCACACTTAACTAAAGCTCCCAAAGCCATATTACCAGAATGGAAAAAAAATAAAAAGCACGTTTACCAAAATTCTTGCAAAAGTTAAAACCTTTTGCATTCTCATGAGCTACAGGATTCCCATGTTCCAAGCTCTAAATGCATTATACAGCCAGGATATACACCAATCAGCTATGACACCATTGCTGCTAAACAGGCAGGACTCCATGACTTAAAGCAGAGGTTCACACAAAAATTGAACCTCCAAGACCGGTATTTGTACCCACTTCCGGACATAGACTCTCATGGGAGTCTATGCCTCTTCCTGTCCCGGCGCACTGTCTGCTGGAACACGGGTCCTAGAGACAGTGCGGACTATTCCCATTGCGCTTCGTGACTCGCGCATGCGCAGTAGGGAACCTGAAATTGAAGCTGCAAAGCTTCACTTCCTGATACCCTCACCGAGAATGGCGCTGGCCGCAGCTGAGAGCCGAGCGATTGCTTGGCCGATGATATCGCTGGACTCCAGGAAAGGTAAGTGCCCATTTATTAAAAGTCAGCAGGTGCAGTATTTGTAGCTGCTGACTTTAAAAAAAAAAAAAAAAAAAAAAGTTTCACTGGACTCCCTCTTTAACTAGACCAAAAAAAAGTGATTTGTGGTGTATGTTTTAGTTAATATGTAAAGTCAAGTAATTTTTTTTAATCCTTAAATATCTCTATGCAGTGCTAAATCTAAATAAGTAAAAGATCAGACTCCGATCATTTTCAAAAAAATTAATTTGATCTATTTGACCTTACCAACTACTAGAAAAACAGTGATGTGAAAATTCAGAAATTGAAAATTCCTTTGATTAAGAAGTTGTGACAGTACAGGGGGTCCCCTACTTACAAACATCCGACTTACAAACGGAGGGAGACAACAGGAAGTGAGAGGAAATCCACCCCTAAGAAGGGAAATTCACTCCTGTAAGAGATGGGGGGGGAAAAAAAAAAAAAAAAAAAAAAAAAAAAAAAGTAGTCTCCACTGATGCTTTATCACCAGTCCATGCTTCCCTCACAACCCAAAATTTTTCAAAATCCGATTGTCATTGGGACAGAAGGTGAGGTGAAATCTTCTGAACAGGGGCACAGACAGCAAAACAAATGTTACAGGGGTGATAACCCTTCTCTATGTTATCTAAAAAAATAATAGATTTTTTGGATGGAGCTACACTTAATGTACCTGTTCCGACTTAAATTCAACTTAACAAAACAGTCCCCGTCTTGTTTGTAACCTGGGGACCCCCTGTATGTGGTTTGCGTTCAGAAATTACATTCATTTTAAAAAACAGAATGTTAAAAAAAAAATAGTAAAAATTTCAAAACATTCTTTCATTCAGCAAATGTACAAAGATTGTCTGAATATTCTCATGTGAAAATTGATCCGTGTGGCCAGCATAAGGCTCGGTACATGTCTAAGGAGTTTGTTATTTGGCGTTTCTGCAGTGCATTTTGTTTAGATTTTCTCATGTGATTTTCCTGCGATTTTCATTTTGCCCAATTTGTTGGGCAGATAAAAGCCACCACTACTGTAAGGGGTTTATTTTTTACTGTAGATCTGTGAGAGTCAAATTTACAGTAGCAATTTGTACTGTGAATGGCTCATTTTAGTTTTAAACACCATTATGTTACTGGCCGATTATGAAATTGATTACTATATTCATCAATTGATTAGTTGTTTCAGCCCCATTACATCATACATCCTGTTGTGCATTATATAGATTATAGGGATCCATGTCTCCTAGTGGCATTAAAACCCATACACCAATTAGGTATTGTTTAATATTTATCCTGTTTTTCCCCTATTGTAAATGTATTCTTTCCAAATTAGATAAGTCATTATAGTACTGATATAGTAGCAATGTCAGATATACCAGGTAACAAAATAGCCCATTAGCAATTTGTATAGTAGACTTGACTAGAGGGATGTGCCCAAAACCTTGCCAATAGCAAGAACCTGTAGTTAAAGCCAATGGCTCTCCTTAGCAATGAGAATACTGCATACAATATCAGATGTGGGACCTCTCCTGCCTTTATCCAGGGCATTCACTTAATTTGTTATCCCCTACCACTGATCAGACATTACGTTGTTAGAACTAAATTGGGACCATTACAAGGCGTTACTGCAGAATTGGAAGACAATGAAGTCTCAGATACAGCAAAACCCCCACAAGGCTACAAAACAAAAAAGTCTGGATGAAGATACAAAAAAAATAAAATAAAAAAAAGTGTATTGCAGTCAAAGTTGTTAACACCAACCTGATTCCCAGGTAAAGACTGGAATATCCATTAGAGCCGGCTCCTTGGTCGATAATGAAAACTCATTTTCATACACAATAAGGGGAACTCCAGCAAGGTAGAGATGGCTCAGTTTGCACTCTTCAGGAACGTCAAATGTTTCAAACTCTAGGAAGAGAAATAATCTTACTAGGCAACCTTCCATGGCCATTATCGATTGATCAAGCAGCTTGTGCTTTGCATTACTGAATAAGTTAAAAATAGCATTTACTTGAGTCAGTTTGCAACTGACAACTATGGGGCTGGACTGTTGTCTTGCTGTCTCAAGCATTAAAATGCAATTGGAGAGGAAAAAAAATTAAATAGTTATTTTAGTTTCATACAATTTGTTCAACTTTTGCATGCCATTTACCTATGAAGTGCCCTTTGTAGACCAAGAACCTAAGACCGCCATCTTGAATGTGATGTCAGCATCCCCAAACTCAGATGACAATACAAGTCTTTTTCCCCCCTGTCAAAAAAATATGTGGGAGGAAAGGGGTGGAGGAGCTGGATTGGCACAAAGCCAATACAGCTCACAGAACAGGGCTATGCTAGGAAATGGACTTAAAGTGGTCCAGTTCAGCACTTTTGCTAGTGAATAAAACAAACATTTATAAAATAAAATGCTGGTGACAACCTTTAACCACTTGCCAACCAGCTGCCGTCATACTGCGGCAGGTCAGCACAATCCAATGAACTGTCGTAGCTTTAAGTCAGCTCCTTTAAGCAGGCGTGCGTTTGCTGCATTGCGGGGGGTGCCGATGACCACTGGCCGGGCACAAGAGGCAGAACAGGGACGTGTGTAATCTTGTGGCAGATCACGAGTTCCTAATAACTAGGAACCACAATCTCCTATAGTGAGTCCCCTCCCCCCACAGTTAATCTTTTCAGGAACATTTTACACAGTAATCAAAGCATTTTTTTTTTTTTAATAGCACTGATTGCTGTATAATTGTCAACGGTTTAAAAAAAAAAAAAAAAAAAAAGTGGCAAAAGTGTCCGCCGCGTCGCAGTCCTGATAAAAATTTAACCTTTGTGCAAATAAAATTTTGCATTTATTACCAAAACTAATACATATCAGCCTAAACTGAGGAAAATTGGGGATGTAGCAAAATTAAATTGAGTTTTCAAAATTGTTGCTCTGTTTATTAGTGTAAAAAATACCACCAAAAAGAAAGCTTTGTGTGGGGTGGGTGAGAATTTTTTTTAATTTAATAAATTGTTTAGACAGCGTTGCAATTATCAGTTAAAGCAATAGTGCAAAATGGCAAAAAATGGCCTGGTCATTGAGCAGCCAATCTTCTGGGGCTGGAGTGATTAAAGAACTTACCTGGTAATTTCCAGGTAATCCTGGACTTAAATGAAATGCTCATTTACTTACCCAAATCTGTTCAAAATGGATTATTAGGCTCTTCGCTGGCCATATTGGCTATGTGTTGTGCTACCAAAATGTTCCCCCAATGCAGTTTAAATATTAGATCCAAACCCATTAAAAGCCAGCCATACAAAGCAATTCTTTCCTGCAACCACACCAACTGTTGATGGGGGAAATCCCTCCCATGGAGCCATTGTGTTCTGGCAGACCACCAATTGCTAGTGGATGTAATCACTTGTAAAATGCAACAGGCTGGTTGAGCAATCAACTCAGGTACATTTAGCCTGCCCATACATTGAAGGGGGGGGGGGGGGTGTTCAGCAAAATGGGGAAACAATCAACTAGTTCCTGCTGGAGGTTTACATGGTTCTAGGGCAGTGGATGGTGAACCTTGGCATCCCAGATGTTTTGGAACTACATTTCCCATGATGCTAATGGACTCTGCAGTGTAGTTGAGCATCATGGGAAATGTAGTTCCAACACATCTGGGGTGCCAAGGTTTGCCATCACTGTTCTAGGGGAAATGTACGACATGTTCTGGGAATGCCTGCTCCTGGGACCTTTCAAAAGGTCAAAAGGCTCATACAACTTACAGGAATAAGTCTTGGGGTTAACCTTCCCGATTTACCACCACTAGCCAAAACCCAGTATAAATCCATGCTCATTCATTTTATAAAATAATGTATGGAAGTGGAAGCGTATGGAACCTCCCTACAACTGGTAGGTGGATCACAATAGTCAATGAGATAAGTTGTACAGAGACCTTATCGCATCTACTGCAGAGAAGAGATTCTGCTAGAATGATTTTAGGTTACACAAGAAAACAGTGACAGATAAAGGCCAGACTGTCACCATCAATTAACAAAATAAAGCACAAGATTTACAAGCCAACACCACATTCAAGATGGGAGACAGATGAATACATCGGCAAGACCCCATAGGGGATTGATGGGCATCTATACACTTTTGTGCAGGTCCTGCACAAAAGGTTTGGTCAAAGAAAGCCTAAGGGAAGTCTTATATGAGGCACATTGGGGGAGGGACGTGTTTGGTCCTTTTTTTTTTTTAGGCAAAAACTGTCAAGCTTATGCTCCCCTTGGGAAGCTGGACCAATGGGGAGGCATAAAGCTCAAATGAATTCCAAAACCTGAATGACAATTACATCATATGCTCAGTTTAAGCAGTGACAGCAACACCCAGTGGAAAAAGACCGCTTGCCATGTACTGGGGAATTACAGCACAAAGGTACAGGATGCAACGAACACTGGGCTACAGTGTTCCCTATACATTGGCAAGAGTTATGATAGAGAAACCCTTTGGGAAGGAAAACATTCCTGGTGTACACTGTAGCATACAAGCAGTTTAGAAAATATGACAAGCAAGCTTGAAAATTAAAACCCATGCAAACACTTGCCTTCAGGATGGTAAGGCAGACACTTCTCAATCTCAGGGTACCTTTGTTTGCTTGGTGTGATGCAGGCTTCAGAAATCTGAAATTGAATAGTTAACCATTTATAAAGGGCAGCAGCCAATACACATTAAATTGAGTCCAGCCTACCTTTTTTAGTTTTGGCCAGAGTGGGGGGGGGGGGGGGGGGGGGGGGGGACGGGGACAAAACTAGTGCTCAAAGCTACATTTATACAACTGTCATAAATAGGCCCCTTAGTTTTGCCCATTACAGCCAGTAAGCATTGTAATGCTAGTCAGCAATGACAGCCATTACTTGATAGTGTACATTATAACGCAGAAGGAATGTACAAGAAACCAAGCCAATGTTGGGCAATCAGCCAACCATGGAAATGTAAGTCTAAACTGCCCTGAAATACTACCCAAAAAGTAGCATGAACATAGCAGTAGGTTTACAGTTCCTTTTAAAAAAGGTGCAAGCTTCAGGACCACTAGCCTGACCTTAAAACAGAACCAAAAACACTTAACCTCTGGTCCAATGCCATGAGACCATCTGCTCTAGCTACTTATGGATGCTAGTAAACATCCTTATTGATTGGTTAACATGAAATGACACTCGCATGCACTGGAGTACAGGCATCCTGGCACACAAGCACTATGCCAAAGTGTAAAACTTGAGTGGCACATTCACAGCTCAGTGTACATGCTACAGATTGCTGCCTGGGCAAGCAAGTATTTTATTGCAGAAGACAATGCAAACCACAATAAAAATCCAATAGTGGTTTTAATGCTCCACCGGGGGGGTGGGCAGCTGATTATAGTTACATCTGTGTTTTTTAGGCTTAGTGTGGCAGCTCACAAGGCTTTTACCCATACATAGGCTATGATTAGACTGCAAGATCAGAACCTGCCCTAAAGGCAGAATTACAAATCACTTTTTGGTGCTCATCTGCCTATAGGGGTACACAGACCATGTTATGTTGCTATTCATTGTACACCCTCTCAACCCAACATGGCACCAAAATCCCGAGGGAGAATCTGCCAAAACTGAAAGAATATGGTGCAGCTGTGCATAGTAACCAGTCAGTTGTCATCCAATCTTTGAAAGCGCAGACAATTGGGTGCCCTGCACCTGTGGCCAGGTGAACACAAGATCTTTGCCATTTTGTCCCCACTCTTGTGCATCCTTGAAAAGTTAGAGACTATTACAGATTATAAAGTCAGTTTACCATCTGAGGTAAATCCAGTGCAATATCAAAGGTAGCCAGGAAAGATGGTATTGTGTTTGAAATATCTGAGGGGAGAAAAAAAAAAAGTCAATTCATGTTTTAGACAGCTAGATACAATGTGAAAGTACATCAGTATGAGATTTAAATTGGACATATGGTACAACTACTTAAATTTGGAGAGCTGTAACCCAGCACTTTGTGCCCCACCCTCTTTAGTCATCTACACTGCCACTCTGCCCAGACTCTCCAAGTGAAGCACCACCCAGAACAAGATCTACTTCCTGAGCTACCCAACTTCCTTGTTCCCCTTAATGCATGTCACAGCTGCAGAGGTGACCAAACTCACAGGACGACCCTGCAACTGCATTGTCTAATGGAGGAATGCAACATGATCAGTTGCAGAAAACACAAGCACAGCAGTACATGGAGGGCAGGTTCAGCAGCAGGAAGGGCTCAAAGACACTGAGGCAGCAAGCCCAATACCACACATACTCCACTGTCATGGGCACCAGGCCATCATGGCACACTGTTTTGCAGCAGAGGGTTTATTACCATGAACCTGTATAGCACCCTACCAGAGAATAGATCATTTCACAGGGTTTCTTACAGGATCTGGGTACACATGCCTTTCTGGAATGGGAGAGGTTATGCCTGGAGAGGACTTGTGTCCAGGCACTTGTAGGTGCTGCACAATCCGATAAAAATGATTCTTAAGGTTGCTGTACTTGCAATGTGCCTGGGGACTTGCTGGAAACTTCAGAATAGTCTATGCCCTAGCAAAGCTCTTTCCCCAGTTACCATCTTCCCTGGTCCTGCTTTGCCCTAGAAAATCTATGTAGTATAATATGGGGGGGGGGGGGGGGGATTAAGGTCAGCTCAATCTGCTGGGAATGCCACCACATCCAAGTTGGTGGCCCACAACAGCAGTTACAGGGCATTTGGATTTCCATTGTCTGTTTGACAGCAGATTGAGACCTAGAAGTGTTCATTCTTGTTCCCTTCTGCAACGTAATCCTCCATGCCCAGTGACATGAGTAAGAGTCGCATTTTAGAAACCAACCTGACTCCCAGCTAAAGACTGGAATATCCATTGGAGCTGGCTCCTTGGTCAATGCATCAAGCTTTGCAGCTTCCTTTTCATGCACTAACAGGGGGACTCCAGCAAGGTTGAAATGGCTCAGTTTGTGCTCTTCTGGAACATCAAAGGTTTCAAAATCTAGGAATAAAATAAAAAAAAAAATAAAGAAAAAACAAGCCATGCATGTGACAGCTTCTTTGCCCAACTGCTGATACAAGTACCTAGTGTTCCTCATTACTGGCCAAGACAGCACTTACTTGCAGCATTATGCAATTCACTGGTGTCCATCTTCCTTATAGGCAAGAATCAGGGCAATCCAGTATGAGTCAGTCCTTATCTGTTCAAGTTAGGACCAAAGTTGAAGAAAAAAAAAAAAAAAAAAAAAAAAAAAAAAAAAAAAAAAAAAAAAAAAACTTACCTGCAGGATCATAAGGAATACACTTTTCAATCTCAGGGTAGCTTCTCCATTTGCTAGACTTGATGCATGTGTCAGAAGCCTGGAAATTAAAGATGGGTAGTTTTAAACTAAAGATCCCTTTAGTGTGCAATCTAAATTTCAATTTATCTGGGCACCTAAAGCATGCACCTTTATGTATAAGGAATATAAAGCCATTTTTGATGCAATCTAGTGTTGTCAGCCAAGAATGAAAAATATGCAACCAATAATGCAGGCCTACTATTAGAGAACACACACACACACAGATTCCAATGGCCAGAATACAATAATCTTCTGACCAATGGAATGAGTGCCAACCCAAGCACTTGAAGCACCCAAATGTTTTGCAAATTGCAGCTTTGGGAGCATTGTTATGCCGCTTTTTCATCCTCTGGAGCAAAGGTGTCCATGAGAGAGAAAGACCTATGCATGACCCCCAAATCTTAGGGGGCTAGCAAATTGGTAGCGCTTACATGCAAGAGTATGTTGGTAATTACTCAGGCATGGTGCTGCCAAGTTCTCCTTTCTGGATGCTTTGATACAGGAATCAGAGTCCTGCCCCTACCCTCCCCAGAGACTAATGTCAAACATAGTAGGTCTAATGGGGGAAAAAATACCTAGTTAGACTTACCGGTGACGGTATTTCTAAGAGCCTTTCAGGACAACCCTGGAGAGAGCGCAGCTCCGCCCACTTTGAGGAAACACTTGCATTTTCTTTAAAGCTCCTCCTCTTCCACCATGGCCTCAGTTATTGTTACCTCCGGCATACTGGAAGATAAAGCACAGAGAACACAAACAAACCATGACAGATACTTGTATCATCTTTAAACATAGAACACAAGGGAGGGAACTAGGCGTTGTCCTGAAAGGCTCTTAGAAATACCGTCACCGGTAAGTCTAACTAGGTATTTTCTCCAGTCGCCTTTCAGGACAACCCTGGAGAGGATAAACGAGAAGCTTACCCTAGGGTGGGACCACTGCCTGCAGTACCTTCCTGCCGAAGGCTTGATCCGCAGCTGACAGCAAGTCCAGTCTGTAGTGCCGAAGGAAAGTTGAGTAACTTGACCACCTTGCAGATTTGATCAGGCGTAGCACCGGCCCTCTCGGCCCAAGACACTGCTGTTGCCCTAGTGGAATGGGCAGCAATTCCGGAGGGAGGGGATTCCCCTCTAGCTTTGTATGCCTCCGAAATTGCCTCTCTAAGCCACCTACCTAGAGTACTCTTGGAGGCTTTTTCCCCCTTTTCTAGTACCTGAAAAGATTACAAACAGAGCATTCGTCTTCCTGAATTCCCTAGTAACTGCTAGGAAATGGAGAAGACACCTCCTTACATCTAAGGTATGAAAGGCCTCCTCCCCTGTGTTGGTAGGGTTGGAGGAAAAGGTAGGCAACACTATTTGTTGGGTACGATGGAACTCTGAAGATACCTTGGGAAGAAAGGCTGGGTCTATCTGCAGCACTATCCTATCGGGAAAAATCTTTAGGAAAGGCTCTGTAACTGCCAGAGCCTGTAATTCGCTCACTCGTCTAGCCGACGTAATGGCTACTAGGAAAATTGTTTTTAAAACTAAATTTTTTAAACAAGAGTCCTTAAGAGGTTCAAACGGAGCTCCCGTTAAACCCTGAAGGACTATGGATAAATCCCAACTGGGAAAATTCCTGAGGGGAACTGGCCTATTCCGTGCCATTGCCCTGAAAAACCTGGAAATTAAAGCTTCCCTGGAAAGGTTTTTTTCTAAATAAACAGAAAGGGCCGCCACCTGAGTTTTCAGGGTGCTGGCTGCCAAACCTTTCTCCATTCCTTCATGGAGAAATTCCAGTATTGAACTGGTATTTTTCACCTGGAACCCTCTAAGAGTACAATACGAGTTGTACTTCTTCCAGACTTTCAGGTAGATGGCCCTAGTCACTTCTTTCCTGCTTGAGAGTAAAGTCCTTACTAGTCCCTCGGACAAACCCTTAGCTCTTAAGAGATCTTCTTCAGAAACCAGGCGGTTAACTGCAGCCTGCCTGCCTCTGGATGGACCACTGACCCTTGTGTCAGAAGGTCCTGCCTGACTGGTAGCCTCCATGGGGGTTCTGTGGCTAGATTTAGAAGAGCCGAGAACCAGGGTCTTTTTGGCCAGAAGGGCGTGATGAGAATCATGCTGGTCCTCTCTTCCCTGAACTTCCTCAGGACCACCGGTATCAGAGGAAAGGGGGGAAAGGCATAGCACAGACGGTAATGCCAAGGATGGGCTAATGCATCTAGACCTATGGCCTGATCTTCTCGGTGAAGAGAAAAGTATTTATGGACCTTGTGGTTTTGCTGATTTGCAAACAGGTCCACCTGGGGGAAGCCCCAAGTACTGGCGATCATCAAGAAGACTTCCTGATTTAGGCTCCATTCTGCTTCCACCAGTCTCTTCCTGCTGAGAAGATCTGCCCAGAGATTCAGAGAGCCCTTTAGATGGACTGCTGAGAGGGAGGCCACGCTTTTTTCTGCCCATGCGAATAGATGCCTGGCTAATTCCATGAGACCCCTGCTCCTGGTCCCCCCTTGTTTTAGGACATATGCTACCGTTGTCATATTGTCCGACAAGATCTGTACATGCTGTCCCTCTACTACGTGCTGAAAAGCCCGAAGGGCCAGCGACACAGCCTTGAGTTCTCTCCAATTCGAGGATCTCCGAGACTCTGCCTTGGACCAAGTCCCTTGGACCGTCAGCCCGTCTAGGTGGGCTCCCCAACCCCAGGCACTCGCGTCCGTCGTCAGGCGCTTGTCTAGCGGCCAGAACCAGGGAAGGCCCTTTGTGAGATTGGCTGTGTCTCGCCACCACCACAGAGCCCGTTTTACTTTTGAGGTGAGGCTGAACTTCTTTTCTAGTGGAACCCGGTGAGACCAGACCTGCAGGATTTCTGCCTGAAGAGGTCTGGAATGAAACCGGGCCCACTGGACAGCTGGGATAGAGGCTGTAAGGAGACCTAACACCCTCATGGCTGATCGGACTGAAACCACCTGGTTCGTCTGAATTTGTTTTACTGCCGTCAGGATCTTTTCCACCTTTTCTTGCGGAAGAAAAACTTTTTGCAGGGTAGAATTGATGGTGTACCCTAGAAAAACTACTTCCTGGCTTGGAACCAGGTTTGACTTCTCCAGATTGAGAAGCCACCCTAAGTCCCCCAGGTGAGCCTGTGCTATCTGAAGATTCGACAGCACCTGTTCCCTGGAGTCCGCAAAAAACAGGAGATCGTCCAGATATGGGACCACTGAGATTCCCCTCAATCTCAGTGGTTCCAGGGCTTCCGCCATGACCTTGGTGAAGATCCTGGGGGAGGACGACAGCCCGAACGGCAAGGCCCTGAATTGTAGGTGCCAGACTGACGACCCTAGATTCACTGCCAACCTGAGGAACTTCTGGGAGGATTGGGCGATCGGGACATGTAGATAGGCGTCCCTCAGATCCAGGGAGGCCATGAAGCAATTTTTGGATAACAACCTTGTTATTGTATGGATTGTATCCATGCGGAAGTGCTTGTATCGTATCGATTGATTCAGAATTTTTAGATTCAGTATCAATCGATATTTGCCCGAAGGTTTTCTCACTAGGAAGATGTGAGAATAAAACCCATGGCCTTCCTGTTCCTTTGGAACCTGAATGATCACCTCTTGTTGAATCAGATCCTCCAAAAAGCTCCTCATGGCAGAGGCTTTGTCCTGATCCCTCGGAAGGGTTGTGACATAAAATCTGTTTGGGGGAATGTTGGAAAATTCCAGGCTGTATCCCTGTGCCACAATGTTCCTCACGAATTGACTTGAGGAACACTGGCTCCATTGCGGAAGGAAGGCGGACAACCTTCCTCCCACTGGAGCAGAGCAGTCACTTATCCTTAGGGGGTTGACTGGAGGGAGTTTTGAACAAAATTCCTCCTTTACCTCTACCCTTCTGGGGGTTCCAGCGACTTTTGCTGTCTTCCCCACCCTTACGGGACTGTTGAACAGGACGAAAATTCTTCTTTCCTGCCTGTTTTTTCTTTGCAGGAAAGGCCTTCTTTTTGTCTGCCGTTCTGTCCAGCACTGTTTCCAGCTCTGGCCCAAACAGCAGATCCCCTGAAAAGGGCAGACCACACAACCTAACCTTGGAGGCTGTGTCACCTGACCACGTTTTAAGCCAGACAGCTCTCCTGGCGGAATTCACCAGGGCCGCAGATCTGGCTGCCATTTTGATGGACTCCGCAGAGGCATCAGCCATGTATTTCACCGCTCTAAGGATTAGTGGAAAGGATTCCATCAAGTCCTTACGTGGTGTGCCTGCTTCCACGTGGCTCTGCAATTTATCTATCCAACACTCTAAATTCCTAGCCACCACCGTGGATGCCATAGCTGGTTTGAGGCTGGCAGATGCTGAATCCCATGCCCTCTTTAAAAGAGTATCTGCTCTTTTATCCATGGCATCTTTGAGTACCCCCATGTCCTCAAAGGCCAAGTCTGTCCTACGCGATACCTGTGAAAAGGCTGCGTCCACACGTGGTTTTTTGTTCCACACCTCTGACTCTTTCATCAAAGGGAAAGCGTCTTTTCTGGCTCTTAGAAAGGACCCCTCTCTGGGTCCTTCCATTCTTTTCTAACCGTGTCTGACAAAACTTTATGAACAGGGAAAACTCTGGATTTAACCTCATCCAGCCCCTGATACATCCTGTCATGTACAGACAACTGGACCTTTTCCTCCTGGATGTCCAGGGTCGTATAGATAGCCCTCAAGAGGTCATCTACCTCTTCTAAAGACAGCTTGTACCTGGAACCACGGCTGTCATCCTCCTCTTCTACCTCCTCCTCTGAGTCTGAGGGAAGGGAGAGTACTTGCCCCTTCGTCCTCTGAATCTAACACCTCCCTCTGCCTGGAGGTAGATGCTCTAGGACTTGATGGTGGTGGTTGCTGGCTACCGCCCTGACTTGCTGGGCTCTGAACCAACAAAGTCTTGACGGAGCTTAGTGAGCTTGCTATTTCTCGCACAGATGAATACAGTTCACCATATTGCTGAGAGGACTCCTCCTCCACTATCTCCTTAATACAGGACCTACATAACGCCTTCTGCCAGGATTCCCGTAAGGGGTTCTTACACACAGGGCATCTCCTTCCTGGCGGGTTTGCTTTCTTTACTTTCCCTGACACAGTTTCCTAGGGAAAAAACAAAAGCTTGTCTTACTACCAGAGTCTGGACTAAACATACCACCACCAGAATAAAACAGACCACCTGAGTGCAGCAACCACCAAACTACAGGTCCAAGGACAGTAACCTTTTGACTCTGTAGTGACAGGACCCCCCACAGGGAGGAATAAACAAGTGACACAGAAAAAAACAGCCCATAAGGTGAAGAATAAAGAGTACCTTTGTACCCCTCTTACCTGGGCCTGACCGGTGCTTGGGGTGCCTGCCTCCACCGTTGCTGCAGATCTCTCCTCCATGTTTGCAGAGAGCGCAGCGGGGCTAAAACAAACAGCCGTTTTTTAAATCTTCCCGGGCACGGCGTCACTACGCATGCCGGAAGCGGAAGTACCGGTCTGTGGACCCGCCCCCTGACCCTTGCGTTCCGGGCGGCTGGAACCAACGCCGCCCCGCCCGAACAGGAAGCCGCGTCACTGGCCGCCGCGTCATCCGCCCGCCATGTGACACCTCCCAGGAGCCTCACCGCGCGGCGCGCGAAATTCAAACCCGGCGGCTCCCGGGGGCATGGACGCCTCAACATTCCTGCCGGCCACTGCTCCTGTGAGCTGGAGAAGGTCCGGGACTCCGGAACCCCCCCCGTTCGTACTAGGGGGGGCTGGGATGGTCTCTGCAGCGGCTCCTGCAAAAAGGTAGGACTACCTCCCCTCCCCCTGGAGAGAACGCAGCCCTGGTTCCCACAAGTGCTTCCATCCATGGCGGAGGAAACACAATAACTGAGGCCATGGTGGAAGAGGAGGAGCTTTAAAGAAAATGCAAGTGTTTCCTCAAAGTGGGCGGAGCTGCGCTCTCTCCAGGGTTGTCCTGAAAGGCGACTGGAGAAAAAAAAAAAAATATATATATATATATATATATATATATATATATATATATATCTGCATGAGATCACAGAAATAATGCCAATTAGTCCTTACCTCAGCTTTAAGGTAAAGAAAAGCCAAAAAACACACTATATGGAAAGTGTCACTGCTTTTAAAGTATTTTTTTTTTTTAGTTAAACATGATGATACTTACCTGCTCTGTACAGTGGTTACCAACTTGCTATGGGGGCATCCGTGCTGCAGTTCCCCATCCAGACATGGAGCCATGACCCAGCTCAGCCCCCTATCTCTCCTCATTGGCTCACTGACAGAAGCCAATGGCACCATGCTGCCATCTTATGAAAAAAATATAAAATAAATTGTATATGGTTTTCCCCGTGTTTTTTTTTGGCAGATATGAAGACAATAGTTTTTTGTACTTAAAAAATAAACTTTTTAATTTCACAAACGATGAACTTGAGATATTAAAAATACGAGCTCTGGTAGGCACATAGCATTTTTTCCATAGATACAGAATATATGCAGCGGAAAAATACAATAAAGCTATAAGAAAGAATCCTCAATATATCAAGCATACATGTACCACATAGCCCTCAACCCCGATGCATTTCGACCGTTGTCGGTCTTCAGGGGGGATACATATTTCAGAGGGTGAAAAACATTTCTATTAGCTCTGTGAAACAACAAAGGTAAGAAAGACTTTACTACTATTGTATATGGAAAACACTAAAATTGACTAAAGTATATTCTGCATTTACATCATATTTACCTTTCCACTGAGGAAATTGCTGGAACCAGAGACTTAAAAGAAAGTGGACCTGCTTCACTCAGAATCCAAGGATACCCAGCAGCCCCTTCACCAGTGCCGTAGCTCCCAAACACCCCACACATGGGTGGAGTAGGGAATCCAAAAGGATAGAGCGTAGCCACGGTCCTACAGGGGGCAGCTGGTTATTAGTACATTTCACCCTGATGGTGGCGGTCCCCGGGATATAGATACACCTAGAAATGATAATTAGATTGAAATAATTTTGGATAATGTTTGATATATCATGGTTTTTATATTGTTTGCTTAATGATATGCTATATATTTCTTAATCTTATTAGTAAGTACCCATAACTGATGTGACATCGGCTGGGCTTTATGGCAAGAGGTCATAATGTTAAAGAATAAAGTGTAGTTTTAGAAATAAAATTAATGCATATCAAAAAATTTATTGAATATGGATGAACAAAAGGTTAAAACTATAAGTGCATATGGGTCTATATATAGATGTTAAATGATGTTGTGTGTTGGTACTAACACAAATAAAAAATAAAATCAATTATGAATAAAATGGTGATTGTGATAAATAGTTGATTGAAAATAAAGCGAGAGTGATTATGAAATATATCATGATACACATCTCACATATGTATGAGGCAATTGCCTCATCATATGATACATGTACGTACTATTGCATACTCCTAAAACTCCCATGAGATTAATTCTATCCTATGATTACCCGCTTGTTCTTGCCTACCCATATCTACGAAATGGCACCCTTATGTAAAGGTACCCATATGAAAGTATGTATACAGACATGCATTGACTATGCAGAACATGTTTGGAACATGCATAATTTCCTAAAGTCCAAATTCTATATACGGTAAGTCATAAAATACTAGGATATTACAGTTTTCTTTTGACATTCCTGTCCAAATGCCATATACGAGTTTGCGTTCAATCTTATTCTAAATATCTGTATAATTCAATAATGAAGACTGTTAACATGACATATGAATCTATGTTTAATTAATTTGATATTAGTTTACAGTAACAAGCCTCTTATGGGGCGGTAGAGAAATGTATGGACTTGTTTCTCTCTTTTCCTTATCCCCCTGGTGGCATCATGCAGTCTACCATCAGTTGCATTGTAGTAAATGACAGTCACGCTGCTCCCGGCAGGAGGAGGAGATGGGAGGGATCGTTTTTCATGTCCCCCTGTCTATGCGCAGTCCCACAACAGCGCGGCACAAACCTCGCCTACCAGCGGCGTCCCGCAATCGTTGCCAGGCAATGGGGGGGGGGGGGGGGGGGACGTGTGTCGCGCATGCGCAGTTGATTCGCTCCCCAAGTTCATGGGGTGATCGATCTGCGCATGCACACCCATGACGTCAGGCGTTGTTCCTATGGAGGCAACGGCAGTCCTGGAGCACAATGTGCTTTCCGGGACGCCGAGGTGTCAGCTGGAAGGCCGCCATTCATGGCCTAAGAACCATCACCCATGGGGGGGGGGGGGGGCGGTACCCCCAGACCAAGTGAACACACCTGTATCATTAGAACCGATTCCCAATCGGCCTATCATGTAGGTAAACCCTTCCTATATATACACTGAGCCCTGCAGTAGACCAGCTGTCACTCTGATCCCTGCAGGGCTTATTGACTACTGGCACATGATGAGGTATGTACCTTGTATTACTGATTTAATCCTCTGAGGACTTACTATATCATTTACCACTAATATAATCTTCCAATGCAATTAATTATAATGGCTGTGTTCTATTTCAGCCTATTTATGACTGCTTAATATTTTGTTTGTTATAACAAAGGACAATTTTGCAGCTATTCCCATCATCAATACTTTTACTACTGGCACAGGTAATTCAAGATTGTTTATTCTTTTTTCACTGTTCACCAGCAATCCTATACACTCACCTATACTTTTTTATATTAACTTCAGCCACCCAATAGGGGTTGACAGTTATATGATTTTGCACTCTGCATCACACAACACTATACACTGCCTCATATCATATCTCACATATGTATATTTCATAATCACTCTTGATTTATTATTATTTTCAATCAACTATATTTATCACAATCACCATTTTATTCATAATTGATTTTATTTATTTTTATTTGTGTTGGCACCAACACACAACATAATTTATCTATATATATAGACCCATATGCACTTAGTTTTCACCTCTTTTGTTCATCCATATTCAATTAATTTTTTGATATGCATTAATTTTATTTCTAAAACTACACTTTATTCTTTAACATTATGACCTTACCATAAAGCCCAGCCGATGTCGCATCAGTTATGGGTACTTAAGATTAAGAAATATATAGCATATAATTAAATATAAAAAATATGATACATCATACATTATCCAAATTTTAATCTAATTATCGTTTCCAGGTGTGTCTATATCCCAGGGACCGCCACCATCAGGGTGAAATGTACTAATAACCAGCTGCCTCCTGTAGGACCGTGGCTACGCTCTATAATTTTGGATTCCCTACTCCACCCATGTGTGGGGTGTTTGGGAGCTACGGCACTGGTGAAAAGGCTGCTGGGTATCCTTGGATTCTGAGTGAAGCAGGTCCACTTTCTTTTAAGTTAAATCTCTGGTTCCAGCAATAATTTCCTCAGTGGAAAGGTAAATATGATGCACATGATGTAAATGCAGAACATACTTCACTATTATATATATAAAACACTAAAATTGACTAAAGTCTTTCTTACCTTTGTTGTCGTTTCACAGAGCTAATAGAAAGGTTTTTCACCCTCTGAAACATGTATCCCCCCTGAAGAACGACAACGGTCGAAATGCATCGGGGTTGAGGGCTATGTGGTACATGTATACTTGATATATTGAGGATTCTTTCTTATAGCTTTATTGCATTTCTGTATTTTTCCGCTACATATATCCTGTATCTATGGAAAAAAATGCTATGTGCCAACAAGAGCACGTATTTTTAAAATCTCAAGTTAGTTTGTTCGATGTGCTAAAAAAAATAAAAAAAACTTGATTTCACAAACTATATTGTCTTCATATCTGCCAAAAAACCCCATGGGGAAAACCATATACAATTTTTTCATAAATCAGGGGTGAGCAGCAGGCTCTCTAAAACAATTTACAACCTATGTTGTTGCACCATTTCCAATTTTTGATTTCCATGCTGCCATCTTAACCAAGGACAGCCAGGTCTCTCCTGCAACATTGCAGGATATAGATCGGCTCAGGTAAGTATTAATGCATTTACGACAAGGCTTCTGCCTTTACAACCACTTTAAGGTGCAAGTGCACAGCTCAGACAAGCTACACCCACTATTAGAGAATTTTTTTAAATTTCCATGGTAGTCATTTGAAAGGTTGGAGCCTCTTGCCATGCCTATGGTACTATTCGATTCAGTCTGGCAATAAAAAGCAGTGCTAGAGCTCCAGTGGGCACAGGCAGCCTGACAGAAGGTCTAGCAAGTTTTGACTTGTGTTAAGACTGGTCACTGCTCAGAATAGTACCTGCTTAGTAACTGGTGCAGAATTCTTCACTCCAAGGTCTCCTTTCTTCGGCAGAACTGCAGAGTTGACAAGCTGCTTGTTGACATTTCCCAGAGCTTTTCTTCTTGGCTTCACTACAGTTTCAGAGCTGCCAAACACTTTCCCTGGATGACTTTTCAAAAGGCTTTTTCCTTTACAAAAAAAAAAAAAAAAAAAAAAAAAAAAAACACATTTTCACTCTGCTACAAACTTGAGGGGATGGCAACAGTTCAAACAGCAGAGTTGACTGCACCGATATACCCCTTTATGGACCATATGCATTTCTGCTGTTTATTTGGTGACAACTCATTACTGGTATATTGCCACTTTTGTAACCAAACCAGCCAAAGATCTACTTTGAGCAACATTGAAATGCAGCAATGAACTGGCTAGAAACTGCAACATTTGCAGAAATTCCAGCTGGAAACTGGAGCACAAAGTCAAACACTCACCAGGGATTGTTGATTTTAGGCGATCCTTGGACAAAGTAGTAGAAGCAACACCTCCATTCTCTTGGTCAATGAAAATCACAGTTGCCATGCTTCACTTTAGTCAAAACTGTAAAGTAGTAATTACAAGAGACTTTGGGGTCAATTCATTAAGAGTTAAATAAGGGCTAATAAAATGCAGCAACACTTGCAGTAAATCAGGTGTGAAAGAGAAAGTCTAGAAATTTTGCAAAAAACCCAAATGCAGGGTTTGTTCGATGTAGTATTAATTACTGCATCATTTAATGTGGCAATTTATTGCATAAAGCCAAGGAGCAGGCCAGGATACCAGCCGTTGCGTCCTTATGGATGACTCAGCTAATAGCAGGTTCCCTGAACCTGCTGATGGGGGGGGGGGGGGGGGGTGAGTGCTCCGCTCCTGACGACGATCTGCCTACTCCACCAAGTGAAAGTGTCTTAAATAGGTAAGGCCACCTGGTAACAGCGACCACTACATGTTGGTGACATCACAAGCATTACACATACTGACCATCATGTGCAGCCCTTTAGTGATGTTGAGGGCTGTATTGGAGGCCCCTTTATTGGACAACCCCTGCTGTAAACACTAATGCACCTGTAAAAATGCCTGTGTGCACACTTAAAGGCCCCCTTCACACTGACAGGCCAAATGGGACTGCCTGTCAGTTTCAGGTGGACCCAGACCACACAATGGAGACACACACAGTTGAGCTACATTTTTTGCCAACCACCTTAAGCTGCAATAGGCAGTGTACATGGACAGGGGTGTTTACATGCCCCAGCTGCAATGCTGCATGGCCAAGTTCACCTGACTTGTAGCAAATTGGCAAGTCCACAAACGCTACACATGCAATTAAATGGAGCAGTGCCACCAAAGCCCAGTAAACATGAGCATGCCCACAGTTGCAGCACGTTTGTACCCTGAGCGCCCCAATAAAAAAAGCACTTGTCTGTAAGCCCAGCAGAGTACCCGCCATGCAGGTAACAAATGACATGTCCAAAATACATTATGCCTTAGAATATACATTGGGGTGTTTGCCCTCCAAAACGGGGTCATTTTGTAGGTACTTCCACAGTCTTGGTGCTCCAGGGCATTCAAAAATGTGATAGTCAGGAAGTTAGGTGTAATTTATGTCCCTAGAACACCTGAAGGTGCCACAGGCAGTCAGTCCCCGAGTTACAAACAAGAGGGTCTGTCTGTAGGTTTGTTTAAAGCGGTTGTATACCTGTTTTTGGTGGGTTTTTTTTTTTTTTTTTAAACTACCTGCAAGACAAAGTCATAATGAGCTAGTATGATTAGCATACTAGCTCATTATGCATCACTTACCTTAGATCGGGGCCCACCGTCCTCTTCTCCCCCTCCAGTTATCTCTCCACAGATACCCTTCCAGGTATCGCCGCTCCGGTCAATCACAGCGCCATCGGCCCTGACCAGAGCAGCAAAGACATCGCTCCGCACATGCACGCGGGACACTTCAACTGCAGCGAGCCGTAGTTGTGTAATTACTACTGTAAAGTAGTAATGACAAGAGACTTTGGGGTCAATTCATTAAGAGTTAAATAAGGGCTAATAAAATGCAGCAACACTTGCAGTAAATCAGGTGTGAAAGAGAAAGTCTAGAAATTTAGCAAAAAACCCAAATGCAGGGTTTGTTCGAGGATTAACCCTGTAAATGCACCATTGTCTACGGCGCACATGAGCCGTAGACAACATTGTAAAAACATTCTTTGCAAATATCTCCTAAACCGTGTAGGTTTAGGAGATATTTCTTGTACCTACAGGTAAGCCTAATTTAGGCTTAACTGTAGGTGTAAGTTGTAACTGAGGGTATACAACCGCTTTAAGTTTAATCTGTATGCAAGCTGGAACAGGTACAAGCAAATCTGGACAATACTACATTTGTTGGATAGCACAGGAAAGCCTTAACACGCCTGTAATGTTGGTTTTGCTGTCTGTGCCCCCTGTTCAGAAGACTTTACCTCACTTTGTCCCGGTCACTATAGGATTTTGAAAATGTTGGGCTTCCATGTGGCCAGGCTGTGGAATGGTTATACTCAGGAGCAGAATGTGTTTTGGGGTGTAACTGAAAGCATGTCTATGATGTGTAATAACCTGGGGATTCAATGTTTGTAAAAAAAAAAAAAAAAAAAAAAAAAAAGTGGGTACATTGTAGTATGATTGAGTAATCAAAGTGTGAGCACCGAAAGCTGAACGGGGGGGGGGGGGGGGGGGGTAGAAGTGTGTACGAGGCTTTATAGAAGGTGAAGAGCCTCGAACATGCGCAGAATTACTAATCATATCAGAACTAAGCACAAGATCTAACCTCTGACCCTTCACCCCTACAATAAGAGGAATAATCTGAGGGAAAAACCTAATGGAGGAGTAAGAGGACCAAACTACACCCAACACAAGGTGGCGCTGCACTATCCAGCCGCCCCCAGTACAGCTCGGACCCCTCATCTCCTCCACACACCGCTCCAGTACAACCCCCGAATGATCCTTACAGCACCGCCACATCCCAGCCTCTCACTTACCTGCAAGGCTCAGCACGCTGCACCTCCTCTCAAATCACAAGTCAGTGGTCACACAAGGATTATTGCTACAACCACCAACCCAGCAGCTCTTAAATCAAAAGCTGCTCGCTCATTGGCTGCACGCAGAGGCTGCTTCTCATTGATTGGCCGAGTCCTCCTGTAGCGGCTTGTTTTTATTGGATGAGACCTAAGTGTGTCTGACTCACGGAGATCCCACATGTCTGTGTTTATATGTGCAGCTGTGCTGTGCTGGGAGATCCCACTATGGAGTTATATTGGGGAGGATGTAGTGTAGTCACCGCCTCACTGCTATTCTACACTGGGGTTTAATTGGGTCAGAAGGAAGTGCACCTGACACACGTGTCTGTGTTTGTTGTTATTATTATTAACCACTTGCTTACTGGGCACTTAAACCCCCTTCCTGCCCAGACCAATTTTCAGCTTTCAGTGCTCTCACGCTTTCAATGACAATTACTCAGTCAAGCAACACTGTACCCAAATGAATTTTTTGTCCTTTTTTCCCCACAAATAGAGCTTTCTTTTGGTGGTATTTGATCACCTCTGGGGTTTTTTATTTTTTTGCGCTATAAATAAAAAAAGACCGAAAATTTTGAAAAAAAAAATAATTTTTCTTTGTTTCTGTGATAAAATTTAGAAAAAAATTAATTTTTCTTCATACATTTTGGCCACAATTTATACTGCTACATATCTTTGGTAAAAATAACCCAAATTAGTGGATATTATTTGGTCTTTGTGAAAGTTAGAGAGTCTACAAGCTGTGGTGCAAATCATACAAAATTGATCACATCTGATGTACTGGTGACCGATCTCATTTCTTGTGACCCGAACAAGCCAGGAAAGTGCAAATACCCCCCAAATGACACCCCAAAATGGCATGTGTATACCACAAATGACACCCCAAAATAAATTCTGCTCCTCCTCCTGAGTATTACGATACCACATGTGTGGGACTTTTCCACAGCCTGGCCACTTAGAGAGGCCCAACATGCAGGGAGCGCCATCACGTGTTCTAGGAGCATAAATTACACATCTAACTTGTTGACTACCTAGTACACTTTTGAAGGCCCTGGAGCACCAGGACAATGACACGTGACACTGATGAAGCAGGAGGCCGATCCCCAACTCCCCTCCAGTCGGTACAGAAAATAAATAAATAAAAATAAATAAATTTAAAAAAAAAGCAAAATACTTTTTGATTATTAATTCTGCAACTCCAGTTTACATTTACAAAAATAATCAAGAACTTTTCATGCACAAACATATGCGCAAAATATGTAGTATGTGAATGTTTGTGGGTGAATGCTCAATTTCTATGCAGATGATGCACGACCCCTGGAAATATGACTACTTCCTGGTTCATTGTTAGGCTTTCGTCCAATCAGATTGCACAGTGTATGGGGAAATGAATTGTCCAGAATGCACAATACACAGACATGTATTAAGAAGATGTTTTCATGGAAGTTTCGGCTCCACCAATGATTATAGACCATCACCATAAAATTCACAATTACAAGTCCAGGAAACATCCGCACAGTTGTTGATAGGAGGAAGATCTCTAGAATGAATATTGAGTTGTTTCAAAAAGAAATTCATGAATGGAATACAACTGGAAGCAATATTCTCCATGTGATAAGGAAAAGCTCATTAATACGATCAGCATTACAATGAGCAAGTGCCCAGATGTCTGTTCTGTATTGAAGAATGTGTCTGCGCCACTGCGCACAACAATTCCGCGCATCCGGTGCAAGTCACCAGCTAGTTTCTAGATGTTTAAGTATGCGCCATGTCGCAATAACTATTCCTGTGCACGCAAATGCGCCAACATGTTCGTAAATCAGCCCCTTTAAGTACATCATCACCTTAGTTATTATCCCCAGCCTGGAGGAGGGAGACACACTGATGGGGTACAGATTTTTTTTGGAGGATGTTTAATGCAGTATACTGTCGGAAACAGTTCAGCCTCCCTTGTCCTGCCCTACTAGACTTGCCACTGAGAGTGAGCTGGCAACCACAAACAGCTAAGAGGCGAGGAAGGGACAAAATGTTGATAGAGGGGCCAATGTACCATTTGGTTCCAAACTCCTGATATGATTCATATGCAATTTAAATGTTCATAACTATAGGTGGGACCTGCCTCAGAGACCTGTCACGCCATTCCTAGCTTCATATTATGTAGCGTCCCCAGCCTACATCCTGATAGATGGTGGGCAGTGTATGTGGGAGAGGAGGCCAATAGTATATTCAGCCCTTGAGAAGTCAGATGATCCAGGTCCTTCCAATACCGCCTCCATCTATACCCGACACATCAGAGAGTGAACTGGATCCAGAGGTAGGTTAAACAAGGTCTGGACAGTATGTAGCATGTCACGTAAACAATCAGCAGCAACATATTTTTTTTTTCTGTTTTGACATTCAATACAGATCCAAAGACAATTCTACTAAATATTTGATCCTTTTATTTAATAAACTGTTAATAAACCCACCATCATTAAATACATTATTTCATGCAGGTTCACCATTTATACACATTAAGCTTCAGCATTCATTCAAAGAAGCATACCAAAGGAGTTGTTACCTACAATCATAAGGCACCTTGCACTCTTCTGACACAAATGGTAAAATCTGATTGGCTGCTGTGTTTTCCTCTTTACTCCTTTTTTGCAATGCTTTACATAGGAAGCCTGAAGGTTTTTTTAAAAGCGGAAAGCCTATGTATTGATATTTATGTGTATGCGTTATGTACAGTATCTCACAAAAGCGAGTACACCCCTCACATTTTTGTAAATATTTTATTACGGTATATCTTTTCATGTGACAACACTGAAGAAATTACACTTTGCTACAATGTAAAGTAGTGAGTGTACAACTTATATAACATTGTAAATTTGTTGTCCCCTCAAAATAACTCAACACACAGCCATTAATGTCTAAATGGCTGGCAACAAAAGTGAGTGCACCCCTAAGTGAAATTGTTCAAATTGGGCCCAAAGTGTCAATATTTTGTGTGGCCACCATTATTTCCCAGCACTGCCTTAACCCTCTTGGGCATGGAGTTCACCAGAGCTTCACAGGTTGCCACTGGAGTCCTCTTCCATCCACTCCTCCATGACGACATCATGGAGCTGGTGGATGTTAGAGACCTTGCACTCCTCCACCTTCCGTTTGAGGATGCCCCACAGATGCTCAATAGGGTTTAGGTCTGGAGACATGCTTGGCCAGTCCATTACCTTTACCCTCAGCTTCTTTAGCAAGGCAGTGGTTGTCTTGGAGGTGTGTTTGGGGTTGTTATCATGTTGGAATACTGCCCCACAGCCCAGTCTCCAAAGGGAGGGGTTCATGCTCTGCTTCAGTATGTCAGTTAGGGATGCACCGAATGGGTTTTTTGGTGCCGAAACTGATACCGAAAATGAAAAATACACTAGGCCGAAAACCGATACCGAAACAGCTCCGATACCGAAAGTGACTGTTTTTAAAAAATATTTTTATACAGGAGGTCAGAGACTGGGGATATGGTACAGGAGACAGGACGTGCTGACGTCATCGCGTTTGATCCTCTGAGCGAACGGGCATTCGCAAGCCAGCCGGCTACTTATGCTATTCTTACTCATATGTTTGTAAGTGTATTTTTTTATCCTTTTTTTTATATCAGTATTACACCATGGGAAGTTCCCTCTTTTTTATTTCTGGATGACACCTGGTATACATCCGAGAGTCTCTGCAACATCTCATTAGTGGTTCACTGGTCGTATTGTATTCCAGTGTTTGACGCCCTCTGAGCTGTTTCCCCCGGATGTCCTAGGACAAGGCCCTGGCTGGGTGTTTAGCCGCAAGCCGTTGTTGCTTGCCTTCTAGTAAGTGTGTATTTCTTAAGGTGTTCAGCACTCATTGGTGACGGAAGATTGCACATTTATAACACATCATCTCAGTTGTTTGTTTGATTAATAAGTGATAATTTGGACATTATCTGTTATCTGATATTTGATTTTTCATTAAGTCTCACATTCACCATTAATACTTTGCCATCAAATGTTTTGGACTTTTATTAATTTAAGTATCCAATTTGCGTTGTCATAATTTTTTATATATTTTTTTCACTTTTGTGTATATTTATATATATATATATATTCAATTTATTTAGCACTGGTTTATCACTGGTGGTTTCGCTGTTAGCGCAGCTATCTCTTCTTTTTTCTTTATGGTACAGGAGATAGTCAGAGAATGGGGACTTGGTACGGGAGATGGTCAGAGACCGGGGACATGATACAAGAGATGGTCAGAGACTGCAGACACATTTCAGGAGATGGTCAGAGACTGCAGACACATTACAGGAGATGGTCAGAGACTGGGGTCATGGTACAGGAGATGGTCAGAGACTGGGGACATGGTACAGGAGATGGTCAGAGACTGGGGACATGGTACAGGTAAGTATGTGAGCCCAGGGGGACATAGGGTTGCGGTTCAGTGCCACGAGGCACGAGTCACAGGTCAGTGCAGAGAGATGTCGGAATGTAGGTCAGTGCTGGGAAATGCGGGTCAGGGTCGAGAGACAAGGGTCAGAGGAGGGGGATACAGGTCTGGAAGACATGGGTCAAGAGAAGAGTCAGTGCTGGGAGATTTGGGGATGAGGGTCAGTGCTGAGAAATTAGGGTCAGGGTCGGGAGACAAGGGTCAGAGAAGGGGGACATGAGGGTCCAGAGGCGTGGGGTCATAACAGGGGGGTCATAGGTCAGAATTAGGAGACGAGGGCTGGGGTCACAGGTCAGTGTTGGGAGATGTGGGGTCACAGGTCACGGTGCACAGAGCTGAAACTCAGTGTGACATTGGAGGGGAGGAGGAGAAGAGAGGAGAGGACTGCGGCGCGCCGTGCCAGCAGGACACCCCGTGATGTGCGGGGCCTGCTTGGGCTCAATTATCGACAAGATTTCTCTTTTGGCAAATTGCCGAAACTGCCATTTTCAGCCGAAACTTCGGTGCATCCCTAGTCACAGTACATGTTGGCATCAGTGGCGGCTGGTGCTCAAAATTTTTGGGGGGGCGCAAACAAACAGCCTCACTGTGCCATCAAACGCTGCCACTGTGCCCATCAAACGCTGCCACTGTGCCCATTAAATGCTGCCACTGTGCCCATCAAACGCTGCCACTGTGCCCATCAAACGCTGCCACTGTGCCCCTCAAGTGCTGCCACTGTGCCCCTCAAGTGCTGCCATTGTGCCCCTCAAGTGCTGCCAGAGTGCCCCTTCAAGTGCTGCCAGAGTGCCCCTTCAAGTGCTGCCAGAGTGCCCCTTCAAGTGCTGCCAGAGTGCCCCTCCAAGTGCTGCCAGAGTGCCCCTCCAAGTGCTGCCACTGTGCCCCCTGCCTGCCCTCTGCACTTACCTTGTCTCGATGTGCAGCTGGTGACGGCGTCAGGCGGCGAGCGGTGTCTCATCGTCCGAGGTCTTCTTCTCCCGCGCTCCTCCTGTCTTCTGCTATCGTCCGAGGTCTTCTTCTCCCACGCTCCTCCTGTCTTCTGCTATGATTGGACGCCTAGCGTCCAATCACAGCGCCTGTGACTTCAGCCAATCAGGTTACAGGTAACAGACCTGGCAACCTGATTGGCTGAGAGGCGGGTCTGTGTTAGGGAAGCGATGTATTCGCTTCTCTAACACAATACTGTGTAATCAGCAAACGCACAGCCGTGCGCCCGCTGTTTACACTTAGGGAAGCCTATTAGAGCACACCGCTCTAATAAGGTCCCCTATTAGAGCTTACAGCTCTAATAGGGGCGCTTCCAGAAACACCCCCCCCACTGTAATTCAGATGCCCGGCGCCCGATCAGGGGCCGGACACCTGAATAGGGGGCGGCAGCGGTGACAATAGATAGATTCATGCAATGCATGAATCTATCTATTGGTGATAGAGCGGTGCATACTGCACTGTGCCCAGCGCCCGGCGCCAGGATACAGTGCACATAAAAGCGAAAAAAACATTTTTTTTTTTTTTTAAAGGGACATGTTTAAATAATATTGTTATTATTGTTTAAAAAATGTTTTTTTCGCTTTTATGTGCACTGTATCCTGGCGCCGGTCGCTGGGCACAGTGCACAAAAAAGCGAAAAAAAAAAACATTTTTTTTTTTTTTTTAAAGGGACATGTTTAAATAATATTTTTTTTTTTTTTGAACTGCAAGGATGGGGGGGGGGGGGCGGCGCCCGGGCGCCCCCTATGGACGGGCCGCCACTGGTTGGCATTCATGGTTCCCTCAATAAACTGTAGCTCCCCAGTGCTGGAAGCACTCATGCAGCCCCCGACCATGCCCACCACCATGCTTGACTGTAGGCAAGACACATTTGTCTTTGTACTCCTCACCTGGTTGCCGCCACACACGCTTGACACCATCTGAACCAAATAAGTTTATCTTGGTCTCATCAGACCACAGGACATGGTTCCAGTAATCCATGTCCTTAGTTTGCTTGTCTTCAGCAAACTGTTTAAGGGCTTTCTTGTGCATCATCTTTAGAAAAGGCTTCCTTCTGGGATGACAGCCATGCAGACCAATTTGATGCAGTGTGTGGCGTATGGTCTGAGCACTGACAGGCTGACCCCCACCCCTTCAACCTGTGCAGAAAAGCTGGCAGCACTCATAAGTCTATTTCCCAAAGACAAACTCTGGATATAACGCTGAGCACGTGCACGCAACTTTTTTTTTTCAGATCCTCAGAGAGTTCTTTGCCATGTTGAACTTCTAGTGACCAGTATGAGAGAGGGATAACACCAAATCTAACACACCTGCTCCCCATTCACACCTGAGGCCTTGTAACACTAACGAGTCACATGACACTGGGGAGGGAAAATGGCTAAGGCCACGTACACACGAGCGGACTTTCCCGCGGGATTGTCCACCGGACTAGAGTCCGCCAGACATTCCGACCGTGTGTGGGGCTCCGGCGGACTTTTTCCTCCTAAAAGTCCGGCAGACTAAGTTTTAAGTTTCGACTTAAAATTGTCCGCGTGTGGGGCAGTCCGGCGGACAATCTCGCCGTCTGTGTGCTAGTCCGTGGGACTTTTGAAATGAACGGACTTGCCTCACGGAGGAAAGTCCGTTCATTTAGAACGTGACTGCAGGTAGACGAGACTAGCAAAGGCAGTGAATGCCGCCGCGCTAGCCCCGTCACCTGGTATGGATTTAAAGGGGAATCCCTACACTGAAAAAAGGGCGTGGGGATCCCCCCCAAATCCATCTCAGACCCTTACCCGAGCACCCACCCCGGCCGGTCAGCAAAGGGGGTGGGGACGAGCGAGCGCCCCCCCCCCCCTCCTGAGCCGTACCAGGTCGCATGCCCTCAACATGGGGGGTGCCCTGGGGAAAGGGGGGCTCTGCAGCCCCCTTACCCCAAAGCACCTTGTCCCCATGTTGATGAGGACAAGGGCCTCTTCCGACAACCCTGGCCGTTGGTTGTCGGGGTCTGCGGGCGGGGGCTTATCGGAATCCGGGAGCCCCCTTAAATAAGGGGGCCCTCAGATACCGGCCCCCCACCCTATGTGAATGAGTATGGGGTATGATGTACCCCTACCCATTCACCTAAGGAAAAAAGTGTAAATGAAAAAAAACGACACCATTTTTTTTTAAATACTTTATTGCACAGCTCCGGGGGTCTTCTTCTGTCTTGGGGGGTCTTCTCGCCGGACTCGTCTGCTATCTTCTACTCTTTTACTAGCTCTTTCACTAGCGGAGGAGCCCGGCTTTCTTCTTCGTCGCCGCCGTCTGGGGGTCTTGTTCCGACTTCGGGGTTCTCTTCTGTTCTTCTTGCCCAGGCCTCTGCTTTCTCTTCCAGCTCTTTTACGAGCGGTGGCCCGGGCTTGTGTTGCCGTCGCTGTCGCCGCTGTCCCCGCCGCCTTCTGCTTCTTCTTCTTCTGCTTCTTGTTCTTCTTTCTTCTTCCGATGTTGACTCGTCGCTGTCTCCTGTTCTAATGGCTCCGACGTGTTACGCTTCCAGTTATATAGGGACAAGGGGCGGGTCACCTGCTCATGTCACATGGTGACCCCGCCCCCATATGATGTCACAGTCCCGGAGGATGCTATTTAGATGTTCTTATTGTTTATAGATGCAATTATTGTTTATAGATGCGATTATGAAGGTATATAGATGCGATGATTGCTTATAGATACGATTATGAAGGTATATAGATGCGATTATGAAGGTATATAGATGTTCTTATTGTTTATAAATGCGATTATGAAGGTATATAGATGTTCTTATTGTTTATAGATGCGATTATTGTTTATAGATGCGATTATGAAGGTATATAGATGCGATGATTGTTTATAGATGCGATTATGAAGGTATATAGATGCGATGATTGTTTATAGATGCGATTATGAAGGTATATAGATGCGACTATGAAGGTATATAGATGCGATGATTGTTTATAGATGCGATTATGAAGGTATATAGATGTTCTTATTGTTTATAGATGCGATTATGAAGGTATATAGATGCGATTATGAGGGTATATAGATGTTCTTATTGTTTATAGATGCGATTATTGTTTATAGATGCGATTATGAAGGTATATAGATGTTCTTATTGTTTATATAGATGCTCCTATTGTTTATAGATGCGATTATGAAGGTATCTAGATTTTCTTATTGTTTATAGATGCGATTATGAAGGTATATAGATGCGATTATGAAGGTATATAGATGCTCTTATTGTTTATAGATGTGATTATGAAGGTATATAAATGTTCTTATTGTTTATAGATGCGATTATAATGGTTGTACAGGACGCCAAGGTTGGGTCCTGGACGGGTGCTATATAGCACCAGTATTTGGGCTGTGGTCCCTTTAAAGGAGTCGCAGCATTGCTCAGGGGGTCACCCAAAATGGGTGAGGGGTTCCGGGAGTAGCCAAGCAGGAGAGGACTGACTCGCAGTCCTCTCTAGGTTAATAATAGTTATTTGGGACCCGGAATTTGGGAGGCTCTGAAGAGATATTCGGGTGGGAAAAGAGCCTCCCTCCCTGACCACAATGATTCAGCACACAGGGGGTTAAGGGCCTCCAGGAAGACAGCTCAAAAGACAGGAAGTAGGGAAGAGTTGTTGGTGTGAGGAGGAGTAGGTGATTACACCTGTTAGCTGAGCTGTGTGGATGTCTGGAGGCTGCTAAAAGAACCTGCTGCAAAAACTGTATGTGTTTTCCTTAAACTTTGTTTTTGTGCTGAAGATAAGCTGTTTTTTGTTATGCTGAAGATAAGCGGACTTTGTTTTTGTACTTTACCTGTGCGCTGAAGAAAGCCTTATTTTGATTTTTCTTTCAAATAAATGTCTTTTATTTTACAACTGACGGTTTATGCACTTAATCCCGTGGAGCTATTGTCCCCAAAGTTCACAACTGGTGGAGAATGCGGGCAAAAGTGCATTTGCAGCCGCAAAAACCGTTTAAAACTAAACTGACATTTAAAGAGACAGTGTACAAATGGCATGTCGTGGGTGAAGTCAGCTCAGACGCTGCAAACAACAGGTAAAGGCATGGAGGAGGTCATCAGGGCTTTGGCGCAAGCCACCGTGACCCAGCAGCAAGCCACCGTGACCCAGCAGCAAGCTTCAGCAGATGCAAACCGTCGCCATGAGGAAGCGATGGCTCAGCTGCAGCAGGCCCTGGCACAGGCTATAGCTGCACAGCAGGAAAACACACGGTTGCTAGCCGCCCAGTTTACTGCTCAGCAGGAGTCCACTCAAACACAGATGACTGCCTTACAGGAGGCAGTGCAGCGGCTGGCTCAGGGACGAGAACAATCGGTCGTTGCCGTTGGCAACCAAGTGTCTGTGAGAGCCAACCATTTCTTACAAAAACTGACACCCAGCGATGACGTAGAGGCCTTTCTCACCACCTTTGAGAGGATAGCGGAGAGAGAGGGGTGGCCCCGTGACCAATGGGCCGGCATTATCTCTCCTTTTCTCACCGGTGACCCGCAAAAGGCCTACTTTGACCTCCCAACTGAACATATCAGCAACTATGAGCATCTGAAGACAGAGATCCTGGCCCGCCTAGGAGTGACCATGGCTGTCCGGGCTCAGAGGGTGCATCGCTGGCGGTACAAACTTGACCGACCACCCAGGTCTCAAATGCATGAACTGATACAGCTGGTTAAAAAAATGGCTGCAGCCAGAAAAACTGTCAGGCCCACAAATGGTGGAACGGGTGGTGATGGACTGGTACCTGCGGTCCCTGCCAGATGACCTACAGCGCTGGGTAAGTCATGGAGACCCTGCAACCGCTGACCAGCTGGTTGAGCTGGTTGAAAGGTACACCGTGGTGGAGGACCTGCTTGGGCCTGCCAAACGTCGGGAACCCACACCAAGGGCAACAAGACCGGCCACGGCACCTAGGAGAGAAGCCCTGCTAGACATTGGAACCCGCAACCCGGCACCATCTTCTGCAGAACCTCGAAGGTTGGTTCCTGTTCCTAGGATGGGAGGCCTACAGTGTTGGCGATGTCGGTCCTGGGGGCATACCCGGGCTCAATGCCCACTTCAGGAGGAGCCGATGGATTGCGGGACTGGTCGGAGAAGCTCCTTCTATGTGCAAAGAGCGTGTACCACTCATCTTGATCTGGCTGAAGGACGGTTCGAGTGTGAAGTGTGGGTGAACCACCTTCCTGCCAGGGCCCTACTAGACTCCGGGAGCATGGTAACACTGGTACATGCCAGGGTGATTGGGAGACTTGGCCCCGTAAATAAAACTCTGCGCGTAGTGTGTATCCATGGGGATACCAGGGAGTACCCCCTGGTTCCTGTGACGGTTTCTTATGGACGTACCTCAGTGACACAAGAGGTTGGGGTGGTAAATAGTTTAATACATGATATTATAGTGGGGCGGGACTGTCCGCTATTCCTCGAACTGTGGAACCAGGCACAGATGGGGCTGCCAGGAGAACTGGGGACACTGGGCCTGGAAGAGATGGAGTCTGAGGGGTCTAGGTCTGAAACCCCCACAACACACCCCTCTAAAACAGAGATACCTGTCACTAATAAGGATATTGCAGAGAATGTTAATTTGAATGACAATGTTTCTGTTTCAGGCCTCAATACCGAGTTGACTTCTGAGGGGGGGGAAGCCTTCCCATTACAGGTTATGCTGGGGGAGGATGATGAGGAGCTCTCCCCGTTGCAGTTCCCAGTTGAGGAGGGTGAAGGGGAAACATCCTCAAGGTCAGTGCATCCAGACCTGGACGTACCCAGGGGTGCGTTTGGCACCGCCCAGTTGCAGGATCCTACCTTGGTCAATGCTCGAGAGCAGGTTTCTGTTGTTGATGGGGTCCCACAAATACCAGGGGTGAAGGCCGAGGTTAAAAGATATTGTGCATCTTGTCCCATTTGCCAGTTAACTGCCCCAGGGCCACACTATAGAAGCCCTTTGGTACCCTTGCCGATTATTGAGGTTCCGTTTGAGCGGATCGCCATGGATCTCGTGGGACCCCTGGTAAAGTCGGCAAGGGGGCACCAATATATATTAGTCATCCTAGACTACGCAACCAGGTATCCAGAAGCAGTTCCTTTGAGGAAAGCCTCCTCTAAGGCCATTGCCAAGGAGTTATTCCAAATGTTTTCACGAACTGGATTCCCCAGGGAGATACTTACGGACCAGGGCACCCCTTTTATGTCAAAGGTGATGGCGGACTTGTGCAGACTATTTCAGATCAAGCAGTTGCGGACGTCCGTCTATCACCCGCAGACCGATGGCCTAGTTGAGAGGTTTAATAAAACTCTAAAGTCCATGTTAAAAAGAGTGGTCCAGAAAGACGGGAAGGATTGGGATATGTTACTCCCTGCCCTCTTGTTTGCCATCCGGGAGGTTCCACAAGCGTCCACGGGCTTCTCACCGTTTGAGTTAGTGTATGGACGAAGGCCCCGGGGGTTGCTGGACCTAGTCAAAGAAACATGGGAAAGTGAATCCTCACCACACAAGACCGTGGTAGAGCATATCTCTCAAATGCGAGAGAGGGTGGCTAAGGTGATGCCGCTGGTGAGGGAGCACATGCAGAAGGCTCAGGATGCCCAAAGAAGGGTGTATAACAGATCGGCTAAAATTAGACAGTTTCAAGTAGGAGACCGGGTGGCTGTCCTAATACCCACAGTGGAGAGCAAGTTCTTGGCCAGGTGGCAAGGCCCGTTTGAGGTAATAGAAAAAGTGGGTGAGGTGAACTACAAGGTACACCAGCCAGGGAAAAGAAAACCATACCAGATCTATCACGTAAATCTGTTGAAACCCTGGAGAGACAGAGAACAGGTATCCGCTGTGGTAGCAGTACAGTCAGGGGACCATGCAGGAATCGACCTGGTGCAGGTGGCTGCTACCCTAACTAGGCCCCAAACCCAGCAAGCAAAAGAGTTTCTGCAAAGAAATAGGGACATGTTTTCAGGGTTGCCGGGTCTCACCAACGTCATCGAGCATGACATTGTGACGGAACCCTGTATAAAAATCCGGTTAAGGCCTTACCGTATCCCAGAAGCTCATAGAGTGGCAGTGTCTGAAGAGGTCAAGAGAATGCTCGAGCTTGGAGTCATTGAAGAGTCGCAGAGCGAGTGGTCGAGTCCAATCGTGTTGGTACCCAAACCCAACGGCACCCTCCGCTTCTGCAACGACTTCAGAAAACTTAATGAAATCTCCAAGTTTGATGCTTATCCAATGCCACGGGTAGATGAGCTAATTGAGAGGTTAGGTCCAGCCAGGTATATAACCACGCTAGACCTCACAAAAGGGTATTGGCAGATTCCCCTGACCAAGAAAGCCAGGGAGAAAACAGCTTTCTCTACCCCGGAAGGCCACTTCCAGTACAAAAGAATGCCATTTGGTCTACACTCTGCCCCCGCTACATTCCAAAGGGCCATGGACAAAACTTTGCGTCCACATCAACGGTATACTTCGGTTTACCTAGATGACATAGTCATTTTTAGCACTGATTGGGAGTCCCATCTTCCCCGAGTTCAGGCAGTCGTAGACTCCTTGAGAAGAGCAGGATTCACCATCAATCCGGAGAAGTGCGCGATTGGAGTAGAGGAAGCCAAGTACCTAGGGTACATTGTGGGTAGAGGACTGGTGAAGCCCCAAATGAGTAAGGTAGAAGCCATACAGAACTGGCCCCGCCCCCTATCCAAGAAGCAGGTCAGAGCGTTTTTGGGCATAGTTGGCTACTACCGGAGGTTTGTCCCCAACTTTGCCACCATTGCTGCACCATTGACGGACTTGACCAAAGGCAGAAAGTCAGTGATGGTACAGTGGAATGACGATGCCGAAAAAGCTTTCCAGAAGCTTAAGACGGCATTGTGCCGGGATCCGGTGCTTGTGGCTCCAGATTTTTCTAAAGATTTTGTAGTACAGACAGATGCTTCAAGTGAAGGGCTAGGAGCAGTCCTGTCTCAAGTGATCAATGGGGAAGAGCACCCCATAGTTTTTCTAAGTAGGAAGCTGACGGCAGCGGAGAAAAACTATGCGGTGGTGGAGCGGGAGTGTCTTGCCATCAAGTGGGCTTTAGACTCTTTACGGTATTTCCTCCTAGGTAGAAGGTTCCGCCTAGTGTCCGACCATGCCCCACTGACCTGGATGAGACAAAACAAAAACACCAATGCCAGGGTGACAAGGTGGTTCCTTTCTCTCCAGGAGTTCAATTTTGTGGTAGAGCACAGACCAGGGAGACAGCATCAGAACGCCGATGCCCTCTCCCGGGTCCATTGTATGATGTCGAGTAGTGCCTCCAACACCTCCGCGTTGAGGCAGAGGGGGGGGATATGTACAGGACGCCAAGGTTGGGTCCTGGACGGGTGCTATATAGCACCAGTATTTGGGCTGTGGTCCCTTTAAAGGAGTCGCAGCATTGCTCAGGGGGTCACCCAAAATGGGTGAGGGGTTCCGGGAGTAGCCAAGCAGGAGAGGACTGACTCGCAGTCCTCTCTAGGTTAATAATAGTTATTTGGGACCCGGAATTTGGGAGGCTCTGAAGAGATATTCGGGTGGGAAAAGAGCCTCCCTCCCTGACCACAATGATTCAGCACACAGGGGGTTAAGGGCCTCCAGGAAGACAGCTCAAAAGACAGGAAGTAGGGAAGAGTTGTTGGTGTGAGGAGGAGTAGGTGATTACACCTGTTAGCTGAGCTGTGTGGATGTCTGGAGGCTGCTAAAAGAACCTGCTGCAAAAACTGTATGTGTTTTCCTTAAACTTTGTTTTTGTGCTGAAGATAAGCTGTTTTTTGTTATGCTGAAGATAAGCGGACTTTGTTTTTGTACTTTACCTGTGCGCTGAAGAAAGCCTTATTTTGATTTTTCTTTCAAATAAATGTCTTTTATTTTACAACTGACGGTTTATGCACTTAATCCCGTGGAGCTATTGTCCCCAAAGTTCACATGGTATATAGATGTTCTTATTGTTTATAGATGAGATTATTGTTTATAGATGCGATTATGAAGGTATATAAATGTTCTTATTGTTTATAGATGCGATTATGAAGGTATATAGATTTTCTTATTGTTTATATATGCGATTATGAAGGTATATAGATGTGATTATTGTTTATAAATGCGATTATGAAGGTATATAGATGTGATTATTGTTTATAGATGCGATTATGAAGGTATATATATGCGATTATGAAGGTATATAGATGTTCTTATTGTTTATAGATGCGATTATGATGGTATATAGATGTTCTTATTGTTTATAGATGCGATTATGAAGGTATATAGATGTTCTTATTGTTTATAGATGCGATTATGAAGGTATATAGATGTTCTTATTATTTATAGATGCGATTATGAAGGTATATAGATGCGATTATGAAAGTATATAGATGTGATTATTGTTTATAGATGTGATTATGAAGGTATATAGATGCGATTATGAAGGTATATAGATGTTCTTATTGTTTATAGATGTTCTTATTGTTTATAGATGCGATTATGATGGTATATAGATGTTCTTATTGTTTATAGATGCGATTATGAAGGTATATAGATGTTCTTATTGTTTATAGATGCGATTATGAAGGTATATAGATGTTCTTATTGTTTATAGATGCGATTATGAAGGTATTCAGATGTTCTTATTGTTTATAGATGCGATTATGAAGGTATATAGATGCGATTATGAAGGTATATAGATGTTCTTATTGTTTATAGATGCGATTATGAAGGTATATAGATGCGATTATTGTTTATAGATGTGATTATTGTTTATAGATGCGATTATGAAGTTATATAGATGTTCTTATTGTTTATAGATATGATTATGAAGGTATATAGATGTTCTTATTGTTTATAGATGTGATTATTATGGTATATAGATGTTCTTATTGTTTATAGATGCGATTATGAAGGTATATAGATGTTCTTATTGTTTATAGATGCGATTATGAAGGTATAAAGATGTTCTTATTGTTTATAGATGCGATTATGAAGGTATATAGATGTTCCTATTGTTTATAGATGCGATTATGAAGGTATTCAGATGTTCTTATTGTTTATAGATGCGATTATGAAGGTATATAGATGCGATTATGAAGGTATATAGATGTTCTTATTGTTTATAGATGCGATTATGAAGGTATATAGATGTGATTATTGTTTATAGATGCGATTATGAAGGTATATAGATGCGATTATTGTTTATAGATGTGATTATTGTTTATAGATGCGATTATGAAGTTTTATAGATGCGATTATGAAGGTATATAGATGTTCTTATTGTTTACAGATGCGATTATGATGGTATATAGATGTTCTTGTTGTTTATAGATGCGATAATGAAGGTATATAGATGTTCTTATTGTTTATAGATGTGATTATTATGGTACATAGATGTTCTTATTGTTTATAGATGTTCTTATTGTTTATAGATGCGATTATGAAGGTATATAGATGTGATTATGAAGGTATATAGATGTTCTTATTGTTTATAGATGCGATTATGAAGGTATATAGATGCGATTATGAAGGTATAGAGATGTTATTATTGTTTATAGATGCGATTATGAAGATATATAGATGCGATTATTGTTTATAGATGAGATTATGAAGGTATATAGATGTTCTTATTGTTTATAGATGCGATTATTGTTTATAGATGTGATTATTGTTTATAGATGTGATTATGAAGGTATATAGATGCGATTATTGTTTATATATGCGATTATTATGGTATATAGACGTTCTTATTGTTTATAGATGCGATTATTGTTTATAGATGTGATTATGATGGTATATAGATGCAATTATGAAGGTATATAGATGTTCTTATTGTTTATAGATGCGATTAAGAAGGTATATAGATGCGATTATGAAGGTATACAGATGTTCTTATTGTTTATAGATGCGATTATGAAGATATATAGATGCGATTATTGTTTATAGATGCGATTATGAAGGTATATAGATGTTCTTATTGTTTATAGATGCGATTATGATGGTATATAGATGTTCTTATTGTTTATAGATGCGATAATGAAGGTATATAGATGTTCTTATTGTTTATAGATGCGATAATGAAGGTATATAGATGTTCTTATTGTTTATAGATGCGATTATGAAGGTATATAGATGTTCTTATTGTTTATATAGATGCTCCTATTGTTTATAGATGCGATTATGAAGGTATCTAGATTTTCTTATTGTTTATAGATGCGATTATGAAGGTATATAGATGCGATTATGAAGGTATATAGATGCTCTTATTGTTTATAGATGTGATTATGAAGGTATATAAATGTTCTTATTGTTTATAGATGCGATTATTATGGTATATAGATGTTCTTATTGTTTATAGATGAGATTATTGTTTATAGATGCGATTATGAAGGTATATAAATGTTCTTATTGTTTATAGATGCGATTATGAAGGTATATAGATTTTCTTATTGTTTATATATGCGATTATGAAGGTATATAGATGTGATTATTGTTTATAAATGCGATTATGAAGGTATATAGATGTGATTATTGTTTATAGATGCGATTATGAAGGTATATATATGCGATTATGAAGGTATATAGATGTTCTTATTGTTTATAGATGCGATTATGATGGTATATAGATGTTCTTATTGTTTATAGATGCGATTATGAAGGTATATAGATGTTCTTATTGTTTATAGATGCGATTATGAAGTCTTATTGTTTATAGATGTGATTATGTTTATAGATGCGATTATTTATAGATGCGATTATGAAGATGCGATTATGAAGGTATATAGATGTGATTATTGTTTATAGATGTGATTATAGATGCGATTATGAAGGTAAAGATATATAGATGCGATTATGAAGGTATTAGATGTTCTTATTGTTTATAGATGCGATTATGAAGGTATAGATGTCTTATTGTTTTATGAAGGTTTATAGATGCGATATAGATGCGATTATGAAGGTATATTATATAGATGCGATTATGAAGGTATATAGATGCGATTATTGTTTATAGATATATGCGATTATGTTATATAGATGTTCTTATTGTTTATAGATGCGATTATGAAGGTATATAGATGTTCTTATTGTTTATTGCGATTATGAAGGTATATAGATGTTCTTATTGTTTATAGATGCGATTATGAAGGTATATAGATGTTCTTATTGTTATAGATGTTGATTATAGATGCGATTATGAAGGTATATAGATGTTCTTATTGTTTATAGATGCGATTATGAAGGTATTCAGATGTTCTTATTGTTTATAGATGCGATTATGAAGGTATATAGATGCGATTATGAAGGTATATAGATGTTCTTATTGTTTATAGATGCGATTATGAAGGTATATAGATGCGATTATTGTTTATAGATGTGATTATTGTTTATATATGCGATTATGAAGTTATATAGATGTTCTTATTGTTTATAGATGTTCTTATTGTTTATAGATATGATTATGAAGGTATATAGATGTTCTTATTGTTTATAGATGTGATTATTATGGTATATAGATGTTCTTATTGTTTATAGATGCGATTATGAAGGTATATAGATGTTCTTATTGTTTATAGATGCGATTATGAAGGTATAAAGATGTTCTTATTGTTTATAGATGCGATTATGAAGGTATATAGATGTTCCTATTGTTTATAGATGCGATTATGAAGGTATTCAGATGTTCTTATTGTTTATAGATGCGATTATGAAGGTATATAGATGCGATTATGAAGGTATATAGATGTTCTTATTGTTTATAGATGCGATTATGAAGGTATATAGATGTGATTATTGTTTATAGATGCGATTATGAAGGTATATAGATGCGATTATTGTTTATAGATGTGATTATTGTTTATAGATGCGATTATGAAGTTTTATAGATGCGATTATGAAGGTATATAGATGTTCTTATTGTTTACAGATGCGATTATGATGGTATATAGATGTTCTTGTTGTTTATAGATGCGATAATGAAGGTATATAGATGCGATTATTGTTTATAGATGTGATTATTATGGTACATAGATGTTCTTATTGTTTATAGATGTTCTTATTGTTTATAGATGCGATTATGAAGGTATATAGATGTGATTATGAAGGTATATAGATGTTCTTATTGTTTATAGATGCGATTATGAAGGTATATAGATGCGATTATGAAGGTATAGAGATGTTATTATTGTTTATAGATGCGATTATGAAGATATATAGATGCGATTATTGTTTATAGATGAGATTATGAAGGTATATAGATGTTCTTATTGTTTATAGATGCGATTATTGTTTATAGATGTGATTATTGTTTATAGATGTGATTATGAAGGTATATAGATGCGATTATTGTTTATATATGCGATTATTATGGTATATAGACGTTCTTATTGTTTATAGATGCGATTATTGTTTATAGATGTGATTATGATGGTATATAGATGCAATTATGAAGGTATATAGATGTTCTTATTGTTTATAGATGCGATTAAGAAGGTATATAGATGCGATTATGAAGGTATACAGATGTTCTTATTGTTTATAGATGCGATTATGAAGATATATAGATGCGATTATTGTTTATAGATGCGATTATGAAGGTATATAGATGTTCTTATTGTTTATAGATGCGATTATGATGGTATATAGATGTTCTTATTGTTTATAGATGCGATAATGAAGGTATATAGATGTTCTTATTGTTTATAGATGCGATAATGAAGGTATATAGATGTTCTTATTGTTTATAGATGCGATTATTATGGTATATAGATGTTCTTATTGTTTATAGATGTTCTTATTGTTTACAGATGCGATTATGAAGGTATATAGATGTTCTTATTGTTTATAGATGCCATTATGAAGGTATATAGATGCAATTATGAAGGTATATAGATGTGATTATTATTTATAGATGCGATTATGAAGGTATATAGATGTTCTTATTGTTTATAGATGCGATTATGAAGGTATATAGATGCGATTATGAAGGTATATAGATGTTGTTATTGTTTATAGATGCGATTATGAAGATATATAGATGCGATTTTTGTTTATAGATGCGATTATGAAGGTATATAGATGTTCTTATTGTTTATAGATGCGATTATTGTTTATAGATGTGATTATTGTTTATAGATGCGATTATTGTTTATAGATGTGATTATTATTTATAGATGCGATTATGAAGGTATATAGATGTTCTTATTGTTTATAGATGCGATTATGAAGGTATATAGATGCGATTATGAAGGTATATAGATGTTATTATTGTTTATAGATGTGATTATGAAGATATATAGATGTGATTATTGTTTATAGATGCGATTATGAAGGTATATAGATGTTCTTATTGTTTATAGATGCGATTATTGTTTATAGATGTGATTATTGTTTATAGATGCGATTATGAAGGTATATAGATGCGATTATTGTTTATATATGCGATTATTATGGTATATAGATGTTCTTATTGTTTATAGATGCGATTATTGTTTATAGATGTGATTATGAAGGTATATAGATGCAATTATGAAGGTATATAGATGTTCTTATTGTTTCTAGATGCGATTATGAAGGTATATAGATGCAATTATGAAGGTATATAGATGTTCTTATTGTTTATAGATGCGACTATGAAGATATATAGATGCGATTATTGTTTATAGATGCGATTATGAAGGTATATAGATGTTCTTATTGTTTATAGATGCGATTATGAAGGTATATAGATGTTCTTATTGTTTATAGATGCGATTATGAAGGTATATAGATGCGCTTATGAAGGTATATAGATGTTCTTATTGTTTATAGATGCGATTATTGTTTAAAGATGTGATTATTGTTTATAGATGCGATTATGAAGGTATATAAATGTGATTATTGTTTATATATGCGATTATTATGGTATATAGATGTTCTTATTGTTTATAGATGCGATTATTGTTTATAGATGTGATTATGATGGTGTATAGATGCAATTATGAAGGTATATAGATTTTCTTATTGTTTATAGATGTGATTATGAAGGTATATAGATGCTCTTATTGTTTATAGATGCGATTATGAAGGTATATAGATGCTATTATTGTTTATAGATGCGATTATGAAGGTATATAGATGCGATTATGAAGGTATATAGATGTTCTTATTGTTTATAGATGCGATTATAAAGGTATATAGATGCGATTATGAAGGTATATAGATGTTCTTATTGTTTATAGGTGCGATTATGAAGGTATATAGATGTTCTAATTGTTTATAGATGCGATTATGAAGGTATATAGATGTTCTTATTGTTTATAGATGCGATTATGAAGGTATATAGATGTTCTTATTGTTTATAAATGCGATTATGACGGTATATAGATGTGATTATTGTTTATAAATGCGATTATGTAGGTATATAGATCCAATTATTGTTTATAGATGCGATTATGAAGGTATATAGATGTTCTTATTGTTTATAGATGTGATTATGAAGGTATATAGATGCTATTATTGTTTATAGATGCGATTATGAAGGTATATAGATGTTCTTATTGTTTATAGATGCGATTATGAAGGTATATAGATGCGATTATGAAGGTATATAGATGTTCTTATTGTTTATAGATGCGATTATGAAAGTATATAGATTTTCCTTTTTGTTTATAGATGCGATTATGAAGGTATATAGATGCGATTATGAAGGTATATAGATGTTCTTATTGTTTATAGATGCGATTATGAAGGTATATAGATGTTCTTATTGTTTATAGATGCGATTATGAAGGTATATAGATGCTATTATTGTTTATAGATGCGATTATGAAGGTATATAGATGTTCTTATTGTTTATAGATGCTCTTATTGTTTATAGATGCGATTATGAAGGTATATAGATGCGATTATGAAGGTATATAGATGTTCTTATTGTTTATAGATGCGATTATGAAAGTATATAGATTTTCCTTTTTGTTTATAGATGCGATTATGAAGGTATATAGATGCGATTATGAAGGTATATAGATGTTCTTATTGTTTATAGATGCGATTATGAAGGTATATAGATGTTCTTATTGTTTATAGATGCGATTATGAAGGTATATAGATGTTCTTATTGTTTATAGATGTGAGTATTGTTTATAGATGCGATTATGAAGGTATATAGATGTGATTATGAAGGTATATAGATTTTCTTATTGTTTATAGATGTGATTATGAAGGTATATAGATGCTCTTATTGTTTATAGATGCGATTATGAAGGTATATAGATGCGATTATGAAGGTATATAGATGCTATTATTGTTTATAGATGCAATTATGAAGGTATATAGATCCAATTATTGTTTATAGATGCGATTATGAAGGTATATAGATGTTCTTATTGTTTATAGATGCAATTATGAAGGTATATAGATGTGATTATTGTTTATAAATGCGATTATGAAGGTATATAGATCCAATTATTGTTTATAGATGCGATTATGAAGGTATATAGATGTTCTTATTGTTTATAGATGTGATTATGAAGGTATATAGATGCGATTATGAAGGTATATAGATGCTATTATTGTTTATAGATGCGATTATGAAGGTATATAGATGTTCTTATTGTTTATAGATGCGATTATGAAGGTATATAGATGCGATTATGAAGGTATATAGATGTTCTTATTGTTTATAGATGCGATTATGAAGGTATATAGATGTTCTTATTGTTTATAGATGCTCTTATTGTTTATAGATGCGATTATGAAGGTATATAGATGTGATTATGAAGGTATATAGATGTTCTTATTGTTTATAGATGCGATTATGAAGGTATATAGATTTTCCTTTTTGTTTAATGATGCGATTATGAAGGTATATAGATGCGATTATGAAGGTATATAGATGTTCTTATTGTTTATAGATGCGATTATGAAGGTATATAGATGTTCTTATTGTTTATAGATGCGATTATGAAGGTATATAGATGTTCTTATTGTTTATAGATGTGAGTATTGTTTATAGATGCGATTATGAAGGTATATAGATGTGATTATGAAGGTATATAGATTTTCTTATTGTTTATAGATGTGATTATGAAGGTATATAGATGCTCTTATTGTTTATAGATGCGATTATGAAGGTATATAGATGCGATTATGAAGGTATATAGATGCTATTATTGTTTATAGATGCGATTATGATGGTATATAGATCCAATTATTGTTTATAGATGCGATTATGAAGGTATATAGATGTTCTTATTGTTTATAGATGCAATTATGAAGGTATATAGATGCGATTATGAAGGTATATAGATGTTCTTATTGTTTATAGATGCAATTATGAAGGTATATAGATGTTCTTATTGTTTATAGATGCTCTTATTGTTTATAGATGCGATTATGAAGGTATATAGATGCTATTATTGTTTATAGATGCGATTATGAAGGTATATAGATGCTATTATTGTTTATAGATGCGATTATGAAGGTATATAGATGTTCTTATTGTTTATAGATGCGATTATGAAGGTATATAGATGCGATTATGAAGGTATATAGATGTTCTTATTGTTTATAGATGCGATTATGAAGGTATATAGATGTTCTTATTGTTTATAGATGCTCTTATTGTTTATAGATGCGATTATGAAGGTATATAGATGTGATTATGAAGGTATATAGATGTTCTTATTGTTTATAGATGCGATTATGAAGGTATATAGATTTTCCTTTTTGTTTATAGATGCGATTATGAAGGTATATAGATGCGATTATGAAGGTATATAGATGTTCTTATTGTTTATAGATGCGATTATGAAGGTATATAGATGTTCTTATTGTTTATAGATGCGATTATGAAGGTATATAGATGTTCTTATTGTTTATAGATGTGAGTATTGTTTATAGATGCGATTATGAAGGTATATAGATGTGATTATGAAGGTATATAGATTTTCTTATTGTTTATAGATGTGATTATGAAGGTATATAGATGCTCTTATTGTTTATAGATGCGATTATGAAGGTATATAGATGCGATTATGAAGGTATATAGATGCTATTATTGTTTATAGATGCGATTATGAAGGTATATAGATCCAATTATTGTTTATAGATGTGATTATGAAGGTATATAGATGTTCTTATTGTTTATAGATGCAATTATGAAGGTATATAGATGTGATTATTGTTTATAAATGCGATTATGAAGGTATATAGATCCAATTATTGTTTATAGATGCGATTATGAAGGTATATAGATGTTCTTATTGTTTATAGATGTGATTATGAAGGTATATAGATGCGATTATGAAGGTATATAGATGCTATTATTGTTTATAGATACGATTATGAAGGTATATAGATGTTCTTATTGTTTATAGATGCGATTATGAAGGTATATAGATGCGATTATGAAGGTATATAGATGTTCTTATTGTTTATAGATGCGATTATGAAGGTATATAGATGTTCTTATTGTTTATAGATGCGATTATGAAGGTATATAGATGCGATTATGAAGGTATATAGATGTTCTTATTGTTTATAGATGCGATTATGAAGGTATATAGATGTTCTTATTGTTTATAGATGCTCTTATTGTTTATAGATGCGATTATGAAGGTATATAGATGTGATTATGAAGGTATATAGATGTTCTTATTGTTTATAGATGCGATTATGAAGGTATATAGATTTTCCTTTTTGTTTATAGATGCGATTATGAAGGTATATAGATGCGATTATGAAGGTATATAGATGTTCTTATTGTTTATAGATGCGATTATGAAGGTATATAGATGTTCTTATTGTTTATAGATGCGATTATGAAGGTATATAGATGTTCTTATTGTTTATAGATGTGAGTATTGTTTATAGATGCGATTATGAAGGTATATAGATGTGATTATGAAGGTATATAGATTTTCTTATTGTTTATAGATGTGATTATGAAGGTATATAGATGCTCTTATTGTTTATAGATGCGATTATGAAGGTATATAGATGCGATTATGAAGGTATATAGATGCTATTATTGTTTATAGATGCGATTATGAAGGTATATAGATCCAATTATTGTTTATAGATGTGATTATGAAGGTATATAGATGTTCTTATTGTTTATAGATGCAATTATGAAGGTATATAGATGTGATTATTGTTTATAAATGCGATTATGAAGGTATATAGATCCAATTATTGTTTATAGATGCGATTATGAAGGTATATAGATGTTCTTATTGTTTATAGATGTGATTATGAAGGTATATAGATGCGATTATGAAGGTATATAGATGCTATTATTGTTTATAGATACGATTATGAAGGTATATAGATGTTCTTATTGTTTATAGATGCGATTATGAAGGTATATAGATGCGATTATGAAGGTATATAGATGTTCTTATTGTTTATAGATGCGATTATGAAGGTATATAGATGTTCTTATTGTTTATAGATGCGATTATGAAGGTATATAGATGTTCTTATTGTTTATAGATGCGATTATGAAGGTATATAGATGTTCATATTGTTTATAGATGCGATTATGAAGGTATATAGATGTTCTTATTGTTTATAGATGCTCTTATTGTTTATAGATGCGATTATGAAGGTATATAGATGTGATTATGAAGGTATATATATGCTCTTATTGTTTATAGATGTGATTATGAAGGTATATATATGCTCTTATTGTTTATAGATGCGATAATGAAGGTATATAGATGTGATTATTGTTTATAGATGTAATTATGAAGGTATATAAATGTGATTATGAAGGTATATAGATGTTCTTATTGTTTATAGATGCGATGATGATGGTATATAGATGTTCTTATTGTTTATAGATGCGATTATGAAGGTATATAGATGTTCTTATTGTTTATAGATGTGATTATGAAGGTATATAGATGCGATTATGAAGGTATATAGATGTTCTCATTGTTTATAGATGTGATTATGAAGGTATATAGATGTGATTATTGTTTATAGATGCGATTATGATGGTATATAGATGTTCTTATTGTTTATAGATGCGATTATGAAGGTATATATAAATATATATATTTAGGTCGGGGCTTCTATTGTCATATCTTCCTAGTGAAAAAAAATTTGGGAAAGTATTGGTTGATGCTGAACTTGAAGATTCTGAACAAATCGGTTTGTTACAATCATTTTCGGATGGACACGATCTATTCAATAATGAAGTTACTGACGATTGCTTTATGGCATCCCTTAGATCTAATGGATGCTTATTTGCACGTCCCGATATCCCAAGCTTCCCAACGGTTTCTCTGTATAGCTCTCAACCTGTGGAGTTCAATATGGCATCTCCTTTTCAGAGCCCTGCCGTTCGGACTTTCATTCTCCCTCAGGAGCTTTACAAAAGTAATAAAAGCTCTGAAGCTAAGAGGAATATCGGTCGTCCTGTATCTGGACAATCTATTATTCTTTGCAGATTCCAAAGGCCAGGTTCTGATGAAGTTCTCTGGCTCACCTCAAGAACCTAGGTTTGCTCCTAAATTTAGAAAAATCTAATTTGGAGCCAGCACAGAAGATGAAGTTCCTGGGCTATAAAATAAACTTGGTGCTTCAGAAAGTTTTCCTCCCACAGGAGAAGATAAAGTCCAATCTGTGGTGTGGCAGATTCAAACCAATCTCTGTTTCAGTCCGGTCAGCCATGGCAGTTTTGAGACTTCTCACGGCATCCATTCCAGCCAGACTACATTCCCAGCCTCTCCAGATAAACATCCTACAAAGATGGCCACACCAAGAGCCTCTAGAAATACAAATCAGGCTCACCTCAAACGTAAAACGAGTGCTCCTGGTGGTGGCGGGATTTAACCAACCTAGCAAGAGGTTTCCCCTGGGTCTTTCCCCTAGACAAACATCTATCGACGGATGCGAGTGCTTTGGTTTGGGGAGCTTACTTGGGTGGCCAGACGGCCAGGGTGCCTGGTCCAAAGCAGAAGCACGGAAGTCCTCAAATTGGTGGGAACTGAAGGCCATTTTTCTCAGACTCCGAGCCTTTCAACAGGCAGTCAGGGGGCAACATGTGCAAGTACTCTCGGAAAATACAACAGCGGTAGCTTATTTAGTAAAACAGGAAGGAACCAGGAGCGAAGGACTCTTGGAGCTAGCCAGTCAGCTGCTTACTTGGGGAGAGTGAAATGTGGCCCCTCTGTCAGCAGTAAACCTAAAGGGATCCCAAAATCTGTTAGCAGACCTACTAAACTGGTGTTAGGACCACAGATATCAGGGTGCCTTGACGAGGCTCTGTGGCTTACGCATGCATTTGCAAATGCGTGCGGACTAAACCCCTGCATACTGTTAGGTTAATTTGTTTTTCTGCGAGCTGGTGGTAAGTAGGCTTGTTTTTTTTTCCTGGGCATTCCCCGGGCTTTGTTGTTATCTGCTTTAGCCTTTATCTGTTATCTGCTTTAGCCTTCCAATGTCTCTTACTGCGATAGCCAGCTGTAGATGGGGGCGGTGGCAAGTTTTTGTTATCACATAGTGTTTGTATTGGTCCAGCAACGCACCAACACCTTTGCAACCATTGTGCAATCTGCTGGGGGTTTGGTGTGCTCCTGTACCTTTAAGAACGGGTGGGCTCCCCTTCAGTCCACCTGCCCTCATCTACCCATTAGAATGTATGTGCCTCCACTGTGGGGGCACTCATAGTTTAGTGTTAGGACCACAGATATCAGGGTGCCTTGACGAGGCTCTGTGGCTTACGCATGCATTTGCAAATGCATGCGGACTAAACCCCTGTTTTTAACGCATACTGTTAGACAGGTTAATTTGGTTGTCTGCGAGCTGGTGGTAAGTAGGCTGGTTTTTTTCCTGGGCATTCCCCAGGCTTTGTTGTTATCTACTAAGCAGAAGAAGAGTGGTAGTAGCAGAGTGGAGTCTGAACCAAGAAGTCTTCTTGATGGTCACTGAAGTATGGGGACAACTTCAAATAGATCTGTTTGCGAGCCAGCAGAACTCAAAAGTACGGATATTTTTCTCACTCCGCTGGGCCGTAGGCATAGATGCTTTTGCCCATCCCTGGCATTACCAGCTGTGCTATGCTTCCCCCCCCCCCTTCCCGCTAATACCGCTGGTCCAAAGGAAGTTCAGGGAGGAAAATGCTAATCTGATCCTGGTCACTCCCTTCTGGCCAAAAAGGCCCTGGTTCATGACTTTGCTAAATCTGGCTGCAAAACCTCCCTGGAGGCTACCATCCAGAAAGTACCTACTAACTCAGGGGTCCCTGAACCATCCGGAACCAGGCTGGCTACAACTAACTACTTGGTTTCTGAAGAAGACCTCCTAAAAGCCAAGGGACTGTCAGAAAAACTCGTGAAGACCCTACTCTCCAATAGGGAGGAAGTAACTCGGGCCATTTACCTGAAAGTATGGAAAAAGTTAAATTCCTGGTGCTCTTCTAGAGGCTTCCTGGTAAAAGATACAATTTCAGTTTTAGGATTCCTCAATGACGGAATGGAGAAGAGGCTGGCAGCCAGCACCCTTAAAACCCAGGTGGCGGCTCTTTCATTTAAAAAAAAAAAAAAAAAACTTTGTCCAAAGAGGTGTTCATTTTGAGATATTTTAGGGCACTTGCACGGAATAGGCTGCTAGCCCTTAAAGTTTTTGAACCCCTACAGGAAGCATCCCTTAAACAATTGAGTTCTTAAAACAATTTTTCTGGTAGCCATCATGTCAGCCGGAAGGGTCAGTGAGCTTCAGGCCTTGGCAGTCACAGAACCCTTTCTGAAGGTTTTTTCTGATTGGGTAATCCTTCAGACGGACCTGGCATTTCTACCCAAGGTTTCCACAACTTTTCACCGTTCACAAGAAAGTTTTACCCACTTTCTCTTCAGCTCCTGCTAATCCAGGAGAAGCTTTTAATACACTGGATGTAAGGCGATACCTGCTACATTGCCTAATAGTCACTAAAGAGTTTAGGAAATCAAATGCTCTTTGTAATCTTCTCAGGACCCCGTAAAGGGGAGAAGACTTCCAAGAGCACTCGTGGTAGGTGGCTTAAATGGGCAATCACAGAGGCCAACAAAGCTAGGAGAGAAGTACCCCCCTCAGGTATAGCTGCTCGCTCTATGAGATCAATGGCAGTTTACTGGGCCGAAAGGGCCAGTGCTATGCCTGAACAAATATACAAGGCTGCCACCTAGTCCAACTTCTCTACATTTCTCCAACACTATAGGTTGGACCTGCTGTCCTCTGCAGATCAAGCCTTCGGTAGGAAGGTGCTGCAGGCGGTGGTCCCACCCTAGGGTAAGTTTCTCGGTTATCCTCGCCAAGGTTGTCCTGAAAGGCGATTTGCGAAAGAAATACTGTCACCGGTAAGTCTAAGAGCTTTTCTGGACAACTGTTACTACCCTCCCTGTTATCTTAGAAGTGGTTTAAGTATCTGTCATGATTGTTTGGTATTTTTCTGTGCTTTGTCTTTCAGCTTGTCAGAGACCACACAATAACAGGCCATGGTGGAAGAGGAGGGATTTAAAGGCTGCATGTGTTTCCTGGAAAATGGGCGCATCTGCGCTCTCTCCAAGCAGGGGCGGGCTGGGCAGGGGGGCAGGGATACAATTTCCCCCCAGGCCGCTCTGATTCCCTGTAAAAAGGCTGATGTGCTGCCAGCTGGGAACTGAGCATGTGCAGTTGGCCGAGTGTTACTGCTCGGGTGACTCTGGAGGGAGGCTGACAGGGCTGGATAACAGTCCAGAAGTGTGCAGGAACATTAGTGCTGTCACTATCATGTCACAGTGCTGTTCCCTGCTTCTGAGCTGAGCTGACAGTCTGAGTCCATTCAGAGCACAGCCAAATGGAAGAAGGTGGATCCGCTCTGCCTCCTCCAGCCCCCTCTCTCACTGTGCCCGCCCACACTCTGGGCAGCCTGTGTGCTGCGTCTGTGAATAGGACGTGTGGGCGGGAACATTCAAACAGATCCATCCGACGGTGTTCTTCTGTATGGGACGCTCTGGAAGCTGTTAACCGAGCCAGTGAGCCTTCTGCCTCCTTCCTTCCAAGTAAGTGAGCTGTGACCGGCCTCTCCCCCTTCTCTCCCAAATTCTCCCCCCCCCCCCCTCTTTCTGCAGATAAGGAGGCTTCTTTCAGCAGCCTGTGCAGTATCTGGTCCTGTGTACTATGTAGTGGGCTCACACTGGGTTTCTGCAGTTTGGCTGCAGTGTTGGTGATCTCACTGTCTTCCTGCATGTTACTCCCCCCGTCCCATAGACTTCTATTAGTTTGCACATCTTTGCTGCATTTTCTGAAAGTGCACAAAAACAGCTGCATGCTGCATCATTGGTGTGCTATAAAAAAAACTGCAGCAAAAACGCACAACCTAAAAGAAGCCTATGGGACTGCGGCTAAGGAAAACTGTGTACATAAGCACTGCGACCAAACCGCAGCACACCAGTCTGCGCCCAAAGGCTTGTACACACTTGCAGCAGGCACTGCCACTCCGCTGAAAAGTGATTAATGCTCAGGTCACTTTTGCTCATGCTCAGTGGCTCCAACTAGAGCTGTCAGTTTTTTTATTTTGTTCAACTCGTCTGATTGAACCAAAAAAGAAAAAAAAAAGTGGTGCGTACAAGGCTTTACTAGGTTGATAAAGGAATCAAGCAATTTTGTCGAGGAGTGGTCTCCCTGTGCGGACAATTTGAAGCGATGTCTCTCTCTGTCAGTGGTGTCTGGTGCTCAAAATGTTTTGGGGGGGTTGGTGCAAACTAAACAATACTGAGAAAATACCCCCATCAATTGCAGCCTCACTCTGCCATTAAATGCAGCCACTGTGTCCCATCAATTGCAGCGTCACTCTGCCCATAAATTGCAGCCTCACTGTGCCCATCAGATGCAGCCACTGTGCCCATCAGATGCAGCCACTGTGCCCATCAGATGCAGCCACTGTGCCCATCAGATGCAGCCACTGTACCCATCAGATGCAGCCACTGTGCCCATCAGATGCAGCCACTGTGCCCATCAGATGCAGCCACTGTGCCCATCAGATGCAGCCACTGTTACCCCCCCTGTCGGCATTTAACCAGCACCCCACCCTGCCTGCTCGCTGTCTGACCGTCACTTACCCCATTTTGGTGGCAGGTCAGACAGCGGGTAAGGCAGCGACTCCTGTGTTCTCTATGCTTCCTCCATGCTTTTCCTCCTGCTAGACATCCAATAGGAGCGCCTGTCCTTTCAGCCAATCAGGTTACGGGTATCGGACCCGCTCTTCCTGATTGGCAGAGAGGCGGTTCAGTGTTAGAAAAGAAAATATTCATATATTCATTGGGAGCAGTGAATGAATTAGAACATATGTGTGTCATGGGAGCATGAGCCAGCAGCAGAGGAGGAGATCACATCCTTAAATCTCACCCAGGGTTCATGCTGGGACTTGTAGTCCTTTAATTTTGGGGATGTGACACCCCAAAAGTGAAGGACTAAAGGTCCCAGCATGAACCCCTCAGAGCTCAGGGTGTGTCACACACCCCTGCCCCCCCCCCAACTAGAGAAGGACTACAGATCCCACTGTCCCAGCTTAAACCCCTCAGAGCTGAGGATGTGTGTCCCCCCGGCCCTTCAACTAGTGAAGGACTACAGGTCACAGCATGAACCCCTCAGAGCTGAGGATGTGTCACCCCCCCCCCAATTAGTGAAGGACTACAGGGCACAGCATGAACCCGTGGGATCTAAGGGGACACATCCTTAGATCTCAGGGGTTAATGGTGGGACTTGTAGTTCGTCACTAGTTGCGGAGGGGGGGGGGTCAGGTCCTCAGCTCTGAGGGATTCATACAGGGACTTGCTTGCAGTTTAGTTCCTGCAGACCATGGTAATACAAGTCCTGGAGGGACACATTGTCCTCCCTGCCCCCCCTCCCTCCACCTTTGTGATCATGAAAAACCTTAGATTGTTTTCCCGATCCATCACTTTGCCACCACCGGTTCTATGGGCCACATGACTGGACTTGCCCCCCAGGCTTAAGGCTGCCAGCCCTCCCCTGTCTCCAAGGTTGTCCTGAAAGGCTCTTAGAAATAAATACCATCACTGGTAAGTCTAACTAAGTCTTTTGAGCCCTCAATAGGCAGGGGGATGAACCCTGGCCACTAGAGGCCTCAATTGGGTGTTTGCATGTGATGGCCATCTTTTTGTGGTCTCTGCCAGCAGTTATTTTTGTTGGACAGCTGTTTATATACAAAACAGTTTTTTTTTTTTTTTTTTTTTAAAGTAGCTCTGCCATGGCTGCTCTTCCAGGCGGCCTGGACCTTTTTGCCAGTGAGCAGAGCTAAGGGGGTTGGTGCTGGCTGAGCTGTGCTACATCTTTTCTGGTTGGGGCATCAACCCCTGCCTGTCTCAGGCTCTGTCTCCAGGAGGGTGGCTGAAGCCCCTCGGGGGGCCCCTGGAAATGGATTAACCACCTGGGCTGTGCTGGTGCCTCCTACTGGTTTGTTGGGACCAGAGACATGTTTCCCTGGCCAACAGGTATATGGCAGCCCATGGGCAACTGCCTTCCTGGGGAGGGGGGGAGGCCCATCCATGTTTTTCCTTTGGCCTGCCTGTGGGTGTGTCATGCCCATCGATGGTGGCTGCAGGGGGTTTTACACCCACCTTGTTGCCTTGGGATGCCAGCTGAGCCTCGTGGCCCCTCTGTTGGAGTGAATGCATCTTCTGTTTGCCCTGCATTCTTCCCCATGGTCCTACAGGGATATCTCGGGGCTGCGAGCCGTGACGGGTACTGTAGGACTGTTGGGAGTTTGCCTACGCTGCACACCTTGACAATTGGCACAGGACCTGTTACTGCTGCTCCCCCTCAAGCTCTCCATTCACAGATGTACCTTGGTGGGTATTGTGGCTCGAGGGCTGGCTGATGACCAGGCCCCTGTGAGGCTTGTTGTCCAGGCCCTGCCAGAAGTATATTCCCTGAGGTACTGCCTTGGACGTTATGCAGCTCCTCAAGGCTGGCGTGTGTTTTTCCTTTCTTTCATACTACTGACCACAGCAGGGACAGCGTTTTGTCTGTAGCTTTGGATTTTGTTCTCACTGCACTCAGAGGCTTCACTGAGGTCTGGTCACGTGGTAGAATTTCCTTCTTATTCACCTGAGAGGCTACAAACTAAAATTACATTCCTGTCCGCCAGTCAGGTTTTTTTCTTCCAATTTTGAGGCTTTTTGCCATCACGTCTGCGTGCCCTATATGGGGCTGTGCAGATTCTGCTCCTTTGAGGAGTGGTCGTTCTGGTGTCAGAGGTGGAGAGATTATGGGGTTTCTACTCCAATCTGTTCACAGTTCCCACGATGGATGGGGTTCGCCCGATCCTGGACCTCAAAGGCCTGTATGTCTTTGTGCGGATTCCTAAGTTCAGATTGGAATTCATTCCGTTGGCCATGGCCTCCATTCACCAGGTTTTTTTTCTTTTTTCTGGTGCCTATAGACATCAAGGACGCTAACCTACACTTTCCTATCTGCGTGGGACATGAGCGGGGACACATTACCAAGTGGTTTACCTGCCCTTTGTTTTGGCCTTTGCTTCCTGGGTGTTTACCAAAGTGTCTTCCCCGGTCCCGGCCTTGCTGAGACAATGGGAGATTGCCGTACTCGGCTACCTGGATGACTTGCTCCTGCAGGTGGAGTCTCGTTCGCCCCTGCTAGACAGTGGGAAGATCACCATGCTTTGAGGTTGTCCCGACTCTCTGGAAGTCTGTGTTGAACCCATCCAAGTGCTTGGAGTGTCTGAGGCTGATCCTCGATTTTGTAGCAGGCCAAGGTGTTCCCTTCCATTGGACAAACTACAGGAACTCTGGCAGTGGTCCAGCAGCCTTTGAATTTCAAGCAGCCGCTCTAAATTTTTGCAGGCAAGTTGTGGGCTGTTCCGTAAGTTCAGTTCCATGCAAGAACACTGCAGTAGACAATTCTGTCCAAATTGAACAGGTCTTTTGCTTTCTTGGACATTTGCATTCACCTGGAGCGATTGACGAGGGCCTCTTCTCTAGTGCCTGCGATCTTTGGTTCTATGGAACGTAATGTCCTTCCTTCCCTATCGTTGGGCTGGCATGGAGTCTTGGGATTGGATTTTACTTATGGTCATTGGATTCCAGAGGAGGCTCAACTGTCCCATCAATGTCCTGGCTAGTCAAGTTGTCGTTGACACATAGGAGGGGGAAGACAGAATATGACAGTTGGAGAAACTGGAGTTAGACTTACCGATAACTGTTTCCATGGGTCTTCCAGGACAGCTCATGAGATATAGGCAGCTTCTCCAACACAAACACATCACCAAGTAGACTTTAAAAGCAAGTCTCTCTGCTGAAGTGGTCAGTTTTTACCCAGGATCTGGCTGTCCTGGAGGACTCATGGAAACAGAGTTGGCAGGAAGTCTAACTGGTCTTACCTACTGGCAACTGAAAAGACTAAGCAGTAGGGTGTTGGCCTAAAATGCTGACATGACTTCAATACTTCAGGAATATTAGGGAATACTAAAAACCCACTCAAACAAGCCTCCGGACCTTCTCACGTGGGCGTGCCAAGCGTGGCGATGCCGACGCACCTGACACCCAGGTGCCCATACTATAGTCCGCAGCGAGACGGGAAAACAGCGAGACCCGCCAACCAGCGCCAACTTTTTTTTTGTCATTTTTTCAACTGTCATCACTTGTGATTTTATTTTCAACTTTCGTTTTTTGTTTTTTCCTACTGTCATTTTTGGGGGGTTTCCAACTGTCGGTTTTGTTTTTCCTACTGTCATTTTCTCCAACTGCCATATTTTATAATTTTTTCCAACTGAAATTTTATCATTTTTTTACACCTGTCATATATTGTCATTTCTTCCAACTGTCATATTTTAATTTTTTCCAACTCATCATTTGTTGCTCCAACTGTCTTTGTCTCCAACTATCATATTTTGACATTTTTTCCAACTGTCATGTCATCTTTTCAACTAATTTTTTTTCCAACTGACATATTTCGTAATTTTCCCCCAAAATCGTCCAAAATTTACCAAAATCGCACTTTTACCCCAAAATCATCTAAAATAGCCCAGAATCGCACCTGTTGCCCAAAATCAATTTTTTGCCTAAAATCATACTTTCCTGACAGACTCCATGGCAGCCAACGTGTGGGTTTAGTCCCGCCTCCACTACCCTATAGGACGTTACTCCCATAAATCTTTGCTCCCTGCCAGAGGCCGTGTTCTTTTTTTGTCCTCCTCCGAAGGACCTATACTATGTCTTTTCTACCTGAAGATTATCGTTTCCCCCTGTGATACGGACTGGCCGAGCGACTGGGAGTCGCACATTTCCAATAAGCTCTGGCTACTAGCGGAGTATGGAAAGGGGCATATGGAAGAGGCGCTGAAGAGGTGTGTTCCTGGTCACTGACAAGGCAGAACCGCGTTATGGTCGTTAATCCTAGCTACTAGCAGGTGACTGTTTCCCCCTACAAAGTCCGGCATGTAAGTCTTTCCTACCTTCGGCCAAACGATCGTTCACAGGAGGGGTGAGTTTTGTTATCTGCATGGCAGCCTGTTTCTGTATTGTTCTGTGCCTTTGCCTGGTCCCGTGTCCCCATACACCGCTGGTGCGGTGTGTCTGGTCATCATGGCGGCTGGTTCCTTGTGCGTTCCAGCCGCCGAGTCCCTTCCTCGTTCGCCGCGCGGTCGTTCTGCGCATGCGCAGAGCCAGCGCGAGAACGAGGCTTGGTTCGCGCATGCGCGTAGCGGTATTCGCGCATGCGCACTAGCATCGTGGCCGTCGCGCTGATGACGTCACGATAGGCGGCAGATTTAAAAAGGGAAAGACAGCTTTCAGGCTTTGGAATGCCTGTAAGTCTGCAGAAGCACTCCAGAGAGCCCGTTTTTGCTACAAAAGGTAGGGAATCCTCGGTGGTCTGCTCTGCTGTCTTTGTGGTTGATGTTTTTTCTAGTTTTTTGATTTGGGTCAATTCTGATTGCAGTATAATGGACCTTCCCGGACCACTTGTGCCGTCACCGCCTGCTAGTGGCCAGCCCTCTCGCAGCAGGTATTTTGGGGGGGGCATTCCCTGGGGTGCCTGCTGGGGGAGGGGGGAGGGTGGAACATCATCATAGGTGATGTTCCGCTGACACGGTGGATCTGTCTTTTTCTTTCAGCCCTTCCAGGTCTACTCAACACCGGAGTTCGCATAAAGGAAGCGGTTCATCAAAATCCCGCCGGCACTCCTCTTCCAGATCTAGACACCACGGTTCTTCTGCAAGATCCAGTCATCGTAGCCGGGAACCATCCCGCTCTTCCACGACTCGCCCCAGCCATTCTGAAGGGTCATGCTGGGGGTGTAGGGCTCAAGTCCCTAGGGACAAGTCCCTTTGTGATGCCTGTTATGTAAAGGCGACTGGAGAAAGGACTGACTCTGACCAACAGTTAAAGTCTATGGTTGAGAAGATGGTCAAGGACAGCTTAAAGGAGCTGGAAGCCCCTCATGTATCTCCTGTAGAGTCGCCCAGATCTCCTGTGAGGGATACCCAGGTTCAAGATACTTGGGAAGCCTCGTTACCAAGCCATCCATCCGCGGATCTCTCCGATAGTGAATCTGAGGAAGATGTGGCTGGTTCCGGTTTTGATTTTTCTCTGCTCCCTCCTTTGGTCAAAGCCATCAAGGAAACCTTGAATTGGGAAGAGCCGGTGACGGCTCCAGCGAAGCAGAGAAAATTTTTCAAACAATTAAAGAAGGAGCGGATCAGCTTTCCCTTTCTGTCAGAACTAGGAGAGGTTATTACGGAAGAATGGGGAAAGGTAGAGAAGAAGAACTCTCTCCTGCCAAAAATTCAGAAGCTGTACCCATTCAGAGAAGAAGAGGTAAAACAGCTGGAATCACCCCCTCTAGTGGATGCGGCAGTAATGCGGTTGGTCAGACATGTGACCCTTCCCTTAGAGGACACGGTCTCCTTCAAGGACGCTCTAGACAGGAGAATTGATTCTGACCTGAAGCGGGTCTACCTTATGGCTGGCACGGCCTGTAAACCGGCCCTGGCTCTGGCAGCCTTGTCTAGAGCGATGGAGGTCTGGTCCGACAGTGTCGACGAGACACTCAGGGGTGTCTCAGAAGAGCTAGCCAGGAGTTCTCCTATACAGGAGCTGAGGCTGGCCTCGGCTTTCTTGGGGGAGGCCTCAATTGACATTATTCGTCTCTTGTCTCGAGTTATGCTATCCTCTGTGACTGCCAAGCGTGCCCTGTGGCTCCGTCCTTGGCTGGCCGACCCGGCATCTAAGCAGGTTTGGTGCCGGATCCCCTTTGACGGTTCGTCTTTGTTTGGGAATAGGTTGGATAGTGCTATAACTCGGGCCACGGGCGGTAAGTCTGGGTTCCTTCCCCAAGACAGGCGCCAACAAAATCCCAGAGGTTCATTTCCAAGGAAGCAAGGTCAAGACCGTGCCAGGGAGGCACGCAGTTACAGGCCCGGGAAGGAATTCTCCAGGTCTTGGAGGTCCAGGCAATCATCTTTCAAAAAAGCTACAAAAAGCAGTTTGTCGGGTGAGAAACAACCGACCAAGTCCTTTTGAGAGCGAGCCCGTCCAGACGGACCGGGTGGGAGCTCGCCTGCTCCTTTTTCGGCACGTCTGGGCGGCCTCAATCCAGGATTTCTGGACCGTCAGGACGGTTTCCTCAGGACACACTTGGACGTTCAGCAGGGTCCCCAAGTGCAGGTGTGTCCCCACATCCATTCCAACATCAGAAGGAAAAAGGATGATACTTTCAGCCTACGTAAAATCTTTATTGGAACAAGGCGCAGCTATTCCCGTGCCAGTCGAGCAACGTGGTATGGGAATATATTCCCCTCTTTTCTTAGTCCAGAAGAAGAGCGGGGCGTGGAGACCCGTAATAGACCTGACATATCTGAACCGCTTCATAAAGAAGGAGAGGTTCAAGATGGAGACCCTGGCCACAATCCAACAGTCAGTACAGCCAGGGGATTGGATGGTCTCCATAGACCTAAAAGACGCCTACTTCCACGTGCCCGTCGCAACAGACTTCCAACAGTTCCTGCGGTTCTCCATAGACCAGGTTCATTTACAATTCACTTGCCTTCCCTTCGGTCTGTCCACTTCTCCACGTACCTTCTCGAAGGTCCTACTAGCAATCGTAGCTCTGCTAAGGATCAGAAAAATCCGGATCCATCACTACTTGGACGATCTACTCTTGTTGGCTCAGGACAGAAGTTGTCTAGTAGATCACAGAGATCAGACCATCTCAACGCTCAAGGAGTTCGGATGGCTCCTGAATACGGAAAAAAGCCAGCTGGAACCTTCACAGTATCTCGTGTTCCTGGGAGCATTCTTCAACACGGTGAGAGGTACCATCTCTCTGCCCGAGGAAAAGGTCAGAATAGTGCGAGACAGGATCCACCTGGCTCTCGCGTCTCCTCATCTCAGCACTCGGTATTGCCTGAAGGTCATAGGCACCATGGTGTCCACAATACCGATGGTGAAGTGGGCACAGTGGAGAATGCGTCCTTTTCAGAAGGGTTTTCTTCTCCAGTGGTCGGGAGACAAAGTCCAGACAATTCGTGTCACTCAAGTCATGAGGAGTTCCCTCTTCTGGTGGCTTCAGCGAGAGAACCTGCTGAATTGCCATTCCCTTCTTCCGATCAGGTGGATAACAGTAACATCAGATGCCAGCAACAGAGGTTGGGGGGGCCCATTGTCTGATGGAGGTGGCTCAGGGCACTTGGGACTTTCCCTCTCGAGGGATAGTCTCGAACGTCCTGGAGTTGCGTGCAGCCTTCCTAGCTCTGGTGGCCTTCCCTCATCTGATATCGGGAGAGTCGGTTGTTCTCAGATTGGACAACACAACAGCTGTTGCCTACATAAGGAAACAAGGGGGCACCAGGAGTCGTTCCCTACTGACGGAAGTGGAACCTATCATGCGTTGGGCACAGAGGAATCTAGCCAACCTGACGGCAACCTATGTTCCCGGGGTTCTCAACGTCCAAGCGGACTTTCTCTCAAGGGTGCAGCTGGACAACAACGAGTGGGCTCTGCACGAGGAGGTGTTCAGTTGGGTGGTATCCCTAGGGATCTCTCCAGAAGTGGATCTCTTTGCCTCCTAGTACAACAGGAAGCTGGCGAGATACTACTCGCGGTTCAGGGATCCACAAGCCTACGGGGTGGATGCACTAACGGAGCGCTGGTGGTTCCGCACAGCCTATGCCTTCCCTCCAACTCCGATCATCTTTCAATTCCTGAGGTGACTCAGATGGGAGGAAGTGGAGATGGTGGCTATAATCCCACACTGGCCCAACAGACCGTGGTTTCCTCTCCTGTCTCTGCTCAGCTTCCGGGACCCAGTTCCTCTTCCGACCCGTCGGGACCTGCTCTCCCAGGGCACGATCCTCCACCCGTGTCCAGGTCACCTACAGTTGAAGGCCTGGTTCTTGAGAGGGGAAGGTTGGAGGCACTAGGGTGTCCCAAGGAGGCTATTCCCACCCTCCTGAGTGCAAGGAGGCGTAGCACCAACAAGGTATATGAGCGGATCTGGGCAAGATTTTCGTCCCATATGTCTTCCAGAGCCAATTCATGTGGTTCCCCGGCAGTTCAGGACATCCTAAGTTTCCTGCAGTCAGGTCTGGACCTACCCTTGTCGGTCAGTTCCCTTCGTGTTCAGGTGTCAGCTATTTCCGCCTTCACGGGAGTGTCATGGGCCAAACATGCCCTTATCCAACAATTTTTCAAAGGGGCAATGAGACTGAGACCCCAAAGGAAGCCCAGATTCCCTAAATGGGATCTGCCTCTTGTTTTGGACTTTTTCTCTCATCTGGACAAGTCGCTTTCTGTCAGAGAGCTTACGTTAAAAACCGCTTTTTTAGTGGCCGTCACCTCGGCGAAGAGGGTGTCTGAAATCCAGGTTCTAGGAGCCAAAGAACCTTTCCTAACCTTCTTTCCAGACAGAGTGGTTCTGGTTCCGATGTTAGGGTCAAACCCTAAAGTCACCTCAGTTTTTCACCAGAATCAAGAAATTTCTCTACCCACCTTCAGGTCCACTGGAGTCTCAGATGTTCACCCTCTGGATGTTGGGGGTTCCCTGAAACAATACTTAGAAGTTACAGCCTCATTCCGCCAGTCAGACTATCTGTTCGTCCTGTTCTATGGGAAACACAAGGGCTCCCGAGCATCAGTCAGATCTATTGCTGCTTGGATAGTTCAAGCGATCCAGTGGGCGTATAAGGAGAAGGGCTTGGCTCCTCCTCAGGCGGTGACAGCACACTCAACCAGAAGTCTCTCAACTTCGTGGGCAGCCTCGCGCCATGTAGCTCCTGATGTGATATGCAGAGCGGCGTCTTGGTCGTCAATCCATACTTTTATGTCACACTACTGTGTTGAGCCAGCGGCTCTGTCTTCAGTTGATTTTGGTGCTAAAGTTTTGTCAATTGACGGTGTCAAATAAATCTTTGTTTGTTCAGCATTTTGCCCACCCGGGTGTGTATGGCGAGTTATTTCCCACACGTTGGCTGCCATGGAGTCTGTCAGGAAAACGGAAAATTCCTATCAAAATACTTACCGTAATTTTCCTTTCCTGATGGACTCCATGGCAGCCGGAGTTCCCTCCCAAATGGCTGGAGTAGGATAGTTACCGAACACGGCCTCTGGCAGGGAGCAAAGATTTATGGGAGTAACGTCCTATAGGGTAGTGGAGGCGGGACTAAACCCACACGTTGGCTGCCATGGAGTCCATCAGGAAAGGAAAATTACGGTAAGTATTTTGATAGGAATTTTCCGTTTTTTGCCCAAAATTGCCCAAATAGCACAAGTTTGGAAGATTTTGGGCAATAAGTGCGATTTTGGGTGATTGTAGGCAAAAAGTGCAATTTTGGCCAATTTCGCCCAAAGTCGCCTTTTGCCCAATCTTGGGCAAAAAGTGTGATTTTGGCCAACTTTAGGGAAAAAGTGCGACTTTAATTTTTAACTGTCATATTTTATAATTTCTTCAAACTATTATATTGTAATTTTTTTCCAACTGTCATAGTTTGTCATTTCTTCCAACTGTCACTTCCAACTGCAGAATTCGTGATCATGTATCACTAATTCACAAAAAACGCATGGAAACACCAATTAGCCGTCATATTGGCATGCATCATAATTTTGACAGCAGTAAGATGCACTTCTATGCCTTGGAGCATATTGCACCTGGCCTTAGAGGGGGTGATTACGATAAATTGCTGTTACAACGAGAGGCAAGGTGGATAAATGAATTGTCAGCATTACAGTATCCTGGCCTAAACGATGCATTCAGCTTTAAATGTTTTCTATAATAGAATTGACAGTTTGCTCATTAAAAATAATACATTTAAATGTATTTAATTTTGTTTTGTTTTTGTTTTATTGTATCTTTGTTTGTTTTGTTTGTTCTTGTTTTGTTTAGTTTTTTTTGCTGTTTTGTGTGGGGTTTTTTTTGTTATTGTTGAACAAACTCATGTGTTTATGCGACCACTTGTATTCCTCATTGCCCATCGGATGTATATTATCAGTCTCAAATTTATTATAATTTGATATATGTGTATTTACCACTGTATGTTCCTATACTAGAACGTCTATTTAGCAGTGTGTTTCTCCTTTTAGTTTTTGTCATTCTTTTTCCTTGCCCTAGTTTGTCTATCATGGCCAGCACGGACACCCCGGGCACCTAGCGAATTGGTGGTTAATCCTCCACTGGTTTGCTTGGCTAAAGGTTATTATGCTCCAATTGATTGCGGGCTTATATGGTGCATGTTCAGTTACCATTAACTTATGCCGCGTACACACGTGCGGACTTTTGCCGGCGGACTTAGTCCAGCGGACAATCCGCCGGACTTTCCAGCTGGGTCTGCTGGACTTTCCGAGCGTGTGGACTTGCCCACACACGCACGGACTTCTCCGGCGGATAATCCGCCGGCCAAAAGTCCGCGGGACTTTTGAAAATGAACGGACTTGCCCACACACGGAGCAGTCCGTTCATTTAGAACGTAACTTCAGGTTACGTAGCTAGCGTAGGCAGTAAATGCCGCCGCGCTAGCTCCGTGACCTGGCATGGATTTAAAGGGACTCCCCACGCCGAAAAAACGCTGGACTTAGTCCAGCGGACAATCCGCCGGACTTTCCAGCTGGGTCTGCTGGACTTTCCGAGCGTGTGGACTTGCCCACACACGCACGGACTTCTCCGGCGGATAATCCGCCGGCCAAAAGTCCGCGGGACTTTTGAAAATGAACGGACTTGCCCACACACGGAGCAGTCCGTTCATTTAGAACGTAACTTCAGGTTACGTAGCTAGCGTAGGCAGTAAATGCCGCCGCGCTAGCTCCGTGACCTGGCATGGATTTAAAGGGACTCCCCACGCCGAAAAAACGGCGTGGGGGTTCCCCCCAAATCCATGTCAGACCCTCATCCGAGCATGCAGCCTGGCAGGCCAGGAAAGGGGTGGGGACGAACGAGCGCCCCCCCCCTCCTGAGCCGTACCAGGCCGCGTGCCCTCAACATGGGGGGTGCCCTGGGGAAAGGGGGGCCGTGCGGCCCCCCCACCCCAAAGCACCTTGTCCCCATGTTGATGAGGACAAGGGCCTCTTCCCGACAACCCTGGCCATTGGTTGTCGAGGTCTGCGGGCGGGGGCTTATCGGAATCTGGGAGCCCCCTTTAATAAGGGGGCCCCCAGATACCGGCCCCCCACCCTATGTGAATGAGTATGGGGTACGATGTACCCCTACCCATTCACCTAAGGTGTAAAATGTAAAGTACAAAAACACACACACTGTTGAAAAAATATTTTATTGCACTGCTCCGGGGGTCTTCTTCCGTCTTGGGTGTCTTCTCGCCGGACTCCTCCGCTCTCTTCTGCTCTTTTACCTAGCTCTTTCACGAGCGGAGGAATCCGGCTACCTTCTTCGTCGTCGCCGCCGTCGTCTGGGGGTCTCGATCCGCCTTCGGGGGTCTTCCGGGGGTCTCTTCTGTTCTTGCGGCGGTCGTCGTCTTCCGCGCCGCCGGCGCCTTCTTCTTCTTCTTGTCCTTCTTCTTGTTTTTCTTGTTCTTCCGATGTTGACCCGATGCTCTCTATGCCCGGAATGGCAGAGGCGCGCTGCGCTGGGACTTATATAGGGACATGGGGACAGGGTCACATGCTCATGTCACATGGTGACCCCGCCCCCCTGTGATGTCACAGTCCCAGCATCCTCCGGGACTGTGACAACACAAGGGGGCGGGGTCACCATGTGACATGAGCATGTGACCCTGTCCCCATGTCCCTATATAAGTCCCAGCACAGCGCGCCTCTGCCATTCCGGGCAGAGAGAGCATTGGGTCAACATCGGAATAAGAAGAAGAACAAGAAGAAGGACAAGAAGAAGAAGAAGGCGCCGGCGGCGCGGAAGACGACGACCATCGCAAGAACAGAAGAGACCCCCGGAAGACCCCCGAAGGCGGATCGAGACCCCCAGACGACAGCGGCGACGACGAAGAAGGTAGCCGGATTCCTCCGCTCGTGAAAGAGCTAGGTAAAAGAGCAGAAGAGAGCGGAGGAGTCCGGCGAGAAGACCCCCAAGACGGAAGAAGACCCCCGGAGCAGTGCAATAAAATATTTTTTCAAAAGTGTGTGTGTTTTTGTACTTTGTACTACATTTTACACCTTAGGTGAATGGGTAGGGTACATCGTACCCCATACTCATTCACATAGGGTGGGGGGCCGGGATCTGGGGGCCCCCTTATTAAAGGGGGCTCCCAGATTCCGATAAGCCCCCGCCCGCAGACCCCGACAACCAACGGCCAGGGTTGTCGGGAAGAGGCCCTTGTCCTCATCAACATGGGGACAAGGTGCTTTGGGGTGGGGGGGGCCGCACGGCCCCCCTTTCCCCAGGGCACCCCCTATGTTGAGGGCACGCGGCCTGGTACGGCTCAGGAGGGGGGGGCGCTCGTTCGTCCCCACCCCTTTCCTGGCCTGCCAGGCTGCGTGCTCGGATAAGGGTCTGACATGGATTTGGGGGGAACCCCCACGCCATTTTTCGGCGTGGGGAGTCCCTTTAAATCCATGCCAGTTTACGGAGCTAGCGCGGCGGCATTTACTGCCTACGCTAGGTACGTAACCTGAAGTCACGTGCTAAATGAACGGACTTGCCGATGAGCGGCAAGTCCGTTCATTTCAAAAGTCCCGCGGACTTGCCTACTAACGGCGGGATTGTCCGCCGGACTGCCAAGTCCAGCGGATAATTTTAAAACCAAACTTAAAACTTTGGCGCCAAAAAGTCCGCCGGACTTTGGCGCCAAAAAGTCCGCCGGCGCCTACACACGAGGGGATTATCCGCTGGACTTCAGTCCAGAGGATAATCCCGCGGGATTGTCCCTTCGTGTGTACGCGGCCTTACTCTTACTTTGTCTGGCTGCCGAGTTTTGTAGCCCTCAGTTAAGATGGCGACTGCGGTCTCATGGTGGTTTGAGCGGTACACTGTTTTTCGTCAAGCTGTATCCCCGCATGCGTGGTGGTTATCGTGGCGCATTTTGGCACCACGAACTGAACACCGCCTACTATGCTCGCTCTATGGAGCTTACCTTATTGGATGTCCGCGACCCAGCGGTGATGTCAGATGCCGCCGGGTCGGGAGGCGCATAAGAGTGCGGCCGTGGCCGCCACTATTCTGATGCTGGCGAGCGTCTGTGGAGGATTTTACCGCTTCCTTGCGGTTTATCCCTGCTGCCGAACTTATTTCAGGTATTATATATATTTTTTATCAAAGCTCTTCTGGGTCATGTTGCTCACACTTTATGCCTTGCATCTATTTTCAATTTTAAGTGATGCTAAATTCGGATATTATCTATCCGTATCTAGATTTGTGGCTTTTGGGCTATATTATGAGCCTTTATTCCCTGCATACATACCAACCAAGAGACGAAGCTATCCCCAATTAGGGGTTTTAGGTGAGAATATCCTTTAATAAGTAAATCTACTATTGGATTCAACTATTAACCATCTTCCAATAATTTGTTGTTCATTATGTGATTAATACACTTTATTTATTGATTTAGTTTATATTTCTCTCATCCTTAGGCCCCATGCACACGAGACGCTGTTAAACGCGCGTTCAGAGGCAGTTGCAATGTTATCCTATGTGTCCATGTACACAGTCTCGTTTTTTCCCGTTTTTATGCAGTTGCGTTTAACCTTGTTTTTCCAGAAGCAAAAAAATGGGTTCAGACACTTTGCTTTTCCACGTTTCAGACGCAAAACGTGGCTAAACGCAGCACTCGCGTTTAGCCGCGTTTGCAATTATAAGCGTTTTTAAAGGAACCCAATTTTGTGGACCAGAAAACTCAAAAATATGATGGTAAACCATAAATCCAAAAAAAAAATGGTTTAAAATGTCATAATTACTTTAGATAGTTCATGGAGCATAAATACTCACTGATGCAATGCCATTAAAACTCTATTTTTTTAGGTGGTTTAGACAATGAGGAATGCCTCCACCCTTCATCCAATTTCTAATCTAATCAGTGACTCCACCTAGTCTGACCAAAGCATAGCAATGTATTTTTTCACAAAGAAAAACCTGCATACCAATGTCTAGTCAGCCCACCATGTTTGTGAAATATCCAACGGACATTTGCTGTGCCATCAACGGATGGGTCCAATATCGTCGAGCTCTGACTCTGGACCTCTCACGCAATTTGCGACGATGTTGCTGCCTCATCAAGAGCAACATCAGGAGCATTTCCTGACATATATTCAATATGGGATCCATTTCCAAAAAAAAAAAAAACACAGAAAGAGAGGCAAATGCAAGTGTACAACTGATCTCTCTGCTGCTGCTCACTCTGATCAAAATGGCAGAAATAGTTAATACATGCTTTCTGAGCTTGGGGAGGGTCTATAGCAGAGGTGCCCAACCTTTTGAAGAGCGAGGGCCACTTAAGCGACTTAGTAACTGTTCGCGGGCCACAATGAGCGGAGCGGGTGGATGACATGTCCGTGTCTGCTCTGCATATGCAGAGTGGACACGGACACAGCCCACTATACTCCTCTTTTTTTTTTTTCGGATTGGATTGGAGGTAGGACGCAAGTCGGTTTATGTCTGCCACTACTTAGAGGTGAATGAAGAGTCCAATTGGTCGGACTGTCAGACTGACAATGTGAAAGGGGCCCAAGGCTGCTTTCACACTGATGCGCTGGGGTTTACCGGCACCGCGGGTGAAACGCAGTGTACCTTTGTCTTTCCTGCACTTTGCAATAGACTTCTATTATATTCTGCAGGTTTGGTGCACTTTCAGAAAGCTCACCAAACTCTCAGGTAATAATAGAAGTCTATGGCTCAGTGAAGGTAATCCGCAGGTAAACTGCTCTGCACCTGCGGATCAGTTTGAAAGCAGCCCAGTAACCACTGCAGAACAGATATGCCCATATATACACCTGTGATTTTAGTAATAAACTGACCTTTAATACCAGTATTCTATTCCATCCCAGAGCAGGAGGTCGCGGGCCACATCAGAGGGCTCCGCGGGCCACATGGGGCCTCTGGGCCACTGGTTGGGCACCCCTGGTCTATAGGATGTTATCTTTACAAACGCTTGTAGACGCAAGCGCGGCTAAACGCGGCATTGAAACTGCGTCTCGTGTGCATGGGGCCTTAGTGTTGAGCCAAGTGCTTTGCATCCTCCTGCTGTCCTGAATAGTATACATGGGCTTGGTTGATGGGATGAGATATTCACTGCTTTTTATATTTAGACATTCGTCTGCAAATTCAATACTGATTGATTCCAATTAACATTTGTGGTTCCTGGTTTTGTCCAGGTGATTTTCTAAGGATATACTGGTAAGACATCTGTTGGACATACCGTATTTATCGGCGTATAACACGCACCGGCGTATAACACACACCCCAAGTTTAGGAGGGCATTTTAAGGAAAAAAAGTTTTAGGAGGGAAGTTTAGGGATAAAAAAAAACTTACATTTAAGCGTCATTTGCAGCTTGCCCAGCGTCATTTGCAGCTTGCCCAGCATCATTTGCAGTCTTGCCCAGCGTCATTTGCAGCTTGTCCAGCGTCATTGCAGCTTGCCCAGTGTCATTGCAGCTTGCCCAGTGTCATTGTAGCTTGCCCAGTGTCATTGCAGCTTGCCCAGTGTCATTGCAGCTTGCCCAGTGTCATTGTAGCTTGCCCAGTGTCATTGTAGCTTGCCAGCGTCATTTGCAGCCTTGTCCGCGTTTAAATTTTCCCGCCGCCGAGACAAACCGCGCGTGCGCTGCCAAAAAAGACCGAAGCGCCGCCGAAAAAGACCGAAGCGCCGCCAGAAAAGACCGAGCCGACTGTTCGGCTCCGCTTGTGGTCCCGCCTCCCTGCTGTTTCCGGAGCGAGCGCAGGGAGGCGGGACTACGAGTGGAGCCGAACAGTCGGCTCGGTCTTTTCCAGTGGCGCTTTGGTCTTTTCCGGCGGCGCTACGGTTTTTTCGGCTGCGATTCGGTCTTTTTCGGCGGCGCTCACTATTTTTCGGCACCGCTTGCCATTTTTGTCACTTTTTTTGGGGGTATCGGCGTATAACACGCACCCACGACTTTCCCCCGATTTTAAGGGGGAAAAAGTGCGTGTTATACGCCGATAAATACGGTATATATATTTTCAGTTAATATTCTATGTAATCATGATTTTTAATATATTCATACAACTATTTCTTTTTGACTGTGTATTTTTACACATGCATATTTATATTTAGATATATTTGTATATATTGTGTGTGTGTGTGTATGTATGTATATATATATATATATATATATATATATATATATATATATATATATATATATTCTCTCTCATGTGTGTGTGTATATGTGTATGAGTTTATTTTTTGCATATATTCTATTTCTGTTATGAATTCTTTATAGTGTTTTATCTATTTTCAGTGTATCGTATTCTGTAATCCAAAAACTCATGATGAAGCTCAGAAGAGCGAAACATGTTGAATGGTATAAGAAAAAAATTGTCAGCTTAATTGTACTGACAGTACATCCAAGTGTCACCCATCTCCTTACACCCTTATGTCACCTTCAGTACATCCAAGGGTGACCCATTTCCCATCACCCTGCACCCTCATGTCACCTTCAGTACTGACAGTACATCCAAGTGTCACCCGTCTCCTATCACCCTCATGTCACCTTCAGTGCTGACAGTATATGCAAGTGTCACCCATCTCCCATCACCCTCATGTCACCTTCAGTGCTGACAGTATATGCAAGTGTCACCCATCTCCCATTACCCTCATGTCACCTTGAAATACTGACAGTACATCCAAGTGTCACCCATCACCCTCATGTCACCTTCAAGAGGAGGTCCCGCAAAAAATTTTTTTTTAGAAGTCAGCAGCTACAAATACTGCAGCTGCTGACTTTTAAAATATTGACACTTACCTGTCCAGGGAGCCCGCGATGTCGGCACCCGAAGCCGATCTGTCACTCGGCTCTCGGGTGCTGCCGCTGCCATCTTCGGTAAGAGAATCAGTAAATGAAGCCTTGCGGCTTCACTTCCTGGTTCCCTACTGCGCATGCGCGAGTCGCGCTGCGCAATTCGGATGGTCCCTGCTGTCTCTGGGATCCGTGTGTTTCCCAGCAGACAGCGGGGGGAACGGGAAGAGGCGTACACTCCTGCGGGAGTCTATGCCTGGAAGTGGGTGCAAATACCTGGATTAGACAGGTATCTGCACTCCCCTCCCCCCTGAAAGGTGCCAAATGTGACACTGGAGGGGGGGGGGGGGTTCCATTTTTGTGTGAACCTCCGCTTTCAGTACTGACAATACATTCAAGTGTCACCCATCTCCTATCGGAGGATGTGCAAGTATGGGGGAATATCACTGCTCTAAACCCAAGGAAAAATAAAAAGAAAGTTGCTTTTCTAAAGCTGCTATCACTCAAACAAACAAAGTTAGGCAAACATGGAAACAATATGTGAAGCGCTAAAACATGAAGGTTGTGCAAAAAATGCAGTAAAATATATGAATATAAAATTGCATATAAAATATAAAAAGTACAAAAATTAGGTGCAGTAGTGCTGAAATATAATAGTAGTGATAAAACTAGTGATGAAAGAGTCTCTCTTATTCAAGATGGACTGCTGGGGTAGAGATATGGAAATTTATTTTCAAAACGTGGGTGGAACTGGTATGGAGGGGTATTGTATACACCAAAGTATGAATACGATTCCAAGGAAATATTGATGCTGGAAAGGGTACTTCTTACCGGATGAGATGGATGCACATACCGTACGGCAGTGAGTCAACAGCGCTTGTGTGTTTTTTCCTCCCTTTGGATGTTGGAAGAGGGTTCCGGGTCCTGCGAATACGCCTTGAGGGTATGGACACGCAGCCTTAGGGCATCATCGGAACTTTCAGGGGTAAACACGCTTTGGATCATCCAGCAGACGCACACAATGGTTGGTACACAGTAAGAAACTTGTACTTCCAGCGTGTCCGAGATCACATGGAGTGGGACATATTGTGAGAAAGCAGGAAAAAATGCTCCATATGGTGCAAATTAACCAATATCATTTATTGGAATAAAAAGTCTCACAATGAAGGAGAAAATTAAAAATAGTCCAGTAATAAAGATACAAGCTAAAAACAGTAAAGGGCAATGTGTAAAGTATCAGATAAAAATCCCTACGCGTTTTGACCTAGTGGTCTTCAACAGGGGCAAATTTCCAGCATCAATATTTCCTTGGAATCGTATTCATACTTTGGTGTATACAATACCCCTCCATACCAGTTCCACCCACGTTTTGAAAATAAATTTCCATATCTCTACCCCAGCAGTCCATCTTGAATAAGAGAGACTCTTTCATCACTAGTTTTATCACTACTATTATATTTCAGCACTACTGCACCTAATTTTTGTACTTTTTATATTTTTTATATTTTATATGCAATTTTATATTCATATATTTTACTGCATTTTTTGCACAGCCTTCATGTTTTAGCGCTTCACATATTATTTCCCCATTTCCACCCATCTCCTATCACCTCATGTCACCTTCAGTACTGACAGTACATCCAAGTGTCAACCATCATCCAAGTGTCACCCATCTCCTATCACCCTCATGTCATCTGCAATGATAACAGTACATCCAATGCTCACCATAGACCCCACCCACCTACCTTGTTACCCGCCCTTTAACCTCTTCGCCCCCGGGCTATAGCCGAAAGACGGCTGCAGCGCGGGCGCTCCCTGCCGGGAGGACGTCCCTGGATGTCCTCCTGTTTACTGCCGCAATGCGCGCTACTGAGAGTGCGCATCGGGGAAGTTTTGTGCTGGCCGTGTCCCTCGGACACAGCCAGTCACAGATCGCTGTAAACGGCCAATCACAGCGGCCGTTTACAGCGCGATCGGCGTGACCAATGAGAGATGACCTCATATGTAAACATATGAGATCATCTGTCAGCGCCGCTCTCACACAGAGACAGCGTGTGAGGAGGGAGAGATGAACGGCTGCAGCAGCCGTGAGTAAAAAACGAAAAAAAAATGTTCCACCTGTCCCCGCTGTCCGCTATTACAATGACAATTTTGTGGGGAAAAAATTAAAAATAAGTTTATTTTGCAAAGAATTGTGGGAAAAAATGACAACATCAAAAAGCTCACCATGCCTCTTACTAAATACCTTGGAATGTCTACTTTCAAAAAAAGGGTCATTTGGGGGGTATTTGTATTTTCCTGGCTTGTTCGGGTCACAAGAAATGAGATAGGTCACCAGTACATCAGATGTGATCAATTTTGTATGATTTGCACCACAGTTTGTAGACTCTCTAAAGCTGGCCATACACGGGTCGAAAATCGTTCGGAAATACGTCGGTAACGCTCGATCGATCGTCTTTCTAAACGTTAGTGGCTACATTTCGATTCTCGACATTCAAATTTCGACAAAAAAAAAAAAAAAATCCAACATGTTGGTTTTTTTTCGGGAAAACGATCGATTTTCGAAAGATTAGTAGTGTTCTCAAACGAAAAGAGTTCGAAAAATCGACAGCGCATGCGCATGTTACACTGCTTATATAATCGATCGAGGAAAATTGTACTATATATGTTGTTACCGATCGATAATATGTGGAATATTGTTCGGCATCTATTGATACGATGTTGGCGTTCTCGCATGCACGTTCGAAAATTTTCACATTTTCGAACGTTTTTTCCGATCGATTTTCTAAACGTGTATGGCCAGCTTTACTTTCACAAAGACCAAATAATATCCACTAATTTGGGTTATTTTTTACCAAAGATATGTAGCAGTATAAATTGTGGCCAAAATTTATGAAGAAAAATTAATAGATTGCTAAATTGTATCACAAAAACAAAGAAAAATTCGTTTTTTTTCAAAATTTTCGGTCTTTTTTCATTTATAGCGCAAAAAATAAAAAACCCAGAGGTGATCAAATACCACCAAAAGAAAGCTCTATTTGTGGGAAAAAAAAGGACAAAAAATTAATTTGGGTACAGTATTGCATGACTGAGTAATTGTCATTCAAAGCATGAGAGCACCGGAAGCTGAAAATTGGTCTGGGCAGGAAGGGGGTTTAAGTGCCCAGTAAGCAAGTGGTTAATAATAATAATAACAACAAACACAGACACGTGTGTCAGGTGCACTTCCTTCTCACCCAATTAAACCCCAGTGTAGAATAGCAGTGAGGCGGTGACTACACTACATCCTCCCCAATATAACTCCATAGTGGGATCTCCCAGCACAGCACAGCTGCACATATAAACACAGACACGTGGGATCTCCGTGAGTCAGACACACTTAGGTCTCATCCAATAAAAACAAGCCGCTACAGGAGGACTCGGCCAATCAAGGAAAAGCAGCCTCTGCGTGCAGCCAATGAGCGAGCAGCTTTTGATTTAAGAGCTGCCGGGTTGGCGGTTGTAGTAATAATCCTTGTGTGACCACTGACTTGTGATTTGAGAGGAGGTGTAGCGTGCTGAGCCTTGCAGGTAAGTGAGAGGCTGGGATGTGGCGGTGCTGTAAGGATCATTCGGGGGTTGTACTGGAGCGGCGTGTGGAGGAGATGAGGGGTCCGAGCTGTACTGGGGGCGGCTGGATAGTGCAGCGCCACCTTGTGTTGGGTGTAGTTTGGTCCTCTTACTCCTCCATTAGGTTTTTCCCTCGGATTATTCCCCTTATTGTAGGGGTGAAGGGTCAGAGGTTAGATCTTGTGTTTAGTTCTGATATGATTAGTAATTCTGCGCATGTCCGAGGATCTTAACCTTCTATAAAGCCTCGTACACACTTCTTTTTGCAAACATTGAATCCCCAGGTTATTACACATCATAGACATGCTCTGTTACACCCCAAAACACATTCTGCTCCTGAGTATAACCATTCCACAGCCTGGCCACATGGAAGCCCAACATTTTCAAAATCCTATAGTGACCGGGACAAAGTGAGGTAAAATCTTCTGAACAGGGGCGCAAAACCAACATTACAGGCGTGTTAAGGCTTTCCTGTGCTATCCAACAAATGTAGTATTGTCCGGATTTGCTTTTTAAAAAAAGTACCTGTTCCAGCTTGTATACAGATTAAACTTAAAGTGGTTGTATACCCTCAGTTACAATTTACACCTACAGGTAAGCCTAGATTAAGGCTTGCCTGTAGGTACAAGAAATATCTCCTAAACCTACACGGTTTAGGAGCTATTTACAAAGAACATTTTACAACGTTGTCTACGGCGCATGCGTGCCATAGACAATGGTGCATTTACAGGGTTAATTGCCATTCACAACTACTAATCGCTGCAGTTTAAGTGTCCCGCGTGCATGCGCAGAGCGATGTCTTCGCTGCTCTGGTCAGGGCCGATGGCGCTGTGATTGGTCGGAGCGACAATACCTGGAAGGGTATCTGTGGAGAGATGGCTGCGGCTGGAGGGGGAGAAGAGGACGGTGTCGGGGGGGCCCTGATCTAAGGTAAGTTATGCATAATGAGCTAGTATGCTAATCATACTAGCTCATTATGACGTTGTCTTGCAGGTAGTTTAAAAACGCCCCCACCAAAAACAGGTATACAACCACTTTAAACAAACCTAAGGACAGAAACTCTTGTTTATAACTCGGACTGACTGCCTGTGGCACCTTCAGGTGTTCTAGGGACATAAATTACACCTAACTTCCTGACTACCTATCACATTTTTAAATGCCCTGGAGCACCAAGACCGTGGAAGTGCCTACAAAATGATCCCATTTTGGAGGGCAAACACCCCAATGTATATTCTAAGGCATAATGTATTTTGAACATGTCATTTGTTACCTGCATGGCGGGTACTCTGCTGGGCTTATAGACAAGTGCTTTTTTTATTGGGGCGATCAGGGCACAAACGTGCTTTAACTGTGGGCATGCACACGTTTACTGGGCTTTGGTGGCACTGCTCCATTTAATTGAATGTGTAGCGTTTGTGGACTTGCCAATTTGCTACAAGTCAGGTGAACTTGGCCATGCAGCATTGCAGCTGCGGCATGTAAACACCCCTGTCCATGTACACTGCCTATTGCAGCTTAAGGTGGTGGTTGGCAAAAAATGTAGCTCAACCATGTGTTTTTTGACACCCTCCCTACCTAATCTGTGGGTTTACATCTGACTGTCATCCAATCCCTGTCCATCTGTGTAGGTGTTTTTTTTTTTTTTTTTTTTTTTTTTTTTTTTTTTATTGGACAGAATCGGGTGTTGGTGGAGTGTCTGCTGACATCTGCAGCTCCATTGTGTGGTCTGGGTCCACCTGAAACTGACAGGCAGACCCATTGGCCTGGCAGTGTGAAGGGGGCCTTTAAGTGTGCACACATAGGCATTTTTACAGGTGCATTAGTGTTTACAGCAGGGGTTGTCCAATAAAGGGGCCTCCAATACAGCCCTCAACATCCCCCCCCCCCCCCCCCCCCCCCCCATGGGCTGCACATGATGGTCAGTATGTGTAATGCTTGTGATGTCACCAACATGTAGTGGTCGCTGTTACCAGGTGGCCTTACCTATTTAAGACACTTTCACTTGGTGGAGCAGGCAGATCGTCAGGAGCGGAGCACTCGTGTGCCCCCATCAGCAGGTTCAGGGAACCTGCTATCAGCTGAGTCATCCATAAGGACACAACGGCTGGTATCCTGGCCTGCTCCTTGGCTTTATGCAATAAATTGCCACATTAAATGATGCAGTAATTACCACTACATCGAACAAACCCTGCATTTGGGTTTTTTGCAAAATTTCTAGACTTTCTCTTTCACACCTGATTTACTGCAAGTGTTGCTGCATTTTATTAGCCCTTATTTAACTCTTAATGAATTGACCCCAAAGTCTCTTGTAATTACTACTTTACAGTTTTGACTAAAGTGAAGCATGGCAACTGTGATTTTCATTGACCAAGAGAATGGAGGTGTTGCTTCTACTACCTTGTCCAAGGATCGCCTAAAATCAACAATCCCTGGTGAGTGTTTGACTTTGTGCTCCAGTTTCCAGCTGGAATTTCTGCAAATGTTGCAGTTTCTAGCCAGTTCATTGCTGCATTTCAATGTTGCTCAAAGTAGATCTTTGGCTCGTTTGGTTACAAAAGTGGCAATACACCAGTAATGAGTTGGCACCAAATAAACAGCAGAAATGCATATGGTCCATAAGGGGTATATCGGTGCAGTCAACTCTGCTGTTTGCTACAAACTTGAGGGGGTGGCAACAGTTCAGAGTGAAAATGTTGTTTTTGTTTTTATTTTTGTAAAGGAAAAACCCTTTTGAAAAGTCATCCAGGGAAAGTGTTTGGCAGCTCTGAAACTGTAGTGAAGCCAAGAAAAGCTCTGGGAAATGTCAACAAGCAGCTTGTCAACTCTGCAGTTCTGCCGAAGAAAGGAGCACTTGGAGTGAAGAATTCTGCACCAGTTACTAAGCAGGTACTATTCTGAGCAGTGACCAGTCTTAACACAAGTCAAAACTTGCTAGACCTTCTGTCAGGCTGCCTGTGCCCACTGGAGCTCTAGCACTGCTTTTTATTGCCAGACTGAATCGATTAGTACCATAGGCATGGCAAGAGGCTCCAACCTTTCAAATGATTACCATGGAAATTAAAAAAAAAAATTCTCTAATAGTGGGTGTAGCTTGTCTGAGCTGTGCACTTGCACCTTAAAGTGGTTGTAAAGGCAGAAGCCTTGTCGTAAATGCATTAATACTTACCTGAGCCGATCTATATCCTGCAATGTTGCAGGAGAGACTTGGCCGCCCTTAAGATGGCAGCATGGTGCCATTGGCTCCTGCTGTCAGTGAACCAATGAGGAGAGAAAGGGGGCTGAGCTAGGTTGTGGCTCCATGTCGTCTGTATTGGGAAAACTGCAGCACGGATGCCCCATAGCAAGCTGGTAACCACTGTACAGAGCAGGTAAGTATCATGTTTAACTAAAAAAAAAAAATACCTCATCACTTTAAAAGCAGTGACACTTTCCATATATTGTATGGTTTTTGGCTTTTCTTTACCTTAAAGCTGAGGCCAGGACTAATTGGCATTATTTCTGTGATCTCATGCAGCCCTTTTTTTTTTTTTTTTCCCCATTAGACCTACCATGTTGACTTTAGTCTCTGGGGAGGGTAGGGGCAGGACTCTGATTCCTGTATCAAAGCATCCAGAAAGGAGAACTTGGCAGCACCATGCCTGAGTAATTTCCAACATACTCTTGTATGTAAGCACTACCAATTTGCTAGCCCCCTAAGATTTGGGGGTCATGCATATGTCTTTCTCTCCCATGGACACCTTTGCTCCAGAGGATGAAAAAGCAGCATAACAATGCTCCCAAAGCTACAATTTGCAAAACATTTAGGCGCTTCAAGTGCTTGGGTTGGCACTCATTCCATTGGTCAGAAGATTAATAATAGTAGGCCTGCATTATTGGTTGCATATTTTTCATTCTTGGCTGACAACACTAGATTGCATCAACAATGGCTTTATATTCCTTATACATAAAGGTGCATGCTTTAGGTGCCCAGATAAATTGAAATTTAGATTGCACACTAAAGGGGTCTTTAGTTTAAAACTACCCATCTTTAATTTCCAGGCTTCTGACACATGCATCAAGTCTAGCAAATGGAGAAGCTACCCTGAGATTGAAAAGTGTATTCCTTATGATCCTGCAGGTAAGTCTTTTTATTTTCCATTCTCGGAATGAGTAGTTTTTCAGGTTTATCCCTTGCTCTGTTTAATTTTGAGTGGGGTTCAACTTTGGTCCTAACTTGAACAGATTAGGACTGACTCATACTGGATTGCCCTGATTCTTGCCTATAAGGAAGATGGACACCAGTGACTTGGTGAATTCCATAATGCTGCAAGTAAGTGCTGTCTTGGCCAGTAATGAGGAACACTAGGTACTTGGATCAGCAGTTGGGCAAAGAAGCTGTCACATGCATGGCTTGTGTTTTATTTTTATCTTTTTTTTTATTCCTAGATTTTGAAACCTTTGCTGTTCCAGAAGAGCACAAACTGAGCCATTTCAACCTTGCTGGAGTCCCACTGTTTGTGCATGAAAAGGAAGCTGCAAAGCTTGATGCATTGACCAAGGAGCCAGCTCCAATGGATATTCCAGTCTTTAGCTGGGAGTCAGGTTGGTTTGTAAAATGTGACTCTTACTCGTGGCACTGGGCATGGAGGATTAAGTTGCAGAAGGGAACCAGAATGAACACTTCTAGGTCTCAGAATCTGCTGTCAAACAGACAATGGAAATCCAAATGCCCTGTAACTGCTGTTGTGGGCCACCAACTTGGATGTGGTGGCATTCCCAGCAGATTGAGCTGACCTTAACCCCCCCCCCCCCCCCCCCCCCCCTGTATTCCACTACATAGATTTTCTAGGGCAAAGCAGGACCAGGGAAGATGGTAACTGGGGAAAGAGCTTTGCTAGGGAATAGACTATTCTGAAGTAGTTTCCAGCAAGTCCCCAGGCACATTGCAAGTGCAGCAACCTTAAGAATCACTTTCATCGGATTGTGCAGCACCTACAAGTGATTGGACACACAAGTCCTCTCCAGGCATAACCTCTACCATTCCAGAAAGGCATGCGTGTACCCAGACCCTGTAAGAAACCCTGTCCAATCTATTGTCTGGTAGGGTGCTATACAGGTTCATGGTAATGGACCCTCTGCTGCAAAACGGTGTGCCATGATGGCCTGGTGCCCATGACAGTGGAGTATGTGTGATATTGGGCTTGCTGCCTCTGTCTTTGGGCCCTTCCTGCTGCTGAACCTGCCCTCCCTCATGTACTGCTGTGCTTCAGTTTTTCTGCAACTGATCATGTTGCTCTCCATTAGACAATGCAGTTGCAGGGTCGTCCTGTGAGTTTGGTCACCTCTGCAGCTGTGACATGCATTAAGGGGAACAAGGAAGTTGGGTAGATCTTGTTCTGGGTGGTGCTTCACTTGGAGAGTCTGGGCAGAGTGGCAGTGTAGATGACTAAAGAGGGTGGGGCACAAAGTGTTCGGTTACAGCTCTCCAAATTTAAGTGGTTGTACCATTTGTCCAATTTAAATCTCATACTGATTTACTTTCACCTTGTACCTAGCGGTCTAAAACGAATTGACTTTTTTTTTTTTTTTCCTCCCCTCACAGATATTTCCAACACAATACCATCTTTCCTGGCTACCTTTGATATTGCACTGGATTTACCTCAGATGGTAAACTGACTTTATAATCTGTAATAGTCTCTAACTTTTTAAGGATGCTTAAGTGGGGACAAAATGGCAAAGATCTTGTGTTCACCTGGCCACAGGTGCAGGGCACCCAATTGTCTGCGCTTTCAAAGATTGGATGACAACTCACTGGTTACTATGCACAGCTGCACCATATTCTTTCAGTTTTGGCAGATTCTCCCTTGGGATTTTGGTGCCATGTTGGGCTGAGAGGGTGTACAATGAATAGCAACATAAGTGGTCTGTACCCCTATAGGCAGATGAGCACCAAAAAGTGATTTGTAATTCTGCCTTTAGGGCAGGTTCTGATCTTGCAGTCTAATCACAGCCTATGGGTAAAAGCCTTGTGAGCTGCCACACTAAGCCTAAAATAAACACAGATGTAACTATAATCAGCTGCCCACACCCCCCCTGGTGGAGCATTAAAACCACTATTGGCTTTTTATTGTAGTTTGCATTGTCTTCTGCAATAAAATACTTGCTTGCCCAGGCAGCAATCTGTAGCATGTACACTGAGCTGTGAATGTGCTTTAAGTTTTACACTTGTGCTTGTGTTCCAGGATGCCTGCACTCCAGTGCATGTGAGTGTCATTCCATGTTAACCAATCAAGATGGATGATTACTAGCATCCATAAGAAGCTAGAGCAGATGGCCTCACCTCATGGGCATTGGACCAGAGGTTAAGTGTTTTTGGTTCTGTTTTAAGGTCAGGCTAGTGGTCCTGGAGCTTGCACCTTTTTTAAAGGGACTGTAAACCTACTGCTATGTTCATGCTACTTTTTTGGGTAGTATTTCAGGGCAGTTTAGACTTTTTGTTAAAAATGCATAAGTTTCCATGGTTGGCTGATTACCCAACATTGGCTTGCTTTCATGTACATTCCTTCTGCGTTATAATGTACACTATCAAGTAATGGCTGTCATTGCTGACTAGCATTAAAATGCTTACTGGCTGTAATGGGCAAAACTAAGGGGCCTCTTTATGACAGTTGTATAAATGTAGCTTTAAACACTAGTTTTCAGGTTTTGTCCCCCCTCAATTAAATGGCATCAGAACTGGGAGGGTGGGGTTTCTCCAGTGGCGAGACACAATGGAACCCCCCAACTCTGGCCAAAACTAAAAGGGGTAGGCTGGGCTCAATCTAATGTGTATTGGCTGCTGCCCTTAATTAAATGGTTAACTATTCAATTTCAGATTTCTGAAGTCTGCATCACGCCAAGCAAACAAAGGTATCCTGAGATTGAGAAGTGTCTGCCTTACCATCCTGAAGGCAAGTGTTTGCATGGGTTTTTTATTTTCAAGCTTGCTTGTCATATTTTCTAAACTGCTTGTATGCTAGTGTACACCAGGAATGTTTTCCTTCCCAAAGGGTTTCTCTATCGTAACTCTTGCCAATGTATAGGGAACACTGTAGCCCAGTGTTCGTGGCATCCTGTACCTTTTTGTGCTGTAATTCTCCAGTACATGGCAAGCAGTCTTTCCACTGGGTGTTGCTGTCACTGCTTAAACTGAGCATATGATGTAATTGATGTCATTCAGGTTTTAGAATTCATTTGAGCTTTATGCCTCCCCATTGGTCCAGCTTCCCAAGGGGAGCATAAGCTTGACAGTTTTTGCCTAAAAAAAGGACCAAACGCGTCCCTTTCCAATGTGCCTCATATAAGACTAACCTTAGCGATTCTTTAACCAAACCTTTTGTGCAGGACCTGCACAAAAGTGTATAGAGATGCCCATCAATCCCCTATGGGGGTCTTGCAGATGTATTCATCTGTCTCCCATCTTGAATGGGGTGTTGGCTTGAAATCCTGTGCTTTCTTTTGTTAATTGATGGTGACAGTCTGGCCTTTATCTGTCATGTGTTCTTGTTGAACTTAAAATCATTCCAGCAGAATCTCTTCTCTGCAGTAGATGCGATAAGGTCTCTGTACAACTGATCTCATTGACTATTGTGATCACCTACCAGTTGTAGGGAGGTTCCATACACTTCCACTTCCATACATTATTTTAATAAAATGAATGGGCAGGGATTTATACTGGGTTTTGGCTAGTGGTGGTAAATCGGGAAGGTCAACCCCAAGACTTATTCCTGTAAGTTGTATGAGCCTTTTGGATTTTTGAAAGGTCCCAGGAGAAGGCATTCCCAGAACATGTCGTAAATTTCCCCTAGAACAGTGATGGCGAACCTTGGCACCCCAGATGTTTTGGCACTACATTTCCCATAATGCTCTACTACGCTGCAGAGTGCATTAGCATCATGGGAAATGTTCCAAAACATCTGGGATGCCAAGGTTCGCCACCACTGCTTTAGAACATGTAAACCTCCAGCGACATGGGGAAACAATCAACTAGTTCCTGCTGACCCCCCCCCCCCCCTTCAATGTATGGGCAGGCTAAATGTACCTGAGTTGATTGCTCAACCAGCCTGTTGCATTTTACAAGTGATTACATCCACTAGCAATTGGTGGTCTGCCAGAACACTAACTTCATGGGAGGTATTTCCCCCATTAACAGTTGGTGTGGTTGCAGGAAAGAATTGCTTTGTATGGCTGGCTTTTAATGGGTTTGGATCTAGTATTTAAACTGCATTGGGGGAACATTTTGTTAGCACAACACATAGCCAATATGGCAACCAAAGGACCCTCCTACAGTCCAGAAGAGCCTCATAATCCATTTTGAACAGATTTGTGTAAGTAAATGGGCATTTTAACTTAAGTCCAAGTGCTTTAACCACTCCAGCCCCAGAAGATTGGCTGCTCAATTACCAGGCCATTTTTTGCAACTTGGCACTATTGCTTTAACTGACAATTGCAACGCTGTACCCAAACAAAATTGATTAAATTAAAAAAAAAATTTACGCTAATAAACAGAGCAACAATTTTGATAAAGCAATTTAATTTTGCTATATCCCCAATTTTCCTCAGTTTAGGCTGATCTATATTAGTTTTGGTAATAAACGCAAAATTTTATTGTTTGCACAAAAGTTACTTTTTTTTTATTTCAGGACTGCGACGCAGCGGACACTTTTGCTTTTTTTTTTTTTTTATTTTTTTTTTTAAACCGTTGCTGATTATACAGGGATCAGAGCTATAAAAAATGCACTGATTACTGTGTAAAATGTTCCTGAAGGGATTAACTGGGGGGAGGGGACTGACTATAGGAGATTGTGGTTCCTAGCTATTAGGAACTCATGATCTGCCACAGAAGATTACACACACACGTCCCTGTTCTGCATCTTGTGCCCGGCCAGTGGTCATCTGCCCCCCTGCAATGCAGAAACCGCACGCCTGCTTAAAGGGGCTGACTTAAAGCTACAACAGTTCATGGGATTGTGCCGACCTGCCACAGTATGACAGCAGCTGGTCGGCAAGTGGTTAAAGGTTGTCACCAGCATTTTCTTTTATAAATGTTTTTTATTCACTTGCAAAAGTGCTGAACTTGACCACTTGAAGTCCATTTCCTAGCATAGCCCTGTTCTGTGAGCTGTATTGGCTTTGTGCCAATCCAGCTCCTCCACCCCTTTCCTCCCACATACTTTTTTGCCAGGGGAGTAAAGGACTTTTATTGTCACCTGAGTTTGGGGATGCTGACATCACATTCAAGATGGCGGTCTCAGGTTCTTGGTCTATAAAAGGCACTTAATAGGTAAATGGCATGCAAAAGTTAAACAAATTGTATGAAACTGAAATAACTTGTTTTTTTTTTTTTTTTTTCCTCTCCAATTGCATTTTAATGCTTGAGACTGCAATTGACAACTATGGGGCTGGACTGTTGTCTTTCTAAGTGACTCAAGTAAATGCTATTTTTTTTACTTGTACAGTAATGCAAAGCACAAGCTGCTTGATCAATCGGTAATGGCCATGGAAGGTTGCCTAGTAAGATTATTTCTCTTCCTAGAGTTTGAAACCTTTGACGTTCCTGAAGAGTGCAAACTGAGCCATCTCTACCTTGCTGGAGTTCCCCTTATTGTGTATGACAATGAGTTTTCATTATCGACCAAGGAGCCGGCTCTAATGGATATTCCAGTCTTTACCTGGGAATCAGGTTGGTTTTAACAATTTTGACTGCAATACACCTTTTTTTTGTATCTTCATCCAGACTTTTTTGTTTTGTAGACTTGTGGGGGTTTTACTGTATCTGAGACTTCATTTGCTTCCAATTCTGCAGAAACTCCTTGTAATGGTCCCAATTTAGTTCTAACAACCTAATGTCTGATCAGTGGTAGGGGATAACAAATTAAGTGAATGCTCTGGATAAAGGCAGGAGAGGTCCCACATCTGATATTGTATGCAGTATTCTCATTGCTAAGGAGAGCCATTGGCTTTAACTACAGGTTCTTGCTATTGGCAAGGTTTTGGGCACATCCCTCTTGTCAAGTCTACTATACAAATTGCTAATGGGTTATTTTGTTACCTGGTATATCTGACATTGCTACTATATCAGTACTATAATGACTTATCTAATTTGGAAAGAATAAATTTACAATGGGGGGGAAGAAACAGGCTAAATGTCAAACAATACCAATTCTAATTGGTATATGGGTTTTATGCCACTAGGTGTCGACATGGATCCCTATAATGTATATAATACACAACAGGATGTATGATGCAATGTAACTAAATGGGGCTGAAGCAACTAATCAATTACGAAATTAATTGATTACTATTTTCATTAATCGACCAGTAACATAATGGGATTAAAAAAACTTAACTAAGCCCTTTACAGTAGCAATTTGCTCTTTGTACTATAAATATTACTTTCACCGTTCTATAGTAAAAAATTATTAACTTTTTTTTTTTTCCAATATACTTCAATGGAGAAGCTGCAGAAAAGCATGTGTGTTTTTGCCACAATCTGTGTTTTTAAAAATAAAATCTGCCCAACAAATTGGCCAAAAAAATGCAACAACTGCAGCAAAATCACATGAGACATGGATCTATATAATACACAACAGGATGTATGATGTAATGAAATGGGGCTGAAACAACTAATCAATTATGAAATTGATTACTATATTCATCAATCGGCCAGTAACATAATGGTGTTTAAAACTAAAATGAGCCCTTCATAGTAATAAAGGGCAAATTGCTACTGTAAATATGACTCTCAGTTCTACAGTAAAAAAATAAACCCCTTACAGTAGTGGTGGTTTTTTTTTTTTTTTTTTATCTGCCTAACAAATTGGACAAAATGCAAATCGCAGTGAAAAAATCTAATCAAAATGCACTGCAGAAATACCAAAAAAACAAACTGCTTAGACATGTACCGAGCCTTATGCTGGCCACATGGATCAATGAGATGAGAATATTCAGACAAGCTTTGTACATTTGCTGAATGAAAGAATGTTTTGAAATTTTTTAAAATCAATGTAATTTCTGAATGAAACTACATGCACTGTCAACTTCTTAATCAAAGGAATTTTCAATTTCCAAATTTTCCCATCACTGTTTTTTCTAGTAGTAAGGTCAAATCGCTCATTTTCAAAATAAGTAATTTTGATCTGAGTCTGATCTTTTACTTATTTAGATTTACCACTGCATAGAGATATTTAATAATTAAAAACATTTTTAACTTTACATATTAACTAAATTATACACCACTTATTTTTTTTTTTTTTTAATGTTAAACACAACGAATCACTTTTTTATTTGGTCTAGTTAAAGAGGGAGTCCGATGACATTATTACCATATAAGCCGAGGCACCTAATTTTACCACAAACTGGGAAAACCTATTGACTTGAGTATAAGCCTAGGGTGGGAAATGCAGCAGCTACTGGTAAAATTCAAAAGTGCCCATCAGGTAAAGCCTATCAGTGCCTGGTAATGAGATGTCACGCTGGTTATCCCACAGTGGGGAAGGCAGCTATGGAGTCAGGCTGAGGGTTTTGCATCGGCAGGGAAGAGGTTAATGCAACACTGACTCACCTCATGGCTGACTGCAGAGGTATCCAGGTGCATTTTTGCCTACAGCAGTGTTGCTGAAGATCGGGGTTCCCAGTGGGGGCTCCGTTCTGGCACTCAGGGATGTGTCCGGGCTGCGCTGATTTCAGGGAGAGGCTCTTAATCGCCGTGCAGCTGTGGGAACGATGTCCCGCCTCCTATGGCACAATGATTCCTAGCATTGGATCACTGTGCCGTCTGTCACAAGAGGAGGTGGGACATCGTTATGATGGACTTGCTGCACGGCGATCTGAAACATGGGAGGGGCGCCGGGCTGATTCATGAGCTGTAACCCAGCGGCACAGCCCCGCCCCTTTTCCTCCATTTCGGACTTTTTTTTTTTTTAACTCGAGTATAAGCCGAGGCGGGATTTTTCAGCCCAAAAAATGGGCTGAAAAAACTCGGCTTATACTCGCGTATATACGGTGTGTATGTGTGTGTGTGTGTGTGTGTATATATATATATATATATATATATATATATATATATATATATATATATATATATATATATATATATATATATATATATATATAATTTTTTTTTTAGTCTGCAGCTACAAATGCTGCACCTGCTCACTTTTTTAATAAATGGGCACTTACTTTTCCTGGAGGCCAGCTAGGTCATCGGCCGAGCTATCGCTCGGCTCTCAGCTGCTGCCAGTGCCATTCTCGGTGAGGGTATCAGGAAGTGAAGCGTTGCAGCTTCACTTTCGGGTTCCCTACTGCGCATGCGTGAGTCACGCAGTGCAATGGGAATGTTCCGCACTGTATCTAGGACCGTGTCCCAGCAGACAGTGCGCCGGGACAGGAAGAGGCAGACTCCTATGGGAGTCTATGCCCGGAAGTGGGTACAAATACCTGTCCTGGAAGTTTTATTATTTTTGTGAACCTCTGCTTTAAGTCATGGAGTCCTGCCTGTTTAGCAGCAATGGTGTCATAGCTGATTGGTGTATATCCTGGCTGTATAATGCATTTAGAGCTTGGTACATGGGAATTCTGTAGCTCATGAGAATGCAAGAGGTTTCAACTTTTGCAAGAATTTAGTTGAACTTGAGTTTTTTTTTTTTTTTTTTTTTTTTTTCCCATTCTGGTAATATGGCTTTGGGAGCTTTAGTTAAGTGTGCTGTTATTGTACTGCACGTTTTACCTGTTGACCAGGTATGGTTTAAAGTTGGTAAACCACCACTGTAGCTAAATCGCTTTGTTAAAAGACCTGTCACCGGTCGGGCACAACTTGACCTAACTGGGGTCTAATCCTAAAACAATTGTAATCCACTTCTCACTGGCAGAAAATTGTATCTAAAAGAATTCAAAGTCTTTTTTTTTTTTTCAGATATGTCAAGCACATGCCCATCCTTCCTGGACACCCTAGATGAGATCACACTTGACATACCCAAGATGGAGAACTGTTAATGCTAACTAATCTTTTATTTTATATATATTTTTTGTGACTAACTTGTATTTTTTTTTAAATAAAATTTTTATATTGTTATCTAATTGTTTTTGACTTTTTGAAAACCCTTTTTCTTATTTGCATAATTTTATAGCAAACAGAGTACTTTAAGCCAAAATTTATACTTGCATTTTTGATAGAGAACTTAAAGTCAATCGGGGGAGGGGGCAGGGCCAGGACAGGCTCCATGTCTGAATGGATACACAGAGCTCTGACTCAGCTCAGGTGCCCCATAGAGCTGCTGGCTGAGGGGGCACTCAATAGGAAGGGGCCAGGAGCAGCAAAGTGACCTGAGAAGAGGATCTGGGCTGCTGCCCCCCCACCTGTGGAGACCTATCCAGACAGGCTGGATAATCTAAATCCAGTGGTCACAGCAGTCTGACCAGCTAGCTCAGTCAGCTGCAACTATGCCCCATCCTGGACTGTGGCAGCCAGTGAATTTAAATGTCTCACAGGAAAACATGACCAGGCGTCAGTGTTACCCTGGCTGACGGCTCCCCCCCCCCCTACTAAAGAAGGATCTGTCATGGCAGCCTTGCCAATCCAGCTGGAGCATGTGGTTAAGTAGATGCCTGTGGTGTGGGGGCTCCCAGGGCTATTGGAGCTGCAGCTCCAGGCTCCGTTCTCAAGATAGGCCCATTTGCCCAAAAAAAATCGACTAGGTTGTAGCTTGGCGATCTGGAGTCGGAGACCCAGCATTTGAGGGGTAGGGAGCTAAAGACCTACTCCAGCACTGGTTAAAATATGGGGCTGCTTTCATCTATGATACAGGGCTGCTTGCGCAGCCTGTCAGAAGCTACATACAGAGCAGCCAGTTTAAATACAAGTTGGAACACTGCAGCAGACTGAGAGGATGAACTCTCAGTGCTTATAATAATTTGTATATTACTTATGGTAAATAACCCCTTGCCACCCAGGCCGATTCTAACACTTCTCACCTACATGTAAAAATCATTTTTTTTTTGCTAGAAAATTACACAGAACCGTGTGTATGTGAATTAATATATATATATATATATATATATATATATATTATATATATATATATATATATATATATTTATATTAGCAGAAACCCTATGGAATAAAATGGTGGTCTTTGCAACTTTTATGTTACACGATATTTGCGCAGCAATTTTTCAAACTTTTTTTTTTCTACATGTTTAGAGGGGTCTAGTGCTAAAATTATTGCTCTAACAATTGCGGCATATGTAACCTGTGTATCTGGCTCTGATGCTAGCCAGTGCCTACCCAGCCACTGATTAGTATCTCTCCCCAGCCTGTCCCCACACCATCTCACCTGCTGACCTGTGAATGGGGGAATCACAGTGTTGCGTTCTGCCAGTAAATACAATGATTAGTGTTGCCAACTATAGCTGGCAGCACTAATTGTTTTGGGGAAAACCTGACAGGCTGGTTGTACTGAAGTCGGTTGATTTGTGTAAAACCAGCTAGCCCATACATAAATCAACTATGGCTGGTCTCTGCTTAATTGGTATAATTTCACTCCATGTATGGCCCACTTGACCACTACACAATCCCTAAACATCCTTCCACAAACCTTTACATTTTTTCCTTCCCAGATAACTTTATCCTCCTCCTATACATAGTGCCCTCTGTCCTACTCTCAACACTTCTCTCCTGTACATAGTACCCACTGTCATACACTCCTGTATATATTGCTCACTGTCAAACCCTGCACACTTTTCTCTTATACATAGTGCCCACTTTCATACCCTCTACACTCCTCTGTGCATACTGTCATAGCCTTCACTCCTCTCCTGTACATAGTGCTTTCTGCCACACCATCCGCACGCCTCTCCTATACATAGTTCCCACTGTCATACCCTCCACACTCCTCCTGTACATACTACTCGCTGTCATACTCTCCTATAAGCAGTGCCCCTGGCATACCCCCAACACTCCTCTCCTGTACATGGTGCCCACTGGCATACCCTCCACATTCCTCTCCCTCACCTGCGCATACTTCCCACTTTTATACCATCCATACTCCGCCCCTATGCCTCTTACCCACAAAAAACGTTCTTTAAAATTATACTGAATATCCTCAATGTTACCAGCTCTAGAATGGGCACACTTTTGTTAGTTCAACTAAAGGAAATCTCAGTCCTCACATTCTGCCCCATTATTAGTACTTAATTTTGTGATTTACTACTGTGATGTATAGGGATGTCAGCTACTCTAAATATAGCACTTGTAAAAAAGTGTCCCTGAAAATATTTTTGAAATGTTGGAAACGATGCACTTGGGCATTGCCAAGGGTCAGTAGGGGGCCCCACGAGAGGCTCCTGTGATATTAGGTTTACTACTGCTTTAACATTACTACTTTTTAGAGGCCCTGAGGTAGGTTATGCCATAATCTACAAGTATGCACAGCATATTAGCACATTAGAGTACACTTGAATTGTCAGACTGAGCCCTCCAGTGCTGTGATCAATCCGGCGGGGCCCGGGAGCTTCCATCTTCACCCGGTCTTCCTTCTGGGTTCTGTGCCTTCGGTCACTTGCCTTGGCTGCGTTGATGTCATGCTCATTCTTTCTCTCATCCCCCCTCTTCTCTCTCTCATCCTCCCTCTTACCCCTCACACCTTTCATCCCCTTTCTCTCTTATCCTCCCTCTCTTTAATTTGTTATAACAAAAAATTGTTTGCTTATTTTTTGTTTATAAAAGGCCCCACCAAAATCTTCAGCACCAGGCCCATGATTTTAATCTGGCCCTGGGTGCTCCTGCTTGGCCCTCCAGTTGTGCATTTTAGGTGGTTGTGGGTGGCAGTCTGCGCAGTCCACAAGCGGGCCTAGGTCCAGTCATCTTGACTATGGGCATCCATCCTCTGCTGCCATGATAGCATCATGGAGTTGTGTAGTTGGTAAGGTTAAATAACAGTCTATACAGTTCATGTGTAGTGGTGTGTAGAAAAATTATTTCCCATACCATTCATTTAAGATGCACGTCCAAGAGTCTTTTAAAACTATCCATACTTCCTGCTCATCTCCTAACCGCCCTGACAGTGAACCCCCCCATGCAGCTTAAGGTTAAACTGCTTCTCTTCCAGTCTCATGGTGTGGCTCTGTGTCCTTACACTCCCTGGGACTGAAAAGTTTCATACTTGCGCTGGGATCATCGTTTGAAATATTTGTATATGGCCTCTCGTGTCTCCTCCAGGGAGAACAAATTCAGCACTTGAGGTCCTCCAGTCCCCTTAACCTAGTTGCCCTTCTCGAGACTCTCTCCAGCACATCCTTTCTGAGAATTGGTGACCAGAACTGGATGTTATACTCCCAGATGTGGCCAAACCAGAGTTTTATTAAGTGGCAGCATAATCATCTTATTGCTGGAAAAAATTCCCTTTAATGCATGCCAATATTCTGCTGGGTCTGGTAGCCACAGCTTGACACTGCATGCTTTTGCTCAGTCTGTCTTCTAGGACCTCTAGATCCTTCATCCTGGAATCCCCTAGAGATTCTCCTGGAGGAGCCAGTGACGTAAACCAAAAGGAGTCGGCATACACAGCGAGGCTGTGAGGAGACCTTACCTGACTGATTCCCTATAACCACAACGCTATTCATCCAGGGGCGGTTTGTGAGTAGATAAACTGGTGGATTAGTTTGGAGTTTGTTACCATTAGAGGTACACACTATTGTGTTTTCTTTGTTTTTCCTGAGATCGAGAGTCCATACCAGATACACATAAAACAGAGAAGCAAATTCACAGAAGAGGGGATAAAAAATAAAACCCGGTGGAGTGAACATCTTAGAAAACCAAATGCATGGACCTATAGATTGGATTGTTTAACAGTGTACACACAATAGGAAGAATACGACCGGGAGCACTGTTATTTGTGATTTATCACCGATACATGTGAATGGATTTTTGAATGAGCTAGTCTGCAGATGACATTTTTTATAACCCACTATTTATATTCACCTTGTTTTATTTATTAGCATTATTCACTTTACATGCAATTATGGAGCTGTAATAAGCATGTAATCATTAGCATTATTTACTGTATATGCTTAATACAGCTCCATAATTGTATGTATTCATGCTCTTTCTGCTTCGTGCCTGTTGGATAAGAAGCATAGTGTCATTTATTTATATAAGATTTTTAGGGAGCACTTGCACTTGTTGGCACAAAGTTATTATATACCAGTACGTTTTACACAAACACTTTGCATTGCTAGCACTTTAGCTTTATGGATTTGTATTTATTTTCAACACCCCATTGAGTGGATACACATAACAGAGCCACATTTTTATTGTATACAGCAATAATTTTGCACAGCGTTTGTTTTGCACAGCGATTTTTACTAGTAGCGCACTCATTTTTTATTCTTCCATGCTAGGTATCTAATCTGCGTAACATGTTTCACATTATACAAAAATTGGGCTAACTTTACTGTTTTGTTTTTTCTCAATTCGTTAACCACTTCAGCCCCGGCGGATTTTACCCTCTTCCTTACCAGAGCACTTTTTGCGATTCGGCACTGCGTTGCTTTAACTGACAATTGCGCAGTCGTGCAACGTTGCACCCAAACAAAATTGATGTGCTTTTTTCCCCACAAATAGAGCTTTCTTTTGGTGGTATTTTATCACCTCTGCGTTTTTTATTTTTTGCGCATTAAACAAAAGAGCGACAATGTTGAAAAAAAAATATTTTTTTACTTTTTGCTATAATTTCATTTAAAAAAAAAAATGATTTTTTTTTTACTCAGTTTATGCCGATATATATTCTTCTACATATTTTTGGTAAAAAAAAAAAACCGCAAAAAGCGTATATTGATTGGTTTGCGCAAAATTTATAGCGTCTACAAAATAGGGGATAGATTTATTGCATTTTTTTTTTTTTTTTACTAGTAATGGCGATCTGCGATTTTTTTTCGTGATTGCGGCGGACACTTTTGACACATTTTTGGGACCATTTACACAGTGATCGTTGCTATAAAATTGCACTGATTACTGTGTAAATTCGACTGGCAGGGAAGGGGTTAACACTAGGTGGTGCTGCAGGGGTTAATGTGTTCCCTATGGTAGTGATTCTAACTGTGGGGGGAGGAGACTCACAAGGGGAGGAGACCGATCGGTGTTCCTCTGTACTCGGAACACATCATCGGTCTCCTCTCCACTGACAGGACGTGGAGCTGTGTGTTTACACACACAACTCCACGGTCCTGCTGTGTTCCCGGGCAATCACGGATGCAGAGATCGCGGGCACGTGCACCGGGTCCCGAGCGACGCCGCGGGCGGCGCGCGTGCCCCCTAGATGGCCGGGAATGGGAGGACGTCATATGACGTCCACCCAGAATGGGAGATCCATCTTGTGGACGTCATATGACAGTCCACGGTATTGAAGTGGTTAAACTCTGGTGTGTTTTTGGAAAAATAAAAAGTATTTTGAAAATTCCTCCAAATACCATGTGATGTAAAGTTGCAACGTTCACCATTTTATTCACTAGAGTCTCTGCTAAAAAAAAAAAAAAAGTTTGGGGGTTTTAAGTAATTTTCTATCAAAATTTTTTTACATAGAGGAGTGCTAGAATAGGCCTGGTATGGAAGTGGTTAAAGGCCTTTTTATATTTTATTTATTTTTTCCTTAAGACCTTTTTTTGATTTAGCTATATTTAACACTTGTTCTATATTACTCCTTGGCATGCACTCGTGATACTTTTATAAAATTTTCCTAAAGCATTCCCATTTTTCCTGTGTTCAATGTTTTTGGGATTTTGGTCTACTTCATAAACTGCAGTAACGAGCGTAGTTTATAAAAGTTGTCTCTTTTGAAATTTTAGTGTTGTACTCCCCTCGTGCCTTCCTTTTTCTACAGAATGTTCCTAAGTTGTCCACATTTCCACATCTGCAATCAGATCTGTATCATTTGTAATTAAAAGATCTAGAAATGCCTGGCTCCTAGTCAGGGAATCTACCAATTGGGATATGAAGCTGTCATGTAGAACATTTAGGAAATGGTGGCCCTTGACTGGATGGAAGGGACAGCCCACTCATTAAATGTCGGGATAGTTAAAGTCGCCCATTATGATGACATATGCCTGTGTTGCTGCCATTTCTAACTGTGAAAGGAGATCTAACACTTCCCTCAGGTTAGGGGGGCCTGTAACATACCCCCACTAGTAATTTCCTGCTTAGTTTCACCCATACGGACTCCAGCTCCCCATTACTGATGTCATTCTGCTCTTCTACCCGTAAATTATTCCTGATATATAGATACACCCCTCTGTCTATCTGATACAAGGAATATCCCTGGATAATTGTCATGTGAGCTGTCAACCCAAGTGTCTGATATTCCCATGAAGTCCACATCCCCCCTCGTGTCGTAACAGCTCCATTTTATTGATTAGGCATCTGTGAACATTCTCCTGAGTTTTTATTTTTTTCCCCAGGATTTCTTGGGCTTTGTTTTTAAGGTGCAGCTCATCCTTGCTAAAGAGCCGGTAACCAACCTGAGAAGTCAGCCCAATTCTCCAGGAAACCGAACCCCTCTTTCCTACTCCCAGTTCCTTAGCCACTTGTTAATTTCCTTAAGTTCCTGCTGCCTCTCTGGTGTGGATCAAGGTACAGGTAGTATTTTAGAGAGGACCACCTTGGAGGTAATTTTCTTCAATCTATTCCCTGAAATCTTTTTTTTTTTTTTTTTTTTTAGGACTCTCCACCTTCCTATCACTTTGTCATTGGTGCCAATGTGTACCATGACAGCTGGGTCCTCCCCACCCGATCTGTGGTGTGCCAAACCCGAGCCTAAACCTCATACTGTTCGGCTGCCCTCTCTGTCATCCTAATAATTGAGTTCCCCACTGTCAGTACTTGTCTATCCTTTTCTGCATCTCTGCCCCCCCTCCCCCTCCTTACCGGAGCTGTCACTCCTTTGGCAGCTAGTGGAGGTCGCTTGCTCTAGCACTACAACCCCTGAGCTCATATCCCCAGCATCATGCAACTTGGCATATTTGTTGGTGTACCAACTCAGGACTAGCCTTCCTAGCACTCTTCCCTCTACCCCTCCTCGATGTTGGCTAACTATCTCCTTCTGGTGCCTGTGCCTCCATGTCTCCAACCTCCTCTACACTGGTTCCTGCCAGCACCTGCTGGGTAAGGTGCAAACTCCTTTCCAGGTTGTTGATGCTGCACAGTGTTGCCCCCTTTTTTCTAGATCCAGAATCTGGGCTTCCAGAAAAACAACTAGCTGACATCTTGCACAGCAGTATTTGCCCTTGATTGGTTTATCAAGGAATGCATACAAATAGCAGTTCTGTTGGACATTTTACCCTCTAATCTAATGGTGACGCAGATTAAGAACTTGCTATTAATACTCTGCTCTCCCCTGGTGCTACAGCTACTCCAATTACCTCTTGGCACCCTGCTGCTCATCACAGCACCCTGAGTCACACTCAGTTACTCCAAAGCACTCCCAGTGACTCCTAGGTAGTAAGTGTTGCTCCCAGGTACTCAGTCACCCACCAGTCTCCTGTAGGGCTTGCCAGCACCTTCAATTGCCTCTGGTCAGCCTGCTGCTCTGCTCCTGCCTCTTGACCTTCTGTCTGACACACACACACACACACACACACACACACACACACACACACACACACACACACACACACCTCAGGTCTGCAGTTTCACTTACTTGCCACCTCTCCTGGTCAGCCTGACACTTCAGTCTCTGGCCCTGCCTCTTCTGTCAGTCTCAGTGGGGTGTCACTGTTCCCAGTCACTCCCACACCCCCTTGCCTATGTACCATGCCTGCTGCCGCTCACGGACCCCAGATCTTTTGGTCTCAGTGGGGTGTGTCAGTCCTGGGATCCCACACTCAAATGCTCACCATGCTGTTACAGCGTCTGCCCTGCAGTCCCATGCCTCTCTGACGAATGCAACAGCACCATCTGGTACTCAGAACCACGGCTCTGGTGTTTTTCTCAAATTGCCGTTCAGGACAACCTTGGAGAGAGCGCAGCTCTGCCCATTTTCCAGTAAACATGCAGCCTTCAAATCCCTCCTCTTCCACCATGGCCTCAGTTATTGTGATTCCTCTGTCATGGTGGAAGTGTTGCTGGAACCAGGGGAGCTGCACTCACTCCAAGGGGGAGGGGGAAGGCTTACCTCAGGGTGTTTTCTGCCTGGTGTGCAGTGACCAACCCCCCCCCCCCCCACCCGTACGAGCAGGGGGTGTTCCGGAGTCTTCAGCCTCTCCAGTTCAGGGGTAGCAACGGCAGGAGTGGCTCAGGTGGCCAAGCGGGCTGCTGCCATTCGCAGTATTCGCGCATGTCGGTCCTGGCTGGTGGATGACATCACATCCGGTGATGCAGCTTCCTATCGGCAAATGGTTCCAGTTGCCTGGAATGCAGAGGCCAAGGGGGTGGGGGGGGTCTATTGGCCGGTGTTTCGTCATCTGTGATGATGCTGGGACCAGGTAATTTAAAGCCAGATGGCTTTTTCTGAATACCCTGCTGCGCTCTCTGCTGCGATGGACGAGAGACCAACAGCCATGGCAGAAGCATGCGCCTCAGGCATGGGCCAGGGCCAGGTAGGAGGGGTACAGTGGTGCCTTCAATCTTCTCCATATGGGCTTATGTTTTGAACCTCCCTGGCAGGGAGCCTGTGGCTGCAGGGTCAAAGGTAACTTCGCTCAGACCCTGCAGCCTGGACGGGTGGTTTCTATGGTTGGGTCTGGCACTGCTCAGGGCGCTGTTCCTTGTCTGGAGGTCTGTTCTCACTAGGGGCGGTGTAGGACTGTAATCCACCAGCTCCAAGGAAATGCCCATCTTGCGAGAATCCCCTCAGATTCATGGCAAAAAGCAATGTGTATAGCAGAACTTGAAGAGGAAACATCCCAACAATACAAGGATCTGTTTTCTTAGGAACTCTTTGAGCTCAGTTTAATCTATGCTGGGCAAAAGCCCAGTAGAACCCCAACATCCACTCTCCAGCCCTTGTGCATCCACCTCTAAAACCAGCAGGGGTTGGTGACTCAGGAGACAAGTCCTCTTCCTTCCCTCAGGAATTTGGAGGAAGATGATAGCCGTGCATCTACAGTGCCTTGCAAAAGTATTCACTATTTTGTTAAATTGCAGCCTTTAGTTCAATGTTTTTTTTATCTAAATTATATGGGATGGGTCAGAACACAATAGTCTAAGTTGATGAAGTAAAATTAGAAAAATATATACGTAAAACTATTTTTCAGAAATAAAAAACTGATAATTGGTATGTGCGTATGTATTCACCCCCTTTTGTTATGAAACCCATAAAAAGCTCTGGTGCAACCAATTACCTTCAGAAGTCACATAATTGGTGAAATGATGTCCGCCTGTGTCACATGATTTGTTATTACATATACACATATTTTTTTGAAAGGCCCCAGAGGCTGCAACACCTAAGCACCACTAACCAAACTGCCATGAAGACCAAGGAACTCTCCAAACAAGTAAGGGAAAATGTTGTTGAGAAGTTATATTAAAAAAAAATAAAAAATAAGTTACTTACCAGTAATGTTCTTTCCCAGAGTCTTTCAGGACAGCCACCTGAGAGACCTTGGCTCCTCCCCTCTGTAGGAAACACTGCACCAGCCTTCTATAAATTTCCTCCTCTCTTGCTGGATCCTCAGTTCTTTAAAGAGCACCTCCCAGTCTGCTGGGGAGACACAAGAACATATGATACACAGTCAACTATATCACATTTCTCTAGTCGTCTGTCCAGGACAGCACTAGAGAGATAGGCTCCACCTCCAGAGGCAGGAAACACATCACCAGATCTTTAAAGGGCGGCTTCCGTCCCTTCTCCCTCAGTCTTTGTGTTTCCTCCACCGGAGGAGGAGGCTGGATTGGAGCTCTCCTTCCCCTGAAACTGGGATAGCCCATGAGAGAACGGGAAGGAGGTCTGTGTACCTGGGCATCAGGATGGCTGACATCTGGGGTTCCCCAGTCAGGTTGAGTGCAGCTGTGACCGGCGTCCTCCTCCTAGATAGCCCGGGGAGGGCTGGCGTTCACCCCTGGCGGTCAGATTCAGATTAGGCATGGAGCGGTCAACAGGCTTTGAGTTCCGGCCTGTGGAACGCAGGAGGAGGGCGGGGACTTCCGGCGAACAACTTCCGGTTCCGGGTCACGCAGCGAGCGTGGACGGCAGAACCAGGGCGGCTTATTTGAAAAGCGCCAGCCACAAGACAGACTGTGCTGCACCATAGGCTTAGGGGAAAAGCCTCCAGGCGGTCAGGCTAACTTCCGAACGGAGCATGGATGCAGCGGAATGTGGTAGTGGAGCTTAACCAGCTCAGGTAGGCAAACACAAGGGTGTCTTGTACCTACGGGACTGGGAGAGGGGGTGGAGTGATGGACAGATTAGGTGGCCTATTTATTTGTCCCCCCCTATTTAAACAGGATCCGGACTAATGTGTCTTGCGAATCCTGTTAGTGGCTGGTGGGTGAACATAGGTGTTTGGTGAAGGCATCCTATATTGCTAAGGTTACGCTGATGGTAGCTTGTCTGTTTCCCTTCCTTTTCTTCTCTCCTTCTCTTGTCTTAGGCTCTGCCCAAAGAACCAAAGAGGTCAGGGGGGAAGAAGAGATGTCCATTGTGTCTGAACAAATTTAAGGAGGGATGGATTAAGCCCCTCTGTAAATCCTGCATAGATTTACAAGGAGGGTACGGGGCCTGTAAGGAACTGATTTCTGGGGTACAGAAAGAAATGCAGTCCATCAAGACTATGCTAGCGAACCTTGAGACCCCAAAACCAGCCGCAGTTCCCCCTGCTTCCACCCCACAGGAGGGTGACGAATTAGGGGAAGAGGAATTTGATTCTCTGGATGGCCTAAGTGAGGCGGCATCATCCAGGGATATTCCGATTCAAGGGACAAGCTCTCCCAGATACAGGCTCTCACTCGAGGAGGTTGATGCCTTATTGGGGGTGATTTATGAGACGCTCGAAATTAAAGAAGAACAGGTCTCTCTGTCCTTGCATGACCGGATGTATAAAACCCTGAAGGAAGATTCAACCAGGGTTTTCCCGGTTCGCTGCACACTGGTGGACTCTATTAAGTAAGAGTGGGTGGAACCAGAGAAAAAAAATATTTTTTCCCAAAAGTTTGAAGAGGAGATTTCCCTTCATTTCCCTTCAGTGAGGATCCCACCTGCATCTGGAACAAGGTACTCAAGGTTAGACGCAGCCTTCTCCCAGTGCGCAAAATCAACGGACCTCGCCTTTGAGGACATGGGTGTCCTCAAGGAACCCATGGACAAAAGGATGGAGGTGCTGTTAAAAAGGTCATGGGAAGTAGCCATGACCAATTTAAAGAAAGCTAAAAAGCTGCGCATACCAGTAAACTTATAATATCTTAATATGTGAAAACTCACTATAATTTAGAACCCTTATAAAGGGAACGACTGCTTGAGATAAATGCAAATATGATAACCATTCGGTCTGCCAGCTGACAATGACCTATATTTTGGCATACAAAAACACCCAGTGATAAACCTGTCAAAGGTAATAATATCTTGAGTGAACCTACTAAAGTAAAAAGTGAAAGCATATATTGAATAAACAAAAGCATCCAGACATAAATCCGTGTGATAATTAAGAGTTCAGGTGAAAGTAATAATGATTTAACAAAAACAGTCCAGTAGAGGGTGTTTGTGATTCAAAATTAATAAACACTTGAGATCGAGTTTTTGGAAAGTTCCCAGGGGTGACCATCCAATGGTGAAATAGCTTTTTCAAGTTGTGAGGCTTGCCAGAAGTACCACCACCAGAGAAAATTGGCCGCTTACCAGAGATATAGGACCCTCCGTCACAGAGGGTCAAACGAGCATTGGAATGAATGGGTTGTCTGTTAGGTTAATCTCCACTGGTACATCAGTCTCCACCCCCTGCTTGCTTCGGACCCTGAGTTCAGGATAGGCCTCCGGATCTCTCTCTCCAGAATGGTGGCCACCAATAAGGATAGATGTATATGTATCCCTCCGGATCTCAACAGGACATGGGCATCATGTAAAGGAATTTAAAAAACTCCCATAGTGTGATAACTTTACTTTTTAATTAAAAATAACAACATAAGCTCATGAAGACCTCCTGGCGCCTTTGCTAGCTCAACTATACTCCACCTGCTTAACAGATGGAGGTTTACCTGCCTCCATGTACCACGCCTACCTGACTTTGATCCATAAAGCCCCCAAAGACCCCACCTCCTGCGCATCATATAGACCCATAGCTTTATTAAACTCTGATTTTAAAATCCTGACCAAACTCCTGGCCCTTAGACTTTACCCCATGCTACCCTCGGTAATAGACCCCGACCAGACAGGCTTTATGCCCCGTAGATCCACAGATGTAAACCTCAGAAGGCTCTTCACAAACATACACGCTAAACATTTAAACACAGGTACTAGAGCAGTGGCTTCACTAGATGTCGAAAAAGCCTTTGATACAGTTGAATGGCCCTTCCTTTGGGAAACGCTGCGTAGGATGGGTTTCCCCCTATTATTTATCAAATGGCTTCAGGTAATTTACAGATGTCCTACTTCTTCGGTACGCTTGGGGGGTGGTCTGTCTGCTCCCTTTAGGCTTTTCAGGGGGACCAGGCAGGGCTGCCCTCTCTCTCCAGCTTTATTTGCCCTCGCTATGGAACCGATGGCGGAAGCACTCCGCACTTCACCGCATATCAGAGGTCTGCGCATTGGGCTGCTGGAGGAGAGGGTAGCCCTGTACGCAGACGACATGCTGCTCTTCCTTAACGATGCGGGCTCATCGCTGCGGGGGGTGCTGACTGTTCTGGACACATTCGCCAGAGTCACGGGTCTTAAAGTGAATTGGTCCATATCCCTTCTGTTCCCGATCGATCAGGAAGCAAAGGCCACTTCCCTCCCGGACAGCCCCCTCCTCTGGGTTGACTCATTCAAATACCTAGGGGTCCACATATCTAAAGTGACCTCAGAATACTTAGCATTGAACCTTACCCCGGTACTCTTAGAAGCCCAAGCAAAACTTAAATCATGGGGAAATCTTCCACTATCACTGTGGGGGCGAATAAATCTCCTGAAAATGAAGATTATTCCCAAGCTGCTTTATCTTTTCCGCCACTCCCCACAGTGGCTGCCCAAATCGTTTTTCAAAAAACTCAACCAGGTATTTTCCTCCTTTATATGGGGCCCCCTATCACCCAGATATCGTCTGACGACCTTAATGAGACCTCGAACACAGGGAGGCATGGCTTTTCCAGACTGCTACAAATACTACCTGGCCGCACAGCTGGTAACTGCGGCTTGGTGGTTACAACCTGACAAAATGAACTCATCAACAGTGCTAGAGGCCTCAGTTGTCGGCTCACTGGAAGCCCTTCAATTCCTTATTTATCGGGGCCCTAAAGCCCCGTACCCTCTAACCCCCTCTATGCTCACTACCCTGAGAGCATGGAAAGCAGGACTGGCCATTGAAAAATGCAAGCCAACTGAAATCTCCCCGAATGCCCCGATATGGCTGAACCCCAGTCTACCTCACATTTATACGGTCCCTGACCCACACGCATGGACTAGGCACGGAATCAAGCTTATGTCACATATAGTGTCACAAAACTCCCTACTACCCTTCTCCAATCTGTCTTCCCTCTACAATTTACCGAATCAATACCTATTTAGGTTTAATCAATTATCGCACGCATTCACTGCCCAATTTCCGAACTCCTCCTGTATAATGGCACAGTCAGAACTAGAGCGAACACTCAGATTCAATTGTGATAGGAAGCCCGCCTCTCACCTATACACACACCTCATCTTCGTGTCACTACCATCTCTTGACAAACTCTGGACTAGCTGGCAGACTGACATTCCAACATTAGACAATGACGACTGGGATGATGTCTGGGACCTCCCCTTCAACTCCCTTGTTTCCATCCGAGACCGTTTGGTTCAATTTAAAATTGTCCACAGGGCCTACTACACCCCATACAGGCTCCACAAGATGAACCCTTCATATTCTCCGAGTGTTGGCGTTGTGGTACATCGCCTGGGGATTTCTCCCATATTTTCTGGCGCTGCGCTAAGGCCCAACAATACTGGGAAACAGTACTGGAACTGATTGGTAAAGTCACCTCGATCACTTTGCCTCTGGCTATGGAGGTATGCATACTGGGTCTTATTGAACCCATTGTGCCGTCCTCCGCTAGACGCACAGAGATTAGTATACTGCTGTTTTATGCACGGAAGAATATCGCGATACAGTGGAAAAAGCCCGAACCCCCTTCTATAGTACAGTGGAAACGTCTAGTGAACAACAGTCTTCCCCTATACAAAGATACATACCTGCACAGGGGCTGCCCACGAAAGTACGACAAGGTCTGGCACAATTGGCTGACTGAACCAGAAACAGCCTGAGTGGTTGTGATGGGGCTAGATCCTTAGTCAGAGCTCTGCTACCCCCTCCCCTCCCCCTGGGGGACCCCGACATTACCTATTTCCAGTAGGCTCCGGCTCGGGTTCGAAATTTACCGCACTTATCAACCTGGGGCCTCCAGAGATGTACCCCTATAGAGATATATAATACTGCTGTACCATGTTTACACTGCATGTAGATATGACTTCCAATGACCCTTTGTATACACTGGAAGCACCTTTGTTTTATATGTTGTGCATGTTTGTATGTTGTTAAAAATTCAATAAAAATATATTGAAAAAAAATAAATAAATAACAACATAGGAACTTACATTTAGGATAAGAATGATCAACCAACGATATCCAGTGCACCGGCCGGTTGCACTTGAGGACAAGAGTGATGGATCAGAACAAAAGGCTGCAGCAAATAATGAAAACGAGGTGGTGACAGTGCATCGCTCGCCCAAACGCGTTTTTGTGAAACCTCACGTCGTCTGGGGACAAGAGCGATGCACTGTCTCACCTCTTTTGTGTCCATGTCCACCAATAGCGTCCTACTCCGAGTGCGCGTGCGCAGCAAGCGTGATGACGCAACATGGCGTCCGACTCCGAGTGCGCATGCGCGGCGGACGTGATGGCGTAGTCCCGACAGGACGCTGCCAATCCAGAGCCGCCAAAACAATGACAAGTCTAGACTGCGACGCCGCGCCGTTATGGAGAGACAGTGTCAGCATACTATGTCAGCGTACAGCGCAGCAATATATGCCCACAGTTCCTCCATTTAAAATCGTGGAAAGCTCAATTGGTCTATATAATACTCGAACATATCAGATGTCAATCCAAATATGTTAGACTCATTAAGGTAAACATGTATAATTGTTCCAAATCAGAAACACTTACATGCACCATTAAAATTAAGCATATAATTACATTATTGGCATTTAATGTGTACTGCTGCATGAATATTGTAGTTATTATATGAAACTGAGATAGCCTCAGTGAAACCGCAATATTTCATAAGTAAAAGCTAGTTCATGCCTCAGTGTAAGAAATCACAAAAAAATAAATAAAATAAAAATAATAAAAATGTATAAAAAGGAAATAAAATGAAATGTAAAATGTGGCCCACATCTGATGCCACAATAAGATAGTGCCATACCCAGGCAAGGCTAACAGGGTGCACAAAGGCACACTGGGATTGTATAGTAAAAAATATCATCATTAACATACATTATCCCTAAATGTTAACTGACGTCGGTCCATGTGACCCGTTAAACTCGCGAACCCGGAGCAGTAGGCCAATTGGTGTACATTATGAAACACACACATATATATGAGAATAATTCGCCACAGATAATAAACAATTATGAGTGCCAAAACAACACCCCATATCTATGGGTGGACTAATCGAAATGCAGATCAAGTTTATATTATGGGGAAAGCATATAGATCTGTATGCATCAGACCTTCTTTAGTAGAAGTATACATGTATACCCAATCAAAAGCAACTATAATTCACAAACCAGTGGTAGATACATATAACTGGTTAGGGAAATTTCCAAACAGGAAATGGGCTGGATCTACAGACTCAGGACGTATGCCCCCCATGGCCTCAACGTGGACACGGATGTCAACGCCTTCATCAACAACGCATGATGGCGAGCGTCCTGTTCACTAGGTTACTCCAGTTATATGTTATATCCCAGGGAGGAGCGACGTGCTGACGTCACCGCGTTCTACGTCTAACAGCACGGGCGTTGTGTTACTGTAGCTGGCCGGCCGCGAACTTTTAAACCTTGTTATTACTTGTATGTTTTACGCTCAAAGCGTTTTTTAGAAAATAAACACCCGTTGGATTCCACCCATGGTGTGTCCCTTTTTGTTCCATGTTTTTGGCTACGTTTGGAGATCGAGCTATTGCCACTTTATTTGCTATGTGATCTAGCAACCACCACCATAATTGCTATTGGTGAGTCACACACCGGTCCGAACCTGGAATGATCGTGATATCTCCACCAAAGAGACACAGACACCGGGATCCGTGGCAATAAGGCCCAACAGAGGAAAAGGCCCTGGCTGGGTTGTAGCCATATGCGATTCCCCTCTCTCCATCTGGTAAGCCTTTAATTCATCAGGTGGTGGGATCACCATTATACAAGTCACAATATCCTTGATGTCATTATCGGAAAGTCACTCTTCACATCTTTTGGTGTCACTCTTTGCTACTTTGAGTTGATGTCCAGCCATACCAGGACATCTCTGTGGACTATTCATTATTAGCATAAGAATATTTTTATGTTTATTTTTATATATTTTTTCACTTTCACGATTGATGATATATTTTTCGAATATTGTTTGAATGTTATTTACCTAGCTGCATTACAGATAGGCTTTGATATCACTTACATCACATGTAGGTTGTTTTCCCTTGCATCATAGGTATTTATATTAATTTTCAGCACAGTTTTGTGCTTTGATGTATAAGTTTTGACATCACTTATGGTATATAGGTGCCATTAACACGTGTTTGTTATTCACAGGTCATTAATATCTAGTATTCATACTAATTTTAGCGCAGCCTTTCTTCTCCATATATGTTTTTGCTTATCACATGTGGTTGCTGCTTACGTTCACTATTTTTTAGGTCCAGCGCAATTTTTTCTTTGTTATACTTCAAAAAGAGGATTGAAACAATTTGTGAGATCTTTGCTGTACACTTTATGCCCACAGATACAATCATTACTTCCCTTAGTCAACCCCACCACTATAGACGAGGTTGCTAAACTCCTTGCTAACGTCCAGCTAACCACCTGCCCTCTGGATCCAGTTCCCTCCCAAATGCTACGTTCACCCTCTAACTCTATTCTACACTCTCTAACCCACATCTTCAATCTCTCCCTCTCTTCTGGCATCTTCCCCAACAATGCAAGTGCAAACATGCACTAGTCAGCCCCATACTTAAAAAGCCTTCACTGGACCCAATCAGTCTTACCAACCTACACCCCATCTCCTTGCTCCCCTTTTTATCCAAACTCCTTGAATGTCTGGTCTACAAACAACTGAGCGACCACCTTGCAGAGCATAGCCTTCTTGATCCCCTGCAGTCTGGATTTCGCCCTCAACACTCCACAGAAACTGCTCTCCTAAAACTAACTAACTATCTACAAACAGACAAAATCAATGGGCACTATTCTTTACTCCTACTATTGGACCTTTCTCCTGCCTTTGATATGGTAGACCACCCCCAAAAACTCTATGCCATTGGTCTCTGTGACTGTACTCTTCGCTGGTTCTCTTCCTACTTATCCAACCGCACCTTTAGAGTTACTTACAATTTTACTTTCTCATATCCACTTCCTTTCTTGTGGAACGTTTCGCCGAATGGTTCACGAAATATCAACGTTTTTGCGGCGAAATTTCTCCCATAGGAATGAATGGCGAAATGTTCAAAACTAGAGTGGGAGGTGACAAAAGCTGACAACCCCATGATCAGCCAAAACATTATGACCCCCCCATGATCAGCCAAAACATTATGACCCCCCATGATCAGCCAAAACATTATGTCCACAACATGATCAGCCAAAACATTATGACCCCCCCCCATGAAAAAATAATTTGAAAAAAAAAAAACATTTTTCAAAAGAAATTAAAAAAATCATTTTTGAAAACGAAAAAATCATTTTTGAAAAAAATGTGCAGCCAAAACATTATGACCATTACAATGGGACCTTGTCTTCTCTGAACTTCAACTGTAGTGTCATCATGGATCGTGGACATCATGTACCTGTATTCCTGGTATCCTTCCACCTCAAGGCCAGCACTGCGTTGCATCTCAAAGTTGCTCTTTTTCCCCTTCGCAATTTCTGATTTACTAACGCTTGTGGGAAGCCCTTCCTATTTCTGGAGGTTCCACAGGCCAGGGTTTCTGCAAGGTATAGGTGTTTGAAAAGGGGCAGACTGGAGTAGAAGTTATCCAGGTATATGTGGTAACCTTTCTTCAGCAGTGGGTATGCCAAGTCCCATGCGATTTTACCAGTTGTGCCCAGCCTCGGGGCTGGCGCTGGGAATCTCTTCCTTCGTATATGCGGAACGCATACAGATATCCCGTGACTAGAGTTGAGCGGACACCTGGATGTTCGGGTTCGGCCGAACTTCGGACATTTGAACACTAAAATGGCTGTAAAAAAGGCATGGCAAGGGCTAGAGGGCTGCAAATGGCAACAAAATGTTGTTAAGAGCATGGCAAGTGATCTGCAAACAAATGTGGATAGGGAAATAACTTAAAATAACATAAAAAAAAAAAATAAATAAAAAAAAAAAAATGCTGGAGGGCCACTTCTCAGCAGAAGAGGTACAGGAAGTCATTAAGAACCTCAGAAACTCAACGGCATGATGGCGCACATATGGTGGGAATACCCCAGAATACGCACTTTCTGGAAAAAATTATTCAATTTAATGGATAAGATAGTGGGAAAATAAAGTACTTGGAAATTAAAAAAATGAAAAAATTATAATCTTGACCTAGGAGGACGAGGTTCAAATGGAGTAGGAGGTTGAGGTGGCGGTGGATGTGGCGGTGAAGGTGGAAGCGGCGGTGGAGGAGGACGAGGTAGCCAACACTGGTTCAAAAATACAACAATGGCTGGGTAAGGCTAGTGGTGAATGATGTGTCGAATTCTGTCCCCCGTCGCATAGTGTCCGCCCTGTACTGCGCTTGCTCAGTACGTAGGACAAGGGGATTTTGAAACTCTCCGAAGACGATGCGCGGTGACTCCAGGTTCAAGCCACATCATCCGAGGAAGCCTAGCCAAGCGAGCCCGTGAGGGGCCCTGTTACTATGTGCTACCGTATGTCCACTTGGATGGCCGGGCTTGAACCTGCACTCACTGCGCATGTGACGTTCATCTTTGGAGATTTTGTGAATCTCCTTGTCCTCCGTACTGCGCAAGCACTGCACCTGCACAGTAAGTGGCCGGACACTATCCGATAGCAAGACAGTTTTCGTCAGAACACCGGTATATGTGTCTATTCTGCACAAGGTATGGCCAAGTCCTGTGGGATCCATGCCTGGTTCATTTTAATGAACGTGAGCTTGTCCACATTGGCTCTGGACAGGCGGCTGCGCTTGTCTGTGACAACGCCCCCTGCCGTGCTAAATACACGTTCAGATAATACACTGGCGGCAGGGAAGGCCAGCACCTCCAAGGCGTAAAGGGCAAGCTCAGGCCATGTGCCCAATTCGGAGACCCAGAAGTTGAAGGGGGCAGACCCGTCCGTCATGCAGTACGTGTAGGCGTGTGCACACATACTGCTCCACCATGTTGGTGAAATGCTGCCTCCTGCTAAGACGTTCCATCTCAGCTGGTGGTGCTGGTTGTTGTGGCGTGCTGACAAAGCTTTTCCACATTCCGGCCATGCTAACCCTGCCTTCCAAGGTGCTGGCGGTGCCCCGGCTGCGTTGGCGACCTCTTCCTCCTCCTCTGCCTTCGCCTTGTGCTTCCACCGTACCCCTGCTTCCAAGTGGGAATGCCACCAGCAGCGCGTCTACCAGCGTGCGCTTGTACTCGCGCATCTTACGATCACGCTGCACTGAGGTAATTAATGACGGCACGTTGTCGTTGTAACGGGTATCCAGCAGGGTGGCCACCCAATAATCAGCACCAGTTAAAATGTGGGCAACTCGAGGGTCGTTGCAGAGACACTGCAGCATGTAATCGCTCATGTGTGCCAGGCTGCCCAGAGGCAAGGAAAAGCTGTCCTCTGTGGGAGGTGTATCGTCTGTGTCCTCTGTATCCCCCCAGCCATGCACCAGTGATGGACATGAGCTGGTCTGGGTGCCACCCTGCTGTGAACATGGTTCCTCCTCCTCCATCTCCTCCTCATCCTTTACCTCGTCATCCTCCAGAACTGTGCCCTTGCTGCCAGACAATTGTGTACCTGGCGCTTGTTGGTGCAGGAACCCACCCTCTTAGCCACTTGTAAATGACTGCCCTGAAAGCCTTGGAAATGAACCCTCTTCCTCCTCCTCCTCATCCTGTGCCACATCCTCTTCCATCATCGCCTGAAGAGTTTTTTCAAGGAGGCATAGAACTGGGATAGTAACACTGAGAACGGCGTCATCGGCACTGGCCATGTTGGTGGAGTACTCGAAACAGCGCAACAAGGCACACAGGTCTCGACTGGAGGCCCAGTTATTGGCGGTGAAGTGGTGCTGTTCCGCAGAGCGACTCACGCGTGCGTGCTGCAGCTGAAACTCCACTATCGCCTGCTGCTGCTCGCACAGTCTGGCAAGCATGTGCAAGGTGGAGTTCCACCTTGTGGGCATGTCACATATGAGACGGTGAGCGGGAAGGCCGAAGTTACGCTGCAGCGCTGACAGGCGAGCAGCAGCAGGGTGAGAACGCCGAAAGTGCGCACAGACGGCCCGCACTTTCTGCAGCAGCTCTGGCATATCGGGGTAATTCTTAAGGAACCTCTGGACCACCAAGTTCAGCACATGCGCCAGGCAAGGGGTGTGCATCAAACCGGCAAGGCCCAGAGCTGCTACGAGATTTCGCTCATTATCGCACACCACCAGGCCGGGCTTGAGGCTCACTGCCACCAACCACTCATCGGTCTGTTGTTCCATGTCCCTCCACAACTCCTGCGCGGTGTGGGGTTTTTCCCCCAAACAGGAAAGTTTTAAAACTGCCTGCTGTCGTTTATCCCTGGCTGTGCTGAAGTTGGTGGTGAAGGTGTTACGCTGACCGGATGAGGAGGCGGTAGAGGATGAGGAGGCGGAGTAGGAGGAGTTAGCAACAGGAGGCAAACTGAAGTGCCCTGCAATCCTCGGTGGTGGAAGGACATGCGCCAAACTGCTATCCGCCTCAGGCCCAGCCGCCACTACATTTACCCAGTGTGCTGTTAGGGAGATATAACGTCCCTGACCGTGCTTACTGGTCCACGCATCCGTAGTTAGGTGGACCTTGCCACAGATGCACACCTGATTTTGTCCCCCACTTGGTTGTGCAGGGAAGGGATAGCTCGTCTGGAAAAGTAGTGGCGGCTGGGCACGACGTACTGTGGGACAGCCAATGACATCAGCCTTTTAAAACTCTGCGTCTCCACCAGACGGAATGACAGCATTTCAAAGGCGAGGAATTTTGAAATGCTGGCATTCAGGGCCAGGGATCGCGGGTGGCTAGGGGGGTACTTCCTCTTCCGCTCCAGTGTTTGGGAAATAGAGAGCTTAACACTTCCATGGGACATTGTGGAGATGGTTGGTGACCCAGGTGGTAGTGTTGCTGGCAGATCCTCTGTTTGCGGGTTGGCAGGTGTCACTGTCACTACAGAGGTGGATGAAGAGGCCGAGACTGCAGCAGAAGAGGAAGCAGGAGGAGCCAGAGACCTTTCTTGGTTTTTGAGGTGTCTACTCCACTGCATCTCGTGCTTTGCATTTAGATGCCTGGTCATGCAGGTTGTGCTCAGGTTGAGAACGTTTATGCCTCGCTTCAAGCTCTGATTGCACAGCGTGCAAAACACTCGTGTCTTGTCATCAGCACATTGTCTGAAGAACTGCCACGCTAGGGAACTCCTTGGACCTGGCTTTGGTGTGCTCGGTCCCTTGCCGCGTTGGGCAGTAGCAGACGTACTGTCTAGGGGACGGACGCTCCGCTTTTGCACCCTGCTCCCTCTTCTGCTGTGCTGGTGGCTCTGTGCGACCACCGCCTCTTCCTCCGAACTACACTGTACACCTGCATGACGTTCATTTCATGTGGGGTCAAGGACCTCATCGTCCTCCACATCATCTTCCACCCAGTCTTCACCCCTGCCCTCCTTGTCGGTCTGCACAATGGCGAAAGCAGCAGCAGTTGGCACCTGTGTTTCGTCATCATCCGAGACGTGCTGCGATGGTCCTCCCATGTACTCATCATGAAACATAAGTGGTTGGGCATCGGTGCACACAATCTCTTCCACTTCTGGGCCAGGGCTAGGTGGATGGCCCTGGGAAACCCTGCTAACAGAGTCATCAAAAAGCAGAAGAGACTGCTGCATGATTTGGGGCTCAGACTGATTGGCTGATTTGCAAGGGGGTGAGGTGAAAGACTGATGGACATCGGCTGCAGGTGCCAACTCTGAACTTTCATCAGGAGACTGGGTGGGAGACAATGTGAAGGAACCGGAGGCACTGTCAGCAACCCAATCTACTATCGCCTGTACTTGTCCTGGCCTCAACATTCGTACAGCCTCATTAGGCGCGCCAAAATACCGCTGCAGGCTCTGTCGCCTACTCGCACCTGAGGAAGGTGTTTCACTAGTGCGTGTAGCTGGCACAGATCGACCACTTCCTCTCCCTGCAACAGGAGCACCACCAGCAGCACCACGACCCGGGCCACGTCCCCTTTTTGATGATCTCCTCATATTTTCAAAATTTATGATCTCGCCCTAAATGGGTGTTTTTGTCAATAGCAGAATACACGTACAGTGTCTAAAGCGTTTATGAACACGCAGAAAATGCTATTGGGAAGAAAAAAACCCGCAAAATTTAATTTTTTTTGCAATATCAGAATACACGGACAGTATGTAAAGCATTTATGAAAACGCAGAAAATGCTATTGGGGAAAAAAAAACACGGCAAAATAAAAATTTTTTGCAATGTTTTTGCAATATCAGAATACACGGATACTGTCTACAGTGTGTATGTATGAACACGCAGAAAATGCTATTGGGGGAAAAAAAACACCGCAAAATAATTTTTTTTTGCAATATCAGAATACACGAACAGTATGTAAAGCGTTTATGAAACCGCAGAAAATGCTATTGGGCAAAAAAAACACAGCAAAATTAAATTTTTTTGCAATGTTTTTGCAATATCAGAATACACGGACAGTATGTAAAGCGTTTATGAAAACGCAGAAAATGCTATTGGGGAAAAAAAACACTGCAAAATTTAATTTTTTTGCAATGTTTTTCCAATATCAGAATACACGGACAGTATGTAAAGCGTTTATGAAAACGCAGAAAATGCTATTGCGGAAAAAAAACACTGCAAAATTTAATTTTTTTGCAATGTTTTTGCAATATCAGAATACACGGACAGTATGTAAAGCGTTTATGAAAACGCAGAAAATGCTTTTGGGTAAAAAAAAAAAATCCAAATTAAATTTTTATGCAATGTTTTTCCCATAGCAGAATACACACAGACTATGGTGTATCTCTTACTATATGCAGCAGGTAAAACTTTTATATTTTGTCTGGCACTGGCCTCATGGCACTGTTAAAAGACTGTGCACTGCACCCCAGCCAGGGTACAATTGATTTAGGAATCTCTTCAATAATTCTCTCTGCCTCTTTCTTTTGCTTAATAAAGAGACTCCCTACTCTACTCTAGCTATGTAGATCACTCACTGATCTAACTAATTAGAAGAAAAGTTAAGGAATGCTGACTGCCTGACTGACTGAATCACACTAAATCCTAAAATCCTCTCAGCAGCACAGGAACCTGTCTATAGCAGAATGACGCTGTGTGCTGTGTGTCTGGACTATATATAGAGGCTGGGTCACATGCTGCACTGCCCAATCACAGCCATGCCATTAGTAGGCATGGCTGTGATGGCTTCTAAGGGCACACTAGTGAAACGATCGTCGATTGGCTGCCCCGCAGCTGTTAAAAAGGCGCCAATACAGCGCCGAACACCGGACCCAAACCCGAACTTACAGCCAATAGTTCGGGTTCGGGTTCGGGTCCCGAACACCCAAAAGTCCGGTACGGACCCGAACTTTACAGTTCGGGTTCGCTCAACCCTACCCGTGACTCTCGCAAAGCTTATAAAATTTCACTCCGTATTTGGCCCTTTTGCTAGGAATGTATTGTTTTATTCCTAGCCGGCCTGAAAGGGTACCAGGGACTCATCTACACATATGTGCTTTTCGGGGACATAGAGTTCAGCAAATCGTTGGGAAAAGAAACTAATGAGTGGGCGAATTTTATATAATTTGTCATAATTTGGATTATTGCGGGGAAGGCACTGGGTGTTGTCACTGAAATGAAGAAAGCGCATTATCATCTCGTATCGGGACCTGGACATTACAGAAAAATAAATGGGCATGTGGTTGGTGGGGTTAGTGGACCAATAGGCAAGTCCTTCATTTTTTTTTGTAAGCCCCATGTTTACGGTGAGGCCCATAAACAATTTGAACTCCTCCAGAGTCAAACCTCTCCACTCAAATGGATGGGCGTATGATGATTGGGGGCTGTTGGCAATATGCTGCTGGGCATATAAATTGGTCTGGTCCACGATGAGTTGCAGCAAAGTGTCGGGCAAAAATAAATAAAAACAATCAATTGCAGAAAAATTTTGGGTATTGGCCTGCGCACCTGGCTGTGCGATGAAAGGGGGGATTCTTGTTGATCCTGAGTCAGAAGGCAGCCATGTTGGATTGGCAAGACCATCTGGGAGGTATGTAGTGGCCCTGGCTCTTGGGGAACGTGGTGGTAGTTGGGGGATTTGAAGTTCCTGTGCTGCCATTTGATGCAGCAGTGCTGGTACTGGGCCTGGGCATTTCTTGTGGCCTTTCGCTGGCGGCAGCGCTGGTACTGGGCCTGGGAATTTGATCCTGGGGTATATTCCTGGTGGCTGCCTGGTTTCCAGAGCGCCATGCTCGTTTAGGAGGGATCCATCCTTCCTCTGATTCATTTGCCGATCCACTACTATCGATCCAAATCGGAATTGGCATTTGAATCTGATGAGAACTCCCCGCTGCTCTCATCAGTCATGGAGAGGATCTGGAATGCCAATCTGATGGGTGACAGGTGCACTTTGTGGGCACTGATGGGTGACAGGTGCACTTTGTGGGCACTGATGGGTCATAATGTTTTGGCTAATCATGGGGTGGTCATGATATTTTCAGCCAAAACATCATGACATGATCAGCCAACACATTATGACCAAAACATGATCAGCCAAAATATTATGACCACCCTATTAAAAAAATAAATAAAAAAAATAATAATTTTTGAAAAAATGTTCAGCCAAAACATTATGACCACCTCATGATCAGCCAAAATATTATGACCACCCCATGATCAGCCAAAACATTATGACCACTCCATGAAGAAATAATAAAAAAAAAAATGTTGAAAAAGAAAAATCATGATCAGCCAAACCATTATGACCACCCCCATTAAAAAAAAAAAAAAAAAAAAAAAAAAAAAAAATAATTATTTTTGAAAAAAAATGTTCAGCCAAAACATTATGAAACAAATAATAATAAAAAAACTAAATATTTTGAAAAAGAAAAATCATGATCAGCCAAAACATTATGACCAACCCATGATCAGCCAAAACATTATGACCACCACATGAAAAAAAAAATAATGATAAAAATAATTTTTGAAAAAAAAATACTTGAAGTAATTGTAGCCGTATATTAGTGCAATTGTGACAGAGAAAATTGAGTACTGTCCATGACACTTTTTTTATTTGCACTAACATATAATTTTTCATAGACCTTAGACCTTGAAGAAGGGGACACACCCCGAAAGCTCGTCCATGAAAAATGATATGTTAGTGCAAATAAAAAAAAGTATCACGGACAGTACTCAATTTTCTCTGAAAAAAATAAAAAATAAAAAAAAAAAAATAATTTTTGAAAAAAAAAAAATTTGAAAGAATTATTTTTGAAAAAAAATAAAATTTGAGAATTTTTGTTTGAAAAATATGTTCAGCTCTTTCAGCTAATGATGGAACTTCAACTTTTTTACTACTATTTATACTTTTTAAAATATGCTTTTTAGCACTTTTCACAGTTACTCCAGCCACTCCAGTAGGTGGAGGCAAGAACACTTCACACAATTTCCCCAGAAATTGTAGCTTTCCCAGTTAATCTATCTATCTTATTTTTGTCAATTTAAATAATAATTATTTTGCTGACAATATCACTGCAAGAAGCTGTTACTTACCTAGAAAAGCATGATATCTGTATTAGATTGTTTATGTAAAAGCAGCAGGCTGGTTGCAGAAATGGAAACATTTTATCTCTGATCTGTTAGGAATTGTATGCATTTGGCAGAGCCGAGTGCTGGAGCCATAGCAACCGATCAGCCAATCACAGATCTTCCTAGAAATTTCAAACTGATGCAGGAGAAATGTTGTGGCAGTTGCAGTTGCCTAGCAACATAACTGATGACCTCACAGTGCAGGTCACATGGCCAATGACACTAAAGTTCAGCTGCACCTGAGTTAGCCAGTCAGTCTACGGATTGAAGGCAAGCCTGAAGGTTGTGTTCTATTGAACTCCAAGAGAAATTAGATTTTTTTGGAGAATGAACCGTATCATTAAAAAAATGTAATTTGTTCCTCAATTAATCATCAAAGGGGAACCTACAGAGATCAGACAGGGAATGAAAACAAAGCCCAACCTTAACACAAATTCTTCCCAAACTGCCCATCAGAATCCCATCCCTGAGGGCAAACGTCGGACATTTTTTGGCCAGGTTGGGGCTCATGTCCGGCTTCTTTTCCGCCGTGGCAAAAAGAACAAAGCGGGTAGGGATCCAAAAGGTACATTTATGATCCATTATATTTAGAAGAATTGCATTGTATCTTCTTATTGGTAAACAATAGATTATATACCCCACCCCCAGTGGCGTATCTAGGGTATGGCAGCCATGGCTAGTGCCATGGGCGCCGGGGGGGGGGGGGGGGGGCGGCAAAAAAGACGCCCCTGCACAAAAAAACATTCCCATCCGTCCATTCGCGGCCGCCTCCCGCACTAATGCAGTCCCCTGCGCCACGGCCGGCCTGCTGGAGCGCAGCGCCGGCACAGCACTTCACTAGCAAGTGAGGAGGGAAGCGGCAGTCTCCCCCATCCCATGACAGCCTACGCTCCTTTCTGCAGCTGCTTCAGCTTCTCCATGGAGCGAGGTCTCCCGGGTCTGTGTGATGTCACGTGACTGTGAGGACTCTGGAGGCTGGAGAAGAGAACTCTAGAGAGAACATTATGTCACTAGAGAGAAGAGAAAAAATTGGAACCCCCAGGCAGCAGCACCTGGAAGGATTAGCACTGCAGCCTAGAAGCAGGTACAAGTCCAGAACCAGTCAGTCTACGATCTTGAGCATCAAATATGGTGCTCAAACAATATGGATTAAATAAATATGCTTAGCCATAGATATCACAAATAAAGTATAATAAAGTGATTTGTGCAAGTAGTACCTGCTTTTGCACAAATCACTTTATTACACTTTATTTATGATATCTATGGCTAAGCATATTTATTTAATTCATATTGAGCACTATATTTGATTGGCTGCTTGCTTCTGCTTGGGCCTGGCACACACACACACACAATCGCACATGGTGGTGACTTAAAGTCATCATGTGTGATTCTGCGTTTGTGCCAAGCAGACAGGGCCGGTGCTCTGTCGAGAAATGCCCGGCTATCGAATAGTGCCCAGGTGGAACTGCGCATGCGCCGCACGGAGCCGCAGAACAGCTGAGTTAACGATCAGCTATTGTCCCGTGTGGCAGAGGCACGTTCATGTAGGTGAGGGACGGATATTTACATGAAGGGGGCGGATATTTCAATGATGGGCAGTGCTGGGGGTGGAATTTGTATTGATGGCCAAAGAAATTTGCAAAATAAATCTTTATCTGCTATTCATTTTGAACGCTGCGGGCGTGTTTAGTCAATTGAAGGGCAGATTTTTCTATATTATATATAAAGGTTTCTTTACCAGATTTGTTTGTTCAGTACTGGCCATCATTGAAATATCCGCCCCCTTTATGTAAATATCCGTCCTCACCTACATAAACGTGCCTCGGCAACGCGAAACAGCTGATCTTAAACTCAGCTGTTCTGAGGCTCCGTTCTGCGCACGTGCAGTTCCGTCCCAGCATTTTTCGATAGGGGGTACTTCTCGACAGAACACCGGCATTACCACTAGCCAAACTAGGCAGCTGCCTAGGGCACCTGGCCACTGGTGATCCTATTCCCTCTCTACCTCTGTCCAATGTCAGAGGCGCTGGCGCCGCATTTATGGGTGCTGATGTTGCTGCATTTATGGGTGCTGGTGTTGCTGCATTTATGGGTGCTGATGTTGCTGCATTTATGGGTGCTGATGTTACCGCATTTATGGGTGCTGATGTTACCGCATTTATGGGTGCTGATGTTACCGCATTTATGGGTGCTGATGTTACCGCATTTATGGGTGCTGGTAAGGCCGCATTTATGGGTGCTGATGTTACCGCATTTATGGGTGCTGATGTTACCGCATTTATGGGTGCTGATGTTACCGCATTTATGGGTGCTGATGTTACGCATTTATGGGTGCTGATGTTACCGCATTTATGGGTGCTGATGTTACGCATTTATGGGTGCTGATGTTGCTGCATTTATGGGTGCTGATGTTACCGCATTTATGGGTGCTGATGTTACCGCATTTATGGGTGCTGATGTTACCGCATTTATGGGTGCTGATGTTGCTGCATTTATGGGTGCTGGTAAGGCCGCATTTATGGGTGCTGATGTTACCGCATTTATGGGTGCTGATGTTGCTGCATTTATGGGTGCTGATGTTACCGTATTTATGGGTGCTGATGTTACCGCATTTATGGGTGCTGATGTTACCGCATTTATGGGTGCTGATGTTACCGCATTTATGGGTGCTGATGTTACCGCATTTATGGGTGCTGGTAAGGCCGCATTTATGGGTGCTGATGTTACCGCATTTATGGGTGCTGGTAAGGCCGCATTTATGGGTGCTGATGTTACCGCATTTATGGGTGCTGATGTTGCCGCATTTATGGGTGCTGATGTTGCTGCATTTATGGGTGCTGGTAAGGCTGCATTTATGGGTGCTGGTAAGGCCGCAAATGTTTTGTCAGGGGCACAGCTTCAGTGCTTGCCATAGGCGCCATTTTCACTAGATACGCCTCTGCCCACCCCTAATTATATCCCCCCCTATTGGTGACCAGTGGCTTATATTCCACACCATCACTGTGTATCCAAAAAGGATATAAAATGTATTTGGGTGTAGTGCTGTATGATGGAGTAGTTATCAGACTATCACAGCACTGACACATGGGAATGAATGGGGATTACGTCTCATAGTCAACTGATTGAAGTTTATCTATAGACACAGGTGCACTGTGAGGTCATCGGTTATGTTGCTAGGCAACTGCAACTGCCACAACATTTCTCCTGCATCAGTTTGAAATTTCTAGGAAGATCTGTGATTGGCTGATCGGTTGCTATGGCTCCAGCGCTCGGCTCTGCCAAATGCATACAATTCCTAACAGATCAGAGATAAAAGGTTGAAGTTTATCTATAGACACAGGTGTCCGTTTATGAAGCAGTGATCACAGCCCATAAATAGTTTATAAACCAGAGATAATTGGGGGAGAAGTGTTTGAACTTGTTCTCCCGCCGATTATCTCCACACACTGAGAATCCTCATAGAATGACACAGTAACGACCAGTTTATGAAGCTGCGATCTGAGCGCTTCACTGGCGATCTGTGTCAGAATTCACAGTCCCCGATTCCCCAGCTCAGAGGTGGAGAATCGGGAGTGAAGAGGGAATGTGGGGGGTGTGTGTGTATGTGTGTATGTGTGTATGTGTGTATGTGTATATGTGTATGTGTGTATGTGTGTATGTATATAGGACTTTTATTGCACTGTCACTTTCATTGCACTGTCATTCACATGATATATGACCTTTTGGTCATCTGTACTATTTTATTTAGATCCATTTGATACTTGCACATTTTTATCACATTCATTGTGTTATATTGTTATTACCTTTATAAGTTTTTTCCGCTTATTATTATCAATATTTGTGCACTACATAATTTATGCCTGCTTATTTTATTACTTATTTCATCATTTATTATTCTATTAGCATTCGTGCACTATTATAATATTATTCACCATTTTAGTGCTTGTTAATTTTAGCGCAAAATCACCACTGTTTTATATTTTACCTGTGGGATTGTGTACACCATTAGATTTTGCTGCTTTTCATAAGAATTTTATTCTTCATTTATTTAGCACTTTTTAGCTGGAGCTTGCCCAGCTATTACATATATTATTATTTCATTTACTATCAGTTATTACACTGCACACACAGCTGTGGGTTTTAGTGCCTATTACTAGCTATAAAATGATCTGAATAAAGTAGACCCTTCAGAGACACGTTGAGGACAGAGGACAGAAGAGGACAGAAGAGGACAGAGGAAAGAAGAGGACATAGGAGGACAGAAGACAGAACAGGACAGAAGACAGAAGAGGACAGAGGAGGACAGAAGACAGAAGAGGACAGAGGAGGACAGAAGACAGAAGAGGACAGACAGAGGCGGCTCTCTAATTAGGCAAATTAGGCGGCCGCTTAAGGCCTCGCACTCACAGGGGCCTCGCGGCCGCCTAATTTGCCTGTGATCAATACTAATGGAGTCAGAGGCTCCGCCTCTCTTCCACCCGCCGCTGCTGGGACTCCATGGCCCAGGGGCAGACTGACCAATCGGGCACTGCCTGAGGGCCCCCTGGGCCAATCATGGAGCATCCCGGTCTGGTGGCCAAGCCCTCTAGATCTCAGCAAGGCAGTGCGGGACAGGGGGGTAGCCGTAGGTCTGCGCCGCTCACCCACGACCGACCGCCAATTCAGCAGCCCAGCCAGGGAGAGAAAGTACACAGCAGCGCAGCCCTGTGAAGGGGAAGGAGCGGATCCGATCTTCTGATGCCGCCTGGACTGGAGACAAGCAGGTAAAGTGCCTGACCATGCAGCCCTCCTGTGCTCCAGCCTCCTGGATAGGAGGAGCGGCGGAGCCGCTGCATATAGAAGAATTGCTCTTTCCATATTCCTCCTGCAGCCGCTAAATATTTGTGGGGGAGAGCTGAAACAAGCATTCACCGGCTACAGGAGGAATATGGAAAGATCAATTCTTCTATATGCAGCGGCTCCGCAGCTCCTCCTATCCAGCTTTTTTTTTTGCTGCCCCCTGGCTCCGCCCCCCCATGATATCCTCCGGCCCGACTCTGTGCTCTCCACCCTACACTCGACTCCCCCATCCAATGCTCTCTGTCCCCCCAAGTGCTCCCTTGCTCCGCCCCATGATCTTCTCCACCCCATGCTCTCAGAGTACCCCCATCTGCTCTTCACCCCACAATGCTCTCAGTCGGACAGTCCCCCATCTGCTCTCCACCCCACCCTATGCACTCAGTCCCCCCATCTGCTCTCCACCCCACCCTATGCACTCAGTCCCCCCATCTGCTCTCCACCCCACCCTATGCACTCAGTCCCCCCATCTGCTCCCCGCTATGCTCTCAGTCCCCCATCTGCTCTCCACCCCACCCTATGCACTCAGTCCCCCCATCTGCTCTCCACCCCACCCTATGCACTCAGTCCCCCCATCTGCTCCCCACCCTATGCACTCAGTCCCCCCATCTGCTCCCCACCATGCTCTCAGTCCCCCCATCTGCTCTCCACCCCACCCTATGCACTCAGTCCCCCCATCTGCTCCCCACCATGCTCTCAGTCCCCCCCCCCATCTGCTCCCCACCATGCTCTCAGTCCCCCCATCTGCCCCCACCATGCTCTCAGTCCCCCCCCCCCCATCTGCTTTCCACCCTGCTCTCAGTCCCCCCCATCTGCTCCCCACCATGCTCTCAGTCCCCCCCATCTGCTCCCCACCATGCTCTCAGTCCCCCCCATCTGCTTTCCACCATGCTCTCAGTCCCCCCCCATCTGCTCCCCACCATGCTCTCAGTCCCCCCCCCCATCTGCTCCCCACCATGCTCTCAGTCTCCCCCATCTGCTCCCCATCATGCTCTCAGTCCCCCCTATCTGCTCCCCACCATGCTCTCAGTCCCCCTATCTGCTCTCCACCCACCCCACCATGCTCTCAGTCCCCCCATCTGCCCCCACCATGCTTTCAGTCCCCCCATCTGCTTTCCACCCCACCATGCTCTCAGTCCCCCATCTGCTCCCCACCATGCTCTCAGTCCCCCCCATTTGCTCCCCATCATGCTCTCAGTCCCCCCCCATCTGCTCCCCACCATGCTCTCAGCCCCCCCCCATTTGCTCCCCACCATGCTCTCAGCCCCCCATCTGCTCCGGACCATCCTCTCAGTCCCCCCCATCTGCTCCGGACCATCCTCTCAGTCCCCCCCATCTGCTCCCCACCATGCTCTTAGTCCCCCCATCTGCTCTCCACCCCACCATGCTCTTAGTCCCCCATCTGCTCTCCACCCCACCATGCTCTCAGTCCCCCATCTGCTCTCCACCCCACCATGCTCTCAGTCCCCCCATCTGCTCTCCACCCCACCCCACTTTACTCTCAGTCCCCCCATCTGCTCTCCACCCCACTATGCTCTCAGTCCCCCCCATCTGCTCCCGACCCCACTATGCTCTCAGTACCCCCATGTGCTCCCCACCCCACTATGCTCTCAGTCCCTCCCATCTGCTCCCCACCCCACTATGCTCTTAGTCCCCCCCCCCATCTACTCCCCACCCCACCATGCTCTCAGTCCCCCCCCCACCCCACCATGCTCTCAGCCCCCCATCTGCTCTCCGCCCCCCCATGCTCTCCACCTCAACTTGCTTTCCAGCTCCCCCAGTGCTCTATGCCCCTCACCCCCCCATGTGCTCCCCTCCCTAGTTCTCTCCACCACACCATGCTCTCCAGTTCCCCGCCCCCCATGATCTCCTCCGCTCTCCACACAACCATGCTCTTGGTTCCCCCCATGTGCTCCACCACCTATGATCTCCTCCACCCTCTCTGTGCTCTTCAGCTCCCCCAGTGATTTTTGGCCCCTCCCATGTGTTCCCTGGCTCCCCCAGTGCTTTTCACCACACTGTGCTCTCCGGTCCCCCCACAGTTCTCTCTGCCTGCCCCCATGCTCTCCACCCCACCGTGCTCTCTAGCCCCTCCCCCACTGCTCTCCGCCCCTCCATGCACTCCACCCCACCATGCTTTCCAACTCCCCCTCACAGTGCTCTTCAGCTCCCCCAGTGCTCTCTGCCCCCCATGTGCTCCCTGGCTCCCCCTAGTGCTTTCCGCTGCACCGTGCTCCCCACCCCCCCATGTGCTCCCTGGCTCCTCTCCCTAGTGCTCTCCACCCACGTGCTCCCCAGCTCCTGTGCTCTCCATCCCCATTCTCTTTGCCCCACCAGTGCTCTCTGCCTCCCCCCACACCAGTGCTCTCTGCCCCATCAGTGCTCTCTCGTTCCCCTAGTGCTCTCCAGCTCCCCCCTACTCTCTTCCCCCCCTGCTCTACACCCCCCAGTGCTCTCAGCCCACCTGCTCTCTACCCCCCCCCCAGTGCTCTCTGCCTCACTCCCATGCTATCTGACACCCCTGTGCTCTCTCTCGGGTCCCCCTCACCCCCCGCAGCTCTGCAAAGTTCCAGTCTCCTCTCTCCATTATGGGCATGAGTGGGGCCTCATGTCCAAGTTTTGCCTAAGGCCTCACAAAGCCTAGAGCCGCCTCTGAGGACAGAAGAGGACAGAGGAGGACAGAAGACAGAAGAGGACAGAAGACAGAAGAGGACAGAAGACAAAAGCCAAATAAAAATACATATAAAAATGTAAATACCCCTATGACAATAGATTATTAAAATGATTTAGCAAAATACAACATGTCTTTAAAAATATACCTATTTCCTGTAGCATTAGGATCAGATAATATTAATCGGGGACCTAGGTTACTATAGGGAAGTTTATCACTAATAAAACTTTTCTTCTTTTTCTATCAGATATATTGCTGCGGAGGTACTGTGTGCCATACAATGTCTTCATAGCAAGCGCATCACACATTGGTAAGTAATCCAGCCATCATATTTTATTGTTCTACCTCATTGGTCTCCAAACTGGAGGCACCATTCCTCACATAGGACAGAAGACAGAAGAGGACAGAAGAGGACAGAAGAAGACAGAAGAGGACAGAAGAGAACAGAAGACAGAAGAGGACAGAAGAGGACAGAAGACAGAAGAGGACAGAAGACAGAAGACAGAAGAGGACAGAAGAGGACAGAAGACAGAAGAGGACAGGAGACAGAAGAGGACAGAAGAGGACAGAAGAGGACAGAAGACAGCAGACAACAGAAGAGGACAGAAGACAGAAGAGGACATAAGAGAGAAGAGGACAGAAGACAGAAGAGGACAGAAGAGGACAGAAGAGGACAGAAGAGGACAGAAGACAGAAGAGGACAGAAGACAGAATAGGACAGAAGAGGACAGAAGAGAACAGAAGACAGAAGAGGACAGAAGAGAACAGAAGACAGAAGAGGACAGAAGAGGACAGAAGAGGACAGAAGACAGCAGACGACAGAAGAGGACAGAAGAGGACAGAAGACAGAAGAGGACAGAAGAGAGACGAGGACAGAAGAGGACAGAAGAGGACAGAAGACAGAAGAGGACAGAAGAGGACAGAAGACAGAAGAGAACAGAAGAGGACAGAAGACAGAAGACAGAAGAGGACAGAAGAGGACAGAAGAGGACAGAAGACAGAAGAGGACAGAAGACAGAAGAGGACAGAAGACGGCAGAAGACAGAAGAGGACAGAAGAGGACAGAAGACAGAAGAGAACAGAAGAGGACAGAAGACAGAAGAGGACAGAAGAGGACAGAAGAGGACAGAAGACAGAAGAGGACAGAAGAGGACAGGAGACAGAAGAGGACAGAAGAGGACAGAAGAGGACAGAAGAAGACAGAAGACAGAAGAGGACAGAAGAGGACAGAAGACAGAAGAGGACAGAAGAGGACAGAAGACAGAAGATGGCAGAAGACGGCAGAGGACAGAAGAGGACAGAAGACAGAAGAGGACAGAAGAGAACAGAAGACAGAAGAGAACAGAAGACATAAGAGGACAGAAGACATAAGAGGAGAGAAGACAGAAGAGGACAGAAGACAGAAGAGGACAGAAGACAGAAGAGGACAGACGACAGAAGACAGAAGAGGACAGAAGACAGAAGAGGACAGAAGAGGACAGAAGACGACAGAGACAGAAGAGGACAGAAGATGGCAGAAGACGACAGAGACAGAAGAGGACAGAAGAGGACAGGAGACAGAAGAGGACAGGAGACAGAAGAGGACAGAAGACAGAAGAGGACAGAAGAGGACAGAAGACAGAAGAGGACAGAAGAGAGAAGAGGACAGAAGAGGACAGAAGACAGAAGAGGACAGAAGACAGAAGAGGAAAGAAGAGGACAGAAGACAGAAGAGGACAGAAGACGGCAGAGGACAGAAGAGGACAGAAGAGAGAAGAGGACAGAAGAGGACAGAAGACAGAAGAGGACAGAAGACAGAAGAGGACAGAAGAGGACAGAAGACGGCAGAGGACAGAAGACGGCAGAGGACAGAAGACGGCAGAGGACAGAAGACGGCAGAGGACAGAAGACGGCAGAGGACAGAAGACGGCAGAGGACAGAAGACAGAAGAGGACAGAAGAGGACAGAAGACAGAAGAGGACAGAAGAGAACAGAAGACAGAAGAGAACAGAAGACAGAAGAGGACAGAAGACATAAGAGGAGAGAAGACAGAAGAGGACAGAAGACAGAAGAGGACAGAAGACAGAAGAGGACAGACGACAGAAGACAGAAGAGGACAGAAGACAGAAGAGGACAGAAGAGGACAGAAGACGACAGAGACAGAAGAGGACAGAAGATGGCAGAAGACGACAGAGACAGAAGAGGACAGAAGAGGACAGGAGACAGAAGAGGACAGAAGAGGACAGAAGAGGACAGAAGACAGAAGAGGACAGAAGAGGACAGAAGACAGAAGAGGACAGAAGAGAGAAGAGGACAGAAGAGGACAGAAGACAGAAGAGGACAGAAGACAGAAGAGGAAAGAAGAGGACAGAAGACAGAAGAGGACAGAAGACGGCAGAGGACAGAAGAGGACAGAAGACAGAAGAGGACAGAAGACAGAAGAGGACAGAAGAGGACAGAAGACGGCAGAGGACAGAAGACGGCAGAGGACAGAAGACAGAAGACAGAAGAGGACAGAAGAGGACAGAAGACAGAAGAGGACAGAAGAGGACAGAAGACAGAAGAGGACAGAAGAGGACAGAAGAGGACAGAATATATATATACACACACATGTATATATAATGTATATATAATGTGTATATATACACATATACACATGTATATATAATGCGTGTGTGTATATACATGTATATATAATGCGTGTGTGTATATACATGTATATATAATGTGTGTGTATATACATGTATATATAATGTGTGTGTATGTATACATGTATATATTATGTGTGTGTATATACACATGTATATATAATGTGTGTGTGTGTGTGTGTATATACATGTGTATATATAATGTGTGTGTATATACACATTTATATATAATGTGTGTGTGTGTGTATATACATGTATATATAATGTGTGTGTATGTATACATGTATATATTATGTGTGTGTATATACACATGTATATATAATGTGTGTGTGTGTGTGTGTGTATATACACATGTATATATAATGTGTGTGTATGTATACATGTATATATTATGTAGGGGGACTCTTTATTTTATTAACATTAATCACACCGTCTGTCCGTGTATTGAGCGGTGATGATCTATCACTGCTTAATAAACTGACATCTCTGTGTTTCTGTGAATTTCTGGTGCTGTAATCTCGTAAAGTCTCACGAGATTCCCGTATCAGGGGCCGTTCTCCAGTGTTAGAAGCGTTTGTAGATCTCTTCACTCCTCCAAGGGTGTATACACTCCTCCTACTGCAGTATACAGGTGTACACTATTTGGTGTTTCTTTCTCTCCACATACTCGGTGACTGAACATCTGAAGCCGCGGGCTATAGGAAGCCGGTCGGACACTGGAATAAGAAATCAGCCAGCCTGGAGAGAGAGCGGAGAGGAGCCCACATAGATTCCATCTATATGCCTTTTGAAAGGTGCTTTAAGGTGAGAGTCCTGTGAGCACAGTTACGGATTAGACCTCCCCCACTCATCACTCCCCTCATTCTAGAAGATCGCAGATGTCACAGTCACTTCTTACAGTATAGAGACTGTTCCACTATTCACGGCCTCTTTTTTTTATCCTGACTCAGTTATTATCCTGTACCAGTGCTTTCAATGGCAGTTTGACATTTGGACTTTTATTGCACTGTCATTCACATGATCCATTTCATACTTGCACATTTTTATCACATTCATTGTGTTATATTGTTATTACCTTTATAAGTTTTATTTGCTTATTATTATCAATATTTGTGCACTACATAATTTATGCCTGCTTATTATTGCTTATTATTACTTATTTCATCATTTATTATTCTATTAGCATTCGTGCACTATTATAATATTATTCACTAGGGATGGGCCCGGTGCTCGATTCGAACCCACGTTCGAATCGAGCACCGGGCGTTCGCCCGCTCGGCGAGCCCAGAACTATTTGGACCGTTCGCATCACATTCGTGTGATGCGAGCGGCCCGCAATGCATTGCGGCCGGCGCAGTGCATTGCTGGCTGATGATTGGCCAAGCATGCATTGTGACCCCGCATGCTTGGCCAATCACAGCGCCGGCAGCGAGGAGAGCAATAATTGGCTACAGGCAGGACGCCTGTAGCCAATTAAAGCTCAGGGGCTTTAGTACACGCCCCACTCTATAAAAGGCCGCCACGCCGTCAGCCCAGGGCACATGTGTTCCGGCTTTTAGAAGAGTGTATAGGCAGTCTGCTGATTGATTTCTTCTTTGCTAAACCATTGCTGAGTCATTTAATACTGATCATTGCTGCTGATTGCACTACTGAGTGTGACATTATCTGCTGCTGGGGATTAGTCTGGTGTGTGCGTGCTGTTAGTACAGCATTGCAGTAGGAACCAATCGCAGTGCTGTTAGAACAGCATTGCACCCCAACTTTCTGTCCCAACCTTCTGTCCCAACCTTCTGTCCCATCCCAGGCAGGCAGGCAGGGATTTATAGGAGCCATATTGTGTTTGTGTCAGCACACATAGGAGCTAGTGTGTGTGTTGTCAGCACACATAGGACCTATAGTGTGTTTGTGTCAGCACACATAGGACCTATAGTGTGTTGTGAGCACACATAGGAGCTATATTTTTTTGTCAGCACACATAGGACCTATAGTGTGTTAGTGTCAGCACACATAGGACCTGTAGTGTGTTGTGAGCACACATAGGAGCTATATTTTGTCAGCACACATAGGACCTATAGTGTGTTTGTGTCAGCACACATAGGACCTGTAGTGTGTTGTGAGCACACATAGGAGCTATATTTTTTGTCAGCACACATAGGACCTATAGTGTGTTTGTGTCAGCACACATAGGACCTATAGTGGGTTGTGAGCACACATAGGAGCTATATTTTTTTGTCAGCACACATAGGACCTATAGTGTGTTTGTGTCAGCACACATAGGACCTATAGTGTGTTGTGAGCACACATAGGAGCTATATTTTTTTGTCAGCACACATAGGACCTATAGTGTGTTAGTGTCAGCACACATAGGACCTATAGTGGGTTGTGAGCACACATAGGAGCTATATTTTTTTGTCAGCACACATAGGACCTATAGTGTGTTTGTATCAGCACACATAGGACCTGTAGTGGGTTGTGAGCACACATAGGAGCTATATTTTTTGTCAGCACACATAGGACCTATAGTGTGTTTGTGTCAGCACACATAGGACCTATAGTGGGTTGTGAGCACACATAGGAGCTATATTTTTTTGTCAGCACACATAGGACCTATAGTGTGTTTGTGTCAGCACACATAGGACCTATAGTGGGTTGTGAGCACACATAGGAGCTATATTTTTTTGTCAGCACACATAGGACCTATAGTGTGTTTGTGTCAGCACACATAGGACCTATAGTGGGTTGTGAGCACACATAGGAGCTATATTTTTTTGTCAGCACACATAGGACCTATAGTGTGTTTGTGTCAGCACACATAGGACCTATAGTGGGTTGTGAGCACACATAGGAGCTATATTTTTTTGTCAGCACACATAGGACCTATAGTGTGTTTGTGTCAGCACACATAGGACCTATAGTGGGTTGTGAGCACACATAGGAGCTATATTTTTTTGTCAGCACACATAGGACCTATAGTGTGTTTGTGTCAGCACACATAGGACCTATAGTGGGTTGTGAGCACACATAGGAGCTATATTTTTTTGTCAGCACACATAGGACCTATAGTGTGTTTGTGTCAGCACACATAGGACCTATAGTGGGTTGTGAGCACACATAGGAGCTATATTTTTTTGTCAGCACACATAGGACCTATAGTGTGTTTGTGTCAGCACACATAGGACCTATAGTGGGTTGTGAGCACACATAGGAGCTATATTTTTTTGTCAGCACACATAGGACCTATAGTGTGTTTGTGTCAGCACACATAGGACCTATAGTGGGTTGTGAGCACACATAGGAGCTATATTTTTTTGTCAGCACACATAGGACCTATAGTGTGTTTGTGTCAGCACACATAGGACCTATAGTGGGTTGTGAGCACACATAGGAGCTATATTTTTTTGTCAGCACACATAGGACCTATAGTGTGTTTGTGTCAGCACACATAGGACCTATAGTGGGTTGTGAGCACACATAGGAGCTATATTTTTTTGTCAGCACACATAGGACCTATAGTGTGTTTGTGTCAGCACACATAGGACCTATAGTGGGTTGTGAGCACACATAGGAGCTATATTTTTTTGTCAGCACACATAGGACCTATAGTGTGTTTGTGTCAGCACACATAGGACCTATAGTGGGTTGTGAGCACACATAGGAGCTATATTTTTTTGTCAGCACACATAGGACCTATAGTGTGTTTGTGTCAGCACACATAGGACCTATAGTGGGTTGTGAGCACACATAGGAGCTATATTTTTTTGTCAGCACACATAGGACCTATAGTGTGTTTGTGTCAGCACACATAGGACCTATAGTGGGTTGTGAGCACACATAGGAGCTATATTTTTTTGTCAGCACACATAGGACCTATAGTGTGTTTGTGTCAGCACACATAGGACCTATAGTGGGTTGTGAGCACACATAGGAGCTATATTTTTTTGTCAGCACACATAGGACCTATAGTGTGTTGTCAGCACACATAGGAGCTATAGTGTGTTGTCAGCACACATAGGAGCTATAGTGTGTTTGTGTCAGCACACATAGGAGCTATAGTGTGTTGTCAGCACACATAGGAGCTATATTTTTTTTGTCAGCACACATAGGAGCTATAGTGTGTTGTCAGCACACATAGGAGCTATAGTGTGTTGTCAGCACACAAAGGAGCTATAGTGTGTTTGTGTCAGCACACATAGGAGCTATAGTGTGTTGTGAGCACACATAGGAGCTATATTTTTTTGTGAGCACACATAGGAGCTATAGTGTGTTGTCAGCACACATAGGAGCTATAGTGTGTTGTCAGCACACATAGAAGCTATAGTGTGTTGTCAGCACACATAGGAGCTATAGTGTGTTGTCAGCACACAAAAGGAGCTATAGTGTGTTTGTGTCAGCACACATAGGAGCTATAGTGTGTTGTCAGCACACATAGGAGCTATAGTGTGTTTGTGTCAGCACACATAGGAGCTATAGTGTGTTGTCAGCACACATAGGAGCTATAGTGTGTTGTCAGCACACAAAAGGAGCTATAGTGTGTTTGTGTCAGCACACATAGGAGCTATAGTGTGTTGTCAGCACACATAGGAGCTATAGTGTGTTTGTGTCAGCACACATAGGAGCTATAGTGTGTTGTCAGCACACATAGGGGCTATATTTTTTTGTCAGCACACATAGGAGCTATAGTGTGTTGTCAGCACACATAGGAGCTAGTGTGTGTGTGTGTCAGCACACATAGGAGCTAGTGTGTGTGTGTGTGTCAGCCCAGTTCTTGTCATCGAAGGCAGCCTCTATCTGCCATAGGGCCCTGTTGCTGTCATCTAAGGCATCCAGGAGTTAGTGTGTGTGCTATATACACTACCCACTACAATGGCTGGAAGACCGCCAAGGAGAGGCAGACAGCCCCGAGACAAGAACACAGGGCAAGCAGGCTCTGTTTCTAGAGACAACAGTGCTGGTCGTGGACGTGGTCGTGCATCGTCATCAGCACGTGGCCATGGGACACGCTTGTCTTTGATTTCGGCAGCTGGACATGTTGAGCCGCATCATGCCGAAGGCTTGGTAGAATGGATGACCAAGCCCTCCTCATCCTCCTCATCCTCTCTCACCCAGGCTCAGGGTACTGGCAGAGCAGCTGCCAACGCGTACTCAATGGCATCATCAGGCACCCCTTCCCTAGACCCACCATGTCCTCCTGAGCAGTCCCCCGAACTGTTTGAGCACAGTGTTGGGTACATGCTCCAGGAGGATTCCCAACGATTTGAAGGCTCGGATGATGATACCCAGCTTGAGGAAGGCAGTAGTGTGTGCGCAGAGAGAGGGGATGCTGAAGGACAGCAATCTGGCAGTCATGTTCCACCAGCTGCAGCTTACTGCCAGGTTTGCTCTAGTGGTGAAGAGGGAGGGGATGATGAGGTCACTGACTCCACGTGGGTGCCTGAAGGGAGAGAGGAGGAGGAGGAGGATGCGGCGGCACATGTCCAACGAGGCAGGATGCCCTCCGGAGGCCAGCTAGAAGTCAGCACACCAACTGAATCGCACCGCAGAGCTCCGCCTGTGCAGGGCACTGCCTCTGCACGTTATCACAAAAGTTCTTTGGTGTGGGCCTTTTTTGAGACGAGTACATCAGATCGCACCACTGCTATTTGAAGGTGCAGAATTAGGTGTGTCACAACCAAGTACTTGCAGTACACCGACGTCCGATTGTAGCAGGCAAATTTCCCTGCCCCAGCTGCTGGACCGTCGAAAGAAGTATACTCCCAGCCATCCACATGCCCAGCGGTTGAATGCTAGCTTGGCTAAATGGCTAGCACTTCAACTGCTGCCTTTTCAGTTGGTAGACTCAGCCCCCTTCTGTGAGTTTGTTCAATGTGCGGTTCCTCAGTGGCAGGTTCCCAAACGCCACTTTTTCTCACGGAAGGCGATTCCGGCTCTCTACCGGCATGTGGAAGGCAATGTCCATGCCTCGCTGGACAGGGCGGTCAGCGGTAAGGTGCATATTACCGCTGACTCATGGTCCAGCAGGCATGGACAGGGACGTTATCTGTCTTTCACGGCCCATTGGGTCACTCTTTTGGCAGCTGGGAGGGATGCAGGACAAGGTGCAGTAGTGTTGGAGGTTGTTCCGCCACCACGCCTCCAAAATGCTACTACTGGTTGTGACACACCTCTCTCCTCCACCCCCTCCTCTTCTTCTTCCTCCATGGCCTCTTCGAGTGCTCTGTCCTCGGAACCAGCGGTGCTCTGTAGGCGTACAAGGGGCTACGCGAGTACGCAGGCAATAAGATGCCATGCCGTGCTTGCGCAGGTGTGTTTGGGGGACAGGAGCCACACTGGGGCAGAGGTTCTGGCAGCTCTGCAGGGGCAGGCCGAGAGGTGGTTGACGCCACGCCAGCTTAAGCCAGGAATGGTGGTTTCTGACAATGGCACCAACCTCCTCTCCGCCCTGCGACAGGGGCAGCTCACCCATGTGCCCTGTATGGCTCACGTCCTCAACCCGGTGGTGCAGCGGTTCTTGGGCAGGTACCCAGGCTTACAGGATGTCCTGAGGCCAGGAAAGTCTGTGTGCATTTCCGCCGATCGTATAATGCCAGTGCTCGGCTGGCTGAGCTGCAAAAGGAGTTGAACCTGCCCAAGAACCGCCTAATATGTGACATGCCCACCAGGTGGAACTCAACGTTGGCCATGCTGCAGCGACTGCACATGCAGCAGAGGGCCATCAATGAGTACCTTTGCGACTACGGCACCAGGACAGGGTCAGAGGAGCTTGGCTTTTTTCCCCACGCCAGTGGAGCATGATCAGGGATGCATGCACTGTCCTCTCACCATTTGAGGAGGCCACGAGGATGGTGAGCAGTGACAGTGCATGCATCAGTGACACTGTACCTCTTGTCCACCTGTTGGAGCATACGCTGCGTGGGATAATGGACAGGGCACTTGAGGCAGAACAGAGGCAGGAAGAGGGGGACTTCCTTCCCTCTCAAGGCCCCCTTTATCCAGACAGTGTTCCTTCTGTCCCACCCATCACACAGGAAGAGGAGGAGGAGGAGGAGGAGGAGGATTGTGTGAGCATGGAGGTGGAGCCTGGCACTCAGCATCAGCAGCAGCAGTCTTTTAGGGATGATGTACAGTCCCAACAAACCAGTGGACTTGTACGTGGCTGGGAGGAGGTGGCTGGCGATCATGTCATCCTCAGTGACCCAGAAGACTCCGGACCGAATGCCTCAGCTAACCTACGTTGCATGGCCTCCCTGATCCTGCAAAGCCTGCAGAAGGATCCTCATATTCTTCGGATCAAGGAGAGGGACCATTACTGGCTGGCCACTCTCCTTGATCCACGGTACAAGGGTAAGGTTGCGGACCTTATCTTGCCATCGCAGAGGGAGCAGAGGATGAGACCTCTCAGGGAGGCCTTGCAGAAAGGTCTGTGCAACGCGTTCCCAGAAACTGGGAGGTTACAAACTCCTGGTCCTGGACGACGAGTTGCTGAGGCTTCGGTCAGTAGCAGAAGGAGCGGTGGGGAAGGTGGACGTCTGACCGATGCGTTCAGACAATTTTTTAGTCCGCAGCCCCAAGGTATGATCGGTTCCAGCAACCATCGTCAGCGTCTGATATACATGGTGCAGGAATACCTAGGGGCAAGGTCAGACTTGGACACCTTTCCCACCGAAAATCCTCTGGCTTACTGGGTCTTGAGGATGGATCACTGGCCAGAGCTTGCACAGTATGCAATTGAGCTACTGGCCTGTCCTGCATCCAGCGTTCTTTCCGAACGCACATTCAGTGCTGCTGGAGGATTTGTCACCGATCACAGGGTGCGCCTGTCCACCGACTCGGTTGATCGACTGACCTTCATAAAGATGAATCAGTCTTGGACCACCACCAGCTACCAGGCACCTGAAGCGGATATAACTGTATAATTTATAATGTCACATCCCTTCAAGACTGCCTATGCTGATGCTGAGTGACTGCCCTGTTATGTTCACTGACTATCCTCTTCCTCCTCCTCAATGATCCATTCCTTGATAGCTTGGAAGAACATATTTTTTTCTGGGTGCCACCACACCAGTGCCTAAGGCACAATTTTTCAGCCCCTGTATAACAGGGGCGTGTAATTAATTTTTTTTAAAAAAATGCTTCGCAACAGTTCTGTCTGCTGTGCTCCAAGTACAGTATCTGTGAGGGGTTGCAGTATTGTGGCACCAGCACCGTTGCCTAAGGCACAATTTTTCAGCCCCTGTTTAACAGGGGCGTGTAATTACAATTTTTTAAGCAATGCTTCGCAACAGGTCTGACTGCTGTGCTCCAAGTACAGTATCTGTGAGGGGTTGCAGTGTTGTAGCACCAGTGCCTAATGCAACATTTTTTCAGCCCCTGTTTAACAGGGGCGTGTAATTACAATTTTTTAAGCAATGCTTCGCAAACAGGTCTGACTGCTGTGCTCCAAGTACAGTATCTGTGAGGGGTTGCAGTGTTGTGGCACCAGCACCAGTGCCTAAGGCACAATTTTTCAGCCCCTGTTTAACAGGGGCATGTAATTACAAATCTTGATCTAATAGTTCACAGCAGGGCCCATTCCTGCGCCCACCAAGAGTAACTGTGAGGGCTTACAGTCTTGTGGCAACACCGTCCACCACCACCACCAAAGGCCCAATTTTTCTGCCCTGTTCAACAGGTGCATGCAATTACAAATCTTGATCTAATAACTCACAGCAGGGCCCATTCCTGCACCCACCAAGAGTAACTGTGAGGGCTTACAGTCTTGTGGCAACACCGTCCACCACCACCACCAAAGGCCCAATTTTTCTGCCCTGTTCAACAGGTGCATGCAATTACAAATCTTGATCTAATAACTCACAGCAGGGCCCATTCCTGCGCCCACCAAGAGTAACTGTGAGTGCTTACAGTCTTGTGGCAACACACCGTCCACCACCACCACCACCACCAAAGGCCCAATTTTTCTGCCCTGTTCAACAGGTGCATGCAATTACAAATCTTGATCTAATAACTCACAGCAGGGCCCATTCCTGCGCCCACCAAGAGTAACTGTGAGGGCTTACAGTCTTGTGGCAACACCGTCCACCACCACCACCAAAGGCCCAATTTTTCTGCCCTGTTCAACAGGTGCATGCAATTACAAATCTTGATCTAATAACTCACAGCAGGGCCCATTCCTGCGCCCACCAAGAGTAACTGTGAGGGCTTACAGTCTTGTGGCAACACCGTCCACCACCACCACCACCACCAAAGGCCCAATTTTTCTGCCCTGTTCAACAGGTGCATGCAATTACAAATCTTGATCTAATAATTCACAGCAGGGCCAATTCCTGTGCCCACCAAGAGTAACTGTGAGTGCTTACAGTGTTGTGGCCACACCAACATCTAATGGGGCAAATTTCTGAAGAGTATATACGGCAGGCCCCTACTTTCAAACATCCAACTTACAAACGACTCCTACTTGCAAACGGAAGGGGAAAACAGGAAGTGAGAGGAAATCTACCCCTAGGAAGGGAAATTCCATCCTGTTACATTTAATTTGGGAAAAAGGTATCTACTCTATACTGATGCTTTATCACCAATCCTTGTTTCAATTAAAACCCAACTTTTCCAAAAACATTTGTCATTGGGACGGAAAGTGAGGTGAAATGTTCTGAACAGATGTGCAAAGACAGCAAATGTTACAGGGGTGATAACCCCTCCCTATGTTCTCCAAAAAGCTTAAAAATAGATTTTTTTTGGATGGAGCTACACTTCAAAATGTACCTGTTCAGATTCTACTTAAGAACAAACCTACAGTCCCTCTCTTGTTTGCACCGCCTATATACTGCTTTTCAGAGTATATAGGGTTGTAGGTATAGGGTTTTATTTTGGGTGCGGGGTCCCCCTTAATATCCATACAAGACCCAAAGGGGCTGGGGTGGGGGGGTGGGGTGATGGGGTAGCCATGCCATTTTTCTCAAGGATTTTCAGCCATATGGCCAGGACAAGACATGACATTAAAGCCGCAAGTGGTTTTAAATGGCTTCTTTTTTTCCTTTAAAAATTTCATTTTGTGCAGGGCCAGTTCTAAACACGGGAAACACATGCCACTTCACAGGCATACTTTAGACACCCCCCAGGTACCATATTTAAAGGAATATTTCACTTTTTTTTTTCACTTTATGCATCATTAAAATGACTGCTCCCGAAAAAATTTGTTTTTAAAAGTTCTTTTTGCATTGATATATGTCCCCTGGGGCAGGACCCGGGTCCCCAAACCTGTTTTATGACATTAACATGCATATTGGCCGTTATAATTAGCAATTTTGATTTCGAACGTTCGCGTCCATTGTAACTAATAGGGTTCGAAAATTTGCGCGAACTTTCGGTCCGTTCGAAGGTTCTGGTGCGAACCGAACCCGGGGGTGTTCGGCTCATTCCTATTATTCACCATTTTAGTGCTTGTTAATTTTAGCGCGAAATCACCACTGTTTTATATTTTACCTGTGGGATTGTGTACACCATTAGATTTTGCTGCTTTTCATAAGAATTTTATTCTTCATTTATTTAGCACTTTTTAGCTGGAGCTTGCCCAGCTATTATATATATTATTATTTCATTTACTATCAGTTATCACACTGCATACACAGCTGTGGGTTTTAGTGCCTATTACTAGCTATAAAATGATCAGAATAAAGTAGACCCTTCAGAGACACGTTGTTGAATTTTCACTGAAAGACTCCAAATGTGAGAAGACAAGGGAGAAGGTCTGAGTATGAACCCCCATAGTGAATAATGAATGCATTATAATTTTTATCTGTTTTATTTTCTTCTAAGATCACATTTTCTATGTCAAGGAGTGTGTGCATGGTATGACCCTTCATCAATACATAGCCAACTATTCTCCTCTGGATAATGACACCAAAAGGTAAGTACTACAATAGGGCTCACTGGTAGTGGGTAGAGGGAGGTAGAATGTATATTTTAATTTATGGGGTATCTGTATTTAAGGGGGTGATGGGGTGCATTTGCTTTATTTAACCACCCCCATGTACACCAGTCAGGAGCCTTGATCCTATGTTTGGATTTGTTTAAGATTTTTAATTATAAAATGCAGAGGTAATAGGGAAGGAGGACAACCAGTCATTGCCTATACATGGGTAAGTAATGCTAGCTATTAAGGAGTCCATCAAAAGCCCTGGGAGGAACTCCTAGACCTGAGATCGTAGCTCCCAATTCTTCCAAAAAATATACTTATAGACTAAATAGACATTCATGGTTGTGCTCTTAGCTGGACAACAGTCATTTCATTAGTACAGTACTTAGAAACCTTTACAGTAATAACTCCATAATGAAAATATATCAGGGTTTGTTTAAAGCCAAATAAAAATACATATAAAAATGTAAATACCCCTATGACAATAGATTATTAAAATGATTTAGCAATATACAACATGTCTTTAAAAATATACCTATTTCCTGTAGCATTAGGATCAGATAATATTAATCGGGGACCTAGGTTACTATAGGGCAAGTTTATCAATAATAAAACTTTTCTTCTTTTTCTATCAGATATATTGCTGCGGAGGTGCTGTGTGCCATACAATGTCTTCATAGCAAGCGCATCACACATTGGTAAGTAATCCAGCCATCATATTTTATTGTTCTACCTCATTGGTCTCCAAACTGTGTCCTGCAGGCCAGAGGCAAACCTTTGCTTGTCTTATATCTGGAACTTGGAGGGCTATTCCTTCAACTAATACAAGGAACCATTCCTCACAGAGGACAGAAGAGGACAGAAGACAGAAGAGGACAGTAGAGGACAGAAGACAGAAGAGGACAGAATACAGAAGAGGACAGAAGACAGAAGAAGACAGAAGAGGACAGAAGAGGACAGAAGAGGACAGAAGACAGAAGAGGACCGAAGACAGAAGAGGACAGAAGAAGACAAAAGAGGACAGAAGACAGAAGAAGAGAGAAGAGGACAGAAGACAGAAGAGGACAGAAGACAGAAGAGGAGAGGCGAGCAGCTCCTGGGGCCGGGATGACGGTGGACGAGAGGACGTGAGTACGTGATCAGCCTCATGGAGGGAGTGGCCTGACCCGGGAAACAACTGACGGCCAGAGCGATACGAGCGCACGCTGAGTGAGAGACAGCGTGACGCTCGGAAATGATTCCCCAGTACGAGGCATGCACCGCAGCAGCTGGACGGCGTCCCCGGAACTAGTCTATGTCGAAAACACTGACGCGCACACAGAGTCGGGAAACACCGCCGGCTTGAGTCGGTGACCTTAAACCCCCCTCCTCCCCGCTTTTTCTCTCCTCCGGGTAGTCCCCTCTCCTGCCGCTCTAGACAGCAAAACAACAGCAGAAGTCGAACGGATGCCCGTACACAAAGAGGTAAAAGGACACCTCCCCAGAGACCCCCCAGCCGATTCATCCTCAACAAGGGTAAGTTCCCCTTATAGGGGAAATAAATGTCTGAGTGACCAACGGGACAGAAGGGGATTCCATCGGAGGGATGAGTGCCGATTTAAGTTGTACTTAAAAAGATGTGATTAAAGAAGATGTACATATATGAAATACCATGGGAGGAATTTTGGAGAGTGTCAGATGGAAATATCATACAATATAAGCAACTTGAATTGTACCTGGAGCAAAGGTAGAGCACAGTAGAGACAGAAAGACAATAGCCTCAAACAGATTTCCCTTGAATAAAGGTAAACCCTCCTGACAGGGAGATAAATGTTAAATATTTGATGGTGCTTTAGAGGACTATAAAGGACGGGCTACAGACCTATTTACTTGCCCCTGAAAACAAGGACAATAATACTGGCAAAACTAGATAACCCCCCCAAATATGAACCCGGCACCAACGGATAATTTTATCAACAAATAGGGCAAAAGACGAATTATATTTTGGATTATTATCTACCTAAATAAGGGGGTAAACTGGATATAAGGTATGAGACATTAAAACGCTTATGGACATATATGATCTTAAAGAGGAAATTACGGTCTATAAGTAAAATTGGATAGCATACATAAATAAGCCCCCCATAAGCTACATTACCCTGGTTGTTCCCCTTTTTTTTTTTCCTTCCCTTGAGTGGAAAAAAGGAAAACGGTAAATACCGACTTTTGGGCTCCCAGTAGGGGAAATAAACAGGGGAGGAGAAGAGAAGAGAAAAGGAAAGGAAGTGAAGTAAAATATAAGGAGGAAAACCCACTCCCCCCCCCACTCTTCCCCCCCCTCTCGGTCCTTTCTCCTTCTTTATTCCCTCCTCGCTTTTTAACTTGAGGGGGAAGGGGGGAGGAGGAGGGGAACAGCTATTGAATTCCCAATATAACTCTCCTCAATATAAATGTGTAAGAGTGGGAGTAGTTACCCCTTAGCGTAACCCTTAATTGTCTCAAAGCAAGGGTAATAGGTCTCAACTCGTGGCTTTTAATCTGCTTAGAAATTTGGTAATAGAGGGCATCCTGGGGAAAAATAAAACTTTAAAGAAGAAAATTAGCATGAAAGGCAAGACTACGAAAGGAGGAGAACCTAAAACACCCAAAGATAAAGATAAAGCAAATACGAGCACAATTAAACATTATATGGTAAAAGGACTGAGCCCTAAAAGCCCAGGCCCAGGCCCAGAAAAACAACAAATGAGTAAACAAGCTAAAAAAAAAGACCCAATCAAAAAAAAAGAAGAAGTGGCCGAAGCCCCAGGAGGAGAGGTTACCCTCGAATCCGAAATGGACAGGAGCGCCCCGGAGGAACAAGCTATGAGCCCTCAAATGCCAACTAAAACTGAAATATCAGAGATGCTACTGAGAATGGAAAATTCAATTAAAAAGCATATCTCTGCGCTTCGTTCAGATTTAAGCCACTTATTAAATCGTATAGAGGAAATTGAGAATAAAACAGATAAATATACCCAGGAGATGATTAAGATACAGGAACAGCTCCGAGAGACAAAGCTGAATCAAAGAAGATTTAATCATAAGTTAGAGGAAATTGAAAACAAAAACAGAAGACAGAACCTAAGAATACGCGCACTTGCGGAAGAAAATGGCGAAGATCTTAGGAAGACAATAAAAGAGATCCTCAAACCGGTCTGGAATAAGAGCCCTGAGATGGAGCTGAAAGTAGACAGGGTATATAGAGTCAGAAAACCTCAACATATTCCAACTGAAAGCCCTAGAGACATTCTGGTAAAGTTCCAGAACTATGAGGACAAGGCGGCAATATGGAGCAATCTCAGAGGAAAACCCCCATTAAAAATCAAGGGCACAGAACTGCAAATTTTTTTAGACCTGGCCCCGGAAACGCTGGCCAGGAGGAGATTACTCAAACCTCTATTAACACAATTGAGAGCAGATAATATGAAATACAACTGGGTTTCCCGGCCTGTCTGGTGGGCTACAAGGAAGGCAGATCCGCGAAACTTAGATTCCCAGAAGAGCTCCCAGAATTTTGTAAAAAGTTAGAAATTCAAGAAATTGAAATTCCAGAATGGTCGCAAAGAGAGGGGTTAGGCTAGACCGTTTATTATTGAGGGACGTGCCTTCTTCCCCCCTTTCCTTTTTGGTTTTTTTTTTTTTTTGGGAGCGAAGGTGGGTCGGGGGGGGGGGAACCTCGGGAAACTGAGGGAGGAGAGTTCTTGCTGTATGGACACTCCACTCCCCTCCTGGGATTAGCCCGTGGGAGGGGCGCGGAGTGTTAGTTGGGTTCAGAACTGCACCTCGAGGTGAGAAGACCTGGGGCAGGAATGAGATTCGTTCCGGCTTACGGTCTAGGGGTCAGTATTGACCAAGAGGAGGGGGGGGGGAGGGTAGGATGGGGGGAGAGGGGGGGGGGTGGAAAGGAGGGAGGGGGGTTAGGGTGGGTTGGAGGGGAGGGGTGGCAGGGAGGAGGGGGGGAGATAGATGGATTAGGGAACAATACCTCTCGTCTTCAGAAAAAAAAAAAAATTTAATGTAAAATTAAGTTTTTGACATATAACATCCGAGGATTGAACACATCTGCCAAAAGACATAAGATTTTAAAAGAGCTCAAATACCATCATGCAGATGTAATCTTTCTCCAAGAGACCCACCTCTTTTTAGGAGGTAACGTAAAATTACACTCTAAGGAACATCCTACCTGGTTTTATGCCGACTCAACGACTAGTAAAGCAAAGGGAGTGGCAATTGGGTTCTCAAGAGAAACTAGATTCAAAGTAGAGGAAAGGCTCACGGATCTAGAGGGGAGATTCCTCTTTTTAAGAGGATATATAGGGGAAATAGAATGTACTCTAGGTCAGCCCTCAAAAATTACACTCGCACACTCGCATTTTGCGAGTAATTTTTGAGGGCTGGCGAGGAGAAGAGAGAAGAGCCGCCACTGAGAGATCACAGCAGGGAACATCACAGCTTTCGTTTCATCATAAGCTGTGTGTTCCCCCGCCGCCCTTTTCCGGGACTTTGATAGACAGATCACCCCTCCAATCCTAGGACGGGTGACATGTATCAAAGTTCCCCGTACAATGGGAGGGGCTTATGTGACGGCGCGCGGCGGGGGAACACACAGCTTATGATGAAACGAAAGCTGTGATGTTCCCTGCTGTGATCTCCCAGTGGCAGCTCTCCTCTCTTCTCCTCCACAGGTAGGCTGCACATGGGGGACACAGGCTGCACCATGGGGGGACACAGGCAGCACATGGGGGACACAGGCAGCACCATGGGGGACACAGGCAGCACCATGGGGGGACACAGGCAGCACATGGGGGGACACAGGCTGCACATGGGGGGACACAGGCTGCACATGGGGGGACACAGGCTGCACATGGGGGGACACAGGCTGCACATGGGGGGACACAGGCTGCACCATCGGGGGATACAGGCAGCACATGGGGGACACAGGCAGCACATGAGGGACACAGGCTGCACCATGGGGGGCACACAGGCAGCACATGGGGGGACACAGGCAGCACCATGGGGGGACACAGGCAGCACATGGGGGGACACAGGCAGCACCATGGGGGGACACAGGCAGCACCATGGGGGGGGGACACAGGCAGCACATGGGGGGGACACAGGCATCACATGGGGGGACACAGGCATCACATGGGGGGACACAGGCAGCACATGGGGGGACACAGGCAGCACCATGGGGGGACACAGGCAGCACCATGGGGGGACACAGGCAGCACCATGGGGGACACAGGCAGCACCATGGGGGGACACAGGCAGCACCATGGGGGGACACAGGCAGCACATGGGGGGGGACACAGGCAGCACATGGGGGGGACACAGGCAGCACCATGGGGGACACAGGCAGCACATGGGGGACACAGGCAGCACATGGGCAGCACCATGGGGGGGACACAGGCAGCACCATGGGGGGACACAGGCAGCACATGGGGGACACAGGCAGCACATGGGGGGACACAGGCAGCACATGGGGGGACACAGGCAGCACATGGGGGGACACAGGCAGCACATGGGGGGACACAGGCAGCACATGGGGGGGGACATGGGGGGACACAGGCAGCACCATGGGGGGGGGACACAGGCAGCACCATGGGGGGGGGGGACACAGGCAGCACCATGGGGGGGGGGACACAGGCAGCACCATGGGGGGGGGACACAGGCAGCACCATGGGGGGACACAGGCAGCACCATGGGGGGGACACAGGCAGCACATGGGGGGGACACAGGCAGCACATGGGGGACACAGGCAGCACATGGGGGACACAGGCAGCACATGGGGGGACACAGGCAGCACATGGGGGACACAGGCAGCACCATGGGGGGACACAGGCAGCACATGGGGGACACAGGCAGCACATGGGGGACACAGGCAGCACATGGGGGACACACAGGCAGCACCATGGGGGACACAGGCAGCACATGGGGGACACAGGCAGCACCATGGGGGGACACAGGCAGCACATGGGGGACACAGGCAGCACATGGGGGGACACAGGCAGCACATGGGGGACACAGGCAGCACATGGGGGGACACAGGCAGCACATGGGGGACCAGGGCACATGGGGGGGGGGGGGACACAGGCAGCACCATGGGGGGGGGACACAGGCAGCACCATGGGGGGGGGAACACAGGCAGCACCAGGCAGCACCATGGGGGGGACACAGGCAGCACCATGGGGGGGGGGGGGGGCACAGGGGGGGCACAGGCAGCACCATGGGGGGACACAGGCAGCACCATGGGGGGGGAACACAGGCAGCGCCATGGAGGGACACAGGCAGCGCCATGGGGGGGGGGGGCACAGGCAGCACCATGGGGGGACACGGGCAGCACCATGGGGGGACACGGGCAGCACCATGGAGGGACACGGGCAGCACCATGGAGGGAAACGGGCATGGAGGGGGGACACAGGCAGCGCCATGGAGGGGGGACACAGGCAGCGCCATGGAGGGGGGACACAGGCAGCGCCATGGAGGGGGGACACGGGCAGCACCATGGAGGGGGGACACAGGCAGCACCATGGAGGGGGGACACGGGCAGCACCATGGAGGGGGGACACGGGCAGCACCATGGAGGGGGGACACGGGCAGCACCATGGAGGGGGGACACGGGCTTCACATGGGGGGGGGGACACGGGCTGCACATGGGGGGGACACGGGCTGCACATGGGGGGGGACACGGGCTGCACATGGGGAGGGATGAGATTCGTTCCGGCTTACGGTCTAGGGGTCAGTATTGACCAAGAGGAGGGGGGGGGGGGGGAGGGTAGGATGGGGGGAGAGGGGGGGGTGGAAAGGAGGGAGGGGGGTTAGGGTGGGTTGGAGGGGAGGGGTGGCAGGGAGGAGGGGGTGAGATAGATGGATTAGGGAACAATACCTCTCGTCTTCAGAAAAAAAAAAATTTAATGTAAAATTAAGTTTTTGACATATAACATCCGAGGATTGAACACATCTGCCAAAAGACATAAGATTTTAAAAGAGCTCAAATACCATCATGCAGATGTAATCTTTCTCCAAGAGACCCACCTCTTTTTAGGAGGTAACGTAAAATTACACTCTAAGGAACATCCTACCTGGTTTTATGCCGACTCAACGACTAGTAAAGCAAAGGGAGCGGCAATTGGGTTCTCAAGAGAAACTAGATTCAAAGTAGAGGAAAGGCTCACGGATCTAGAGGGGAGATTCCTCTTTTTAAGAGGATATATAGGGGAAATAGAATGTACTCTAGGTCAGCCCTCAAAAATTACACTCGCACACTCGCATTTTGCGAGTAATTTTTGAGGGCTGGCGAGGAGAAGAGAGAAGAGCCGCCACTGAGAGATCACAGCAGGGAACATCACAGCTTTCGTTTCATCATAAGCTGTGTGTTCCCCCGCCGCGCGCCGTCACATAAGCTCCTCCCCTTTTCCGGGACTTTGATAGACAGATCACCCCTCCAATCCTAGGACGGGTGGCATGTATCAAAGTTCCCCGTACAATGGGAGGGGCTTATGTGACGGCGCGCGGCGGGGGAACACACAGCTTATGATGAAACGAAAGCTGTGATGTTCCCTGCTGTGATCTCCCAGTGGCAGCTCTCCTCTCTTCTCCTCCACAGGTAGGCTGCACATGGGGGACACAGGCTGCACCATGGGGGGACACAGGCAGCACATGGGGGACACAGGCAGCACCATGGGGGGACACAGGCAGCACATGGGGGGACACAGGCTGCACATGGGGGACACAGGCTGCACATGGGGGGACACAGGCTGCACATCGGGGGACACAGGCTGCACCATCGGGGGACACAGGCAGCACATGGGGGACACAGGCAGCACCATGGGGGACACAGGCAGCACCATGGGGGACACAGGCAGCACCATGGGGGGACACAGGCAGCACATGGGGGGACACAGGCAGCACCATGGGGGGACACAGGCAGCACCATGGGGGGACACAGGCAGCACCATGGGGGGACACAGGCAGCACATGGGGGACACAGGCAGCACATGGGGGGACACAGGCAGCACATGGGGGACACAGGCAGCACCATGGGGGGGGGGGGACACAGGCAGCACCATGGGGGGACACAGGCAGCACCATGGGGGGACACAGGCAGCACCCATGGGGGGACACAGGCAGCACATGGGGGGACACAGGCAGCACATGGGGGACACAGGCAGCACATGGGGGACACAGGCAGCACATGGGGGACACAGGCAGCACCATGGGGGGACACAGGCAGCACCATGGGGGGGACACAGGCAGCACCATGGGGGGACACAGGCAGCACATGGGGGGACACAGGCAGCACATGGGGGGGCACACAGGGGGGGGACACAGGCAGCACATGGGGGACACAGGCAGCACCATGGGGGGACACAGGCAGCACCATGGGGGGGGGGGACACAGGCAGCACCATGGGGGGGGGGGACACAGGCAGCACCATGGGGGGGGGGACACAGGCAGCACCCATGGGGGGGGGACACAGGCAGCACCATGGGGGGGGGACACAGGCAGCACCATGGGGGGGGACACAGGCAGCACCATGGGGGGGGGGACACAGGCAGCACCATGGGGGGGGGGGGGGGGACACAGGCAGCACCATGGGGGGGGGGGCACCATGGGGGGGACACAGGCAGCACCATGGGGGGGACACAGGCAGCACCATGGGGGGGACACAGGCAGCACCATGGGGGGGGCACAGGCAGCACATGGGGGGACACAGGCAGCACCATGGGGGGACACAGGCAGCACCATGGGGGGACACAGGCAGCAGCATGGGGGGACACAGGCAGCACCATGGGGGGACACAGGCACATGGGGGACACAGGCAGCACCATGGGGGGACACAGGCAGCACATGGGGGACACAGGCAGCACATGGGGGACACAGGCAGCACCATGGGGGACACAGGCAGCACATGGGGGACACAGGCAGCACCATGGGGGGACACAGGCAGCACCATGGGGGGACACAGGCAGCACATGGGGGGACACAGGCAGCACATGGGGGACACAGGCAGCACATGGGGGGACACAGGCAGCACCATGGGGGACACAGGCAGCACATGGGGGGGCACACAGGCAGCACCATGGGGGGACACAGGCAGCACATGGGCAGCACCATGGGGGGACACAGGCAGCACATGGGGGGACACAGGCAGCACATGGGGGGACACAGGCAGCACATGGGGGGGGGACACAGGCAGCAGCATGGGGGGACACAGGCAGCACATGGGGGGGGGGACACAGGCAGCACCATGGGGGGGGGGACACAGGCAGCACCATGGGGGGGGGGACACAGGCAGCACCATGGGGGGGGAGACACAGGCAGCACCATGGGGGGAGGACACAGGCAGCACCATGGGGGGGACACAGGCAGCACCATGGGGGGGGCACAGGCAGCACCATGGGGGGACACAGGCAGCACCATGGGGGGACACAGGCAGCACCATGGGGGGACACAGGCAGCACATGGGGGACACAGGCAGCACATGGGGGACACAGGCAGCACCATGGGGGGACACAGGCAGCACATGGGGGACACAGGCAGCACATGGGGGACACAGGCAGCACCATGGGGGGACACAGGCAGCACATGGGCAGCACCATGGGGGGACACAGGCAGCACATGGGGGACACAGGCAGCACATGGGGGGACACAGGCAGCACATGGGGGGACACAGGCAGCACATGGGGGACACAGGCAGCACATGGGGGGACACAGGAGGCACATGGGGGGACACAGGAGGCACCATGGGTTGGGGGGAACACAGGCAGCACCATGGGGGGGGGACACAGGCAGCACCATGGGGGGGGGAGACACAGGCAGCACCATGGGGGGGACACAGGCAGCACCATGGGGGGGGCACAGGCAGCACCATGGAGGGACACAGGCAGCACCATGGAGGGACACAGGCAGCACCATGGGGGGACACAGGCAGCACCATGGAGGGGGGGGACACAGGCAGCGCCATGGAGGGACACAGGCAGCGCCATGGGGGGGGCACAGGCAGCACCAATGGGGGGACACGGGCAGCACCATGGGGGGACACGGGCAGCACCATGGAGGGACACGGGCAGCACCATGGAGGGAAACGGGCATGGAGGGGGGACACAGGCAGCGCCATGGAGGGGGGACACAGGCAGCGCCATGGAGGGGGGACACAGGCAGCGCCATGGAGGGGGGACACAGGCAGCGCCATGGAGGGGGGACACGGGCAGCACCATGGAGGGGGGACACGGGCAGCACCATGGAGGGGGGACACGGGCAGCACCATGGAGGGGGGACACGGGCTGCACATGGGGGGGGGGGACACGGGCTGCACATGGGGGGGACACGGGCTGCACATGGGGGGGGGACACGGGCTGCACATGGGGGGGGACACGGGCTGCACATGGGGGGGGACACGGGCTGCACATGGGGAGGGAGACACGGGCTGCATACGGGGGGGGGGACACGGGCTGCACATGGGGGGGCACAGGCTGCACATGGGGGGGGACACAGGCTGCACATGGGGGGGGACACAGGCTGCACATGGGGGGGAGGGGCACAGGCTGCACATGGGGGACACAGGCTGCATTGGCAGGCATGGATAAAGTTGTTAATATTTTTATAACTTAATTGCATAAAACATTAAAGTGTCATTTAATGAGATCATTTATGAGGGCGGGTTTAGGGGCGGGGCAGGGTAGGGGTTGGGCGGGGCAACTGGTGGCGAGTAACCCTTGAGGCCTGGCTAGTAGCTCTGGACTTGAAATTTTGAGCCCTGCTCTAGGTAATATATATGCTCCAAATAAAAAGCCAGCAGAGTTTGTAAATAGAATGATAGGGACTCTCGCACAGTTCAGGAGAGGGATAGTAATAATGGCAGGCGACCTCAATCTATGTCTGAGCCCACAAGAGGATAGTACGTCCCAGGTACAGGGGACGGGACAGATGTCCCTCAAAAAACTGAAACAAAAATTACACCAAAACCAACTGGTGGATGTATGGAGAGCTCTACATCCCAAAGTACTACACCTTCTTCTCCCCTGTACATGGGACGTACACACGTATTGATTATTTTCTAATTGATCATAACACATTGACTAAAGTGACAGACGTTGAAATAGGGATTGCTACTTTTTCAGACCATTCCCCAGTAATGTTGACTATAGAAGAAATGAAAATACAGAGACCAGCTTTTAACTGGTCATTAAATGAAGCGTTTCTTAGTGAAAATCAAGATGTAGAAAAAATAAGCGAAGAATTGACGCATTTTTTCGAAATTAACGACACACAAGATATCCCATATTCTACTCTATGGGAAACACACAAGGCATATATAAGACATATATAAGAGGTCTATTTATATCCATGGGGGCTGGGAAAAAAAAGGTGAGAGAAAGGGAAACTAGAAGCCTAACAGAGGAAATATACGAATTAGAACAGCTACACAAAAGACCTGAAGGGAGACATCAAGAAATATACCATCAACTTATATCTAAAAGAGAAGAACTAAAAGATCTATTAACACAGGACACAAAAAGGGTTTTCAATAAAATTCTAAGAGGAAAATACCTGAGCGGCAACAAAATTGGGAAACACCTGGCAAAGACCCTGAGGAAGGAAAAGTCGAGAAATTACATCGAAAAAATTTGAAATAAACAAGGAGAAGCAGTCTATAAAACAAAAGAGATAGCAGAAGTTTTTCGAAACTACTATAGTACATTATACGATGTCAAGAAAGGCAATGAAGGAAAAGGTAAAGCGGCCGCAGTGAAGCAGTTCTTGGATGAATCAGGTGTCTCGCGGTTGAATCCAGATGATAGTGAAGTTTTAGAGGGCCCTATCACGGAGCAGGAAATTAAAAAAGCCATCCTAGAAACACCATTAGGGAAAAGCCCAGGCCCGGATGGATTCCCCATGAAATATTTTAGGAAATTTGAGAAAATCCTGATACCCAGACTCTGCAATTACATGAACGGACTCGGAGTAGACTATGGACTAAGCTCAGAAGCACAGAAAGCACATATAACTGTAATCCTAAAAGAAGGTAAAGACGAAATGTCATGCCCAAGCTATAGACCAATTTCACTCCTGAATTGTGACACAAAACTCTACGCAAAAGTCCTGGCGAACAGGTTAAGAGACAAAATGTGTGAATTGGTCCATATGGACCAGGTAGGCTTTGTCGCAGGAAGAGAGGGGCGCGACAATGGAGTTAGAACACTCCTACTGTTGCAAAAAATGAAACCCCCAGGTCTATTCCTGTCAATTGATGCTGAGAAAGCATTCGACAGGGTAGACTGGGGGCTCATGATGGCGACATTGAAGCACATGGGCCTGGGCGACAGGATGATACAAAGAATTAGGGTATTATACGAAGCACCGACTGCAACAATAAAAATCAATGGAGACCACTCAACTCCTTTCACAATGAGAAATGGGATGAGACAGGGCTGTCCCCTGTCTCCACTTCTTTTTGTGCTTTCGCTGGAACCATTACTAGCAATAATCAGAGCAAAAAAAGACATCAGAGGAATAAAAATCGGTGACGTCGAGCATAAGGTCGCGGCCTTTGCCGACGACCTGCTGTTCTACGTCTCTGAACCTAAAAATACAATGCCACGATTGATTGAAACGCTACAACAATATGGAGAATTAGCAAACTTCAAAATCAACCTGAGTAAATCGGAAATCTTGAACATAAACATGGAAGCTAATGAGGTATATGCGTTACAAAAAGAATATCCATTCCCTTGGAAGAAGAAAGGTTTAAAATACCTGGGGATTAAATTAGCAAACTCAGTAGAACGATTATTCAGCGAGAACTATATTCCATTATTAGACGAAATCAAAAAGGAGATTAAAAAACTGTCCCTCAGGCCCCTGTCATGGTTTGGCCGGATCAATACAGTTAAAATGGTGCTTCTGCCTAAAGTAACATATAAATTCTCAATGTTACCAATCCCTCTCCCAAACTATTACTTTCAAACTTTGAATTCTTTAATAAGCAGATTTATATGGCAAAATAAGAAACCTAGGATCTCTCGCAACACTCTGACGCAGAACAAAGATCAAGGTGGAATGGGTATCCCGGACCTAAAAAAATATTACTATGCGGTCACGGTGTCACGAGCGGTTGAATGGGCACGGGAAACAGAAGACAAACACTGGGTGAAAATGGAGAGTATCATAAGTGGAAAAAGCTTAAGAAAGGTAATTTGGATCCCCCCACATTTAAGAGGCTTGGGCACTAACACACAAAAAATAACAAAAAATGTATTAAAAATATGGGATTTATTACACAAACAATATAAGTGGAAGTATAATTCACCGTTAATGATTTTAAGTGATAATGAGTATTTTCCACCAGGAAAAAGACACGTAGGGGGTCAATGGATAGGGGAAAACACGCAGTTGAAAGATATAATAGATAAAGGACGATTAAAAACACTAGTAGAATTGCAGCACAATGTAGCACAAATAAGAATAAATGAGTGGCGATACCTACAGTTGGTCCATTTTGTAAGAAGCCTTCCCCAACCGATGAGAACAAAAGAAAATTATACAACACTGGAAAAAATCTGTGCTGAAATGGGGACAAAAAAAAAGAAAACAATATCTCAGCTTTACAGAGCTATTCTAGCAGAGGAGAAACTGGAGATACCGCCTTTTTTCTTAAAATGGGGCACGGAATTGGGAGCACATGACTATATGCACAAAATCAAAAAAATATTGCAATTAACCCATAAATCAGCTATTCACACCTTGACGGCGGAGATGAACTATAAATGCCTCTCCAGATGGTATATGACACCTGATAAACTTAACAAATTTTGTACAGATAACTCACAGAACTGCTGGAGGGGATGTAATAAACTGGGCACAATGGCTCATATCTGGTGGGAGTGCCCAAAAATAAAAACATTCTGGAGAGAGATTTTAAGCCTTATAAAGACAATCACCGACGTTACCATAAAGGAAGATCCTTGGATATGCCTATTTCATGGGACTAATGACCCAATAAAACAATATACAAAAACATTGATCCCCCAGATGCTAAATGCAGCCAAGGGACTTATCCCGAAAAAATGGCAGTACGAAGAAGCGCCAACCAAAAGAGAATGGGCTCTAAGAGTGGAGGAAATATATCGCCTTGAAAAATTGAGATATAATGGGGAGGAAGGAGAGGAAGACGATCTGAAAAAATGGAAAAAATGGCAGACATTTAAACAAACTTGGAAATATGTTGAAACGATTATATAAATCATAGGACATAGAAAAACAGCCTGAGATAAAGAAAAGACGAGAGGTATTGGGAAGTGGGGGGGGGGGGGTGGGATTGGGGGAGGGATGTGAGAGAAAAGAAATAGGAAAGGAAAAGAAAAACCCCACAAAAAAAAAAAAAAGAAGACAGAAGAGGACAGAAGAGGACAGAAGAGAGAAGAGGACAGAAGAGAACAGAAGAGAGAAGAGGACGGAAGAGAGAAGAGGACGGAAGAGAGAAGAGGACAGAAGAGGGAAGAGGACAGAAGAGGACAGAAGAGGAAAGAGGAGGACAGAAGACAGAAGAGGACAGAAGACAGGGGAGGACAGAAGACAGGGGAGGACAGAAGAGGACAGAAGACAGAAGAGGACAGAAGATAGTAGATGACAGAAGAGGACAGAAGACAGAAGAGGACAGAAGAGGACAGAAGACAGAAGAGGACAGAAGAGGACAGAAGAGGACAGAAGACAGAAGAGGACAGAAGACAAAAGCCAAATAAAAATACATATAAAAATGTAAATACCCCTATGACAATAGATTATTAAAACGATTTATCAATATACAACATGTCTTTAAAAATATACCTATTTCCTGTAGCATTAGGATCAGATAATATTAATCGGGGACCTAGGTTACTATAGGGCAAGTTTATCACTAATAAAACTTTTCTTCTTTTTCTATCAGATATATTGCTGCGGAGGTGCTGTGTGCCATACAATGTCTTCACAGCAAGCGCATCACACATTGGTAAGTAATCCAGCCATCATATTTTATTGTTCTACCTCATTGGTCTCCAAAATGTGTCCTGCAGGCCAGAGGCAAACCTTTGCTTGTCTTATATCTGGAACTTGGAGGGCTATTCCTTCAACTAATACAAGGCACCATTCCTCACAGAGGACAGAAAAGGACAGAAGAGGACAGAAGACAGAAGAGGACAGAAGACAGAAGAGGACAGAAGAGGACAGAAGACAGAAGAGGACAGAAGACAGAAGAGGACCGAAGACAGAAGAGGACAGAAGACAGAAGAAGAGAGAAGAGGACAGAAGACAGAAGAGGACAGAAGAGAGAAGAGGACAGAAGAGAACAGAAGAGAGAAGAGGACAGAAGAGGACAGAAGAAAGAAAAGGACAGAAGAGGACAGAAGACAGAAGAGGACAGAAGACGACAGAAGAGGACAGAATACAGAAGAGGACAGAAGAGGACAGAAGAAGACAGAAGAGGACAGAAGAGGACAGAAGAGGACAGAAGAGGACAGAGGAGGACAGAAGACAGAAGACAGAAGAGGACAGAAGACAGAAGAGGACAGAAGACAGAGAGGACAGAAGACAGAGAGGACAGAAGAGGACCGAAGACAGAAGACAGAAGAGGACCGAAGAAGAGAGAAGAGGACAGAAGACAGAAGAAGAGAGAAGAGGACAGAAGACAGAAGAGGACAGAAGAGGACAGAAGACAGAAAAGGACAGAAGACAGAAGAGGACAGAATACAGAAGAGGACAGAAGAGGACAGAAGACAGAAAAGGACAGAAGAGGACAGAAGACAGAAGAGGACAGAAGACAGAAGAGGACAGAAGAGGACAGAAGACAGAAGAGGACAGAAGACAAAAGCCAAATAAAAATACATATAAAAATGTAAATACCCCTATGACAATAGATTATTAAAACGATTTATCAATATACAACATGTCTTTAAAAATATACCTATTTCCTGTAGCATTAGGATCAGATAATATTAATCGGGGACCTAGGTTACTATAGGGCAAGTTTATCACTAATAAAACTTTTCTTCTTTTTCTATCAGATATATTGCTGCGGAGGTGCTGTGTGCCATACAATGTCTTCATAGCAAGCGCATCACACATTGGTAAGTAATCCAGCCATCATATTTTATTGTTCTACCTCATTGGTCTCCAAAATGTGTCCTGCAGGCCAGAGGCAAACCTTTGCTTGTCTTATATCTGGAACTCGGAGGGCTATTCCTTCAACTAATACAAGACACCATTCCTCACAGAGGACAGAAAAGGACAGAAGAGGACAGAAGACAGAAGATGACAGAAGAGGACAGAAGAGGACAGAAGAGGACAGAAGACAGAAGAGGACAGAAGAGGACAGAAGACAGAAGAGGACAGAAGACAGAAGAGGACAGAAGAGGACAGAAGACAGAAGAGGACAGAAGACAGAAGAGGACCGAAGACAGAAGAGGACAGAAGACAGAAGAGGACAGAAGAAGAGAGAAGAGGACAGAAGACAGAAGAAGAGAGAAGAGGACAGAAGAGAGAAGAGGACAGAAGACAGAAGAGGACAGAAGACAGAAGAGGACCGAAGAAGAGAGAAGAGGACAGAAGACAGAAGAGGACAGAAGAAGACAGAAGACAGAAGAGGACAGAAGAGGACAGAAGACAGAAGAGGACAGAAGACAGAAGAGGACAGAAGAGGACAGAAGACAGAAGAGGACAGAAGAGGACAGAAGAGGACAGAAGACAGAAGAGTACAGAAGAGGACAGAAGACAGAAGAAGAGAGTAGAGGACAGAAGACAGAAGAGGACAGAAGACAGAAAAGGACAGAAGAGGACAGAAGACAGAAGAGGACAGAAGACAGAAGACTACAGAAGAGGACAGAAGACGACAGAATACAGAAGAGGACAGAAGAGGACAGAAGACAGAAGAGGACAGAAGAGGACAGAAGACAGAAGAGGACAGAAGAGGACAGAAGAGGACAGAAGAAGAGAGTAGAGGACAGAAGACAGAAGAGGACAGAAGACAGAAAAGGACAGAAGAGGACAGAAGAGGACAGAAGACAGAAGACTACAGAAGAGGACAGAAGACGACAGAATACAGAAGAGGACAGAAGAGGACAGAAGACAACAGAGGACAGAAGAGGACAGAAGACAACAGAGGACAGAAGAGGACAGAAGACAGAAGAGGACAGAAGACAACAGAGGACAGAAGAGGACAGAAGACAGAAGAGGACAGAAGAGGACAGAAGAGAGAAGAGGACAGAAGACAGAAGACTACAGAAGAGGACAGAAGACGACAGAATACAGAAGAGGACAGAAGAGGACAGAAGAGAACAGAGGACAGAAGAGGACAGAAGAGAGAAGAGGACAGAAGAAGACAGAAGACAGAAGAGGACAGAAGAGGACAGAAGAAGACAGAAGACAGAATACAGAAGAGGACAGAAGAGAGAAGATGACAGAAGAGGACAGAAGACAGAAGAGGACAGAGGACAGAAGAGGACAGAAGAGGACAGAAGAGAGAAGAGGACAGAAGACAGAAGAGGACAGAAGACAGAAGAGGACAGAAGAGGACAGAAGACAGAAGAGGACAGAAGACAAAAGCCAAATAAAAATACATATAAAAATGTAAATACCCCTATGACAATAGATTAAGGATGGGCCCGGTGCTCGATGCGAACCCACGTTCGCATCGAGCACCGGGCGTTCGCTCGCTCGGCGAGCCCAGAACTATTTTGGCCGCTCGCATCACGTTCGTGTGATGCCACCGGCCCCGCAATGCATTGCGGCCGGCGCGGCCGACGCAGTGCATTGCTGGCTGATGATTGGCCAAGCATGCACTGTGACCCCGCATGCTTGGCCAATCACAGCCCCGGAAACTCGAAGAGCCATAATTGGCTACAGGCAGGACGCCTGTAGCCAATTACAGCTCAGGGGCTGTAGTACACGCCCCCCCCTATAAAACGCCGCCACGCCGTCTGCGCCGGTCACATGCTGTTCCGGCGCAGATTGAGCAGGCAGATTCTGTGACACTCTGCTGCATTTAGATAGTTAGAGAGATTCACTTACAGAGATTGAGTTAGATAGATTCAGTTACAAAGATTGATTGAGAAAGAGGGGCTTGTAGTGTGCTCGTGGCAGGCAGGCAGAGCTCCTATATTTTGTTACCAGAAGCACCTATAGGACTTGTAGTGTGTTCGTGGCAGGCAGGCAGAGCTCCTATATTTTGTTACCAGAAGCACCTATAGGACTTGTAGTGTGTTCGTGGCAGGCAGGCAGAGCTCCTATATTTTGTTACCAGAAGCACCTATAGGACTTGTAGTGTGTTCGTGGCAGGCAGGCAGAGCTCCTATATTTTGTTACCAGAAGCACCTATAGGACTTGTAGTGTGTTCGTGGCAGGCAGGCAGAGCTCCTATATTTTGTTACCAGAAGCACCTATAGGACTTGTAGTGTGTTCGTGGCAGGCAGGCAGAGCTCCTTCATTTTGTTCCCAGAGGCACCTATAGGACTTGAAGTGTGTTAGTCCATTACACACACAGAGCTATATTTTCTTCCCAGAAGCACCTATAGGACTTGAAGTGTGTTAGTCCCATTACACACACAGAGCTATATTTTCTTCCCAGAAGCACCTATAGGACTTGAAGTGTGTTAGTCCCATTACACACACAGAGCTATATTTTGTTCCCAGAAGCACCTATAGGACTTGAAGTGTGTTAGTCCCATTACACACACAGAGCTATATTTTGTTCCCAGAAGCACCTATAGGACTTGAAGTGTGTTAGTCCCATCACACACACAGAGCTATATTTTCTTCCCAGAAGCACCTATAGGACTTGAAGTGTGTGTTAGTGGCATCACACACACAGAGCTATATTTTGTTCCCAGAAGCACCTATAGGACTTGAAGTGTGTTAGTCCCATCACACACACAGAGCTATATTTTGTTCCCAGAAGCACCTATAGGACTTGAAGTGTGTTAGTCCCATCACACACACAGAGCTATATTTTGTTCCCAGAAGCACCTATAGGACTTGAAGTGTGTTAGTCCCATTACACACACAGAGCTATATTTTGTTCCCAGAAGCACCTATAGGACTTGAAGTGTGTTAGTCCCATTACACACACAGAGCTATATTTTCTTCCCAGAAGCACCTATAGGACTTGAAGTGTGTTAGTCCCATTACACACACAGAGCTATATTTTCTTCCCAGAAGCACCTATAGGACTTGAAGTGTGTTATTCCCATTACACACACAGAGCTATATTTTGTTCCCAGAAGCACCTATAGGACTTGAAGTGTGTTAGTCCCATTACACACACAGAGCTATATTTTCTTCCCAGAAGCACCTATAGGACTTGAAGTGTGTTAGTCCCATCACACACACAGAGCTATATTTTCTTCCCAGAAGCACCTATAGGACTTGAAGTGTGTTAGTGGCATCACACACACAGAGCTATATTTTGTTCCCAGAAGCACCTATAGGACTTGAAGTGTGTTAGTCCCATCACACACACAGAGCTATATTTTGTTCCCAGAAGCACCTATAGGACTTGAAGTGTGTTAGTCCCATCACACACACAGAGCTATATTTTGTTCCCAGAAGCACCTATAGGACTTGAAGTGTGTTAGTCCCATTACACACACAGAGCTATATTTTGTTCCCAGAAGCACCTATAGGACTTGAAGTGTGTTAGTCCCATTACACACACAGAGCTATATTTTCTTCCCAGAAGCACCTATAGGACTTGAAGTGTGTTAGTCCCATCACACACACAGAGCTATATTTTGTTCCCAGAAGCACCTATAGGACTTGAAGTGTGTTAGTCCCATCACACACACAGAGCTATATTTTGTTCCCAGAAGCACCTATAGGACTTGAAGTGTGTTAGTCCCATTACACACACAGAGCTATATTTTCTTCCCAGAAGCACCTATAGGACTTGAAGTGTGTTATTCCCATTACACACACAGAGCTATATTTTCTTCCCAGAAGCACCTATAGGACTTGAAGTGTGTTAGTCCCATTACACACACAGAGCTATATTTTCTTCCCAGAAGCACCTATAGGACTTGAAGTGTGTTAGTCCCATTACACACACAGAGCTATATTTTGTTCCCAGAAGCACCTATAGGACTTGAAGTGTGTTAGTCCCATTACACACACAGAGCTATATTTTCTTCCAGAAGCACCTATAGGACTTGAAGTGTGTTAGTCCCATCACACACACAGAGCTATATTTTGTTCCCAGAAGCACCTATAGGACTTGAAGTGTGTTAGTCCCATCACACACACAGAGCTATATTTTGTTCCCAGAAGCACCTATAGGACTTGAAGTGTGTTAGTCCCATCACACACACAGAGCTATATTTTGTTCCCAGAAGCACCTATAGGACTTGAAGTGTGTTAGTCCCATTACACACACAGAGCTATATTTTCTTCCCAGAAGCACCTATAGGACTTGAAGTGTGTTATTCCCATTACACACACAGAGCTATATTTTGTTCCCAGAAGCACCTATAGGACTTGAAGTGTGTTAGTCCCATTACACACACAGAGCTATATTTTGTTCCCAGAAGCACCTATAGGACTTGAAGTGTGTTAGTCCCATTACACACACAGAGCTATATTTTCTTCCCAGAAGCACCTATAGGACTTGAAGTGTGTTAGTCCCATCACACACACAGAGCTATATTTTGTTCCCAGAAGCACCTATAGGACTTGAAGTGTGTTAGTCCCATCACACACACAGAGCTATATTTTCTTCCCAGAAGCACCTATAGGACTTGAAGTGTGTTAGTCCCATTACACACACAGAGCTATATTTTCTTCCAGAAGCACCTATAGGACTTGAAGTGTGTTAGTCCCATTACACACACAGAGCTATATTTTGTTCCCAGAAGCACCTATAGGACTTGAAGTGTGTTAGTCCCATTACACACACAGAGCTATATTTTCTTCCCAGAAGCACCTATAGGACTTGAAGTGTGTTAGTCCCATCACACACACAGAGCTATATTTTGTTCCCAGAAGCACCTATAGGACTTGAAGTGTGTTAGTCCCATCACACACACAGAGCTATATTTTGTTCCCAGAAGCACCTATAGGACTTGAAGTGTGTTAGTCCCATCACACACACAGAGCTATATTTTGTTCCCAGAAGCACCTATAGGACTTGAAGTGTGTTAGTCCCATTACACACACAGAGCTATATTTTCTTCCCAGAAGCACCTATAGGACTTGAAGTGTGTTATTCCCATTACACACACAGAGCTATATTTTCTTCCCAGAAGCACCTATAGGACTTGAAGTGTGTTAGTCCCATTACACACACAGAGCTATATTTTGTTCCCAGAAGCACCTATAGGACTTGAAGTGTGTTAGTCCCATTACACACACAGAGCTATATTTTCTTCCCAGAAGCACCTATAGGACTTGAAGTGTGTTAGTCCCATCACACACACAGAGCTATATTTTGTTCCCAGAAGCACCTATAGGACTTGAAGTGTGTTAGTCCCATCACACACACAGAGCTATATTTTGTTCCCAGAAGCACCTATAGGACTTGAAGTGTGTTAGTCCCATACACACACAGAGCTATATTTTGTTCCCAGAAGCACCTATAGGACTTGAAGTGTGTTAGTCCCATTACACACACAGAGCTATATTTTGTTCCCAGAAGCACCTATAGGACTTGAAGTGTGTTAGTCCCATTACACACACAGAGCTATATTTTCTTCCCAGAAGCACCTATAGGACTTGAAGTGTGTTAGTCCCATTACACACACAGAGCTATATTTTCTTCCCAGAAGCACCTATAGGACTTGAAGTGTGTTATTCCCATTACACACACAGAGCTATATTTTGTTCCCAGAAGCACCTATAGGACTTGAAGTGTGTTAGTCCCATTACACACACAGAGCTATATTTTCTTCCCAGAAGCACCTATAGGACTTGAAGTGTGTTAGTCCCATTACACACACAGAGCTATATTTTCTTCCCAGAAGCACCTATAGGACTTGAAGTGTGTTAGTCCCATCACACAGAGCTCCTCTATTTTCTTTGCAGAAGCACCCACAGGACTTCTAGTGTGTTAGTGGCATCACACAGAGCTCCTATATATTCTTCTCAGCAGCACCCACAGGACTTCTAGTGTGTTAGTGGCATCACACAGAGCTCCTCTATTTTCTTTGCATAAGCACCCACAGGACTTCTAGTGTGTTAGTGGCATCACACAGAGCTCCTCTATTTTCTTTGCAGAAGCACCCACAGGACTTCTAGTGTGTTAGTGGCATCACACAGAGCTCCTCTATTTTCTTTGCATAAGCACCCACAGGACTTCTAGTGTGTTAGTGGCATCACACAGAGCTCCTCTATTTTCTTTGCAGAAGCACCCATAGGACTTCTAGTGTGTTAGTGGCATCACACAGAGCTCCTATATATTCTTCTCAGCAGCACCCACAGGACTTCTAGTGTGTTAGTGGCATCACACAGAGCTCCTCTATTTTCTTTGCATAAGCACCCACAGGACTTCTAGTGTGTTAGTGGCATCACACAGAGCTCCTCTATTTTCTTTGCATAAGCACCCACAGGACTTCTAGTGTGTTAGTGGCATCACACAGAGCTCCTCTATTTTCTTTGCATAAGCACCCACAGGACTTCTAGTGTGTTAGTGGCATCACACAGAGCTCCTCTATTTTCTTTGCAGAAGCACCCATAGGACTTCTAGTGTGTTAGTGGCATCACACAGAGCTCCTATATATTCTTCTCAGCAGCACCCACAGGACTTCTAGTGTGTTAGTGGCATCACACAGAGCTCCTCTATTTTCTTTGCATAAGCACCCACAGGACTTCTAGTGTGTTAGTGGCATCACACAGAGCTCCTCTATTTTCTTTGCAGAAGCACCCATAGGACTTCTAGTGTGTTAGTGGCATCACACAGAGCTCCTATATATTCTTCTCAGCAGCACCCACAGGACTTCTAGTGTGTTAGTGGCATCACACAGAGCTCCTCTATTTTCTTTGCATAAGCACCCACAGGACTTCTAGTGTGTTAGTGGCATCACACAGAGCTCCTCTATTTTCTTTGCAGAAGCACCCACAGGACTTCTAGTGTGTTAGTGGCATCACACAGAGCTCCTCTATTTTCTTTGCAGAAGCACCCACAGGACTTCTAGTGTGTTAGTGGCATCACACAGAGCTCCTCTATTTTCTTTGCATAAGCACCCACAGGACTTCTAGTGTGTTAGTGGCATCACACAGAGCTCCTCTATTTTCTTTGCAGAAGCACCCATAGGACTTCTAGTGTGTTAGTGGCATCACACAGAGCTCCTATATTTTCTTCTCAGCAGCACCCACAGGACTACCGACTACAATGGCTGGAAGACCGCCAAGGGGAGGCAGAGCGTGCAGAGCCAAGAACACAGGGCAGGCAGGCTCTGTTTCTAGTGGACGTGGCCGTGGACGTGGACGTGGTCGTGCATCGTCATCAGCACGTGGCCATGGGACACGCGCGTCTTTGTTTTCGGCAGCTGGACATGTGGAGCCGCATCATGCTGAAGGCTTGGTAGAATGGATGACCAAGCCCTCCTCATCCTCCTCATCCTCTCTCACCCAGGCTCAGGGTACTGACAGAGCATCATCAGCCACCCCTTCCCTAGACCCACCATGTCCTCCTGAGGAGTCCCCCGAACTCTTTGAGCACAGTGTTGGGTACATGCTCCAGGAGGATGCCCAACGATTCGAAGGCTCGGATGACGATACCCAGCTTGAGGAATCTGGCAGTACAGTTCCACCAGCTGCAGCTTACTGTCAGGTTTGCTCTAGTGGTGAAGAGGGAGGGGATGATGAGGTCACTGACTCCACGTGGGTGCCTCAAGGGAGAGAGGATGAGGAGGAGGACGAGGAGGAGGAGGATGCGGCGTCACATGTCCAACGAGGCAGGATGCCCCCTGGAGGCCAGGTAGAGGCCAGCACAGCAACTGTACAACACCGCAGAGCTCCGCCTGTGCAGGGCGCTGCCTCTGCACGTTATCAGAAAAGTTCTTTGGTGTGGGCCTTTTTTGAGACGAGTGCAGCAGATCGCACCACTGCTATTTGCAATATTTGTCTCAAGCGTATCTCGCGTGGCCAAAACATCAGCCGCTTGGGCACGACAAGCATGACCAGACATATGGCGACCTGCCATGCAGCTCGTTGGCAGGCACACATAAAAGACCCACACCAAAGAACTAAGCGGACCTCTCCTTGCTCCTCCTCAGCTGGGATCTCCATCCCCACTACACCTTCAGTCCTCTCTGAAAGCTGCTCTGAGAGGACTGAAGGTGTAGAATTCGGTGTGTCACAACCAAGTACTTGCAGTACACCGACGTCCGAATGCAGCAGGCAAATTTCCCTGCCCCAGCTGCTGGACCGTAGAAAGAAGTACACTCCCAGCCATCCACATGCCCAGCGGTTGAATGCTAGCCTTGCTAAATTGCTAGCACTTCAACTGCTGCCTTTTCAGTTGGTAGACTCGGCCCCCTTCCGTGAGTTTGTTCAATGTGCGGTTCCTCAGTGGCAGGTTCCCAAACGCCACTTTTTCTCGCGGAAGGCGATTCCGTCTCTCTACCGGCATGTGGAGGGCAATGTCCATGCCTCGCTGGACAGGGCGGTCAGCGGTAAGGTGCATATTACCGCTGACTCATGGTCCAGCAGGCATGGACAGGGACGGTACCTTTCTTTCACGGCCCATTGGGTCACTCTATTGGCAGCTGGGAGGGATGCAGGACAAGGTGCAGTAGTGTTGGAGGTTGTTCCGCCACCACGCCTCCAAAACGCGACTACTGCTACTGGTTGTGACACACCTCTCTCCTCCACCCCCTCCTCTTCTTCTTCCTCCAGTGCTCTGTCCTTGGAACCAGCGGTGCTCCGTAGGCGTACAAGGGGCTACGCAAGTACGCAGGCAAAAAGATGCCATGCCGTGCTTGCGCTGGTGTGTTTGGGGGACAGGAGCCACACTGGGCCAGAGGTTCTGGCAGCTCTGCAGGGGCAGGCCGAGAGGTGGTTGACGCCACGTCAGCTTAAGCCAGGAATGGTCGTTTCTGACAATGGCACCAACCTCCTCTCCGCCCTGCGACAGGGGCAGCTCACCCATGTGCCCTGCATGGCTCACGTCCTCAACCTGGTGGTGCAGCGGTTCTTGGGCAGGTTCCCAGGCTTACAGGATGTCCTGAGGCAGGCCAGGAAAGTCTGTGTGCATTTCCGCCGATCTTATAATGCCAGTGCTCGGCTGACTGAGCTGCAAAAGGAGCTGAACCTGCCCAAGAACCGCCTAATATCTGACATGCCCACCAGGTGGAACTCAACGTTGGCCATGCTGCAGCGACTGCACACGCAGCAGAGGGCCATCAATGAGTACCTTTGCGACTACGGCACCAGGACAGGGTCAGGGGAGCTTGGTTTTTTTTCCCCACGTCAGTGGAGCATGATCAGGGATGCATGCACTGTCCTCTCACCATTTGAGGAGGCCACGAGGATGGTGAGCAGTGACAGTGCATGCATCAGTGACACTGTCCCTCTTGTCCACCTGTTGGAGCATACGCTGCGTGGGATAATGGACAGGGCACTTGAGGCAGAACAGAGGCAGGAAGAGGAGGACTTCCTTGCCTCTCAAGGCCCCCTTTATCCGGACAGTGTTCCTTCTGTCCCACCCATCACACAGGAAGAGGATGAGGAGGAGGAGGAGGAGGAGGAGGAGGAGGAGGAGGAGGAGGAGGATTGTGTGAGCATGGAGGTGGAGCCTGGCACTCAGCATCAGCAGCAGCAGTCTTTTAGGGATGATGTACAGTCCCAACAAGCCAGTGGACTTGTACGTGGCTGGGAGGAGGTGGCTGGCGATCATGTCATCCTCAGTGACCCAGAAGACTCCGGACCGAATGCCTCAGCTAACCTACGCTGCATGGCCTCCCTGATCCTGCAAAGCCTGCGGAAGGATCCTCGTGTTCTTCGGATCAAGGAGAGGGACCATTACTGGCTGGCCACTCTCCTTGATCCGCGGTACAAGGGTAAGGTTGCGGACCTTATCTTGCCGTCGCAGAGGGAGCAGAGGATGAGACATCTCAGGGAGGCCTTGCAGAAAGGTCTGTGCAACGCGTTCCCAGAAACTGGGAGGCTACAAACTCCTGGTCCTGGGCGACGAGTTGCTGAGGCTTCGGTCAGTGGCAGAAGGAGCGGTGGGGAAGGTGGACGTCTGACCGATGCGTTCAGACAATTTTTTAGTCCGCAGCCCCAAGGTATGATCGGTTCCAGCAACCATCGCCAGCGTCTGATATACATGGTGCAGGAATACCTTGGGGCAAGGTCAGACTTGGACACCTTTCCCACCGAAAATCCTCTGGCTTACTGGGTCCTGAGGATGGATCACTGGCCAGAGCTTGCACAGTATGCAATTGAGCTACTGGCCTGTCCTGCCTCCAGCGTTCTTTCCGAACGCACATTCAGTGCTGCTGGAGGATTTGTGACTGATCATAGGGTGCGCCTGTCCACCGCCTCGGTTGATCGACTGACATTCATCAAAATGAATCAGTCTTGGATCACCACCAGCTACCAGGCACCTGAGGCGGATATAACCGAATAATTTTTAATGTCACATCCCTTCAAGACTGCCTATGCTGATGCTGAGTGACTGTCCTCTTATGTTCACTGACTATCCTCTTCCTCCTCCTCAATGATCCATGCCACCACACCAGTGCCTAAGGCACAATTTTTCAGCCCCTGTTTAACAGGGGCGTGTACTTACAATTTTTTAAAAAAATGCTTCGCAACACGTGTGACTGCTGTGCTCCAAGTACAGTCTCTGTGAGGGCCGTGTTGCAGTGTTGTGGCACCAGCACCAGTGCCTAAGGCACAATTTTTCAGCCCCTGTTTAACAGGGGCGTGTACTTACAATTTTTAAAAAAAATGCTTCGCAACACGTGTGACTGCTGTGCTCCAAGTACAGTCTCTGTGAGGGCCGGGTTGCAGTGTTGTGGCACCAGCACCAGTGCCTAAGGCACAATTTTTCAGCCCCTGTTTAACAGGGGCGTGTACTTACAATTTTTTAAAAAAATGCTTCGCAACACGTGTGACTGCTGTGCTCCAAGTACAGTATCTGTGAGGGCCGGGTTGCAGTGTTGTGGCACCAGCACCAGTGCCTAAGGCACAATTTTTCAGCCCCTGTTTAACAGGGGCGTGTACTTACAATTTTTTAAAAAAATGCTTCGCAACACGTGTGACTGCTGTGCTCCAAGTACAGTCTCTGTGAGGGGTTGCAGTGTTGTGGCACCAGCACCAGTGCCTAAGGCACAATTTTTCAGCCCCTGTTTAACAGGGGCGGGTAATTACAAATCTTGATCTAATAGTTCACAGCAGGGCCCATTCCTGCGCCCACCAAGAGTAACTATGAGGGCCTGCAGTCTTGTGGCAACACCGTCCACCACCACCGCCAAAGGCCCAATTTTTCTGCCCTGTTCATCAGGTGCTTGCAATTACAAATCTTGATCTAATAACTCACAGCAGGGCCCATTCCTGCGCCCACCAAGAGTAACTATGAGGGCCTACAGTCTTGTGGCAACACCGTCCACCACCACCGCCAAAGGCCCAATTTTTCTGCCCTGTTCATCAGGTGCTTGCAATTACAAATCTTGATCTAATAACTCACAGCAGGGCCCATTCCTGCGCCCACCAAGAGTAACTGTGAGAGCTTACAGTCTTGTGGCAAAACCGTCCACCACCACCACCACCACCCCCAATTTTTTCTGCCCTGTTCAACAGGTGCATGCAATTACAAATCTTGATCTATTAACTCACAGCAGGGCCCATTCCTGTGCCCACCAGTCTTGTGGCTACACCAACATCTAATAGGGCAAATTTCTGCAGAGTATATACGCCAGGCCCCTACTTTCAAACATCCAACTTACAAACGACTCCTACTTGCAAATGGAAAGAGAAAACAGGAAGTGAGAGGAAATCTACCCCTAGGAAGGGAAATTCTATCCTGTTAGATTTAATTTGGGAAAAAGGTATCTCCTCTCTACTGATACTTTATCACCAATCCTTGTTTCAATTAAAACCCCACTTTTCCAAAAACATTTGTCATTGGGACGGAAAGTGAGGTGACATGTTCTGAACAGATGTGCAAAGACAGCAAATGTTACAGGGGTGATAACCCCTCCCTATGTTCTCCAAAAAGCTTAAAAATAGATTTTTTTGGGATGGAGCTACACTTCATAATGTACCTGTTCAGATTCTACTTAAGATCAAACCTAAAGCCGCAAGTGGTTTTAAATGGCTTCTTTTTTTCCTTTACAAATGTCATTTTGTGCAAGGACAGTTCTAAACACGGGAAACACATGCCACTTCACAGGCATACTTTAGACACCCCCCAGGTACCATATTTAAAGGAAAATTTCACTTTTTTTTTTTCACTTTATGCATCATTAAAATGACTGCTCCCGAAAAAACGTTAGTTTTTAAAAGTTCTTTTTGCATTGATATATGTCCCCTGGGGCAGGACCCGGGTCCCCAAACCTGTTTTATGACATTAACATGCATATTGGCCGTTGTAATTAGCACTTTTGATTTCGAACGTTCGCGTCCATTATAACGTATAGGGTTCGAAAATTCGCGCGAACTTTCGGTCCGTTCGAAGGTTCTGGTTCGAACCGAACCCGGGGGTGTTCGGCTCATCCCTACAATAGATTATTAAAATGATTTAGCAATATACAACATGTCTTTAAAAATATACCTATTTCCTGGAGCATTAAGATCAAATAGTATTAATCGGGGACCTAGGTTACTATAGGGCAAGTTTATCACTAATAAAACTTTTCTTCTTTTTCTATCAGATATATTGCTGCGGAGGTGCTGTGTGCCATACAATGTCTTCATAGCAAGCGCATCACACATTGGTAAGTAATCCAGCTATCATATTTTATTGTTCTACCTCATTGGTCTCCAAACTGTGTCCTGCAGGCCAGAGGCAAACTTTTGATTGTCTTATATCTGGAACTTGGAGGGCTATTCCTTCAACTGATACAAGGCACCATTCCTCACATTGGACATAAGAGGACAGAAGAGGACAGAAGACAGAAGAGGACAGAAGACAGAAGAAGACAGAAAAGGACAGAAGACAGAAGAGGACAGAAGACGACAGAATAGGACAGAAGAGGACAGAAGACAGACAAGGACAGAAGAGGACATAAGAGGACAGAAGAGAGAAGAGGACAGAAGAGAGAAGAGGACAGAAGAGAGAAGAGGACAGAAGAGAGAAGAGGACAGAAGAGAGAAGAGGACAGAAGACAGAAGAGGACAGAAGACAAGAAGAAGACAGAAAAGGACAGAAGAGGACAGAAGAGGACAGAAGAGGACAGAAGAGAGAATAGGACGAAAGACAGAAGAGGACAGAAGACAGAAGAGGACAGAAGACAGAAGAGGACAGAAGAGGACAGAAGTAGAGAAGAGGACAGAGGAGAGAATAGGACAGAAGAGAACAGAAGACAGAAGAGGACAGAAGACAGAAGAGGACAGAAGACAGAAGACGACAGAAGACAGAAGACGGCAGAAGACGGCAGAAGACGGCAGAGGACAGAAGAGGACAGAAGAGAACAGAAGACAGAAGAGGACAGAGGACAGAAGACAGAAGAGGACCAAAGACAGAAGAGGACAGAAGAGGACAGAAGAGGACAGAAGAGGACAGAAGACAGAAGACGACAGAAGACAGACGAGGACAGAAGAGGACAGAAGACAGAAGAGGACAGAAGAGGACAGAAGACAGAAGAGGACAGAGGAGGACAGAAGACAGAAGAGGACAGGGGAGGACAGAAGAGAGAAGAGGACAGGGGAGGACAGAAGACAGAAGAGGACAGAAGACAGAAGAGGACAGAAGAGGACAGAAGATAGAAGAGGACAGAAGACAGGAGAGGACAGAGGAGGACAGAAGACAGAAGAGGACAGAAGAGGACAGAAGACAGAAGAGGACAGAAGACAAAAGCCAAATAAAAATACATATAAAAATGTAAATACCCCTATGACAATAGATTATTAAAATGATTTAGCAATATACAACATGTCTTTAAAAATATACCTATTTCCTGTAGCATTAGGATCAGATAATATTAATCGGGGACCTAGGTTACTATAGGGCAAGTTTATCACTAATAAAACTTTTCTTCTTTTTCTATCAGATATATTGCTGCGGAGGTGCTGTGTGCCATACAATATCTTCATAGCAAGCGCATCACACATTGGTAAGTAATCCAGCTATCATATTTTATTGTTCTACCTCATAGTCTCCAAACTGTGTCCTGCAGGCCAGAGGCAAACCTTTGCTTGTCTTATATCTGGAACTTGGAGGGCTATTCCTTCAACTGATACAAGGCACCATTCCTCACATAGGACAGAAGAGGACAGAAGAGGACAGAAGAGGACAGAAGACAGAAGAGGACAGAAGAGGACAGAAGAGGACAGAAGAGGACAGAAAACAGAAGAGGACAGAAGAGGACAGAAGACAGAAGAGGACAGAAGAAGACAGAAGAGGACAGAAGACAGAAGAAGACGGACAGAAGACAGAAGAAGACAGAAGAAGACAGAAGAGGACAGAAGAGGACAGAAGACAGCAGACGACAGAAGACAGCAGAAGACAGAAGAGGACAGAAGAGGACATAAGAGCACAGAAGAGGACAGAAGACGACAGAAGGGGACAGAAGAGGACAGAAGACGGCAGAAGACGGCAGAGGACAGAAGAGTACAGAAGAGGACAGAAGAGAGAAGATGACAGAAGAGGACAGAAGACAGAAGAGGACAGAGGACAGAAGAGGACAGAAGACAGAAGAGGACAGAAGAGGACAGAAGAGAGAAGAGGACAGAAGAAGACAGAAGAGGACAGAAGAGGACAGAAGACAGAAGAGGACAGAAGAGGACAGAAGAAGACAGAAGACAGAAGAGGACAGAAGAGAGAAGAAGACAGAATACAGAAGAGGACAGAAGAGAGAAGATGACAGAAGAGGACAGAAGACAGAAGAGGACAGAGGACAGAAGAGGACAGAAAAGGACAGAAGAGAGAAGAGGACAGAAGAGAGAAGAGGACAGAAGAAGACAGAAGAGGACAGAAGAGGACAGAAGACAGAAGAGGACAGAAGAAGACAGAAGACAGAAGAGGACAGAAGAGAGAAGAGGACAGAAGAAGACAGAAGAGAGAAGAGGACAGAAGAGGACAGAGGACAGAAGAGGACAGAGGACAGAAGAGGACAGAAAAGGACAGAAGACAGAAGAGGACAGAAGAGGACAGAAGACAGAAGAGGACAGAAGAGGACAGAAGACAGAAGAGGACAGAAGAGGACAGAAGACAGAAGAGGACAGAAGACAGAATAGGACAGAAGAGGACAGAAGACAGAAGAGGACAGAAGACAGAAGAGAGGACAGAAGACAGAAGAGGACAGAAGACAGAATAGAGAAGAGGACAGAAGAGAGAAGAGGACAGAAGAGGACAGAAGAGGACAGAAAAAGACAGAAGACAGAAGAGGACCGAAGACAGAAGACAGCAGACAGAAGAGGACAGAAGACAGAAGAGGACAGAAGAAGACAGAAGAGGACAGAAGACAGAAGAAGACAGAAGAGGACAGAAGACAGAAGAGAGAAGAGGACAGAAGAGAACAGAAGAGAGAAGAGGACAGAAGACAGAAGAGGACAGAAGACAGAAGAGGACAGAAGAGGACAGAAGAGGACAGAAGACGACAGAAGACAGAAGAGGACAGAAGATAGAAGAAGACAGAAGAGGACAGAAGAGAGAAGAGGACAGAAGAGGACAGAAGAGGACAGAAGAGAACAGAAGAGAGAAGAGGACAGAAGAGGACAGAAGAGAGAAGAGGACAGAAGAGGACAGAGGAGGACAGAAGACAGAAGAGGACAGAAGATAGAAGAGGACAGAAGAAAGAAGAGGACAGAGGAGGACAGAAGACAGAGGAGGACAGAAGACAGAAGAGGACAGAAGAGGACAGAAGAAAAAAGCCAAATAAAAATACATATAAAAATGTAAATACCCCTATGACAATAGATTATTAAAATGATTTAGCAATATACAACATGTCTTTAAAAATATACCTATTTCCTGTAGCATTAGGATCAGATTATATTAATCGGGGACCTAGGTTACTATAGGGCAAGTTTATCACTAATAAAACTTTTCTTCTTTTTCTATCAGATATATTGCTGCGGAGGTGCTGTGTGCCATACAATATCTTCATAGCAAGCGCATCACACATTGGTAAGTAATCCAGCTATCATATTTTATTGTTCTACCTCATAGTCTCCAAACTGTGTCCTGCAGGACAGAGGCAAACCTTTGCTTGTCTTATATCTGGAACTTGGAGGGCTATTCCTTCAACTGATACAAGGCACCATTCCTCACATAGGACAGAAGAGGACAGAAGAGGACAGAAGAGGACAGAAGACAGAAGAAGACAGAAGAAGACAGAAGAAGACAGAAGAAGACAGAAGAGGACAGAAGAGGACAGAAGAGGACAGAAGACAGCAGACGACAGAAGAGGAGAGAAGACAGAAGAGGACAGAAGAGAGAAGAAGACAGCAGACGACAGAAGAGGACAGAAGACGCCAGAAGACAGAAGACAGAAGAGGACAGAAGAGGACAGAAGACAGAAGAGGACAGAAGACGTGGGGCGTGGCCAAACTCCGGACCGAGATGGACGCTTAATCCAGGAGCTCGGGCACACAGGAGCAGTCTAACAGCACAATCGGGCTATTATCAACCCCATCCAAAGATGGGAAAGGGAGACAAGTGTTCCTCGGCACCCAGGGAACCACAAGAGGTAACCCAGACACATTTAAACAACATCCCAGCGATGTTCCGGACAGCGCATGGTGAAGGCCCAAAAGCCGCGGCCTCGCCTAAGCATGGCGGCCCGCTCGGCGGCTCCAGCGTTACGCCGGACGGCGCGATCGGCCTTTCTAATAACACAGGCCAAGACAACCACATACAGCACCCCACACAGACCCTATGCCTCTCCGATTTACAGGCAGTGGCTCTGGACATAAAGGCAACCCTATCTGCAGCCATCACTGACCTGAAAGCTGACATCCAGGGAGTAGCAGCCAGAATGGGAGCTGTGGAGCAGACTTTAGCACGCCAGTCGGACGCTATAAAGCAGGTACAGAAAGCCTCAGATATGCATCTCTCACACATTATTGAAATGCAACGCCATTTAGAAGACCTTGATAACCGAGGAAGACGCCATAATATCAGGGTCAGGGGGGTCCCGGAACTAGCAGACCAGAACCCACTAGAACAAACTGTGGCAGCCATATTTAATGACCTGCTTGAAAGACCGCCTGACTCCCCCATAGACTTTGAAAGAATCCACCGTGCACTCAGACCAAGAGGGAGAGACACAGACCCACCTAGAGACATTATTTGTTGCTTGGTTAACTTCCCTCTTAAAGAAGCATTTTAAAAAAAGCGAGAGAGAGAAGGCCAGAGTCCTCTTTAATGGGAATGAAGTAAAATTGTTCCAAGACCTATCAAATATCACATTACAACAACGCAGAGCATTACGCCCAATCACCGACCAACTGCGAACCAGAGGAATACCGTATAGGTGGAAATTCCCCTTCTGTCTCTCTGCAACATGGAGAGGTCAAACAGCACTGCTACGCACACCAGAAGATCTTCGATCGTTCTTTGAGACACTCAACATTCCACCAATTGAGGTCCCTGATTGGTACAACTCCTACATGCTAAACGAAACCTGGATCGAAGTAACCAATAACTGCACTCCCAGAGCGCAAAGGAACAGAGATCGTCGTCGACGATCACCATCGGCTCAACATAGCAGGCGAAACATAAACCAGGGAAGCCCCGGTTTCTCTCCCCCAAGACGCAGAGATCGCATGGAGCATCCTGAACAAATGGACGTCTGAATACAGAATTTCTACTGAAGACTCATCAATCTTCTCCCACCCTAACAATGCAGGTCATCTGACCTACACATTTTCTACAACCACACACGACAATCAGCTATCAAGCTAAAAATCATCTTTTTAAACCAACGGTTTACATTTACCGCCCCACAGAGTGATGGCTCTTCTGCACCCTTTTTACTGTAATTACTTTTTATTTTTTTCTGCTTGTTCTTTTCTCTTTTTCCTTCTCCCCCTATCTTCGCAGGAAAAATACGCACAAGGCCCACAGCGAACCCAATCTCAATGGGTCTATCTGCACAAGCCTGGTGGACGAAAAGGTACCAGCTAACTCAACTACAGAAGCGTAAGACCGTTATGCCTGTGCCACTTGTGCTTATACGTGAGTAACATGATTCTGCCAAATCCCCTCACACACTCAGGGAAGGGTCAAGGAGATAGACATAACCCAACTCACCATTGTACAGTGTATGTCGCATCAGACTGTCCGATACGCGACAATTTAAGGGAAATCAAAAAGATGGTAACAAGAGGGGAGAAGGAGAGAGGGAAATGGATGCACGTAGGGGGGACAATTGATTGGAACTCTAATCATCCTCACCCGAATCTGAACAATTACCTCTCTATTTGTCACTTTTTTCCCTTGCGATCTTTTACCTTTATGTTTTTTTCTGGTAAGCCTGGTATGACTTTACGTGAGTAACTGGACCGTAACGAAGTTCCCCATGCACTCAAGAAAGGTAAAACTCGAGACTTATACCTCAAAACACAGTTTTTTGTTTCTTTTTTTTTGTCTTCTTAAGTCTAATCATACCACACAGGAACAAAGGGGAATGCATTACTTACATTACTCCTATGCCCTATATGACGTATCAATCTTTATGATACACAACTTTAAGGGAAAAAGACTTACGCGAGTTGGACAGGGAACTTGAACTATCGCTATCTCCACCCGCAACTGAACGCTCGATTTTTTTCATGTTTTACTTTTTCCGCCTTTTTGCAGTCTTTATTTGCTTGCTAGCCTGACTTCTACGCTTTATAGCCTAGAAGTAGGGCACAGTTGAATAATTTGGCAGATACAGTTACGTTACATATTAACCACTTCAGCCCCGGACCATTTGGCAGCCAAAGGACCAGGCCCCTTTTTGCAATTCGGCACTGCGTCGCTTTAACTAACAATTGCGCGGTCATGCGACGTGGCTCCAAAGCAAAATTGGCGTCCTTTTTTTCCCACAAATAGAGCTTTCTTTTGGTGGTATTTGATCGCCCCTGCGGTTTTTATTTTTTGCGCTATAAACAAAAATAGAGCGACAATTTTGAAAAAAAATGCAATATTTTTTACTTTTTGCTATAATAAATATCCCCAAAAAATATATTAAAAAAAATTTTTTCCTCAGTTTAGGCCGATACGTATTCTTCTACATATTTTTGGTAAAAAAAATCGCAATTAGCGATTATTGATTAGTTTGCGCAAAAGTTATAGCGTTTACAAAATAGGGGATAGTTTTATAGCATTTTTATTAATATTTTTTTTTTTATTAGTAATGGCGGCGATCAGCAATTTTTATTGTGACTGCGACATTTTGGCGGACACATCGGACATTTTTGACACATTTTTGGGACATTTGTCATTTATACAGCAATCACTGCTATTTAAATAGCACTGATTCCTATGTAAATGACAGTTGTAGTTAGGGGGTTAACCACTAGGGGCGGGGAGGAGTCAGTGTGACGTGTTGTGTTTTTTTTTACAGTAGGGGGGCGTGGCTGTACGTCTGACGTCATTGATCGGCGTTCCCGATGACAGGGAACCGCCGATCACTGACAGTCAGTGTAGGAAGTGTTCTTCAGCTCCGTAACCCGATCGCGGGATACCAGCGGCGATCGGGTCCGCTGGTCCCGCGGCCATGGTCATGGAGCTCCCGACCGGGTCGCGCGCGCGCCGCTGGCAGGCAAATTAAAGGGGACGTACAGGTACGTGCTTTTGCCTGCCCGTGCCATTCTGTTGACGTATATCTACATGAGGCGGTCGGGAAGCGGTTAAGTAATAAATTGTTGAAAAATAGAAGGGTTACCATTTAATGATAAAATTCTACCTTCAATGTTATGCTAAGTTCAACTTATTACGGTGATGAGGCAATATGGCGGATCTCTGTGAATATCACATTAGAAATGAAACATAACTTACAAAATCTATCTAATTCCCCACCTCATCAAAATAGTGTCCCTCATATTAGAGGTGACACAACTGGTTGACACCTCCGCTGGTTATGTGGCTCCCATGCAATTAGCTAGCAGGGCCATGATAAGACTATATAATATTTCCTGACCGCCATGTTGCCTTACAAACAATTCAGCCCTCTCGGTAATAGATATACTGGGTAAATAATACGTATTAATATTTGCTAGTACTGATGTATAAGAGCCCAGACAGATATATATATAGCATGACTTAAATAAGTTACACCCAACAGGTCTGTGCCCCAAAAGTTCTCTCTCATTATCCTATAGTTAACGAAAAATCTGGACTTTCCAACACACTAGCCCCATCTTGTGGCCAAAAAACAGAATTGCAGAAGAAATTATTTTACATACCAAACCTGTTTAAATAATCATCACATGTTTATATGGCCTAGCTCTATTACAATAAAAGATACACTAAAAAGAGTACACGCATAAATCCAGCATTCAGTATCCCAATAAACACAATGCGATAGATACTTACCCACTTAACGCCCAACATCCCTGATTCCCAGATATTATAGTACTTCATTTAGCCTGTAACATTAAGTACAACATTTAGCTAGCTGCTCCAGAGTGCCCGCCAGAGAATATCTAACAGTAGTTTATTGAATATTTTAAAACATCTTCTGGTTCTAATTAGACCTCGTTCCCACACAAAGAGCATTATACCTGCTCTTTGACCTTACCGGACCTTTAAAATAGGTTAGACTAGTTGGTCCTAACCTATCTCCGGAAAACCCCCTTACCCCTTACCCCTTCCCCTTGCCAACCCCCCCCCCCCCCCCCCCCCCGCCCCCACATACTTACCTCTTACTTTTTTCTTTATTTTTATTTACTTAATTATTTATATATTCTTTTTTAATTTTTATTCTCTTTTTTTTTTTTTCTCTTCATCCCTTACTCTCCCACCTTCTGTGTGATAAACAATATTTGCATAAGCTAATAGACAATTTCCTTCAATAAGTGCACTCAAATTCTTACTTCAAATACCGTAGTCTAATCTCAGTATCTCTGAGACAGTAAGCCCTTTGACCTTACGGACTAAACTCAAGATGCCATCCTACAAGCCTCAAACCATTCAAACCTCGATAAAATTGTTTTCAATAAACGCAAAAGGGCTTAACGTCCCAGAAAAAAGAACTACATTTCTCAACGAATTCCACAAACAAAAAGCAAGTATTGTATGCATACAGGAAACACACTTCAAATCAGACAAAACTCCAAAATTACAGGACAAAAGATTTCCAACAGTGTTCCACGCCACCAACCCGGAAGGGAAAACCAAAGGTGTCTCAATATTACTCTCAAAACCTTTCCAAATCCATGACAAACTAGCAGACCCAGGGGTAGATACCTATTTCTGAAAGGAAAAATAGGCTCCCATCCTATCACGATAGCAAACATCTACGCCCCCAACTCTAAGCAGGTAGCGTTTTTTCGCAAAATAAAAGAACTTCTGACAACCTTTTCTGCAGGTATCCTAATTCTAGGTGGAGACTTTAACGCTCCCCTGGATCCTCTCATCGATACATCAAGCGGTACATCGAGCCTTCCCTACAGAGCACTGAAACAAATAAAAACCCAATTGCAAGAACTCGCGCTGCACGACACCTGGAGAACTCTGAACCCACAAACTAAAGACTATACATATTTCTCACCAATACACCAAAAATATTCCAGAATAGATTATTTCTTCCTTTCACAGACAGATCTCAAACTCCTAGTAAAGACCTCTATTGAATCCATGACAATATCCGACCATCACCCGGTTACCATGACACTAACTTTCCCAGAAAAAAATACCTCTACTAAGACCTGGAGACTCAACACCACAGTCTTGAAAGACCCCATAGATTTGTTGCACTTCAAAAACACCCTAAAAGAATATTTTACACAAAACGAGAATGACGAAACTTCTCCACTAATACAGTGGGAAGCACATAAGTGCGCCATAAGAGGGAAATTCATTAAAAAGTTAGCCAAAATTAAAAAAGACCACCAAGCCAAAATTAGTTCCCTACTGGACCAAATCCACAACCTAGAGACAACACATAAACGAACCTTGGCGATCTCAGCGTTTGAGGAGCTGACTAGAGTAAGGACACAATTATCTGAAGAACTCAACATGAAAACCAAACAACAGTATATCCTGAGACATAAGATCTATTATGAGCAGGGAAACAAAAGCGGGAGACTTCTTGCGAGAGCAGTCCAGAGTAAAAAAGCTGCTTCAACAGTACATCACATAAGAGACAGCCAAGGGATAACTCACTCCTCAAATGAAGAGATCGCCAAACAATTTGAATTATACTATCAGAACCTATATAATATCCCGTCTAATCCCCAATACCCCCTTAATTCAACCAAGAGGGTAAATCTCATCCACAACTTCCTTGAGAATTACAGCCCACCACATATAGCAGAGAACACAGCACTAGAGCTTGAAGCACCTATATCCGGCCCAGAGTTTGATAAAGCGATAAAGGACATGAAATTAGGGAAAGCCCCAGGCCCCGATGGACTTCCATTACAATATTATAAATCATTCACAGATATCCTTAAACCAAGATTTCTGAAAACTTATCAATCACTACATTTAGATCAAAACCCTCCAAAACAAATGCTTGAGGCCCATATAACAGTCATACCCAAAGAGAGCAAGGATACATCCCAAGTTACGAACTACAGACCAATATCTTTAATTAACGTCGACGTAAAGATATACGCGAAAATACTCGCCAACAGACTGTTACCACTACTAACCTCCCTTATATCACTTGACCAAGTGGGCTTTATCCCAGGGAGAGAGGGACGAGACAATACAATCAAAGCATTAAATATAAATCACTGGCTAACATAAAAAAAGAAACCAGGTTTCTTCTTATCCCTAGATGCAGAGAAGGCGTTCGACAGAGTGGCCTGGGACTATATGGATGAAGTACTAAAACACGTAGGTATACTACCACAAATGAGAGCATATATTAGAGCTTTATACTCCAACCCAACAGCCAGGGTCCGAGTCCACGGCCACCTGTCGAATGCCTTCAATCTCCGTAATGGTACAAGACAAGGTTGTCCCCTCTCCCCATTATTGTTCGTACTTACATTAGAACCCCTACTAAACAAAATAAGGTCTAACCCAGACATTAAGGGAATAGAAATCCAAAACAAAACATACAAAGTCGCAGCCTTTGCGGACGATATGCTCCTTTTCCTCGCGGAACCCCATATATCCCTACCCAACTTAATTCAAGACCTAGAGCACTTCCAATTACTCTCTAACTTAAAGATCAACCATTCGAAATCCAATGCCCTCAACATCACTCTACCCCAAAACGCAGTAGATTTATGCAAACAAAATTTCCCATTTGTGTGGGCCAAACAAAAAATAACATACCTAGGAATAGAGATCCCCACAAACCTAGAAGAACTTTTCCAAATCAATTTCCTTCCCATCTTGAAGGAAACCCAAGAAGTCCTAAAAAGAAGGAATGTCCTCAATGTATCCTGGTTCGGTAGAGCATCCCTAATAAAGATGACAATATTACCTAGATTTTTATATACTATGCAAACTATTCCCATCCGCCTGCCATCATCATTCTTTGCATCCTTCCGCAAAGCGTGCTCGGGTGTTATTTGGAGAGGTAAACCGCCCAGAGTTAAATTCACCAAATTGAACCTACCCAAAAATAAAGGGGGGATAGCCCTGCCCGACTTAAAAAAATATCATCAAGCAGCCCTCCTAGCCAGAATAGTGGATTGGAACATTCATCAGACAGTTAAAGACTGGGTAGCCCTGGAACAAATTCAATTCTCCGAACAGATTAGAGTACTACCGTGGTTAAACCCAAAGCACCACTCTAAAAATCTCAAAACTCATCCCCTCATAGGACCTACCTTAGAAAACTTTCAAAATACCTTCAAACAGACTCGTCCTTTCCCCTGGCTTAGCCCCCTCACTCCGATAAGAGATAATCCTGACTTCCCCCCTGGTCAGGATCAGTACTTCCTGATCAACGACTGGCCTCATGAGGACATACAAGTGAAACATTTCTTTAAAAGAGGTAACCTCTTAACCAGGGACGAAATTAAAACGGAAATTGATCCAAATACAATATCGCAATGGAACTACATGCAAATCCGACACTTCCTGACAAAAAGTGAGACCGCCCAATACTGGACGAGACCTCCTACAACACTAGAAACCCTATGCACAAAAATCCCCACAAAGACATATTATATCGTCCCTATATTATTCTTTGTTTGGGGAGAATGCGGAGTTCTCCAGTGTGTCGTGTCAGGCGTGGGAAAAAGACCTTGAAACAAACATATCAGAAGAAGATTGGGAAACAATACACACTTTTGCACACAAAGGATCTTTAAATGTAGCCACTCAAGAGTGTGGCTTCAAAATAATCACAAGGTGGTATAGAACCCCCACGCTTCTACATAAATTTTACCCCCAGATATCTGATAGATGTTGGAGGTGCGGAGATGGGGAAGGCTCGATGATACATATATGGTGGTCCTGCTCTGCAATCCAGAACTTCTGGAGGGCGGTGCATGACGCCATATCATCAATCACTTCAGAAGACCTGGAGTATTCCCCTGCGCAATACCTGCTACACCACAACTCTCTACCCAAACAAAGATATCTGAAATCGTTATCCATGACCATGATAAACGCAGCAAGACACTGTATCCTGTCACTGGCGCACGAATATAGTCCCTACAAAAAAGGAATGGTTCAGGAGAATAAACTGTATAGAAAAAATAGAAGAGCTTATCAGTATCTCCCAAGAGAAAATAACCAACTTCACATCTGTGTGGTACAACTGGCTGGAGTTTAAAAGCACGCAAGAATATAAAGATATTATCACCTATTACCTGTTTATACTTTCTCAATAAAAATTTATGAAACAAAAAAAAAGAAGAAGACAGAAGAGGACAGAAGAGGACAGAAGAGGACAGAAGAGAGAAGAGGACAGAAGAGAACAGAAGAGAGAAGAGGACAGAAGAGAGAAGAGGACAGAAGACAGAAAAGGACAGAAGACAGAAGAGGACAGAGGAGGACAGAAGACAGAAGAGGACAGGGGAGGACAGAAGACAGAAGAGGACAGGGGAGGACAGAAGACAGAAGAGGACAGAAGAGGACAGAAGACAGAAGAGGACAGAAGAGGACAGAAGACAGAAGAGGACAGAAGAGGACAGAAGACAGAAGAAAAAAGCCAAATAAAAATACATATAAAAATGTTAATACCCCTATGACAATAGATTATTAAAATGATTTAGCAATATACAACATGTCTTTAAAAATATACCTATTTCCTGTAGCATTAGGATCAGATAATATTAATTGGGGACCTAGGTTACTATAGGGCAAGTTTATCACTAATAAAACTTTTCTTCTTTTTCTATCAGCTATATTGCTGCGGAGGTGCTGTGTGCCATACAATGTCTTCATAGCAAGCGCATCACACATTGGTAAGTAATCCAGCCATCATATTTTATTGTTCTACCTCATTGGTCTCCAAACTGGAGGCACCATTCCTCACATAGGACAGAAGAGGACAGAAGAGGACAGAAGACAGAAGAGGACAGAAGAGGACCGAAGACAGAAGACGACAGAAGAGGACAGAAGACAGAAGAGGACAGAAGACAGAAGAGGACAGAAGAAGACAGAAGAGGACAGAAGACAGAAAAAGACGGACAGAAGACAGAAGAGGACAGAAGAGGACAGAAGACAGCAGACGACAGAAGAGGACATAAGAGGACAGAAGAGGACAGAAGACGCCAGAAGACAGAAGACAGAAGAGGACAGAAGAGGACAGAAGACAGAAGAGGACAGAAGACAGAAGAGGACAGAAGACGGCAGAGGACAGAAGAGGACAGAAGACAGAAGAGTACAGAAGAGGACAGAAGAGAGAAGATGACAGAAGAGAACAGAAGACAGAAGAGGACAGAAGATGACAGAAGACAGAAGACAGAAGAGGACAGAAGAGGACAGAAGAGAGAAGAGGACAGAAGAAGACAGAAGAGGACAGAAGACAGAAGACAGAAGAGGACAGAAGACAGAAGAGGACAGAAGAAGACAGAAGAGGACAGAAGAGGACAGAAGAGGACAGAAGAGAGAAGAGGACAGAAAACAGAAGAGAGAAGAGGACAGAAGAGGACATAAGAGGACAGAAGACAGAAGAGGACAGAAGAGGACAGAAGACAGAAGAGGACAGAATAGAGAAGAGGACAGAAGACAGAAGAGGACAGAAGAGGACAGAAGACAGAAGAGGACAGAAGAGGACAGAAGAGGACAGAAGAGGACAGAAGACAGAAGAGGACAGAAGAGGACAGCATAGGACAGAAGAGAGAGGAGGACAGAAGACAGAGGACAGAAGAGGACAGAAGAAGACAGAAGAGGACAGCAGAGGACAGAAGACAGAAGAGGACAGAAGAGGACAGAAGACAGCAGAGTAGGGATGGGCCCGGTGTTCGATTCAAACCCATGTTCGAATCGAACATCGGCCGTTCGTCCGCTCGTCGAGTTCAGAACTCTGAGGGCCGTTCGCATCAAATTTGTGTGATGCGAACGGTCCACAATGCACTGCGCCAGTCGCAGTGCATTGCTGGCTGATGATTGGCCAAGCATGCACTGTGACCCCGCATGCTTGGCCAATCATAGAGCCAGCGGCGAGGAGAGCAATAATTGGCCACAGGCAGGATGCCTGTGGCCAATTATAGCTCAGGGGGTTTAGTACACGCCCCACACTATACAAGGCGCCGTGGCAGCGGCCTCGTGTAGTGTGTTCCGGCGTTGAGGGAAAGAGTATTGCTCGGCAGGGACAGTGTACTGTACACTATATGTGAATCATTTCTGTGTAGGGAAAGTGTAGGGATAGAGGAAAAATAGGCAGGGATAGTGTATTCTTCTCAGCCTTTGCGTGTGGGGAAAGTGTAGGGATAGAGGAAAAATAGGCAGGGATAGTGTGTTCTTCTCAGGCATGACGCACGAGAGCGGCCTATAACCGCGATCTCGGCATGCTAAGTGCGCCTGCGCGCCGCTGTCTACGGCGCATGTGCGGTAGACAGCAGTGCCTGTTTTTCTCTAAATATCTCCTAAACCATGTAGGTTTAGGATATATTTATTGGACCTACAGGTAAGCCTTAATCTAGGCTTACCTGTAGGTCCAAGTGGTTTGTAAGGGTTTACAACCACTTTAATACCTCCATCATAAATGTCCAGTTCACTCTATCGAAGGCCTTTTCGGCGTCCATCGATAGCATGACTCTTGGGATCTTTTTGGGACCGTTCTGCATCCAGTGTAGCAGGTGTAGGGCTCTTATGGTATTATCTTTGGCTTCTCTGCCTACCATGAAACCTGTCTGGTCAGAATGCACCACCCGTGTTATTTTGTCTTGTAGTCTATTGGCCAGAATCTTTGCTAATAATTTAGTGTCCGTGTTTAAGAGTGATATTAGAGCAATATTTTGAGTCCTTCCCATGTTTGGGGATTACTGTCAGGAAGGCCATTAGTGCTTCTGGGGGTAATGTATTTTTGGTTGTTATCTGATTGAAGTATTTACATAGCGGAGTGGCCAGTATATTTATATATTTTTTTATAGTATGCGCTGGTTAATCCGTCTGGGCCTGGACTCTTCCCACTCGGAAGGTTTTCTATTACTCTTTTTATCTCATCTACCGTTATCTGCTCTTCCATCTTCTCTACGGTCTCTGGTAACAGAGACGGCAGTGAGGATTCTCTAATACAGCCCTCAAAATTTACACTCGCCTGCTCGCATTTTGCAAGTAAATTTTGAGGGCTGGCGCGGAAGGGCTGTCTGGGAGCGAGGGGGGGCGAGCACTGCCGGCCGGCGAGTCCTTTTCCCAGCGCTTACGGAGGGGAAGAGAGAGGACAGAGCCGGCCGGATGATATGAGTGCAGGGAACATCACTAGGGGCTGTGATTTCAATTGCTGTGTGTTCCCCGCACTCTCTTTGACACACAGCCCCGCCCCCTGGTCCCGGGGAATTTGATAGACAGATCACCCATCCAACCCGGGACGAGTGATGTGTATCAAAGTTCTCTGGCCAGGGGGTGGGCCAGAGAACTCCTTTCAGCACATAATGTTCCCTAGGCCCCTTCCCATGCGTTTTGCCCTGTTGGATTGGATGAAGACATATTGATCGTACGAGACAGTGGTTTTAATTCCATTATGGCAGTGACGGAACAGGTGCTGTATTTAATGTTCACCTACCACACCGCTATGAAAAAGTTAGAAGATCTGCAGTCCCCTGACTAAATCACTTTAATGAGGTATTTTATTTGGGGATTTATTTGCAATTTGTAGTATTTGAGCTAAGCAAGGTTAATATGGCACAGTGGTGTGCTTTGGGAAGTGAGCATTTACAACTATACTGTAAGTAAAGTGCCGAAGAACTTTCTTTTCATTTCAGACTTCCCTTTCTCTAACCACAAGGGCACCTATAATAACGTGTCTTTACATTTTGGGGATGATCTCATCGATCACAGAGCAATCATGTGCAAAGTTCACCAATGAAATGTAAATTCTGACCAGACAGGCCAGGGAGGTGTGCTATTTCTTTGTTTCCTTTTACAGTTTGTAAGTAATTTGGTTAATAGTATGAGCTGCAGTGCTTAGTTTATAATTTTTCCAGTACAATATATGGGGTGGGTGGGAAACTACTACACACTGTATTGTGTTTATGTGCCAGTTTATGACCTCTATGACATGTGAACAGTGCCGATCCTGACCTCCCTGGGGCCCTAAGCAAAATTCTGCTGAGGGGCCCTCTACCTGACCCGTGATGCTGTGAGCTATGTAAACCATTTGCAATTACCACACAGTCACACCTGACACTTCAGTGCTCCCAATACAATCCTCCCTCCTTTAAACAAAACAGTCAAATAATAAGTACAACAATATAGAACAGACAATATATATTTATCTTTACATATCTGAGTGTGGATCCCCCACTTACACCAGGGTCCCCAGAGAGCCTCCCCTTACACCAGGGTCCCCAGAGAGCCTCCCCTTACACCAGGATCCCCAGAGAGCCTCCCCCTTACATCAGGGTCCCCAGAGAGCACCCCCTTACATCAGGGTCCCCAGAGAGCACCCCCCTTACATTAGGGTCCCCAGAGAGCACCCCCCTTACATTAGGGTCCCCAGAGAGCACCCCCCTTACATTAGGGTCCCCAGAGAGCACCCCCCTTACATCAGGGTCCCCAGAGAGCATCCCTATAAAGCCCCTCCTTACATCGGGGTCCCCAGAGGGCCCCTCCTTACACCAGGGTCCCCAGAGAGACACCCCTTACATCAGGATCCCCAGAGAGCACCCCCCTTACATCAGGATCCCCAGAGAGCACCCCCCTTACATCAGGATCCCCAGAGAGCACCCCCTTACATCAGGGTCCCCAGAGAGCACCCCCCTTACATCAGGGTCCCCAGAGAGCACCCCCCTTACATTAGGGTCCCCAGAGAGCACCCCCCTTACATCAGGGTCCCCAGAGAGCATCCCTATAAAGCCCTCCTTACATCGGGGTCCCCAGAGAGCCCCCCATACATAAGTGTCCTCAGAGAGCCTCCCTACTTACATCAGGGTCTGCAGCATTGCCCTTTACATCAGAGTTCCCCCTTGCACTGTAAGGTGGAATCCTGCATACTATGATGTAAAGGGGAACTCTGGGAATGTGGGGAGGACTCGGGTGACCAGCGAAAGAAACCACTAAGATAAGGGGGTTTACTGATATAAGGGGGAAACCTTTAGATCAGTGCCCCCCCTAGACTGGCCTGGTGGTGCTGTCACTGACCTCCTCTCAGGTGCATCATGCAGGGCTCAGTCAGTCGGCTCCAGCTTGGTGGCTCTGGTTTCATCCTATAGTTTCCTCTCCACAGTCCATACATGTCTGACTTCTCCCATGACCCCCATCCTGGCTGCGCTCCCTCTCTTGACTCAGGGGAGGTCAGAGGCTGCGGATGGGACAGGGGAGGTCAGAGGCTGCGGATGGGACAACAGGAGAGGTCAGAGGCTGTGGGGGGAGGGCAACAGGAGAGGTCAGAGGCTGTGGGGGGAGGGCAACAGGAGAGGTCCGAGGCTGTGGGGGGAGGGCAACAGGAGAGGTCAGAGGCTGTGGGGGGAGGGCAACAGGAGAGGTCAGAGGCTGTGGGGGGAGGGCAACAGGAGAGGTCAGAGGCTGTGGGGGGAGGGCAACAGGAGAGGTCAGAGGCTGTGGGGGGAGGGCAACAGGAGAGGTCAGAGGCTGTGGGGGAGGGCAACAGGAGAGGTCAGAGGCTGTGGGGGGAGGGCAACAGGAGAGGTCAGAGGCTGTGGGGGGAGGGCAACAGAAGAGGTCAGAGGCTGTGGGGGAGGGCAACAGGAGAGGTCAAAGGCTGCGGGAGGGCAACAGGAGAGGTCAGAGGCTGTGGGGGGGCGACAGGAGAGGTCCGAGGCTGCGAAGGGGGGACAGGAGGTCCGAGGCTGCGAAGGGGGGACAGGAGGTCAGAGGCTGCGAAGGGGGGGGGCAGGAGGTCAGAGGCTGCGAGGGAGGGGGACAGGAGGTCAGAGGCTGCGAGGGGGGGGACAGGAGGTCAGAGGCTGTGAGGGGGGGACAGGAGGTCAGAGGCTGCGAGGGGGGGGACAGGAGGTCAGAGGCTGCGAGGGGGGGGGGGGGCAGGAGGTCAGAGGCTGCGAGGGGGGGCAGGAGGTCAGAGGTTGCGAAGGGGGGGCAGGAGGTCAGAGGCTGCGAAGGGGGGGGGCAGGAGGTCAGAGGCTGCGAAGGGGGTGGCAGGAGGTCAGAGGCTTTGAGGGGGGACAGGAGGTCAGAGGCTGCAAGGGGGAGGGGGCCCAGGAGGTCAGAGGCTGCGGAGGGGACGTTTTATTTTTAAAAAATGGCGCCACTCGGCGCCATCGTGTCACTGCGCATGGGGCCGCTGCCGCCGCTGCCCTCAGGGCAGCGGCGCCTGAAAAAAAGATGGCCGCGGGGCCGACATGCAACTGCGCATGCGCCAGCGCTGTTGCCGCTGCTCGGCAATTTTCGGAAAGGCGGGCGCATGCGCAGTTGCATGTCGGCCCCGCGGCCATCTTTTTTTCAAGCGCCGCTGCCCCCACAGCGGCGGCAGCGGCCCCGGGGGCCCCCGAGCAGAGCCGATCCGCCGCGGGGCCCTATGCAGCTTGCGTAGTCCGCGTATAGGGCGGATCGGCTCTGGTCCTATGATTTAGTGCAAGTTGGATTGAGGTATACATATCCTCTCCCTCTTTTGCTGTTGAATGTGTCTATGGTGATATTTTGGTCTATTATAGGGGTCCCTCATCGCGGGTGTGCCAGTGCTCTCCTCTCCCTCCCTTTGCCTCAGGGTTGCCCTGGTGTTCCACTTTGGCGTGTCAGCACTAAGTGTGACCCCTCGTAAGTCACATACGGCCTGGGCGTCGATCCTGCCTTGACCTGCTCGTGGGAGCCACAACTGGGGACCACCTGGAAAAGTCGAGGGGAGTTTTATGAATCCCCATGCAGAAAAATTATCCTACGTACCACACGCATTCTGGTAAATATGCGCACTAAAACTGTGTTATCCTTTTGCCATTATGCATAAATACAAATGCAACATATCTACCCATATTTAATATGTAACTGAATAGTTGCTGTTATGTTGTTTATTTTCTCTATTCCAACAGACAAAAACACTCTGAAGAAGACCTAGACAATTACAGGTCGAAACGCTTTTTCTGCATCATATTGACTCCCCCCTGTTTTATCAATTGAGGTGTTAGCTACCTGTTGGCTTTGCCTGTGTGTGTTTTGTACAATCTTATATTTTTTTCTGTATGGGCTTATGTTTTACATTTCACTTGTCATACATGTGACATGAATAAATATTTTAAACTTACTCCGTTATACTGAGTCTCTCACTAAATACCAACTTTGATACATTCTTTCAAAAACCATTGCCTGCCTAAAAACCCCACTATCCCAGGGGGAACCTTCCTTTTTTGTATTCATTCCCGGGGTGAGCGGCAACCCATCTCCTCCAAACGTGTTATTCTCCTTTCTCCGTGGATGGTATCAGTAGGGCAGTGTAAGTGGAGCAATGGACAGTGTCAATGTTTATTTTTTTTAAATGTTTTTTATTTTTTTTACAATGATTGGTGGCAGTGGACGGTGTCAGTCGTTTGTTTTTATTATCTATTATTTTTTACAATTTGTTTTTCATATTATCTTTTCACAGTGCTTCTGGGGAGGGTTATGGGGCAGTGGACAGTGTCAGTAGAGTAGAGCAGTGGATGGTGTCAGTAGATTTTTATGTAATTATTATTTCCCCATTCACCTTTAGGACAGCACCATAGAGAGACACTGGCTCCTCCCCTCTTAGGAAACACTGCCTTTCAATTCAATATTTAAATCTCACCATCCCGACGGCCCCTCAGTTCAGGTGTTTCCTCCGGTGGGGAGACACTGCTAAGGAGCCGTGGCTAGGTCAGCCAGAGAGGCTGAAGCCAAATGTCTCGGGGGGAGTCGGGTCTCTCTCTCGCTCTCTCTTGTGCAGTCAGGTAAAGGCTATGGAGCCACTATTACCTGTTCAAACTGCAGTTTGGCGCGCCTCAGCTTCTCTTAGCGAAGGAGGACCGCTGAGGAGGTCCGCGTTTTTCCGCCCAGGGAGGTGTTTCCTAAGAGGGGAGGAGCCAGTGTCTCTCTATGGTGCTGTCCTGAAAGACTCCTGGAAAAGGATGTTACCGGTAAGTAACTGTTTTTTTACAATTACATTTTTTATCATTTAATTTTTTTTTATATTTACCATATTTAAATCGGCGTATAACACGCACATTCATTTTAAGATGGAAGTTTCAGGGAAAAAAACGTAAATTTTAAATAAGGAACTTTGAAGCAAAATAAGGGTCAGTGCCCATCTGTAGCCTCACCATTGCCATCATTGCAGCCTGATCAATGCCCATCTGCAGCCTCACAAGTGCCATCAATGCAGCAGCTTTTGTTTTTGAAACTAGCTTGCTGTTGCTCATTTTTAGAAGCCCCTTGTGGGGTTTAGGGCTTCAGAATAGGAGGTTGTAAAGGGGAATTGATATTTTTATACAAACATAACAGGATTACAGATCTAAGATTTGAATATTATGTTTTGGTTTGAAATTTGATTATTTATTTTACAAATTAGGAAGCAGTATGGAACTGCTGCTATTGAATTATTTCTGTTTGCCTGTAAAGAAATAAAGAATAATAAAAAATAAAAAAAATGAATGAACAGGAGACAGAGGCGCCTGTTCATTCATAAACTGAAGCAAACTCAGTTTACTCTGCTCAGTTATCACAGGACTCGGGAGTGATCACACATGTCCCAATTTAGGAAAGGAAGAAGCCGGTAAATCACACAATTTACTGACCCCTTGCTCCGGCGGGAGAGGAGGGAAGCCGGATGTGGGGGTATAGGAGGCAATGGAAGACAAGGACACGGAGAGGCAGAGGCGCATCTAGTGAAAATGGTGCCTATGGCAAGCACTGAAACCGCGCCCCTGTCAAAACATTTGAAACCCATCTTTCAGATAACCTTAAAAAAAAAATTAAAAAAATCTAACAAAAAACTACAAGTCAAGCTCTTTAATCTTTCAATTAAGAAATTATGAATTGGCACTGATAAGCTGCACTGATAGGTGGCACTGGCAGTGATAGGCCTAGGAGGCACTGACAGCCCGCCCGCCCTCCCAAACAGTTAACCCACTTGAGCCAGAACACTGAGCTGTACTTATCTGCCCAACATCCCCAGCCCCATGCAAAAGGCCGAGCTTACTTGTTCTTGTATGGTGCTTCATCTTCCTTGACTGCAGTGGAGCCGCCCACACTCCTTTCCCACCAGCCTCTCGATGACATCATGCCACCCGGAACTTCAATGGGGAGAAGCGCGCGCTCAGCCTCAGCGCAATAGTACAGAGGCTATGCAGTGCTCTCTGCAAGGCAATGTATGTAGCGGCCGCCTCACTGTCTTGGGCCTATAGTTCAACTGTCTGGCGAGACTGTAAGGCAATGTAGCGGCTGGCAATAGTCCAGCCCTGGGAAGAAGCGAGCGTCCCCTTCATATGGCGCCCATGGCACTTGCAATATGTGCCATACCCTGGATACGCCACTGCGGAGAGGGGCTGGAGGAATGAGGAGTACAGGGACAGAGGCTGGAGGAAGAGGACATGGACAGGGATGATCGGTACAGCAGGGGAAAGTTGCAAGCAGAGATCTCCCTGTATGACTTTTCAGCTGACAGCCATGGAGGGAGAGGAGGGGAAGCGGCTGTCAGCTAAAATGCCATACAGGGGGATCGGTACTTGCAACTTTTCCCCGCCACACCGATCATCCACCACTGTCAACCTTGGGATCATCCATGGGTGTAGTGTGGGTCACAGTGGGCCTCCTCTCTCTCAGGGGGCCCATGTTTAGTGAACACCCTGCACTCATGGACGATACGCCGCTGAGCCGAGAACAGATCATCCCTGGTGACAAAGGCTGCAGCAGCAGCGTAGGCAGTAAGCACAATACCAGACAGACAGGTGCAGCGGCTCAGATTGCCCAGAAGCCTCTGGTCTCTCAGGGAATACAACACTAGGGTTATGACAAGGCTCCTCAGGAGCTACTGCCGACACAGATGTGCCCTTTCCTGTAGTGTTAGCCCCAATCCTCTTTTGAAAACATTGCAATCCACAAAAGGGGAGTACCTGGGTTTAGTATATACACCACCGCAGAAGGGAGGCCCATTAATAGGGCTCACCAAGCCCCTATGCAACAATCCTGCTAAGCACCTTAGCCTGCCAACCAACACATGGTGACTCACGTGACCTGGGTAAGGAGGAATGAACCGCTGCAAGTGAATGGTTCAGAGCCTGCTCTGTGTGCCACAGCTGTCCCTTGGAAGCACCGCATGTCAGCCACTTTCTGTTTAAATAAGATGGATGTGCACCAGGAGGCTCTGCGCATCCACACGTGCGCAGTCACGGCAGAGTTGCGCACACTGACATACCTAGCGCTACTCTGCATGCGCTGCTCTGTGTGCAAAGCAATGGCGAATCCCCATGTGTGGACTTATCCATAAAAATGGGAGCCAAGAAAAGGTATTCCCAACCAGAGACCAGCAGCTAGACCAAGCTCCCCCCTGCAGTCACCACCATACCAGTGTCCAGCCACAGATTACTACAACACATGGGGCACCCCACAATAAGGGGGGTTTCACTTACTCATCCAGGACAACCTTAGAAACTAAGATCCCAATCTTCACCTATCAAGATGGGTTCCGTCACTTGGGGACCTGCAAGGACTGGGTACCCTTTTCATGTTTTAGGGTCCACTCCTTTGGACCTGTACAGCACCCTGCAGGAATGCTTTAGCCCTGTAGTTTCCATGATTACACTACGCATCTTCTTTGTGAGGCTCGGGTACCATCTATTTAAGCTTTTCACAAATGGATCCAATTGGTCAATCCCTTGATTGATTTAAGAACCAGCTTTGGGACTCAAGACCTGGAGCGAGAGCTCAAGCAAAATGTGCCTATCCACCTTGCAGACACTGGTAAGAAACTGAAGTACTTCCTGTATGGGAGGGGGGTTATATCGGGCGGACTTCCTGTCCAAGACCTTTGGTCTACCAGTGTCCATTCACATAAAGATGGCGTATAATAAGGAATAATAGCCCAACTCTGTGTCCCGTGATGTATGATAAAGAAATGTGCATTTCCAGTGAATATTCCTAAGGAATCTTGATCATGGTCATATTAATTTACTGATGTTTAGGGTTCTTGCACACAGGCACCAAAATGCCATGTTTTAAGGCATTCAGGACTATTTTTTTTTTGTAATGATCTGAATGCAGCCCAATGCTTTTGATGGGCCTGCACAAAGAGGCATGTAAATATCGGTAAGCTAGTGCCAAGTTTAATATATTAAAAAAAAGCTCCAAAAAAAATAAAAAATCTGTATTACTGGTCCATATTTTATGCTTGAACACAAATACACAACTGTAATTTCTTGCACTGAAGAGCTAGAAAATTATACATACTTTTTTTTTTTTTTATTACCTCCAGCCTATCAGTCTCCAGCTTCTCTGGGTTCAGATGCTGATATTCCCCATACAGGTTTCTTAGAAGCAGACTCATCTCTCTGGACTTCCACAGAGTCCTTAGCATTTAGCTCTTCCCCTGAAATATTTTTTCCACAGTGCTTCTGGGGGAGGGTTATGGGGCAGTGTCAGAGCAGTGGATGGTGTAGATCAGGGCTATGCAAATAGAGGATGTCCAGCTGTTGCAGAACTAAAAGTCCCACAAGGCATAGAAAGTCTGACAGCCACAAGCATGACACGCAGAGGCATGATTGGACTTGTAGTTTTGCAACAGCTGGAGGTCTGCTAATTGCATATCCCTGGTGTAGATTATGGAGGTCTGCTAATTGCATATCCCTGGTGTAGATTATGTATTTTTTTTTCACCCCACAATGCGTTTGGGGGTGGGGGGGGGGCATAGTGTCAGTAGTTTTCTAATTTTATTTTTACAATTTAATGTTAATAGTTATTAATTTTTTTTTTTTTAAATCAGCCCTGTTGGTGGGCTTTGGTGAGATAGTAGGGGGGGGGGGGTCTAAACACACACACACAACATCTCCCCCTTGACACAGAAAGACAGACTAAAAACAGAGATTTCCCCAGTGACACTGGCACTGATGAGCACTGGTAGTGATAGGCCTAGGAGGCACTGACAGCCCACCCTCCCAAACAGTTAACCCACTTCAGCCAGAGCCAGTACACTGAGCTACACTCATCTGCCCGACTTCCCCAACCCCATGCAGGAGGCCGAGCTTAATTGTTGTACGGCGCTTCGACCTTGCAGCTGCGCCAGTGCCGCCCACACTCCGGCCTCTGGATGACGTCATGCCGCCTGGGAAGTCAAGGGGGAGGAGTGTGCTCCACACCAGGGCCGTTTTTAAGGCAGGGCAAAAGGGGCAGCTGCCCTGGGCCCTGTCATTGTTGTGGGGCCCAAAGCAGCAGCCTCATACTTGCCAACTATCCTGGTTTAAATTCCCTCGTCCCTTGAGGTTTTAGTCCTGTGCTGTGTCCCAATATCTCAGTGTGAAGTACTGCTACTAATGCTGCCCAGCTCTGCCCTATTGTGTACAGATGACTCACTTGCAGACCCTGTGTTTACATGTAAATTACGCGCATTCATATGTAAATAGCGGTAGCCGGCGGCATTTATATGTATATCATGCCCCCTGAGGTCATATCCACAGTAATCTCTAGCAACCAATCAACAAGAAGAAATCATGTACTGTAACCTCTAGTAACTAATCAGTGAGTTGTAATGTGTGCTGTAACCTCTAGCAACCAGTCAGTGAGCGGTAATGATATACTGTAACCTCTGGCAACCAATCGCAATAGCTGCCTGATCTGATTCAGTAAACTGATTTTGAGTCTAGCTGCTATTTATTGTATGTCTCAGAGCAGGTGGAGAGCAAAACTGCATGGGGGCCCCCCCAAGAAAAGTTATGCCCAGGGTCCAATCGATAGTAAAGACGGCCCTGCTCCACACAATAGTACAGAGGCTATTCAGCATTTTCTGCAAGGCAATGTATGTAGTGGCCGCCTCACTGTCGTGGGCCTATAATTCAACTGTCTGGTGAGACTGCAAGGCAATGTAGCCGGGGGGGGGGGGGGAGAAGAGCCACTCACAAGCACCCCCCCTTCATTATGGCGCCCATGGCACTTGCAATATCCTGGATACACCACTGTGGAGGGGGCCCGGAGGAAGAGGACAACACAGGGGGGAAGTCTGGATGATCAGTGCAGCAGGGGAAGTTGCAAGCACAGATCTCCCTGTAGGATTGTGATGCTCTTAAGAGATAAATATTTAAAAAAAAAAATAAAAATGTTAAACGGTCCATTTCAGTGTTTAGCAAAGTCCATCCTGAATTTTTGGTTTCAGTCCAGAATTCATTTGAGGGCACAACTATTTAGAACCAACTTGAAATAATTTAAATCAAATCCACCCTGGATGTGTAATCCTGGGCAGGAGAAGGGAAGTCAAGTCAATTTAAAAATCGCTAGTAAAAAGGCTTGATTTAAATCATAATTTTTAAAGAGCAACTGTCATCTCTGTCCCACAGTAACTTTTCCTCTGACCCACTGTTGACTCGACAGTCCCATTTACTTTAATGGGACAGCTGGTGATGCAGCAGTGACACAAGGCAAGGATGTGGCAGTAGCAGGTGAGTGGATGCCTGCTAACAGGCGCTGCCATGATGGATCTGATGTGACAGGTAGTCTTAAAATGTAAATGCTTATTTTTGTTGGTAGTTAGAAGCTCTAATATTTGCAGACAAAATTAAAGGTTTGCCATTTAGAATAAGCTGTCAGGTTAGTAAATCAGATACACAACCAATTCAATCATACAGTTTGTTTTGCAAATCTATGTACACTACAATGTGATAAAGTTGAGGAATATACCTTTATCTCATGGTTACTGGGACATTGAGTGAATGCAGTGCACGTTATACCAGCTTGCATTCATTGAATAAGTCTACCAAAAAATGTAAAATATTGCAGAATATACAGCCTAATGCTGCATAACCAAGCTCTATTTCATGCTAAGTAGTTTTTATGAATCCCAAATATATATATAAAAAAAAAAAACCACAATCATTGATTTCTATCCACCTTGTACATTGTCCCATGATATAGGATCTACTTACTGATACATACATCCACAGTACCACCCTGTGATGTGTGTATCAAAGTGCCCTGTCCCAACTTAATGTGCATAGAGAAATTAGACAATGGAATTTAGGCACAGTATACAACAATTTCTTTAAAAATGTAACAAATTTTATTTCATAAATTCTATGAACAAAGATGCATTTAAAATCTCACAATAGCAAAATTTACTATCCAAGATAAGCTACTACCACCAACTGGAAATCAAACCCCATCGGAGGTAGAGGTCAACAGATATTTGTCATTTAATTAAGCGGCATCGGCCGATTGTGCTGATAAAAAAGGCTAATTATAACTTCAGCGTCACTTGCAAATGACTTCTGTACAGGTGGGAGCTGTCTACTTCTGAATGGACGTTCCGGAACGTCCTTCAGAAGTAGAGGGATCGCGCGCGCGCGCGTGCCCGCGCAGCGGCGCGATCCCGATGCGGCCGTGTCACCCGGACACGGCGCATCTCGGATCGGCAGGAGGGCTCGGTGATTGGCCCTCCTGATCCCATGATGGCCGTGTCGAATCACAGCCGTCATGTGATGTAAACAAACACCTGGTTGCTAGACAATCGGCTCTCCTCTCCTCACACGGAAGTCGTCGGTGAGGAGAGGAGAGCGGATCGCTGCAGCCGGCTGGTGATCAGTGAGTATTAGCTGTTTTTTTTACTCACTGATCACCAGTCTAGTGTCCCCACAGTAAAACACACATGTCCCCACAGTAAAACACACATGTCCCCACACATGTCCCCACAGTAAAACACACATGTCCCCAAAACACACATGTCCCCAAATAATAAAAACACATGTCCCTCACATATGTCCCAGTAAAATAACATGTGCCAATGATTATCTGCACACATATGTCCGTGATCACCTGCACACACCTGTACATGATCATTTGCATACATATGTCCGTGATCACGCGAACCAATTATTATACACTTAACGGATTTTTTTTTTTACAAAAAACATGTAGCAGAATACATTTTGGCTTAAATTTATGACAAAATTTGATTTTATTGGATTTCTTTTAAAAAAGAAAGGAGAAAATATTGTTTTTTTTCAAAATTTCCGCTATGTTTTCGCTTAAATCGCAAAAAATAGAAAACGGAGTCGCGAATAAATACCACCAAACTAAAGCTCTATTTGTGCGAACAAAATGATAAAAAATTCATTTGGTTACAGCATTGCATGACCGCGCAATTGTCATTGAAAGTGCGAGAGCGCTGAAAGCTGAAAATTGGTCTGGGCAAGAAGGGTGTTTAAGTGCACAGTAAGCAAGTGGTTAAAGACTAAATCTTTTCTGACACTTGTTACTTACATGTAAAAATCCTGTATTTTCTGCTAGAAAATCATTTATGTCACACTGTATTTGCACAGCGGTCTTTCAAATGTAATTTTTTTGGGGAAAAACACTAATGATTTAAGAAAGAAAATAAAAAAATAAAAATAAAGTAAAGTTAGCCCATTTTTTTTCGTCCAAACGTTTTGATTATCCGTTTGTGTATTTAATTTATAGTTTTTTTTTTTTTTTTTAATCTAAATTAAACATACAAGTGAACTTGTGGAGGTTTGTTTTGTTTAATAAATGTTTAAATGTAAAATTTTCTGTATCACTTATTGCTGCTGTCACACTGGAGCGGGCAGGCGTTGACAGTAAAACGCTGCTAGTTTTAGCGGCGCTTTACCGTCATTTTGGCGGCGCTATTCGGCTGCTAGCGGGGCACTTGTAACCCAGCTAGCGGCCGAGGAAGGGGTTAAATGCGCCCATGAAGCGCCGCTGCTAAATTGCATTGTAGGTGCTTTGGCAGCGGTGCCCATTCATTTCAATGGACAGGAGTGGTATACACCGCTCCAAAGATGCTGCTTGCAGGACTTTTTTTTTAACGTCCTGCCAGCGCATCGCCTCAGTGTGAAAGCACTCGGGCTTTCACACAGACTGCAGGGAGCTGTTTTGCAGGCACTTTTTTTGGGCTAAAAATATTTCTAAATATCGTCATCGGCCAGAGAAAAACCCATATTAGTCGACCTCTAATGCCGCATACACACGAAGGGACAATCCCGCGGGATTATCCTCTGGACTCAAGTCCAGCGGACAATCCCCTCGTGTGTGGGCGTCGGCGGACTTTTTGGTGCCAAAGTCCGGCGGACCAAAGTTTTAAGTTTTGTTTTAAAACTATCCGCTGGACTTGGCAGTCCGGCGGACAATCCCGCCGTTAGTAGGCTAGTCCGCCGGACTTTTTAAATGAACGGACTTGCCCCTCGGCGGCAAGTCCGTTCATTTAGCACGTGACTTCAGGTTACGTAGCTAGCGTAGGCAGTAAATGCCGCCGCGCTAGCTCCGTAAGCTGGCATGGATTTAAAGGGACTCCCCACGCCGAAAAAACGGCGTGGGGGTTCCCCCCAAATCCATGTCAGACCCTCATCCGAGCACGCAGCCTGGCAGGCCAGGAAAGGGGTGGGGACGAACGAGCGCCCCCCCCTCCTGAGCCGTACCAGGCCGCGTGCCCTCAACATGGGGGGTGCCCTGGGGAAAGGGGGGCCGTGCGGCCCCCCCACCCCAAAGCACCTTGTCCCCATGTTGATGAGGACAAGGGCCTCTTCCCGACAACCCTGGCCGTTGGTTGTCGGGGTCTGCGGGCGGGGGCTTATCGGAATCTGGGAGCCCCCTTTAATAAGGGGGCCCCCAGATACCGGCCCCCCACCCTATGTGAATGAGTATGGGGTACGATGTACCCCTACCCATTCACCTAAGGTGTAAAATGTAAAGTACAAAAACACACACACTTTTGAAAAAATATTTTATTGCACTGCTCCGGGGGTCTCCTCCGCTCTCTTCTGCTCTTTTACCTAGCTCTTTCACGAGCGGAGGAGTCCGGCTACCTTCTTCGTCGTCGCCGCCGTCGTCTGGGGGTCTCGGTCCGCCTTCGGGGGTCTTCCGCCGGCGCCTTCTTCTTCTTCTTGTCCTTCTTCTTGTTCTTCTTCTTCTTCCGATGTTGACCCGATGCTCTCTCTGCCCGGAATGGCAGAGGCGCGCTGCGCTGGGACTTATATAGGGACATGGGGACAGGGTCACATGCTCATGTCACATGGTGACCCCGCCCCCTTGTGTTGTCACAGTCCCGGAGGATGCTGGGACTGTGACATCACAGGGGGGCGGGGTCACCATGTGACATGAGCATGTGACCCGGTCACCATGTCCCTATATAAGTCCCAGCGCAGTGCGCCTCTGCCATTCCGGGCAGAGAGAGCATCGGGTCAACATCGGAAGAAGAAGAAGAACAAGAAGAAGGACAAGAAGAAGAAGAAGGCGCCAGCGGCGCGGAAGATGACGACCGCCGCAAGAACAGAAGAGACCCCCGAAGGCGGATCGAGACCCCCAGACGACGGCGGCGACGACGAAGAAGGTAGCCGGACTCCTCCGCTCGTGAAAGAGCTAGGTAAAAGAGCAGAAGAGAGCGGAGGAGTCCGGCGAGAAGACCCCCAAGACGGAAGAAGACCCCCGGAGCAGTGCAATAAAATATTTTTTCAAAAGTGTGTGTGTGTTTTTGTACTTTACATTTTACACCTTAGGTGAATGGGTAGGGGTACATCGTACCCCATACTCATTCACATAGGGTGGGGGGCCGGTATCTGGGGGCCCCCTTATTAAAGGGGGCTCCCAGATTCCGATAAGCCCCCGCCCGCAGACCCCGACAACCAACGGCCAGGGTTGTCGGGAAGAGGCCCTTGTCCTCATCAACATGGGGACAAGGTGCTTTGGGGTGGGGGGGGCTGCACGGCCCCCCTTTCCCCAGGGCACCCCCCATGTTGAGGGCACGCGGCCTGGTACGGCTCAGGAGGGGGGGGGCGCTCGTTCGTCCCCACCCCTTTCCTGGCCTGCCAGGCTGCGTGCTCGGATGAGGGTCTGACATGGATTTGGGGGGAACCCCCACGCCGTTTTTTCGGCGTGGGGAGTCCCTTTAAATCCATGCCAGGTCACGGAGCTAGCGCGGCGGCATTTACTGCCTACGCTAGCTACGTAACCTGAAGTTACGTTCTAAATGAACGGACTGCTCCGTGTGTGGGCAAGTCCGTTCATTTTCAAAAGTCCCACGGACTTTTGGCCGGCGGATTATCCGCCGGAGAAGTCCGTGCGTGTGTGGGCAAGTCCACACGCTCGGAAAGTCCAGCGGACCCAGCTGGAAAGTCCGGCGGGATTGTCCGCTGGACTAAGTCCGCCGGCAAAAGTCCGCACGTGTGTACGCGGCATAATAGGTAGTATAGTATAAGCACAATATTAAGGCTGCCAACGTTGATGTAGCTTGTTCAGGATCAACATGTTTCACGTCAATGCGCTTCCTCAGGAACTCAAGCATATATTCTGGATAGATGAAAATATACAGCTAGTGATGGATTTAAAAAACATATTAAAAAAAAGTATCAAAAATGCATGTTGGTCACCATCTTTCTGGCTAGTCAGAGAATCAAGAGCATTGGAGAGGCATTTAGTGGATGTGGGGACATTTATATGCACAGCAACCCTGAGTGTAATGAGGCATGCTAATCTAGCCTGCAAAAATAGTGGAATGGAATAGATAAACACCCAAGGGTAGGTCACTCATACAGCCACAAATAGCCCAAGTAAAACATTGAAAAATGTTCCTGGGATAAATAACCCTAGATTGTTTAAACAAAAGGGGCTTATGGTGTATAGTAGACTGTAGAACAATTATATATATATAAAAAAAAACTGAGACTTACTGGAAACTCCTTTTCTGAGATTATTCCAGGACAGCTCATGAGACCTAGGGCTCCTCCTACCAGGACAGGAAACATGTTAACACCCACCAGATAAAAGGGCAGTCCTCCCATGTCAGTATTCGAGAACCATAGGATGTCCATGTAAAACATATGCATAATACATATAACTTAAAGACAAAACCAGATGGGAATCTGGTTGTCCTGGAAGACCCTGAGGAAAAGAAAAAAAAAAGTGTTACTGGTAAGTCTAACTCAGCTTCTCCAAGTGTCTTCCAGGACAGCCCATGAGACAATGAGCCAGAACTTACCAGTCTAGGGAGGGACAACTGCTCCTGAGCAGATGGAAGATCCAGGTGATAATGCTTAATGAAGGTTGAAAAACTGGGCCATGTGGCAGGCCTGCAAATTTGTTCTGGTGAGGGTCAAGCCCTCTCAGCCCAAGACACAGACAAGGCTCTTGAGTGGGGAGTGACAAAAGGCGATGGAACTTTCCTAATTTTGTAAGTTTCAGAAATGGCTTGCTTTATCCATCTAGCCAAGGTGACTTTAGATGCACTCTTTCCCTTGTGTGCTCCTGAAGAAAAAAAATAAATAAATAAAATTCTTGGCCGACCTTTGGCGAACTACAAAAAGGTTGGCAGTACAATGTCCTGGGATCTGTGGAATGTACTGGCCACTTTAGGCAGGAATCCTGGATCAGTTTTCAAAACAACCCGATCCTCAAAAATTGTGAGGAAAGGCTCCCTCAGTGATAGGACCTGTAACTCACTTACCCTACATGCTGATGTAATTGCCACAAGAAAAATTGTTTTTAAAAGGCAAGCAAGTTAACTGAAATATCCTCTAGGGCAGGGATATGCAATTAGCAGACCTCCAGCTGTTGCAGAACTACAAGTCACATGAGGCATAGCAAGACTGACAGCCATAAGCATGACACCCAGTTTGGACAACTTCTAACCACTACTGGCCTGGACATAGAAAACTGAATTGAATAATCTAGCTATACTGGGATTTTCTAAGAGAGAAAATTGAAGAAAAACACTGATGGCTGCCGCCTGTACCTTTAAGGTACTAACTGAAAGACCTTTGTCAACATGTGAAGGATCAAGAGTTAATCTTTGATTTTCAGATAACCATGAGTTAAAATTCCTTCCAAACCTTGGAATATATGGCTCTAGTGACTGACAAAGTAGTCTAGACCCTAAAGAATGTCAGAAAACCAAATAACCCCTGGGCGTTTAGTATCTTTTCTCTTCTCCGATACCAGGCCGTCAAGGTTAAAGAGGTTGTAAACCTTGGTGTTTTTTTACCTTAACCACTTGACCACTGGGCATTTAAACACCCTTAACCACTTGCCGACCGGCGCACGCCGATATACGTCGGCAGAATGGCACGGACAGGCAGGAGGGCGTATATATATACTTAACCCTTACACTGCCCCCTTGTGGTTAACCCCTTCACTGCCAGTGTCATTTATACAGGAATCAATGCATTTAAATAGCATTGATTGCTGTATAAATGACAATGGTCCCAAAAATGTGTCAAAAATGTCCGATGTGTCCGCCATAATGTCGCAGTCACAAAAAAAAAATCGCAGATCGCCGCCATTACTAATAAAAAAAAAATTATTAATAAAAATGCTATAAAACTATCCCCTATTTTGTAAACGCTATAACTTCTGCGCAAACCGATCAATAATCGCTTATTGCGATTTTTTTTACCAAAAATATGTAGAAGAATACGTATCGGCCTAAACTGAGAAAAAAAAAAAAATTTATATATTTTTTGGGGATATTTATTATAGCAAAAAGTAAAAAATAATGCATTTTTTTCAAAATTGTCGCTATATTTTTGTTTATAGCGCAAAAAATTAAAACCGCAGGGGCGATCAAATACCACCAAAAGAAAGCTCTATTTGTGGGAAAAAAAGGACGTCAATTTTGTTTGGGAGCCACGTCGCACGACCGCGCATTTGTCAGTTAAAGCGACGCAGTGCCGAATCGCAAAAAGGGGCCTGGTCCTTTGGCTGCAAATTGGTCCGGTCTGAAAGTGGTTAATAACCAGACCAATTTTCAGCTTTCGGTGCTCTCACATTTTGAATGACAGTTACTCAGTCATGCAACACTGTACCCATATGAAATTTTCGTCCTTTTTTTTCACACAAATAGAGCTTTCTTTTGGTGGTATTTGATCACCTCTGGGTTTTTTATTTTTTGTGCTATACATGAAAAAAGACGGAAAATTTTGAAAAAAAAAAACGCATTTTCTTAGTTTATGTGATAACATTTTGCAAATTATAAATTTTTCTTCATAAATTTTGGCCACAATTTATATTGCTACATATCTTTGGTAAAAATAACCTAAATTAGTGGATATTATTTGGTCTTTGTGAAAGTTAGAGAGTCTACAAACTGTGGTGCGAATCATAAAAAATTTAGCACACCTGATGTACTGGTGGCCTATCTCATTTCTTGCGACCCAAACAAGCCAGGAAAGTACAAATACCCCCCAAATGACCCCTTTTTTTTGAAAGTAGACATTCCAAGGTATTTAGTAAGAGGCATGGTGAGGTTTTTGATGTTGTAATTTTTTTCCCACAATTCTTTGGAAAATTAAGATTTTTATTTATTTTTCACAAAACTGTCATTATAATAGGTTATTTCTCTCACATGGCATGTGTATACCACAAATGACGCCCCAAAATACATTCTGCTACTCCTGAGTATTACGATACCACATGTGTGAGACTTTTACACAGCCTGGCCACATACAGTGGCCCAATATTGAAATAGCACCATCAGGCGTTCTAGGAGCATAAATGACACATCTAATTTCTCAACCACCTATTACCCTTTTGAAGGCCCTGGAGCACCAGGACAATGGAAACGCCCAAAAAGTGACCCCATTTTGGAAAGCAAACACCCGAACATATAATCTATGAGGCATAATGAGTCTTTTGAACGGTTCATTTTTTTCCCAAAGTTTTTGGAAAATGTGGAAAAAATATGAAAACGCATTTTTTTTTTACACAAAGTTGTGCATTTACAAGATATTTCCAACACATAGCATGTACATAGCAAAGATGACACCCCAAAATATATTCTGCTACTCCTCCTGAGCACGGCGATACCACATGTGTGAGACTTTTACACAGCCTGGCCACATAGAGGCCCAACATCCAAGAAGCACTATCAGGTGTTCTAGGGACATAAATTACACATCCAATTTCCTTACAATCACATTTTTGAAGGCCCTTCATATTTCTAACACAGCATGTACATACCAAGAATTACACCCTAAAATACATTCTGCTGAGTAAAGGGTAAACAAAAGATTACAGTACCTGTGGTTTTAGTAGTGCAATTGTCCACAGGAGGAGAGCCCTGATCCAGGCAGCAGGCAGGGACGTGGTCAGCGACAGTGAATGGAATTGTCCAGGCAGCAGGCAGGAATATTGTCCATAGTCAGTACAGGCAGGGATACTGTCCATATACAGCCCAGGGTCAGTGCAAGTAGAGACGTTGCCAGCAGTGCCAAAATATTGGTCCTGGTAGTAAGCAGGAACACGGCCAGGAAAGAATGGGGACAGGGGTAGAGGCGTCTGCCACCAAAATCTCTTTGAAGCCTCCGAGCCTCCAGACCCTAATCCGGGAATGAGAAAACTAAAAAATTTGTTTTCTTCATCCAGAAAAACAATTCTGGAGCCCCTCACATATGTGAGACCCGTGTTCCCACTAGCATAGCAGGGTAAAAGATCAATCCAAGAGGCAGGCAAAAAACGTGGTCAAACAGTCCAGGGTCAGTTCCAGAGCAGGCAGAGGTAGGTTAAGTTTAGCGTTAGGCAGAAGCGTGGTCGTATAACAGGCCAGGGTCAGTTCCGGAGAAGGCAGAAGTATGTTTAGCGTTAGGCAGAAGCTTGGTCGTATAACAGGCCAGGGTCGGTTCCGGAGAAGGCAGAGGTATGTACAGTTCAGTGAAGTGGCATAAGGGGTGTGGAGAAAAATGATAGGAAATGAGAATTACGTTTACCATACTTCCCTAATTATGTAGAGAAGTATGGTAACGGAGGAAACATTGACCTATACAGAGGCCTGGTTGGGAAGGACAATCGGGACAATAATACGTGGTGTCTCTTCTAATTCCTTCTCTGGAGCACACCCGGCATTTCTTCTGACGTCTGTGGCCTGTTTCTCGGGGGGGAGGGGGATTTTGTCAGGAAAGTGGAGTCATGGAGTCTGCTCACGGAATCAATAGTTGCTGGTGGGCTTTCAGGGTACAAAAGGGCGGAAATAACTTCTTCTTGGTAGTGCAGATAGGGTATGGGGCTCTCTGTAGATTAAGTGTTATACATGGCCAAACTGAAAAAATAAATGGACACTTTTTTATACCAGTGGCGGGATTTTCTTGTGGGAAGGTAGGGTTCAATCATCTGATCGTTGAAGTCCACTCCCCCCATAAACAAGTTATAATCTTATATGCAAGCTGGTTTCTGGGTTGGGACATTTCTTCTGGAGACTTCCACGTAGGTGTCATTATGGATTGTCGTAAGCATGTGGACGTTTCGTCTGTCCCTCCACTTTACAGCCAATAGCTCCTGGTTCCGCAAAGATGCCGTCTCCCCTCGTCGTAGCCTTTCATTGACAAGTTTTTGCGGGAAGCCCTTTCTATTGGCTCTTACTGTACCACATGCTGGGGTGTCTCTTCGGCGAAGATTGCGGAAGAGGGGCAAGCTAGTGTAGAAATTATTAGACATGTGCACACTGAAATATTTCGTTTCGGAATTTCGTTTTCGTCCGAAAAATAAATTTATTTAGTTACTCCCGAAATTCGTTTTTATTTATTTCGTTTTTCGTTAAAAATTGCATTCGTCCGAAAATTCAAATGAATTAAGGTCGAATCTGTCATTGAAAGCTTATGGTGTCTGTCGAATGTTCAAAGAAGATTCGACGGAGCAGCTAAACAGTATGACTCTGTATAGTTTAGCTGCAATTCCACCCAATTCCAGCAGCAATCTTTCCACTCTACGTCGAATTTTTCCTTTCTACGTCAAATCTTTCCTTTCTATGTCGAATCTTTCCTTTCTACGTCGAATCTTTCCTTTCTGCGTCGAATCTTTTCTCTCTATGTAGAATAATCTTGGACTAATAGAGTTAAGTTTAGGCACATTCGACCACATGTTCAATGGACACAGATTGTTATTGTCAGCGTCGAATCTCCTATCTATATCGAACTGTTGTTACAACGAAAATAAAGCATTTGTTTATGTCGGATCTTTCGTTTTTCGGATTCTGCACTTTCGTTATCGTTTGTTAAAACGATAACGAAAATACCTGAAATTCGGACGAAAATGCATTCGGACGGAAACGAATGCACATGTCTAGAAATTATCCACATAAAGATGGTATCCCTTTCCAAGGAGTGGATAGATAAGCTCCCAGACCACTTTTCCGCTGGCTCCGATGTACTCTGGGCATTCAGGGGGATGCAGTTGGGAGTCCTTCCCTTCATACACCCGGAAGGAGTAAATGTACCCCATAGCTCGGTCACACAGTTTATACAGTTTAACCCCATATCGGGCCCTTTTGCTGGGGATAAACTGTTTGATGCCAAGCCTACCTGAGAATTTTACAAGGGACTCATCCACGCAAATATTCTGTTCGGGGGTATATAATTGGTGAAATATTTCAGAGAAATAATTTAGGAGTGGCTGAAATTTAAATAGTTTGTCATAAGCTGGGTAATTTCGGGGAGGGCACTGGGTGTTGTCATTGTAGTGGAGGAACCGCATAATTATTAGATATCTGGATCTTGGCATAAGGGATGAGAAGACTGGCATGTGGTGGACAGGTTTGGTAGACCAATAGGAGTACAATTGTTTTTTTTTTTTTGAGAGTCCCATTGAAAAAGTTAGGCCTAAGAAAATTTTGAATTCCTCGGTGGTTAGTTCTCTCCACTGAAAGGGACGGGCGTAACTAGAGCCAGGGTTACTTACTATGTGCTGCTGTGGGTAGCGGTTGCACTGGGCCACAATGGATGATAGTAAGTCTTCGGTGAAAACTAAGTGAAAAAAATCAATCATTGCAAAATCATCAGTGTTCACCTGGACACCTGGCTGGGCGGTGAAAGGGGGGATATTTGCTGCTCCCGAATTAGGGGTAAGCCACAGGGGGTTTTGAAGGGCATAGGGAAAGCTGGCATGGCCCCTATCCCTTTGGGGCTGAGATGACACCCTACTGGTGACTGACCTTTGTTGTAGTGGCTCTGCTCTCGAGGTGGACGGCTCTGCTCTCGAGGTAGTAGGCTGCTGCTCCACGCCACAACGCCTTCTTTTCACGGGCACACATTCCTCTTCCGATTCTGTATCGGACCCGCTGCTTGTAATGGGTTCATAGGCCGAATCCGTATCGAACTGAGACTCAGAGAGCTCCCCGCTTCTCTAATCGGTCATACATAGAAGCTGGTAGGCCTCCTCACTAGTAAATATTTTTTTTGCCATACTGGTGGCTGGTGAGGCTGCACTGGTGGGCACAGGTGGCACTGCAGTAGCGCAGGTGGCACTGATGGGCATAGGTGGCACTGGTGGAACTGGTGTGGCTCTGATTAGCACAGACAGACGGGACTGGTGGGCACACAAGCAGCACTGGTGGGCACTGCAGTGGTGCAGATGAGCACTGATGGGCACAGGTGGCACTGGTGTGGCACAGAGTTGTGGCACTGTTTTTTAGCACTGTTAAAGTATACAGACTCACTGTGTGGCACACGATCTCTCTCCTCTCCTCTCACGCTGCATCGTGTGAGGAGAGTGATGAACTTTCCCTGACCTTTCCGTGTTGACATTTGTGATCGCTCCGTCATTGGACGGAGCGATCACGTGGTAAAGGCCTGCTGTCATTGGCCCTTTACCGCGATCCGTGTTGCGCCGGGTCCCGTGGACCCGGCGAGCACGGATATTCTCGTGTGCGCGCCCCAGGGAGCGCGCGGGAATGATTTTCTGGGAGGACGTCACTGTACGCCCTCCCAGAGTTAAGAAACCGTCCTGTAGCCGTTTTTCGCTATGGGCCGGTTATTAACTGGTTAAAAAGGGGTTCTATTTTTATTTATTTTTTTAAAAACAACACACGTTATACTTACCGCCACTGCAGTTAGTTTTGCACAGAGTGGCCCCGATCCTCCTGTTCTGGGGGTCCCTCAGCGGCTGTCTCTGCTCCTCCCCGCAATAGCTAGCCTCCCTCTGTGGAGCTCTATCACGAGGGGTTAGCTTGTGGCCGTGCTCCCTGTCATACATGCCACGTCCATAGACACAGCATGTACGACTCAAACAATCTCCAAATGGGTGTAAACCAATTTTCATATTTCATTTTTTAAGTGACAAATCGTTTAATACACTCTTTTCCCTTCCTTTAGTCTCTCCCCTCTTCTTTCATATGGGTTTATTGCCCTTGGCACTGTTCTGATATTGAACAATATGATTGTCCTTCCCCTGGTATGAGTAATATTGACCCATCTGGGGGTATAATATACACTCCTGTATTACTTTAAGGTTTACTGTCATTTATCGATACTGAATGTACTGTTGATTTTTATTGTCATTTGTGCTTATGTTGTTTTCTCTTTTTACACATTTGTGCCTTATTCCGCTAGAATCGCCTGTCTATGGTGTTCCCTCTGACCCCCTTTGTTTGCCCTACACCCTGCAGGGCTGTCCATTGCCATTACTGTGGCCCCCTCCGCAGTTGGTTTCCTCACTCGGCGCAGGGGGCCGCCACTATGCTTCTTGTAAGCATGGGGCGGCCTTTCTGATGAGGTCACGTGGCCGTCATGTGTGCGCCGCGGGAGGGTGACGCGGGGCAGCGCAGCCGCCACTATGGCTCTGATCTGGCCCGTGGTCCCAGCGTCACTACGTCCGTCCAGCGACGTGGGACGATTCTCTGGCGACCATGGTAGCGGTGGATGCGCCGTTCGCGTGCCACCCTCCTGGGGGACGTCCTACTCGGCCCCCCCCTTGATGAAACAGGGCGTCGTTGATTGGTCCATGCTGGGCAATGAACCATTCAAAAACCCCATGTCTGTCCAGCCGCTGTGTGATGCGGACGGTGAGGACAAAACCAGGAGCAGGATTTCCACCATCTGTATATGCAGCAGGTAGTATCAGACACCATATACATACTAACATTGCAAACTTGTTACTGCGGTCCACCGACCATCATGTGCGTACAATTGTTTTGCACATGGTGGTCTGTTTTGGCCGCACCATAAGCTGGTGTTTACTTACACATTTATAATTGTGTCTGGGGTCTCTCTTTCCCTCCCTGTTTTACATTGCAGTGTGGGTAGTTCATAACTCCCTGACATACTGCGTTTGGTTGATTGCTGGCTTGCCCCTGCTCCATTAGTAACATCTGATCCTCCTTCCATTCGGCATCCATTTCGGCTCAAGGTATACTTAGGGCTCTTTCACACGGACGGACCGTATGTCCGTTTTTCATCCATCCGTTTTCGGATGAAAAACGGACATACATGTATTCCTATGGGATAGCGGGTGTCAGCGGATGAGCATCCTGCTCAGCGGAGATCGCTCCGGCGATCCCCACTGAGCAAGCGGCTATCCACGGGGCGGATCTGCACTGATCCGCCCCGTGTGAAAGAGCCCTTATAGGTGTTTCCTTGTTAATTATTTAACCCTGTACACACTGACATTTCTGACATTAAAATTTGTATATACACACACACACACACACACACGTCTCCTTTGTCTGCATTTGCATGTCTACACCAGTATCTTAAGCCTGGTGTACACAGATAGATGTATGTGCATAGATATTACACACACGCGTATAGAGTTGTTTGTTGATACAGTTCTGATATGTATATTTTTGGTTATAACCACATACATCCTAGTGGGGGCCGACTCCTGATTTGGAGCTCTCTTAAACCCCCCCCCCCCCCCCTCCCCCCTCCTTGTTTATCTCCCTTAAATTTTACACATTTACATTAGTATCCTTTTGTGCGACTGATCTGGGTCATTGTTTTTACTTACGGAGACCCCGATGAGTCGCATATATAAAAGTGGTCATGTATTACCCTGTGTTTGTATTTTACAATATATTTACTTCATACTCCTCTTTTCTCCCTGTGGGGGCGAATAGAGGATTTATCCTCACAGGGCCATACCGGGACGTCCTCTGTGGGGGACCATACCATTTTCCTGTGTTGGGGATAGTCACATTTTGATGGTGTGTTGACCTGTCTTGCAGAGCTGGGGGCCTGAAGGGGGCTACTTCCCCACAGTATATCTATCTATCTATATCTATATATATATTTTTTTTTTTAATCTTGGATGCTGGAATACACATAATTTATACGGTTGTATATATTTTCAAACTACATCAAACATGGAAAATAGACTATGATAATGTACAGGATTGTATATTACTATTTGCTATTTGAAATTTACCTATATGTAACTAATTTCTCTGATTGCAGACGTTTGTTACATTCTGCGCTAAATCGCACACACCCCTGATGGATGCAACAAAAGCAAAATCTCGAAACGCATCTGTTTGTTTAAGTACAACAGATCTAATGTGATTTACCTTGAATGTATAGATTGTGTATTGTATGTTAATCCAGCTTCCTATGAAATTTTCTGTATAGAATAATCTTTTTCTGTACACTATGTGCTTATAATTTTTTATACTATGCTACTATTAAAAGATACAATTTATTTTATAATTCGACTAATATCTCATTAGCTACTCACCCCATTTAAAGTCCCCCCTCTAGAGGAACTTGTTTTTCAATTCAGCATGCATGACTCAGTCCTGCCCCCTGGCAGGCCAAGTCATTGGATGCGATTGACAGCAGTGTGAGCCAATGGCTGAGCTGCTATCAATCTCTCCTATCTATCCAATCAACAGGCAGACTGCGTGGAGAAGAGGACGCCGGGGGATGCGCACAGCAGGTGAACAGGCTCAGGTAAGTAAACGGAAGGGGGGCCGTCTTTGCCAGGTGTTTTTAATGCATCCTATGCATTATCGTGGAAAACAAAAAAAAACACCTCACACCTGGCAGTGACCGCACTCCCCCCCGTGTTACTTACCTGAGCCCTGAAACTTGACCCGGCAGGGACACACCGTCTCTGCCTGAGGTTCTCGCCTCTTGATTGGCTAGATTCTTAGAAGTGCAGCCATTCGCTACCGCTGCAATCAAATCCAAAGAAGCAGTTGCCGGGGCCCAAGTCATACATTCGCCATCTATGGACGCTGAACTCGGGAGCGCAAGGCAACCCCCTCTCGGGAAGAGCGTTTCTCCTGGGGGGGGGGGTTATCCGATTTGGGGGGGGGTCGAAGCGGCATGAGCCAAATCGGGGACCCCAGAAGACCAGGTTGGGGACCACTCTGCAAAACGAGCTGCACAGTGGATGCAAGTACGATCTGTTTTTGTTTAAAAAACAAACCCTTACAATTACTTTAAGGAAACCTGTGGGTGTGACACTGGACCCTGAGATAAGTCTTCTCTCTTCGGAAGACTCAGTGGAGGCTCCGAGACCAGAGTCTAACAGGGAAAACCATGGCCTCTTGGGCCACAAAAGGGGCTATTAGGATAAGATCTGTTTCTTCTACAAGTTCCAGAATTAGCTTGATCGGTGGGAAGGCATAAGAGGCCAAATGGGCACGGATTTGCCAGAGCAGCGATCCAATGATCGATCTGCTGTGTTCAGAGAAAAGAAATTCTGTCTTGCGTTTGTTCTGATCTGCGAACAGGTCCACTTCGGGACATCCCCACCATGAGACCCGCAAAGATTTTGGGATGAAGGGACCAATTGTCTCGACATACACAGTACTGGCTGAGATAATCTGCCAGACAGTTGTGTCTCCTGCACTGCTGTAATTGAGGCTAGATTCCCTTCTGCCCATGATAAAATCTCCTGGGCAATAGGTTGAAGTATCCAACTCCTTGTACCTCCGTTTGTTGAGGTACGCAATGATATTGTCAGATAGAATCTGGAGATGGTGACACCCGATTGCCATCTGAAATGCCTGAAAGTCTCTCTGAACTGCTAGAAGCTTTGATTCGATGAAGCTCATGCTTCCCTTGAGGACCTTTCTCCCTGTGCCATTGCGTTGGTGGGCTCCCCATCCCCAGGAACTTGCTTTCGTTGTGATCCTCTGGGATATAGGAATGGACCATGCTAGACCTTGTTAGGTGCAGGTGTGTCCACCACCACAAGCTTTTTATCCTAGAGGATAACAAGACCCTTGATTCCAGGGAACTTGCGTCTCAGTCCCAGTTCCTTAGTAGAAACACCTGTAATGGGCAATGAAGTCTTGCCCATGGCACTGCAGGAATCTCAGCGAGATCGACTGATTGGTCTGTAAAGCGGACATTGTTCACATCATTTTTGAGACCTTTTCCTGCGGGAGAAAAATTTGTCTACTGAGCAAAATTCGTACCCCAGATATGTCACTTTCTGGGCTGGAATTAAGGAAGACTTCTGTTTATTGATCAGCCTAGAGATCTGCTAATAACTTTTGGTATGACTCCTTCACCACTAGGAGATTGTCCAGGTAAGGGATAATAGTTACCGCCTTTAACCTTAGCGGAGTGAGTGCCCCCCCCAACACCTTTGTAAAAATGCGTGGGGCTGAGGACAGACCAAAGGGGAGGGCTTGAAATTGAAAGTGCCAAATCTCTGTTCCCCATCTTGACTTCTAGTCTCTAGAATCTTTGGAAGGCTGGATGGATAGGGATGTGCAGATAGGCATCCCTCAAATCCAAAGTGGCCATGAAGCAGTTTGGGTAAAGCAGGTTTTTTGACTGAGACCACCATCTCCATACGAAAGTGCTTGTACCTGATCGAATGGTTTAGAGACTGAAGGTTCAGGATAAGCTGATATTTTCCTGATGGCTTTCTGATAAATATATGGGAATAAAATCCCTTGCCCTGATTCAACTGGATAACCGGGATCAGGACCTTTTGATCTAACAAGTCTCCAATTTGGAGACCCAGGGCCCTTGCTTTTACCCGATCTTGGGGAGGGAAGGTGACCAATAAATCGCTCTGGTGGCTGAGAAGAAGATTCCAGCCTGTACCCATTGGTCACTAGGTCCAGGATTAATGAACTTGGAGGTGACTGCTGCCCACTACGGGAGAAAAGCCCTCAATATTCCTCCAACTGGGAGACACGAGTCACTGTGGCTTGGTGGGTTAAACAAGACGCCCCCTCTACCCAATGTTTAGGCCTACTGTCCCTTTCTCTAGGACCTTGCTGCCTACTTTGCTCACGAAAAAAAAAAATAACTGGCTGTCAGATTTTTTTTTTTTTTTTTTTTTTTTTTTATGCTCTGGAAAGGCCTTTCTATTGGCAGTGCATTCAAGCTCCTCTTGCAGAACTTAGGGTTTTTGTTCCATGGCTGCAGTGTCCTCTTCAAATGGAAACCTTCTTTTAAGGTTACCTGAAAAGAAAGGTTTCTCTGGATTTTCCCACTCAAGCTTGATAGTATCAAGAAGGGAACTATGCACAGGAAAACCTCTAGCCTTTTTCTTATGCAAACCTTTGTACATAAGGTTATGTTTAGCCAATTGTGCCTTCTCTTCTATATCAAGTGTTGTATAGATATCCTTTAATAAGTCATCTACATCTTCCAATGATAATTTATACCTCGAGCCCCTTGCTGATTCTTTATCCCTGGGCCCTGTATCTGACCCAGATTCTTCCGGAGATTCTCAGTCTCTTACTCTCCGCTGTGGAGCGCTAGGACCGGCTGAAGACCAAACTGGAGATGGACCCTTGAATCTGGTCAATTCGTTTTCTCGTTTAAAAGACTAGGAATTTACAAAAATTTACTTTATAGGCACACAATATAAAAAAGTATTGACATTTAATTGGATCGAGTTAAAAGGGTATGTACAAAACATAAACACACATTAAAGTTGACACAGATAATATGACCTCAGAGACTCGGGTGACACCTCCAATTAATGAAACATTCACTGGGATAGTAACAATGCAACATAACCAGTAGCAATATACTCAAGGAATAGGGTGCATGGAGTCACAAGAATAAATTTGCTCTACATGGTGCACGCGCCATTGTGCTTTTTCAGGAGATTGTTAGATCTGGTAATGGTGCGCGCAACATGTAGAGCGAATTTCTTCTTGTGACCCCATGCACCCTAATCATTGAGGATATTGCTACTGGTTATATTACATTGGGTTAGTAACCCAGTGAATTTGTTTCATTTCATCTGTGTCAATTTTAATTGTGTTTATGTTTTGTACATACCCTTTTAACTCTATCCAATTAAAAAATGTCAATACTTTTTATATTGTGTGCCTACAAAGTTTTTGTAAATTCCTAGTCTTTTCCAACTTATTTTGGGAAGTTGGCACATTTGTTATTAGTGTATCCGCAGTGTCACCCTGTGAGGATACACGATAAAAAACCCCATCTTTTGTCAGTTTTAAAAAGCGCTAAATGTAGACGTAAGCTCATCTAAAAGTCAGCATTTTCTGACAGGAGACTACCGGGTCATCCTTAACCACTTCAATACCGCACGCAGTCATATGACGTCCTTGACTTTGTGCGGGGATATCTGAATGATGCCTGCAGCTACAGGCATCATTCAGATATTATTTGTAGGCAGCGATTCTGTGCACGAGAATGATCATAGCAGCAGTTCCGCCGATTGATCGTTCTTATAGGCACCGGGAGGGGACGTCCCCCCCCCCTCCAGACTCCTGTGCCATTGAGGGCCCGGAGAACAAATCGGACGCCTCCAGGTGACGACCATAGAGATTTCCGGTGACCAGATGGTCACCAATAATCTCTATGACCGGAGGCCCTGGTGCAACGTTATGCCTGGACCCCGCATGTAAACAAAGCCGTGGCTGTCAGCATGAGATCTGTAAAAAAAAAAAAAAATTCAGATCTCATGCTTTACAGCCTGGAGGAGAGATGTGAGGTCTTATTGATCCTGCATCTCTCCATAAAGAGGACCCGTCACAATAGATTACAAGGGATGTTCACATTCCTTGTAATAGGGAAAAAAAAAAAAAATTATAAGACGCCCCTGTCCTTGCGCTCAGAAGAGAACACACGCAAGTCCAGCCCACATATGTAAACGCTGCTCAAACCACACGTGAGGTATCGCCACGTGCATTAGAGCAAAAGCAACAATTCTAGCACTAGACCTCCTCTGTAACTCTAAACTGGTAACCTGTAAAATGTTAAAGCGTCGCCTATGGAGATTAAGTTCCGAAGTTTGGCACCATTTCATGTGTGCGCAATTTTAAAGCGTGACATGTTGAGACTCTATTTACTAGGCGTAACATTATCTTTCACATTACAAAAAAAAAAATAAAAAAAAAATTGTGCCAACTTTACCGTTTTGTTATTTTTTTAATAAAAAAAAGGCATTTGAAAAATTGCACAAATACCATGCGAGATACAGTTGCAACAACCGCCATTTTATTCCCTATGCTGTCAGCTAAAAAAAATTATATAATGTTTGGGGGTTCTGAGTAATTTTCTAGCAAAAAAAAAAAAAATATTTTTACATGGAGAGGAGTGCCAGAATAGGCCCAGTATTGAAGTGGTTAACTAGGCTGTCTATACAGGTGCAGCAAACTGCTTTGCTCCATGAGGAGCTCAATTTGTTTCCGCAAACCACACATTTCCTTTTTGGTGGCTGCGCTTGGGCCTTGTCCTAAGTCTTGGCCTGCAAGAGAAAAAATGACCCCCAATAAATTTATGCCACATACACTCCATAACACCCTGTGCAGCCTCCTGGAGGGGAAAAAATAAATAAAAATAAAATGTGCCCCTTCACCTAGTTCTTACTGGTTAGGAGGGGGGAGAAAACTTTTGCAGGATTTGCAAGTAAAATACACTTCAGCCTTACCTGTGGAGGTGCTGGTGTTAGGGCCTGCTTCCGCAGCCTGTGCCGGTATCGCAGAGAGGGGGGGGGGGGGGGGGAGATAGTTTGCAGCAGCGCTGTGGGCTGGATCTGTGGGCTTGGTATGTTGATGAGGACAAGGGCCTCTTCCCGACAACCCTGGCCGTTGGTTGTCGGGGTCTGCGGGCGGGGGGCTTATCGGAATCCAGGAGCCCCTTTTATAAGGTGATGTACCCCTACCCATTCACCTGGCATCCTCCGGGACTGACATCATAGGGAGGCGGGTTCACCATGTGACATGAGACGGTGGCCCCACCCCCTGTCCCTATATAAGGGACAGCACAACCTGTCTCTTCCATTACGGCCAGAGAGAGCATCGTACCAACATCTAATGAAGAACAAGAAGCAGAAGGCGACGGCAACTGAAGCCCAGGCCACCGCTAGTAAAAGAGCTGGAAGAAGAAAGCGTAGGCCCGGAAAGAACAGAAGAGCGGAACAAGACCCCCAGACAGTGGCAAAGGAGAAAGCCAGGCTCCTCCGCTAGTAAAAGAGCAGAGGATAGCAGGAGTCCGGCAAGACTCCTGCTAGCTGTGTAAAATTATTTTAAAAACTTGTGTTGTGTTTTTTATTTACACTTTTTTTTCCACCAGGTGAATGGGTAGGGGTACATTGTACCACATACTCATTCATAGGGTGGGGGGCCCCCTTATTGAAATGGGGCTCCTGGATTCCAATAAGCCCCCAGCCCGCTGACCCCGACAACCAAACAGCCAGAGTTGTCAGAAGAGGCCCTTGTCCTAATCAACATGGGGACAAGGTGCTTTGGGGTGGGGGGTTCGCAGGGCCCCCCTTGTTGAGGGCATGCGGCCTGGTATGGCTCAGGAGGGGGGGGGCGCTCGCTCATCCCCACGGGCTGCGTGCTCGGATAAGGGTCCGATATGGATTTAGGGGGGACCCCCGCCATTTTTCAGCATTGGGATTCCCCTTTAAATCCATACCAGGTGACGGGGCTAGCGAGGTGTGAATCTCGCTGATCAAGGCGCCGGCATTGACTTCCTTCACTAGTCCCGTTTACCTAGAGTGACGTTCAAAATGAACGGACTTTACTCTGTGTGTGGGGCAAGTCCGTTCATTTTAAATGTCCCGCGGACTAGCACACAGACGGCCAGCAGTCCGGCGGACAATTTTTAGTCAAAACTTCTTACCAAGTCCGCCAGACTTTTGGGAAGAAATAGTCCGCCGGAGCACACACACGGGCAGATTGTCCGGCAGACAATCCACTCATGTGTACGCGGCATAAGAGGGGGCAAAGCATGGCCCAACACTGCAGAGTCACCCTTGCAAGATCGGGAAGGATCTTGACATCAGCCCCATCAAAGTCTATGGAGCCAGACTTCCATGCCTTACGGATAAGTCTTTGTGAATATACGGCTGTAGTCTGCAAACATCTCATGGTTTACTGGGGGGGGGTCAGTAGATCAGGGTCCCAGAGCCCTGTGAATCTCTGGGTTTTCTGGTGCTGTGTTGCCCCAGAACTGTATTGAGGATGAAACCAGCAACAGCTGTTGATCTACCATGCTAGTGGTCCATGGTAGCACCGGATTCGAAAGTTGTTGCAGCAGCTCCAGTTTGCCAACTCCACTAAGTGAAGCTGCAAGACCACCAGTGTCCACTTATGAATTTTGTATAGATGCCAGGGTGGACACCTGTTCCAGGGTTGCAAGTGTTATTTCCCTGTGGACAGAGGGTCTGAACATCCATTGATAGCCTTCAGCTCTTACTGGTGTCTCCTCTAGCCTGTTGATGACTTCTATATCTACTTTAGTTGGAAGGGATAGAAGGAGCATTCAGGGTTTTGTCTATCCATAGGGTAAAGAGGGTGTTGCAATGAGCCCTGTACAATCCCCTCTCCCTTGACTAAGGCCCCTGTTCCAGCTGAAAAAAAACTACTAAAATCTACTAGAACAGCTGAAATTTGGGGTTAATCAAAGGCACTTTAAAATGGCAGGTGTGTACCGACTGCGATTGCTCAATTCTGAGCACAGCTACATCCTTAGTTATAAAAAGGGTATGCACACTTATGCAACCACATTTTTTTTACTCCAATGTTCAAATTGGCCACACAAAATATTGTCACTTTGGGCCCGCCATTATTTTCCAGCACTGCCTTAACCCTCTTGGGCATGGAGTTCACATGCCACTGGAGTGCTCTTCCACTCCATGACAACATTGGAGGTTAGAGACCTTCCACTCCACCTTCTGTTTGAGGAAGGCTCAGATGCTCAATAGAGTTTAGGTCTGGAGACATGCTTGGCCAGGCCACCTTTACCCTCAGCTTTTTTTAGTAAGGCAGTGGTTGTCTTGGAGGTGTTTGGAGTCATTATGTTGGAATACTGCCCTGTGGCCCAGGCTTTGGAGGAATCATGCTTTGCTTCAGTATATGTATGGATCCCTCAATGAACTGTAGCTCCCTAGTGCCAGTGTTCTGTCACGAAATGTCTGGCTACCAAAAAAATAAAAAAGTGTGCAGGCGCAATACGGAGCAGAAGGAGCTTCGGAAAATCTCGGAAGATGAACGGCGCCTGTGCCATGAGGCGAGGAGCAAGCCACACCATCCAAGTAGACATAGGGGTACACAAAGTTAAAGAGCCCCTCGTGGGCTCGCTTTGGGCATGGCCTCGCTTGGATCTTTTTTTTCTTACTCTATGTCCACTTGGATGGTAGGGCTTGAACCTGGACTCATGGCGCAGGCACTGTTCATCTTCGGCTATTTTTGGAATCTGCCTGTCATGTGTACTGCGGACAGTATCCAGTGGGGACAGAATCTGACAGAACACTGGCAGCACTCATGCAGCCCCAGCCCATGATACTCCACCATGCTTCACCTGGTTGCCACCACCATCTGAAACAAATACGTTTCTTGATCTCAGACCACAAGACATGGTTCCAGTAATCCATGTCCTTAGTCTGCTTGTCTTCAGCAAACTGTTTACAGGCTTTGTGCATCATCTTTAGAAGAGGCTGCCTTCTGGGACGACAGCTATGCAGACTAACTTGATGCAGTGTGCGGCGTATGGTCTGAGCACTGACCTCCACCTCTTCAGCAATGCTGCCAGCACTCACATTGTCCCAAAAACAACCCATGGATACGATGCTGAGCATGTACACTCAACCTTTGGTTGACCATGGCAAGGCCTGTTCTGAGTGGAACCTGTCGTGTTAAACTGCTGTATGGTCTCGGCCACCGTGCTGCAGCTCAGTTTCAGGGTATTAGCAATATTATAGCCTAGTCCATCTTTATGTAGAGCAACAATTCTTTGCCATGTTGAACTTCGTGACCAGTATGCGAGAGTGAAAACAAATTTTAAAACACCTTCTCCCCATTCACACCTGAGACCTTGTAACACTAAGACACATGACACCAGGGAGGCAAAATGGCCAATTGGGCCCAATTTAGACATTTTAGCTTAGGGGTGTACTCACTTTTGTTGCCAGTGGACATTAATGCGTGTTGAGTTGAGGGGGACAGCAAGTTCACCCTGCTATACAAACTGTACACTCACTACTTGAAAAGCAGTCACCATTACAGATTATAAAGCAATTGTTTATTCAAAATTCTATATACAAATAAAAACCATACAAAGCAACATGCTAAACAAAGTTTAGCATCGGAGGTAAATTGAGTGTGATGTCATCAGAGGTTGCCAGGAAAGATGGTAGTGTGCTTGAAATATCTGGGGGAAAGAAAAAAAAAAAAAAAGTTACTTGTATAATTTAGGTTGGACAAATAGTACAATACTTAAAGAGGAAGTAAACCTTGATGGGTTTAATTACTTTGTTTCCCAGTGAAGCATAATGGACTACTACACATCACATAGTAGCCCATTAGGTCACTTACCTGACACAGGAGCCAGTGATGTCACGCTGTCCCATCTTTCCGGGTATCCCGGCTCCAGCACTGACTGGCTGGAGCCACGATGACATCATTCCCATGCAGGAGCCGTAAGTGACAGCATGTTTGACTTCACTTGCAGCACGTCTGTGCTGTTGTCTACGGCGCACATGTGCCATAGACAGCAGTGCCCTTCATTTGCAAAATATCTCCTTAACCATGTAGGTTAAGGAGATATTTCTTGGACCTACAAGCTTGCCTGTAGGTCAAAGTGGTCTGTAAGGGTTTGTGCCACCTGGCAGGAATAATTTCATCAGAAAGTGAGCAGCTCCAGGCAACAAAGCTTGGTCATTGATGGAACAGTCCAAAAGGCAAGTGTTAATCAGCATCACTGGAGGGGGAAGCAGCAGATAAACAAAAAAAAAGGACAAACTGCTTTTGGTACAACTTTCTTTTAAGCTTCTTGAAAAAGGTCTTTCAGCAACAAATTCATAATGCTGAAACAATGCAAACTTGATTAAGGGCATCTGTGCATTATGCCATACTTTTTTTCCTTCTCTGCCCTCAATTAAGACACTGTTAGTTTTCAGAGCCAATTACCAAGTTTATACTATTGGATCATTCTGATATCTAATCCACAGCAATCTGATTGCAACATCCTTAGCAGTAAAGGGGTTAAACTTATTTACAAAATCAGTTCCAAGTGCCATGGCTGTGCAGGTAAATGGAGACATTGTAGAGTTAATGTTCTGAGTTGATATCTACTAAAACTTGGAGCAGTCAAGCATTCTTTTATTCAGGTCTGTACTGTCACTAGAAAAGACTAGTTGGCAATACAGTACCTTGAAACAGTTAGTCTTGCTTGTATCCATTTCCAGTAGTCTTCCAGGGCAGCCCGAGAGATTAAGTTAATCTCCCCACATAGGACCACATCTTAAAGTCAAGTATGTTATACTTGGCTGCTCTGCAGTTGGTTTTGCACAGATCCTCCTTTTCTGGCACTTCCTTTCTGTTGTGTCCCCACACCAGGGGGCTTGCTATGGGGCACCTAAGCTGCATCTCCATGTACCCATTCAGACAGAGCTGCAAACCAGCCCTGCCCTCTCCCGATTGGCTCCAGGTGCTATGAATCGTCCTCAATTAGCCAATTGGGAGGGAGAATTGGATGGCCAAGGGCCATGACTTAATGTATATGGGGCTCAAGTATTGGGGTGCTGGGGCAGCTGCTGCACACAGAAGGCTTATCTTAATGCATAGAATACATCCAGATTGTGGAATTTTTTTTATCTTGAAACCAGAACACAAGGTTAAACATTAGGGTGGGATCATGCTGCCCTGAAAGACTGGAAATGGTTACTGGCAAGATTAAACTCAGTTTCTCCCCTAGGTTAGTCCGAGAGGTTAACAAAGTACTCAGATAGGGGGAGTGAAAACAGCTTGGGAGGACTTTCCTATCAAAAGCCAGGGCCCTAGCTGGACATCCGATCCAGTCAGTAAGGTTGGACAAAGGTGGAGAAGCTGGACCATGTTGCTGCCCTGCAAATCTGTTCTGAGGTAGCTCCTGCCTTCTCCACCCACAAAGGTGCTGAAGCCCTTGAAGAAAGAGCTCAGATTCTCTAGAGGTGTCATTTGTATAATTTCATAGCATTCTAGAAAGGCAGACTTGATACATCTGGGTAGTGTTTTCTTGGACACCCGTTTAGCTGCATACAGGAAGAATAGGGCGTCCGCTCTAAATTCACTAGTAATTTCTAGGTACGCCAACAACCTTCTGCCGTTTAATAGTAAGCAGCAAGAGCTGAACCTACTAGATGGTGCCAAAACACACAATTTACTTTAAAATCTTGTAAGCTTCCACAATAGCTTGTTTAATCCACCTTGCAACTGTCTTTCAAAGCTTGAAAAGCCAATTATTTTTTTTTTCCTGAATGCAAATTAAATGGAGCATTGGATTTTCTAATGCTTTGACAATTCCAGATACCGTAAGACACAGGCTCACACCCAGTTCTTGGAATTCCGTTTTTGGCTTGGTTGGGGACCCACGGAAAGAAGGCAGTCCTGTGAAATTTTGACACCACTTTAGGCAAAAACTCTGGGTCTGTAAGCAATAGCAGTCGACCTTCAAAAATTTGCAGGAAAGGCTTCTTAATAGAAAGTGCCTGCAACTCACTAATGCGTCTGGCTGCAAATATGGTCACTAAAGACAGTTTTGAGCGTGACCCATTTTCAAGGACAGCTTTTTTTTTTTAACCATTTTACCCAACCTTGCAGTACTGGTCAATTGGGTCCCATTTTGGCCAAATTTTGAATGGAACTAATCCTGGCCACACACTTTCAGTGTACTAATGGCCAGTCCTTGGTCCATACCATCTTGTAAAAACTCCAAGACAACTAGAATACTTGCAGAAACCTTCTTGGTATCCAACCACAAAGAGCAAACTTTCCAAAATTGTACATAAAATTGCTTGGGTTACCTTCTTTCTACTGGAAAGCATTGCATTTACCACCCTGTCCCAGAGCCCCTTAGACTTCAGGAGGCTTTCCTCAGACACCAAGCTGACAATTTCAGGGTCTGCCTGTTTTTGATAATAGAACTGGGCACAGACAGCAGATCCTTCCCCTCAGGGAGCATGGAGTAACAGTGTGGAAAACCAAGGCCTCTTCAGCCAATATGGGACCACAAGGGTCACTGTGGTGCACTCTTGGTCAAACTTCCTCATGACCAGGGGAATAAGTTTGAATGCCCACTTCTGGGCCAAGGCATCTATCCCCCCTACTTTCCAGCGAGAAGTACACTGGAACCTTGGCATTTGATGGCAAACAAATCCACCTCTGGAAGAATTTTTTTTACCGTATAACACGCACCCCAAGTTTAGGAGGGCATTTTAAGGAAAAGAAGTTTAGGGGGAAAAAATAAAAAAAAACGTACATTTAAGCGTCATTTGCAGCCTTGCCCACCGCCAAGACAGACCGCGTGAGCACCGCCAAAAGACCGAGCCGACTGTTCGGCTCCACTCGCAGTCCCGCCTCCCTGCTGTTTCAGGAGCGAGCACAGGGAGGTGGGACTGCGAGCAGCGATTCGGTCTTTTTCGACACCGCACAATTTTTGTCACACTTTTTGGGGGAACAGCGTATAACATGCACCCACGACTTGCAACCGATTTTAAGGGGAAAAGTGTGTGTTATGCGCAGATTAAATACAGTAGCTGGAAGATTTCCCTGTTTAGTGACCATTCTGACTCATACACTTGGTGTCGGCTCAAAGTCAGCCAGATTGTCCACTTTTTAGATGGACTGCGGACATTAAAGTGGTTGTAAACCCTTACAGACCACTTTGACCTACAGGTAAGCCTAGATTAAGGCTTACCTGTAGGACCAAGAAATATCTCCTAAACGGTTTAGGAGATGTTTGCTAAAAGACAGGCATCACTGTCTACGGCACATGCGCCATAGACAGCGGCGCACTGAGCATGCTGCTAACGACAATATGCCACTTGTGGTATCTCCCGTGCAAATGCACGGAAGTGGCGTCATCTCGGCTCTGGCCAGTCACAACGATGGAGCTTTGATACCTGGAAAGATGGACACTCCATGGAAGAGGGGACAGCGGTGACGTCACTGGCTCCTGTGTCAGGTAAGTGACACATAATGGGCTACTACGCAATGCATAGTAGCCCATTATGCTTTACCTTTGCAGGGAAACAAAGGGAGTAAACCCATTAGGGTTTACTTCCTCTAACTTCAGGTTCCTCTCGGCCCAAGAAAAAAGCAGTCGCTCACTAGCCTGATTAAGGACAGACCTTGACCACATCCATCCCCCTCCAGCAGGTTTTGCTCCACCTCAAAGACACTACATTTAATAAAAATACATGGTGTATTGTAGTCCCTTGGTACAGCGGGACAAATGTGTAAGGGATTTTAGAATAATTTTGACCTGTTACATTAATGGCATGATGGTGGGGAGGGAATGTGTATACTGTGCTCTATGTGCTGTGGGGGTGGTATGGCTCTGAGGTGGCTGCCCTGAGTAGGGGTGGTGAGACACCTGGGGTGCTGCACTGCCCATCTCAGAAGGGGGTCTAGATGTGCCTGTAGGCTGCTAGCCACCCCCCCCCCCAGGGGTGTGGGCTTGGCTTGTGGGGAGATGAGTCAGGCACCTAGATAATAACCTGCTGCACAGATCCTCCCTGGGATTCCTCACAGTGGGATACCACCACCCACTATCTGGCAATTCCCTCTGGTTTGTGGAGAGTGGATTTCAGTGTTCTTAGGGTGTTGCTAGTTCAATGTTATGGTTTGCGGAGATACATGGCTATGCATCTAGCCAGGGCAGCGTTCTGCACCGGCACAGTTACTGGCCACAGCAAGAAAGTGGCCGGGCATACCAGCCATTTATAAATATGATTGTTAAATTGCACATTTTATCATACACCATGTTCTAATGTTTCTTCCCAATGTGCATCATTTCAAAAGCATTTGATACTTGGGCGGGACAGGGAGCTCCGGGGCCATGCCAGGTACATCCACTTTCCCCACATAAAACTGCACCCATCAGTGGCTCACATTGGGGGCTACTGGGGTGCCTTGAGATTTAGTCTCCTCACACCCCTGGCATGCTAATGTTCTGTTACATTCCACCTTACTATCCCCTTTCCCACTACCCATCCCCCCCTCCCAAAATCAAACCAGATTGCTTACCTAGTGCCTATCCTGACCAATTTAAGAGAATTTGCAGAGGAAGCAGTGATCTTGGGAGGAGAAATGAACTTTGTCATGTACCTGTCCTTAGACTCTTCCAGGGGGACCTCCTGGATCTGAGGTGTTTCAACACCATAAGAAAAGTTTACACTTTTAATCTAGTAGCTGTCTGGAGGGTTTTGAACCCGAGATTATACATTCTATTAGCATCCACGCTACTCATACACTAGAATTGATCTTTTCATGACACCCCAAATCCCTCTCGTTTAGGGTGGTCTCGATCGGCTCCATCACCTTAGACCACTCTGGTTTTCATGGAGATGACTGGGTGGCAACAAGTCCGACAGTGGATGCTCAATGAATCTGATTCAGACCCCAGAGGTCAGATGAAGTGACCAGAGAGATGAGAAACTTCTGTTAACATTACCCCAGATAGTACTCCTTTTATGGTCTGGGAGGCTCACAAGAGCTACATTAGGGGAGTCTTGATTAAAATAAGCTCCCGGCTTAAGTGAGAACTCAGCAAACTATTGATCTTCTGGAAAGGATCAGATCCCTAGAGGCAACACAAAAGATCGCTTGAGGTCCAGGCACTAACAGAACTTCAGAAGCCAGTTGCGTTCTCTGCCATTGGGGCAAGCCAAAGCCATGATTGCTAAATGCAAACACTTTTTATGAACACAGCAATAAAGGTGGAAAACTTAGTGAGGGCCTTGAGGGCTCAACAAGCCTGAACATTTATTCCTGAACTTTAGTGATAACAAAGATACATGCTACTGCAATTTCTTTTGAGCAGTTCTGCAAATATTACACCTCTTTACAATCACCCACATCCAACCTCCGACAGGGATAAATCCCTGGAACGCCATACAAGTGTACCTGCAGAACTCCAAGTTGCCTCGGCTGACTGGAGGTCTTGGTAGCACCGGGAGGACCTTCTCCCCCAGCAAGGAGGAGGTGGCCCTGGCTTGCATGCAACCTGGTATGGCACTGGGCCCAGATGGATACTCCCTCCTTTATTACAAGACTGAGCGCTTCTGATCCCACACTGGTGTCAAATGCACTTGCCTCACCAGATACGAGAGCACCCTACTGTGGCAGATAGCCCAAAAAGCCTCAAGACTTCTCTGTAGCACCCAACCCTTTTGCCAATTACCCCCATTGTGGGGAGCTTTGCCTTCAGTCCAGGTCTGAGCCACCAGACAGCAAATCATAGAGGACCTGTCATTTTTTCTGGTCCTCCAGCCTTGCAAAAAAATAAAATAAAAAAAAAAAACACACCCATACACTAGATCACTTCATTGGCTCCCTACCTTCTAAAGTGGAAACTTTTTTTGGGACTTTATATGAAGACATGGCCTGGTAAGGTCACACATTTCCATCCCCGTCATAAGCAAAAAAAATGGAGGGGGGAGGGGAGAGAGCAAGGGAGAATGGGACTTTGAGTGAGGCATGTGGTTGCAAAAGAGTAAGTTAGCTAGTGGACAGTTTGGATTTTATCGATTGCCATAGGGTATAAACAAACATGTTATAGTAAAATGTTAATACAGTACAAAATCATGGCATAAATATGACACGATATAGCAAGCAATAACTTCCCGAGGTTCACTGAAAAACAAGATTTGGGTAAAACCGTAGTACATGATAAAGCCTGCATGGTTTATGGGCTCTAAAAAAAAAAAAAAAATCCAGTTCCACCCACTCCTTTTTGATAGAGTCTGCCAGTGCACTGTACTGGAAATAACCCGTTTTGGTCTTTTCAGGGTCTGATAAATCTGGTCATGTAGGGACAAGGAGGCCTCCTCTTTGATATCTAGCATCTTGTAGATAAAGCATCCAACCTCCTTGAGCGAGAGCCTGTATCTGGGTGAACTTGTCCCTTGGCTCAAGAATATCTTTGGATGATGCTCTCACTTAGCTCATCCAAAAGGTTTTGATCCTTTTCCCAGTTACCATCTTCCCTGGAGGAAACGGGGAATAAATGTAAAATCGGTCTGCTTGGAATGCCACCACTTCCAAGATGGTGGCCCACAGCAGAAGTTGCAGAGCATTTGGATGTATATTGTCTGTCAAGTTTGACAGCAGATGCCAAGAACTAGAAGTGTGCATTTTATTCCCTTCTGCAAGTTACTCATGTCACAGGGCATGGAGAATTAAGTCACATTTTAAAAACCAACCTGACTCCCAGCTAAAGACTGGAATATCCATTGGAGATGGTTCCTGGGTGAACGCATCAAACTTTGCAGCTTCCTTTTCATGCACAAACAGGGGGACTCCAGCAAGGTAGAGATGGCTCAGTTTGTGCTCTTCTGGGACATCAAAGGTTTCAAAATCTAGGAATAAAAATAAAATGCATGTGACAGCTTTAACTGCTAATCAAGTATCTTAAGTTTGTTACTGGCCAAGATGGCACCAAGTTGTTGCATTACTGAATTCACTGATGTTTAGCTTCCTTTAAAAAAAAAAAAAAAAAAAAAAAAACAAACAACTACTTGGCAACTAACTTGAACAGATTGGGACTGAAATGAAATTATTGGCTTTTTTTTTTTTTTTAAGTAGAACCCCACTCAAAATAAAACAGAAGCTGTTGAAAAAAACAAAACAAAATCTTACCTGCAGGATCATAAGGGACACACTTTTCAATCTCAGGATAGCTCTGTTTGTTATGCTTGATGCATGCTTTAGAAGCCTGGAAATTAAACAAGGGTAGTAGTTTTACCTAAATATCAACTAAAGATCCCTTTAGAGTGTAATCCAAATTCCCAGGCAGTTGTAAAAAAAAAAAATATATATAAAAAAAAAAGTGTTTTAACTGTAAACCAGCTACTGCGGCAGGTTGGCTTGGCAAATTGCCATAGGCTGCATTGGAGCCAATCAGCAGACTCCATGTCTGCCAGCAATCATTCCCTGCAGAAAACAGATCTGCCAAAGTAAACAAGGCAGATCTTCATTCTGTCAGGAGACGACAGGAATCCTGTCTTTCTGCTATGCAGGAAGATGGATCTGCATTGTCCCAGGCAGCCCATCCCCACAGTTAGTAAACCTCTTCCCTGCCAGTGCCATTCATACAAAGTTAGTGCCTATTCTTAGCACGGATCACTGTAAAAAAAATAACCCCCCCCCCCCCCCCCCATTTAAACTTTTGCACCAATCAATACAAGTTTTTTTTGTTAACCAAACATATGTAGCAGAATACAAATTGGCCTTAGTTGAAGAAATTAGTTTTACAAATTTTTATTGGCTAGGTTTTAATGGCAGAAAGTAAATGTTCCCCCCCCCCACTCAAAATTGGTCTTTGATCACCTGCAGTTTTAGTATAAACAAATACAAAAAAAATAAGAAAATTTAAAAATGGATTTTAGTTGGGTACAGCATTGCACAACTACGCAATTGTTAGTTAAAGTAACGCAGTGCCATATAGAAAAAAAATGGCCTGGTCAGGCAGTAGGTAAATCCTTCTGGGGCTGAAGTGGTTACACCAACTCCAGTTTTTGCAGACTTTAGCATAGATTCCAATTGCCAGAATAAGTTAATATCCTGGCCAATGAAATGAGTGCCTGCCCAAGCACTTGAAGTGCCTAAAGGTTTTGCAAATTGTGGCTATGGGAGTATTTTTAATGCCGCTTTTTCATCCCCTGGAGTATGCAAAAAAAAAAAAAAAAAAAAAAAAAGTGTAGCCTGACAGTCTAGCAAGTTTAGACTTGTGTCAAGACAAAATCAGAAGCGTAGTACCTGCTTAGTAACTGGTGCAGAATTCTTCACTCCAAGTGGTCCTTTCTTCTGTGGAACTGCCATGTTGACATTTCCCAGAGCTTTTCTTGGCTTCACCGCAGTTCCAGAGCTGCCAAACACCTTCCCTGGATTACTTTTCATAAGGGGTTTTCCTTTAAGGGGGGGGCGGGGGGTTGGAGAATAAAAAAATAAAATAAAAATATATTTAAATTGGTAGGTAGGTACTAGGTGAGATTTGTCAGTGTAGGCAAGTTTAGACAGGCCTAGCTGTTTTGATCTGTGTGAACTGGGAGTAGCTCAGAGTATGCCGGTTGACTCATAGCATAATCTTTTGGTTACCTCCCTCTGGCTTCTCGAAGAGGGGGGGGGGGGGGGGGGGGGGAATGAAGCAGTCTCAGGGAGACCTGACCAATCCCCAACTAGGATTGTCAGGGGGCAGGCCTCCTTGATATACCCAGGGTCAGGAGGGAGACCCTATGCAAGTTCAAACATCCCTCAGAATGCAGACCATGAGGACTGTTCATTGTCTAAGGTGAATGGGAAATGAATGACGGACACACAAAAGGGGGGTGTCAACAGTTCAAACAGCAGAGTTTACTGCACCAGTATACCCTCTTATGGACCATATGCATTTATGCTATTCGTTTATTTGGTGACAATTACTGGTGTTTTGCCACTTTTGTAGCCAAACCAGGATAACATCCACTTTTAAAATCTGTGATTTAAGCAAAGAACATCCACTTACACCACCTTGTTACATGCTTAAAGGGGTTGTAAAGGTTCACGTTTTTCACCTAAAAGCATCCTATTGGATAGATTGATAGCAGCACAGCCATCGACTTGCACTGCTGTCAATCACATCCAATGACACATCCGGAACCGAGTCATACACTTGGTGTCTATGGACACCAAGTGTATGACATGGGAGCGTGCCCGCAAGCTAATCCCCTCAGAAAAGAGCTTCCCAGGAGGGGGGGGGGGGGGACTAGCTTTAGCAGGGAGGGTCCAAGACAGCTGCCATGGGGCCCCATAACAGCAGGATCGGGGGCCACTTTGCAAAACAAACTGCACAGTGGAAGTATAACATTTTTTTTTAAACAAAGAACCTATACAACCACTTTAAAATATCCCACCTAGCTTTCCCTACTAGGTAGTAGTTAAGAGGGGGTTGATAAGTAATGTTACCATAATTAACCCTGTCTGTATTGTACTGCAGATCAACATTATCAGTTGGGAACTGGCTTTGAATATCTGCCCTAACAGTTAACGATAAAGGCTTGGATGGTGCATTACTCAATGCATCTGCATGTCCACATTGTGAAAATCTTGTGATACAGCCTAGTTACAGTTACTGCTGCCCCTCTTTTGCAGGGTGACAGGTCTTGTATCCGCTGCCCTACTGTAGTTTGTGGACTTGTTAGGTCAAGGTATGACCAGTCCTGCATTCCAGGCATTAGCCCTTGGTGAGGCAATTCAGTTCGCATTGTACCGCTATACAAATTATTCATTCATGCTACCCTAAATATTCACAACATTTAGCGCGCCAATGTATTTTGTCCACAAACCACCAGGATCTCATGCCAGAGGGCTAGATGCCAGCTCAAGGGTGGTACAAATCTGTCAAATTCCCATGTTTAAATTTACCCCAGTAGAAAAGTATGTGGCTGAAATTGTGCTTTACCACTGGCAAGTTGCCCATTTAGGGCATAGCAAGTGTATCTTGCTAGTTTACCACCTTAGTATGCTCACTAATGCAGTGGGGGGGGGGGGGGGGGGGGTCAGGCAAGCATGAGGTCTGATGAGGCACCAAAAAAAAAAATAGTGCTCCAATTATACCATGTCAGGGTGGGACAGGAAAAACTACTTTAAAACAAATCTCACAAGTAGTAAAGTGAAAGTCAAGGCAGAACTAGTTTGATAGATTGGAGAGCAATTAGAAAACCCGTCAGGCTTGTATTCCTGCCTGTGCCCCCGTTAGTAGATTTCTCAGCCATTTGTCATCACCATTCTTGCTGAAAAGTAAAGGAAATGCCCAAATTTTGGGCTCCCTCCAGAACAGGAAAAGTGGAGATACATGCCAATGGGGACACTAGTTCTGGTGACTAGAACCTCATCACTTCCTGTTTTTGCTGTGGGGCAAGTGATAGGAAATCTTCAATTGTACACAGCAAATAAAACCCTTACAGGTGTTATAACCCTCCATTACACTAAACAAATGTTTTGCCTTTAGAGCCACTTTAAGCAACATTGAACTGCAACTGAAATGTCTAAAAACTGCAATTTTTTGGCAGAAATCATGGGCTGGAAACTGAGCACAAGTCACCAAACACTCACCAGCGCTTGTTGATGTAAGGCGATCCTTGGACAGGGTAGTAGAAGCAATGCCTCCATTCTCTTGGTCAATGAAGATAACACTTGCCATGCTTTACCTTATTCAAAACTGCAAAGCAGTAATTAAAGATTAGCATTTATTACATTTGAACACAACTGGGACACACCAAAACATCCTTTTCACAGCAGTAACAATCCGCCATCAGCATTCCTCCTAGCACCAACTAAGAACTCTATGATGTCAGTTTTCCTGCCAACCTGGTAGGCCCCTGGGCTGACTTAAAATGTTGGACTGTGCAAACTAGGACTTCCCAGATGCATCCTTGGAAGGCTACACCACCATTGCTCCCCCCACTCCCTCCTGTACATTAAGGCATGTTTCAAGAAATAAAATGGAGATTGATTAATCTGCCCTTAGTGATAAATAGCCGCCATGACAATAGGAGATGTAAAAAAGCCTGCAATTTAAGACACATTTGTAGATTGTCAGACATTTAGGCCATCCAAATACCCCTCAATGCAAGCAACACACATAGATATTAATGTTCCTACTACAGACTTAGCCAAGGCTGCCGGTTGGTCGCCAGACGTTTATAGGGAAAAAATACCCACTAAACGTACATCCTTAGAGCAGAAAAAGCTGTATGCACAAAGCATAGGCATGTTAAATGTTAATCTGGCCACTGGGATGCATTAACATGCCTAGGGCATACAACTTTCTGCTCCATTAAGAATGCACATTTGGTGGGTATCCCCCCCCCCCCCTATAAACCTCTGGTGAACTGGCAGCCCTTCAGTATACAATGTACAGCCCTAAGTAGTGGGAACATTGATATCTACTAGCCTACTGGAACGTTTTCCCCATTTTCAGATATGCTGCAAAAGACTATCCCCAGCCAAGGAGTAGCATTTCCACACTCTGACCCTCATAGCCTTTTATTGGGTCAGAGTCTGACAGGCCTCACAAGCATTACATAGATCATCATTTGCAGCCCTTTGGTGATGTCACAGACAGCATTTGAGACCCCCTCTAGCACACAAGTTAACCACTGCTGTACACTCCTTACACCTGTAATGCCCATGTGTGCAGGGACACCAACACTTGTGCTTAGAGGGGCAGCAAAAGTGCTGTTAAGTTACATTTTGCTGACTGCCACCCCCTTTAACCACTTTCTGACCGGCTCCTGTAGTTATATGTCAGCACTTTAAAGAGGGACATCTCGGTTGTGGCAGCAGCTGCCGCCACCAATATATCCATCTCTTCAGGAGCCAGTCAGGTTTACGATAATGGTGATCACTGCGGCGGTTTCACCGCAAGAAAACCGTTATCTGCGGCGAGAGAGCCCCCCCCCCCCCCCCCCCACACACCGCAGCAATTGACAATTTTTTTTTAACTACACATGAGATCTGAGGAGTTTGACCCCAGATCTCATTTAAGAAAAGCTGCCAGGCTTTTTCCCTATTACAAGGGATGTTTACATTACTTGTAAAAGGAATAAAAAGTGATCCAGATTTTTTTTTTTTTAAAAACAGTGAAAAAAATATATGTTTTTTTAAAGCGAGCTGTCAGACAAGCTTGCGTGCAGAAGCGAACGCATACGTGAGTCGCGCCCGCATATGAAAACAGTGGTCAAACACCACATGTGCGGTATCGCCACAATCAGTAGAGTGAGAGCAATAATTCTAGCCCTAGACCTCTAACGCAAAACATGCAACCTGTACAACTTTTAAAACGTGGCCTATGGAGATTTGAGGGTAAAAGTTTGGTGCCATTCCACGAGTGGGCGCAAATTTTGAAGCGCGACATGTTGGGTATTTACTCAGCATAACACAATGTTTGGGGATTCCAAGTTATTTTCTTTAAAAATTATTTTTTTATCATGTAAACCCTAAATTCCAAAACGAGTCAAGTCCTTAGGTTGCAATAGGCAGTGGACGACAGGGGTGTTTACATGCAGCAGCTGCGATGCTTCATGGCCAAGGTCACCTGACTTGTAGCAATCAGCAAGCCCACCCAACACTACACATTCAGGTAAAAGAAGCAGCGCCACCAACACCCAAAGGAAAAAACACACACACGGAGGCATCACATTGCTTTCTCGCCACCTGTCAATAGCCTCTAGAGAGCAATTGAAACAGATCAGGCTTCAGAGACAAGAGAGACTTAGCAATGTGTACGAGGCTTTATAGAAGGCGAAGAGCCTCAAACATGCGCAGAAATACTACTTACTAATCAGATCCAAGCACAAGATCTAACCTCTGACCCTTCACCCCTACAATAAGGGTAATAATCCGAGGGAAAACCTAATGGAGGAGTAAGAGGACCAAACTACACCCAACACAAGGTGGCGCTGCACTATCCAGCCGCCCCCAGTACAGCTCGGACCCCTCATCTCCTCCACACGCCGCTCCAGTACAACCCCCGAATGATCCTTACAGCACCGCCACATCCCAGCCTCTCACTTACCTGTAAGGCTCAGCACGCTGCACCCCCTCTCAAATCACAAGTCAGTGGTCACACAAGGATTATTTCTACAACCGCCAACCCTGCAGCTCTTAAATCAAAAGCTGCTCGCTCATTGGCTGCACGCAGAGGCTGCTTTTCCTTGATTGGCCGAGTCCTCCTGTGGCAGCTTGTTTTTATTGGATGAGAACTAAGTGTGTCTGACTCACGTAGTCCCCACGTGTCTGTGTTTATATTGCAGCTGTGCTGTGCTGGGAGATCCCACTATGGAGTTATATTGGGGAGGATGTAGTGTAGTCACCGCCTCACTGCTATTCTACACTGGGGTTTAATTGGGTCAGAAGGAAGTGCACCTGACACACGTTGCTGGCCAAAGACCAGAGCACATTTAGCGATTCGGCACTGCGTCGCTTTAACTGACAATTGCACGGTCGTGCAACGTGGCTCCCAAACAAAATTGACGTCCTTTCGTCCCATGTGATCACCCGGTTTTTATTTTTTGCGCTATAAACAAAAATGGAGCGAGAATTTTGAAAAAAAACGCATTATTTTTTACTTTTTGCTATAATAAATATCCCCAAAAAATATATAATAAAATTATTTTTTTTCCTCAGTTTAGGACGATACATATTCTACATATTTTTGGGGGAAAAAATCGCAATAAGCGCTTATTGATTGGTTTGTGCACAAGTTATAGCATCTACAAAATAGGCGTTTGTTTTATGGCATTTTTATTAATAATTATTTTTTACTAGTAATGGCGGCGATCTGCAATTTTTATTGTGACTGCGACATTATGGAGGACACATCAGACAATTTTGACACATTTTTGGGACCATTGTCATTTTTACAGCGATCAGTGCTATAAAATTGCACTGATTACTGTAAAAAATTACACTGGCAGTGAAGGGGTTAACCACTAGCTGGCTAGGAAGGGGTTAAGTGTGTCATAGGTAGTGATTCTAACTGTTAGGGGGATGGGCTACGTGTGACACATCACTGATCATAGCTCCCGATCACAGGGAGCTATTATTAGTGACAGTGTCACTAGGCCGAACGGGAGATACTTGTTTACATCTCCCCCGTTCTTCAGCTCCGTGAGACGATCGCGGGTATCCGCCCGGACATCGAGTCCGCAGGACCCGCAATCCCACTCACGGAGCTCCCGGCAGGGTCGCGCGTGTGCCGCCTGTGGTGCACATGTGACCACACAGTGGCAAATTCAAAGGGACGTACCTGTAAGCCCATTTGTCCAGCCATGCCATTCTGCCGGCGTAAATGTACATGCAGCGGTCGGCAAGTGGTTAAAGGGCAGGTAACAAGGTAGGTGGGTGGGGTCTATGGTGAGCATTGGATGTACTGTTATCATTGCAGGTGACAAGAGGTGCTAGGAGATGGGTGACACTTGGATGTACTGTCAGTACCAAAGGTGACATAAGGGTGATGGGAGATGGGTGACACTTGGATGTACTGTCAGTACTGAAGGTGACATATGGGAGATGGGTGACACTTGGAAGTACTGTCAGTACCGAAGGTAACATCAGGGTGATAGGAGATGTGTGACACTTGGATGTACTGAAGGTGACATTAGGGTGCAGGGTGATAGGAGATGGGTGACACTTGGATGATGGGTGACACTTGGATGTACTGTGAGTACTGAAGGTGACATGAGGTGATAGGAGATGGGTGACACTTGGATGTACTGTCAGTACTGAAGGTGACATATGGGAGATGGGTGACACTTGGAAGTACTGTCAGTACTGAAGGTGACATCAGGGTGATAGGAGATGTGTGACACTTGGATGTACTGAAGGTGACATGAGGGTGCAGGGTAATAGGAGATGGGTGACACTTGGATGTACTGTCAGTACTGAAGGTGACATATGGGAGATGGGTGACACTTGGAAGTACTGTCAGTACTGAAGGTGACATCAGGGTGATAGGAGATGTGTGACACTTGGATGTACTGAAGGTGACATGAGGGTGCAGGGTAATAGGAGATGGGTGACACTTGGATGATGGTCGACACTTGGATGTACTGTGAGTACTGAAGGTGACATGAGGTGATAGGAGATGGGTGACACTTGGATGTACTGTCAGTACTGAAGGTGACATATTGGAGATGGGCGACACTTTGATGTACTGTCAGTACTGAAGGTAACATCAGGGTGATAGATGGGTGACACTTGGATGTACTGTCAGTACCGAAGGTGACATGAGGTGATAGGAGATGGATAACACTTGGATGTACTGTCAGTACTGAAGGTGACATATGGGAGATGGGTGACACTTGGATGTACTGTCAGTACTGAAGGTGACATGAGGGTGCAGGGTGATAGGAGATTGGTGACACTTGGATGTACTGTCTAAGCAGGGCCATCTTAAGAGCATTATAGGCCCCCCGGGTAATACAGTGCACTGGGGCCCTGTCTACACAATCACGCACGAGAATAAAAATGCAAATTATCAATAAGTCTATATTTATTGGTACTTCCAACAAAATCAGTTTTTAAACATTAACACAATGTTTGGACAATATAACACGAGTTTGATGGGCACAGCGGCAGCGTTTGGGCACAGTGGCAGCGTTTGATGGGCATAGTGGCTGCATTTAATGGGCACAGTGGCAGCTTTTGATGGGCACAGTGGCAGCTTTGATGGGCACAATGGCTGATTTTGATGAGCACAGTGGCTGTTTGATGGGCACAGTGGCAGCTTTTGAGGGGCACAGACAGTGGCTGTGTTTGATGCACAACTTGAACTTACTTAAGTAGACATTGTTAGACTTGAGGCCGCCGGCCTGGTGCAGTACAGTGTGTCACTCACAGCAGCATGGCAGTGCCAGCTATCAAGGGCCGTCTTTCCGCTCCCTCTCCATGCTGTCTGAAGAACATGGCAGAGGTGGGCGGAGCCTGTTCACTAGCCACTGGGGCAGCCACGGTGCGCTATGAATGCTGGGGCGGCCGCGGCCTCTGATTGACGTGACTGGTTGCTAGCTAGATGCCAGCCGGCGAAGTGAGCAACCAGTGCAGTCAGTCAATTTAAGCAGCAGATTGCAGCGCTGAGGATCAGCCCTGGATAGGGCCCTCCAGACAAGTGGGGCCTCCGGGCAACTGCCCAGCATGCCCAGTGGAAAAAACGGCCCTGTGTCTAAGACTATTTATTATTATAGGTGTTTTATATAGTAACCACAGTTTATGGGGAACCTTACATTACATTATTTATGCGCATCAGTCCTTGCCCTCAAGGAGCTTACGATCTAAGGTCCCTGCCCCACATGCACACACAAGCTAGGGCAAAATTACCTTCCAGCAGGTCTCTGGAGTGTGGGAGGAAACCCAGGCAAGCATAGGGAGAACATGGGGCTAGTGTCTTGGTTGAAATTTGAGGTCCCCAGTGCTGCAAGGCAGACATGTTAACCACAGAGCCACCGCTGCCCATTATTAACAATCATAGCTCAAGTGACCTGATTCCCTAATTTATAATGAAAGTACCCTCAATGACCTTTAAGTGGTAGTAGTTACATTGTAGCCTTTTAATATGGGTAGCCAAATTCCTATCCCAATACTGGATTTGGTCACTATTGATATGGGGAGGTCCTTTTATAGGATAGGCAGTGCCGGACTGGCCTACCGGGATACCGGGAAATTTCCCGGTAGGCCGCCTGCTCTCAGTGCCTTGGGGCCGCTTTTGTCTGGCAGTGTCAGCGCAGGAAAAAAAAAACACTTGCAGCGGCGGCCGCCGCTCTTTGCAATGATGCCTGGCTCTGGGGCTGGGCTATGTGTGCGGCGCGCTTGCTTGTATCTCCGCGCCGCACACACTGATAACATATGCCTGTCTGAGGGGAGGAGCATGAGAAGGCTGATATCTGTGCATTCGGCCCGTGCGGCGCCACGCACGGCAGCGCAGCACCGCTGATTTCTCCTCCCATCGGCCCGCCCACTAGTCTGCACGGCCACAAGGAGAATTGGAGAAGTGGACGGCCTCTCATGGAGAAAGAAGAATTAAGGTGCCTGCCCTCTCCCTCTCTCTCTCTCTCTCTCTCTCTCTCTCTCTCTCTCTCCTCTCTCTCTCTCTCTCTCTCCCTCTCTCTCTCTCTCCCCCTCTCTCTCTCTCTCTCTCTCTCTCTCCCCCCCTCCCCCCCCTCTCTCTCTCTTCCCCTCTCTCTCTGCCCCCCCTCTCTCTCTTCCCCCTCTCTCTCTCTCCCCTCTCTCTCTCTCTCCCCCTCTCTCCCTCCCCTTTCTCTCTCTCTCAAAAAATAGTGCATTTTTTGTAGAGCATTGCAGTTTGTTGGGGGGGGGGGGGCGCTCTCAAACGCCGCCGCTGTGCCCTCAAACGCAGCCACTGTTCCCTCAAACGCAGCCACTGTGCCCTCAAACGCAGCTACTGTGCCCTCAAACGCATGCCACTGTGCCCTCAAACGCAGCCACTGTGCCCTCAAACGCAGCCACTGTGCCCTCAAACGCAGCCACTGTGCCCTCAAACGCAGCCACTGTTCCCTCAAACGCAGCCACTGTGCCCTCAAACGCATGCCACTGTGCCCTCAAACGCAGCTACTGTGCCCTCAAACGCAGCCACTGTGCCCTCAAACGCAGCCACTGTGCCCTCAAACGCAGCTACTGTGCCCTTAAACGCAGCCACTGTGCCCTTAAACGCAGCCACTGTGCCCTCAAACACATGCCACTGTGCCCTCAAACGCAGCTACTGTGCCCTTAAACGCAGCCACTGTACCCTCAAACGCATGCCACTGTGCCCATAATTTGCCACCACTGTGCCCATCAAACGCAGCCACCGTGCCCATAATTTGCCACCAATGTGCCCATCAAACGCAGCCACTGTGCCATCAAACGCAGCCACGGTGCCCATAAATTGCCACCACTGTGCCCATTAAACGCAGCCACTGTGCCATCAAACGCAGCCACTGTGCCATCAAACGCAGCCACTGTGTCATCAAACACAGCCACTGTGCCCATAAATTGCCACCACTGTGCCCATTAAACGCAGACACTGTGCCCTCAAACGCAGCCACTGTGCCCTCAAACGCAGCCACTGTGCCCTCAAACACATTCCACTGTGCCCATAATTTGCCACCACTGTGCCCATCAAACGCAGCAACTGTGCCAGCAAACGCAGCCACTGCGCCCATAAATTGCCACCACTGTGCCCATTAAACACAGCCATTGTGCCCATCAAACACAGCCATTGTGCCCATCAAACGCAGCCATTGTGCCCATCAAACGCAGCCATTGTGCCCATCAAACGCAGCCACTGTGCCATTAAACGCAGCCACTGTGCCCATAAATTACCACCACTGTGCCCATTAAACGCTGCCACTGTGCCATCAAACACAGCCACTGTACCCATAAATTGCCACACTGTGCCCATTAAACGCGGCCACTGTGCCCATCAAACGCAGCCACTGCCCATCAAATGCCGCCACTGTGCCCATCAAACGCAGCCACTGTGCCCATAAACGCATTCCACTGTGCCCATAATTTGCCACCACTGTGCCCATCAAACGCAGGAACTGTGCCCATTAAACGCAGCCACTGTGCCCATTAAACGCAGCCACTGTGCCCTCAAACGCAGCCACTGTGCCCTCAAACGCATTCCACTGTGCCCATAATTTGCCACCACTGTGCCCAAACGCAGCCACTGTGCCATCAAACGCAGCCACTGTGCCATCAAACGCAGCCACTGTGCCCATCAAACGCAGCCATTGTGCCCATCAAACGCAGCCACTGTGCCATTAAACGCAGCCACTGTGCCCATAAATTGCCACCACTGTGCCCATTAAACGCTGCCACTGTGCCATCAAACACAGCCACTGTACCATCAAACGCAGCCACTGTACCCATAAATTGCCACACTGTGCCAATCAAACGCAGCCACTGCCCATCAAATGCAGCCAATGTGCCCTCAAACGCATTCCACTGTGCCCATAAATTGCCACCACTGTGCCCATTAAACACTGCCACTGTGCCATCAAACGCAGCCACTGTGCCCATCAAATGCAGCCATTGTGCCCATCAAACGCAGCCATTGTGCCCATCAAACGCAGCCACTGTGCCATTAAACGCAGCCACTGTGCCCATAAATTGCCACCACTGTGCCCATTAAACGCTGCCACTGTGCCATCAAACACAGCCACTGTACCATCAAACGCAGCCACTGTACCCATAAATTGCCACACTGTGCCAATCAAACGCAGCCACTGCCCATCAAATGCAGCCACTGTGCCCTCAAACGCATTCCACTGTGCCCATATTTTGCCACCACTGTGCCCATCAAACGCAGGAACTGTGCCATCAAACGCAGCCACTGTGCCCATAAATTGCCACCACTGTGCCATCAAACGCAGCCACTGTGCCATCAAACGCAGCCACTGTGCCATCAAACGCAGCAACTGTGCCATCAAACGCAGCAACTGTGCCCATAAATTGCCACCACTGTGCCCATTAAACGCATGCCACTGTGCCCTCAAACGCATGCCACTGTGCCCTCAAACGCATTCCACTGTGCCCATAATTTGCCACCACTGTGCCCAAACGCAGCAACTGTGCCATCAAACGCAGCCACTGTGCCCATAAATTGCCACCACTGTGCCTATTAAACGAAGCCACTGTGCCATCAAACGCAGCCACTGTGCCATCAAACGCAGCCACTGTGACATCAAACGCAGCTATTGTGCCCATCAAACGCAGCCACTGTGCCCATAAATTGCCACCACTGTGCCCATTAAACACTGCCACTGTTAAATTAAATGCAGCCACTGTGCCCATCAAATGCAGCCATTGTGCCCATCAAACGCAGCCATTGTGCCCATCAAACGCAGCCACTGTGCCATTAAACGCAGCCACTGTGCCCATAAATTGCCACCACTGTGCCCATCAAACGCAGCCACTGTGCCCATCAAACGCAGCCACTGTGCCCATCAAACACAGCCACTGTGCCCATAAATTGCCACCACTGTGCCTATCAAATGCAGCCACTGTGCCCATCAAATGCAGCCACTGTGCCCATCAAACATAGCAGCTGTAGCATCAAACGCAGCCACTGTACCCATAAATTGCTACCACTGTGCCCATCAAGCGCAGCCACTGCCATCAAACGCAGCCACTGTAACCATCAATTGTCGCCTGTTTGCCCCATCAGATGCTCCCAGTGTCCCCCCCCCCCCCCACCCGACACTTACCTGTCTCGGGTCAGCGCATTCCTCCACGCTTCCTCCAAGTCCTTAATGTCTTCTCCCGTCCTCTTCTGCTATGGTTGGACGCCCGATCGGCATCCAATCACAGCGCCTGTCGCTTCAGCCAATCAGGTGACAGGTAACCAGACCCGGTGCACCTGATTGGCTGAGAGGTGGGTCAGTGTTAGGGAATCAAATAAATTGCTTCCCTAACACAGCACTGTGTAAGCAGCGAACGCACAGCAGTGCGCCGCCTGTTTACCCATTTGGAAGCCTATTAGAGCCCATGGCTCTAATCAGGACACCTATTAGAGCTGACGGCTCTAATCAGGCACTTCCAAAAACACCCCCTGTAATTTAGATGCCCGGTGCCTGGCAAGGGCCCGGACACCTGAATAGGGGGCGGCAGCGGCGACAATAGATAGATTCATGCAATGCATGAATCTATCTATTGAAGATTGACGGGTGCAGGAAAGAGGGGGCGGCGCTCCTGCACCCTCTATGGATGCACCGCCACTGCCCGGTTGTATTTCTCCTGGGTGGGAAAATACCACCATGTTTTACATTTACATGTGTGCCCTATAAAAAGGAGGTTGGCATTTACGGACAGAGTAAAAAAACTCCTAAATTTTGATATACCATACATGTGTAAAGGGCAATGGTGTGCAGACAGTTTTTTTTTTTTTGTGTTCATTACCGGGTACTTTCACCCCCTTCCTTCCCAGGCCAATTTTCAGCTTTCAGCGCTCTCGCACTTTCAATGACAATTGCGCGGTCATGCAATGCTGTTCACACAAATAGAGCTTTCTTTTGGTGGTATTTATTCATGACTCCGTTTTTTATTTTTTGTGATATAAGCGGAAAAAAAAGCAGAAATTTGGAAAAAAAGCAATATTTTCTTCTTTCTATTTTAAAAGAAATCCAATAAAATCTAATTTTGTCATAAATATTAGCCAAAATGTATTCCGCTACATGTCTTTGGTAAAAAAAAAAATCCTGTTAAGTGTATAATAGTTGGTTTGTGTCATCACGGACAGATGTGTGCAGATCATCATTGGGACATGTGATTTTACTGTTACATATGTGGGGGATGGGTGTTTTTACTGTGTAGGGACATGAGTGTGGGGACATTATTTTGGGGACTTTGTGTGTTTACATTGTGTGGGGACACTAGGCTGGTGATCAGTGTGTAAAAAGCTGTAAAAAAAACAGCTCATACTCACTGATCACTGGCTGGCTGCAGAGATCCGCTCTCTTCACTGAGAACTTCCGTGTGAGGAGAGGAGAGCCGATCGCCTTGCAAGCGGCTCTCTATTTACATCACATGACGGCTGTGATTGTCGAGGTGACACAAGCGCATCGGGATCACGCCGCTGCGTGGGCACGCATGCGTGTGATCCCCCTCCTTCTCAGGGACGTTCCTGAACGTCCATTTAGAAGGAGGAATCGCCCACCCGGCCATATATGTGCAGTGGCCGGGTGGGATGTTGTTAAAGAACAACTGTCATCTCTGTCCTGCAGCAGCTCCTCTGATCCGCTGTTGACTCACCGACAGTCCCATTCACTTTAATGGGACGGCTGGTGATGTGACGGTGACACAACAAGGTGAGGGATGCAGTGGCAGCAGGTGAGTAGATGCCCACTAACAGGTGCTGCCATGATGGATCTGAAATGACAGGTGCTCTTTAAATGTAAGGACTTATTCTCACTGGTAGTTAGAATCTTTAATATTTGCAAACAAAATGAAGGTTTCCTATTTATAATAATAAGCTGTCAGGTGAGTAAAACAGTGAATACAGCAAATACAGTTTGTAGTGTACATTTGCAAAACAATGGGATAAGTAATATTCCTGAACTTTGTTCATGGTTACTGTGACATCAATGCAGAGCATGTTATCTCAACCTGCAGAGTTTGGATTCATTGAATGAGTTTACCAAAAATGAAAATATTGCAGAATATACAGCTTCATGCTACAAAACTAAGCTTGATTTCATGCTGAATAAACCAAATAATTAATGCATCTTAAATAGAAAACTATCTTTTAGATTTTTACTCCAAAAGCATTTTATTAAAATAAATTTGATAAAAATCAAACAAAAATCATTTTTTTAAATCATTGATTTTTATCCACTCTGATAACCAGGGACTTACAGTAAGACTGTACAGGTGTAGTGTAGTGATGGAGGATAAACTGGGCTGGAGTTTGTTCCAAGAGTAGGTGGAGATTTGTGTCGTTATTTTGTGAACCTGTGACTAGAAAGGTTGTATTAGTGAACATGACCACCAAATATGTGGTAGTGATCCAGGTTCCCTGGAGCATCTCCAGCAAGTTTTGGGGGTGTCTGGGTGGTATTTATTAAGCATAACAGGTGTATGATAACATCTAGTGAGGGTCTTATAGTTATTCTCCTGGATCGAGACATTTAGTGATGCCTTTGTGGGCAATAGTGAAAATGTACTCCCACTGATCCTCTGTTAGCTCCAGTTGCAATTCCCTTTCCCCTTCCTAGGCTTGGCATGCTTTCCCAGATATGTGGGAGGAGTACGCGTAAAGCATATTATGAATATTTGATAGTACGTGCTGCTGGTGTGAGGATTGGGAGCACAGGGTTTCAAAAGGGGAGAGTGCGCGGGAAACCGTTGAATCACGGTTACTGTCATGTAGAAAGTGGCGGATTTGGAAATATGTCCAGTTAGGGAATGAGTGAAAATAATGATGTTATGCTGTTGGGCTGGTATAATAATGCTATGGGGCTGGTATGAATTTTTTTCCAGGGCTGAATTTTATTCCCAGTCCGGCCCTGAGGATAGGGATTTGTTTTGTTTTATATGATAATGACAATTTATATTCCAAACTAGAGCAGACCATGAGGAGCAGAGTGAGGTTCACTCCAAGGGGCGGTGACACAGGAAGTGACATCATTCCACCAAACACACCCGGATTGACCAGAGAAGCAGACTTTGCTCACACAAGACATGGTGGAGCCTGTTATATGATAAGAGTGATTTTTTCCAGGTGCATGTCTGAATGCACTGCTTGATGTAAGTGCATATGTTTTGGTTGTTTGTTGTGGTGTTTTAATAATAAAAAGGTTTTTACACTCTTGGAGCTTTTCTCTCGTTTGGCTCTTGATGTTACAGGAGTTGAGATCCACTGCACTAGGGGAAGCAGTGACCTTTCTCTACATTGAGACCAGGCCTAGCAATTGGCTGCTAAAGCACTGTCACATGGGAGAAGGTCACATGGTATTATATAGTTAGCTGCAACAGTGGAAGACATGGTGGGGGTATCACTGGAAATGAGGGTAATGGGGCTGAGGGGGCCCCTTTGTAAAAGCACACAAGAGTAAAGGGGGAATCTTGCATGGGAGCATTTCTTCTGATGACAACTGTCGGAAAAGAGAGCCTGGAGCAAAATAAATAAAATAATAGGCGCAGGGCGGGCATGACAGGGTTAACTGGGTGGTGGTAGAAGAGCTACATGTGTAAAAAGTTGAGCCAGGATTGGGGGAGAGGTGGTATAGGGGAGGAGCATAGTACTTTTGCAGAGTGGGTGGTTCCTCCCCAGCTCAGTCTGCCAGGAGGAGCGAGCTTGAGAGGAAACATGGCCGCTGTGGAGGACCTGTTTGCTAGACTGAGGGCCGAAGCCCTGTTCAGGGGCCCTGGATGGCTGGAAGGTAGGCTAGCAGCGGCATTGGGGGAGACATCCCCAGCGGCCACAACAGCAGGTCGGGAGGCGGCGCGAGCGGCCACCGGATCATTTTTCCCAAGGCCCCCCTTCTCCCCCTCCCATGGGGACACATAGACAGCATGGCAGGAGCGGCAGAGCTAGTTCAGGCCCGCCTGCGAAACATCCAGCGGGGCCTGCGGTGGGGGGGGGAGGCAGCCAGCGCCAGTCGGGCAGGGGGTCTGTGGGTGGCAACGCCGGCAGATCTGCAGCGGTTGCTGGGCATAGAAGGAGGACTGGGACTGGAAGAGAGGCCCCTGCTCCAGGCCTTGAGTCGGTAGGGGCGGGGCTTAGGCGGGATGCAGCTGGTGTCAGTGCTGCTGGGCTTTCAACACATGCAGCAGGCAGCTTGAGTGGGATGGATGGACAGCAGGAGGCAGCGGCCGATGGACAGCAGGAGGCAACATGCAGTGGACAGCAGGAGGCAGCCGGCAGTGGCCTGGGGCGGCACTGTGTGAGGGAACGAGGAGGTACAGGCAAGGCATTGAGGAAGTCAGCGGCGGGTCTGGCGCTTTGAGGAGGAACAGGGAGGACCGCGGATCCCCGGCATCCAGTGACGCATCCGCTGGAGGGCGGTCGGCGAGCGAGGAGGAGGTGGCCGAGGAACGTTCGGAAGGCGAATTGTCGCAATCTGAGGAAGATTTGCAGCAGGGACGTCCGGCGGCGGTGGTATCCGGGCCTTCGGCTGGTGGGACCCCATCCAGGCATTGCGGTAAGTCTGCAAATGTTTTTTCTTCCATGCCATGTACTGTTGTGGGGAATGTGGGGATGGGTCAGGTGCATGCGGGGCGGTCAGTGGTGACCGTGCCACCCCCTCTGGCAGCATCGGTCTCGGACCGTGCAACGGCGGAAACGGTGCTGCAGGGGTTCTTAGCTGGTTTAAAGGAGCTGGTGCAATGATTTGAACCGGGTATAGGTGGGGTTCAGGCCCCTGTGTCAGCGTGGGTGGCCCCAGAAAAGGGGGTTGGGGGGACCGATGGGGTTCTAGGGGGGGCCGGGGGACAAGTGGCAGGGGAAAAGGAGCCAGCGGCGACCGCGACCGATTTAGCGGGGGTGGCTGACAAGGAGGCGGGGCAGAAGCCTGCGGGGGAAGCTACCACTGATACATGTAAAAAACAAGATTTGGTGAGGTTGGCTGATGCAGCAAAATGCGAAGTGTATGTGTGCTTTGAGGGGCCCCTAGGGGCTCATCTAAAACCGTAGGTCAGGGAGAAGCTCTGGAAAGGAGACTACGTGGAGATTTTCGCTCTTCTACCGAAAAATTGGAGAGGAGGTATAGGCTCATCCCTAGGACCTTTACGAATTGGCTGCAAGCGTTTGCTATATTGGCTAGTGTGATAAGGGAGAAGAATCCAGAACACTGGTCGGCGCTGTTCTGCTATTTGGACGCCGTGGGAGAAGCCTACAGAGTTTACGGGGGAACATCATGGCTGCGATACGATGAGCAGTTTAGGCAGCGGAGGGCGATTGGCCCCCATCCTTGAGGTGGGATCATAAGGACAGCAGCTTATGGATGCGCCTTATGACCTCGGCCAAGCCGGCTAGTCAGTTTTTTCAAGGGGGGGCCGGTGGATCCACTAACTCCGGACAATCGGCCACAAGGAAAAAGGGATTGTGTTGGCAATTTAACGAGGGATCCTGCAAGTTTGGAGGGTCGTGCAAGTACAAGCACGAATGCTCTGGCTGTGGTGGAGGACACCCTATGTCCTGCTGCTTCAAGCAGCTGTGGGAAAAGGGACCATGCCGGTGAAGGTGGAAAGGATGCAGCCTTTCCTCGATAGGTACCCAGATAGGGAGACGGTGAGATTGCTGGCCCAGGGGTTTTCGGTTAGCATTGCAACACGCTCTGGTGGTGTCGGATAAGCTAAACAAGGAGGTGGCGCTGAGACGTATGGGGGACCCCTTCCCCAGGCTTCCCATACCAGACTTGGTGGTGTCACATTTAGGGGTGGTGCCTAAAAAAGAGCCTAACAAATTTAGGCTCATTCATCATTTGTCGTTCCTGAAAGGGGCTTCGGTAAATGATGCCATTGACCCGGAGATTTGCGCAGTTTCTTATACATCATTTGATGCTGCAGTGTTTTGGGTGAGAAAATACGGGAAGGGAGCACTGATGGCAAAGACCGATATAGAGTCGGCCTTCCGTTTACTGCCGGTGCATCCTGACAGCTTTCATTTGCTGGGATGTCACTGGCAGGAAGAGTTTTATGTGGATAGGTGCTTGCCAATGGGATGTTCCATATCTTGTGCATTATTTGAACGGTTCAGTTCGTTTCTCGAATGGGTGGTCCGGGACGTCGCGGGACTGAGTTCAATAATACACTATTTGGACGACTTTCTCTGCGTGGGCCCGCCGGCATCGGAAATCTGCAAGGTTTTGTTGGCTACGTTGGAGCATATCGCTGAGAAGTTTGGTGTTCCCTTAGCCTCGGATAAGACGGAAGGTCCGACGACGGTTTTGAGTTTTTTGGCCATCGTGTTAGACTCTGAGAAGATGGAATGTAGGCTGCCGGAGGAGAAATTGACTGCACTGCAGGCGGAGATACGGGGGATCATGGGATTACACAAGGTGCAGCTTAGACCATTGCAATCGCTTTTGGGTAAGTTAAACTTTGCGTGTCGCATCTTGCCAATGGGGAGGGTATTTTGCCGATGGCTGTCAGCAAGTACCGTGGGGGTCACATCCCCCAAGCACTATGTGCGCTTGGTAAAGGCCCATAGGGAGGACCTGGCGACATGGCACACGTTCCTGGCTAACTTCAATGGCAGGGCGCTGTGGATGTAGGGCCTTTTTCCAGGGTAAATGGAGTGCAGGGCCATGGCCGGAATCATGGAAGGAGGCAGGCCTCGTGAAGAACATGTTACTGTTGGAGCTGTTTCCGGTGGTCCTGGCAGTGGAATTGTGGGGGGAAGCATTTCGGAATTTAAAAGTTAGGTTCCACGGGGATAATTTGGGGGTGGTCCAGGTGATCAACAGGGTATCGGCGGCTTCGCCACCGGTAGTTAGATTGCTCAGGCACCTCGTATTACGCTGTATGCAGTTGAACGTGTTCATCTATGCTGTGCACCTCCCGGGAGTGGAGAACGTCATCGCTGATGCTCTGTCTCGCTTTCAGTGGGACAAGTTTCGGGAGTTGGCACTGGGGGCGGAACAGCAAGGGGTCCCGTGTCCGGAGTGGCTTTGGCGGATTGTCTTGGATGAGTAACAGGATGGATCAGACGGTCGGTGAGCGATACGACGTGGGCAGCGTATAACAGGGTGTGGGTCGAATGGGGAGCCCTGGTACAACAAGTCACAGATGAACGGGAAAAGCAGGACTTCCGTTTATTAGTATTGTACTTTGTGTCAAGGAATTTGGAGGCTGGGGTGTCAGCTGCAGGGTTAGACAAGAAGTTGGCTGGGTTGGCATTTTGGTTCAAGTTCAAGGGTTTGCCGGACATGACAAAAGATTTTTGGGTGATGCAGGCGATGAAGGATTATAGGCGGTCTCAGCCAAACAGGGACTCAAGGTGCCCGGTTTCATTTGAGCTCCTGGGAAGGTTAGTGGTGCAATTATCGGTTACGTGTTCATCAGAGTATGAGGTTACATTGTTTAGGGCAGCGTTTGCATTGGCATTTTTTGGGGCATTTAGGATTAGCGAATTGGTCCCTCCAAGAAAGCACATGGTGGGTTAGGAGTGGCGGAAGTGGTGTGTGAAGGGGATAGGATGTCCATACTGCTGCGGAAATCGAAAACAGATCAGTGGGGCAAGGGAAGGACGGTGCAGGTGTTCTCGCTGCCAGGATTACCCTTGTGCCCTATAGTATTGATGCGTGATTTCTTTTCAGTGCGCCCGGCAGTAGGGGGTTCTCTATTAATTCACCAGGATGGGTGGGCTCTCTCGCGCTTTCAATTTGTTGAAGTGTTCAAAAAATGTTTGGAGGCTCTGGGTTTGGGGGGCCAAAAGTTTTCCTCACACTTGTTTCGCATAGCGGCGGCCACGGAAGCAGTTAGGTGGGGGTTGGATGAGGCTGCAGTAAAACGAATCGGGAGGTGGGAATCTAGAAGGTTTAAATCTTATGTTTGTCCTCACCTTTTGATTGTTTAAGGGGGGTTTGAGGAGGGGTACCTGTGGAGAGTGTAATTCGTTTTTTCGGTAATTATTGATGGTTGGGGTTATTTTTCTTCTCTTCCTTTCTTATAGGAAGAACACAGGCACTGGTCTGGATAGTGGGCCACTTTTATGTTTGTTGGGGGGCTAGGAGTGGTGATGCTCGCACAGATTGAAGGCAACTCGGGTTCTCGAGGCAGGATGCTTATATAAGGTGGTTGGGGGTGCCAGGCATGTTGTGGGGCAGGGCGGTGTCCGAGGTACATAGATTTGCGTGCTGGGACAGGCCTCCGGACGTGTTAGTACTTCACGTGGGAGGTAATGACCTGGGCCGCAGGACTATGTTGGACTCAGTGAAGGACATAAAGTTCGATTTTTGGTAGCTCCACCTTGCCTTTCCACACATGATCATAGTGTGGTCTGACATGGTGGCCAGGACCTCTTGGAGAGGGGCGAGGTAGGTGGAGAAGATCAATAGGGCCAGACGGAAGGTTAACAAGGAAGTCAGCGGTTTTGTGGTCAGGGATGGAGGGCTGGCTATACGGCACTGGGATTTAGAGGTGGACACCTGGCGCTACCTGAAGAGAGATGGTGTACACCTGACTGATGTGGGAACTGACTGGATGGGATACAGCGAGCTTTGAGGGTGTGGCAGGGCACACAATGGTAAGGTTTTGCCCTTGTGCGCTGTGGCATGGTGTTGGTCTGTGCGGATGAAGGATTTACCCCAGATATGGAAGTTCGGGACCTATCGGTGTTATGGTACCCGTGGGTGGTGATACAGCTAACAGTAGTTTAGCCGATGTTGTTTATCAGTTGCACTGCGGACAGTGTTTTTGTCTCTGAGCCAGCATGTCAGCGTGAGGCCTATTATAGTTTTTGGTTCCGCAGTGCCGTTAAGGGATATGATGGTATGATTGGTGGGTTTTTCCTGCACAGACCAATGGGAGGAGTTTAATGAGGAAGTACCTTACTAAGTTTTCAGTTATGTTAATTTATGTTAATTATTTGATATTTTATAAATAAAGATAATTGGCTGCTACGGCCATATTTACTCCAGATTGGTGTGGTCTCATTTTCTGGGGTTATGTTAAGGGGACGTAGCAGTTAAAGGTAGGTTATGGTAGGATTTAGTAAGTAAGACACATCAGTTATACAATAGTCAGGGGATTTACCGCACTTTGGAGAGATTTTCACGAATTTTCTGTTGTATCTATAGGACTGTAAGGGAAAGAAAATCTGGCCAGTTGGACACAGATGGCAAAAACAGTGACGGGTTTTAACCATTCACTACTGTATCTGGAAAAAAAAGTTTGGCTTTAGATATGCTTTAAAGTGGTTGTAAACCCACGAAAAAAAAAAAAAACCTGCAAGACAAAGGCATAATGTAAACCCATGAAAAAAAAAGAGAAAAAAATAAAACCTGCAAGACAAAGGCATAATGCATTTTATGCCTAGTATGCATATTATACTAGCTCATTATGAAATACTTACCTTAGAACGAAGCCCCCGCAGCGGTCCCGGCCCACTGCTCTAGCCAGAGACACGTCTTCCAGAGTTATTTCCAGGTAGTGCGGGCTCCGGTGCTGTGATTGACCGGAGCCGCGATGACGTCACTCGAGCCGTCGGTAACTGCACATCAGCTGAAGAAACGGCCCACTCGGTCCGTTTCTTCAGTGATGGCATGTATGAGGAAATTCAGCTCTGAGCTCACTGCAGTGGGGGACAGAGTTGACCATATTGAATCTAAAATGGGGGAATACGCAACAACCATTAATGATTTGGTAGATGCACATGATGCAGCAGAAGAGGAACAAACATGGATCAAAGCAAAGTTAGCAGATTTGGAAGACAGGTCCAGAAGGAACAATATTAAAATAAGGGGCATACCAGAAACAGTACAACCTTCTAAATTACACTCCTATACCACTGCAATGCTTTCAACCCTAATGCTAGATATTCCTGCTATTGAGCTGTCCATAGAAGCACCACTGACAGGCAGTAACTACCAGGGGTCCAGGGCCCCCTGACAGGAGGATTACCACCACCATCCGGATAAGAAGGTTTTACGCCTGTTACCCCAGCAGGGGTGAGTGCATATACAAGATGGGCCATTGGAGGAAGGAGGGGAGCACTGAAAAGTCACCTTTATTTCCAGTGAAGAGTCACCTTTATTTCCAGTGGTGTTTTTTGCACAAGATTTTTTCACCTATGGACATTAATTAATTTATAATCTATTTATTTATTATTATTTTTTTTCGGTTGTATAATACTTTGGACATTCACTTTTTGATACTTTGGATATTTTTATATATTTTTTTATCATTATTTATTTTCCATATATATTTATTTCACATTTTTTCAATCTAAATACACAGGATTAATACTCAGTGGAGAGTTTATTCATTAATATTTTTTTGATGTTGTCTTTGGATAGTACTATATACAGACATCTTCTTGCACTGTTTTCACTTTATACACAAACATAATTTTTGATGAACTTTATCACCCTTATGCACATTGCACTTTTTATGTAGAGTTGTTTACATACACTTGTTTACATACACATATTTATTTCTATAGGTGTGGTTTGTCTACGAGTGCACCCACCATATACATTTTTATACAGCTTTTAGAACAGCTCCACCATCCCTTTGCAGATTTTTTCCTAATACATTGACTCCACCTTGGTGTAGTTCTTTAGGGAGGCTGCAGTTCACTTTCTTCAGCGCGGATATTTTAAATTATCAATAAAGCAGGGAAACCACTCACTCACAAATTGCAAGGACAACACTTTAAGACTAAAATAGCGCATCTTATTCACCCTGGGGGTGTTTGACCCCCAAAGTATCACGGATGCCTTTAGCAACTATTATGGATCTCTTTATAATTTAAAGCAAGACGACCTAATAGCACAACCCTCTCAAACAGACATAGAACATTTTTTGACAGATATCAAACTACCCCAACTTTCCCCTTTACAAATCCAGTAGTTAAACTCCCGCTTCTCTTTGACCGAATTGTTAAAAGTTATACACTCCCGAGCAACAAATCCCCAGGACCGGACGGACTTACAGGGGAATATTACAAGAACCTTAAAACAATCCTAGGGCCCTACTTCCTCAGGGTATACGATGTTGCGGCTGCCTATGCCTGCTTTCCACCCGAGATGTTGGAAGCGCTGATAGTAACCTAAAGATTTATGCCAAAATTATAGCATTAAGATTGGTGGACATTTTGCCCACCCTAATTGATCCATGTCAATTAGGATTTACAAAGGGCAGGCAAACGTCGGACGCCACCAGACGTCTAATAAATATAATCCACCTTGCCAAGAAAGAGCGGACACCTTCTCTGCTTCTAGTTTTGGATGCAGAGAAGGCGTTTGTGCACTGGCTTTACCTGACTAATGCTTTGGAGAAATTCAGCTTTACAGGCCATTTGCTTTCTGCAATTCTTTCCCTATATACTTCCCCATCGGCTTGAGTATATACATCAGGTATGTTGTCCAAACCCTTTGGGATTACAAACGACACCCGACAGGGATGTCCACTATCTCCCCTTATTTTTATTTCTTCTAATGGAACCATTAGCCGCCAGCATTAGACAAAAACCTGAAATACAGGGCTTTGTGATCAATAACCATAAACACGTCATAAGCCTGTTTGCTGACGACGTGATTCTAATGCTTACAAATCCGGTGTCTTCCCTGGATCATGTATCCTGTCTACTTCAAAGATATGGTATGGTGTTGTACTATAAGGTGTATCCCCATAAGAGGAACTGAACCTGCAAGCCAAATTCCCTTATGTATGGAACGACTATGAAATAACTTACCTAGGGATAAGTCTCACTTCCCAACCTGAACAGCTATTCAAAGGTAATTACCTCCTGCTTTAAATAAAATTAAAAGAAGGAATACAAACCTTAAGCAAACATGTATTATCAAGGTCAGGGAGGCTGGCAGCTTTCAAAATGCAACTTTTACCCCAATTACTGTATATATACCGAACAGTCCCTATACCCCGAAAATATTTTCACACCTTACAGACTATACTATCTAGATTTCTATGGGAAGGTAAAAAGGCTAGAAGTGCTTTTTCCAAGCTTACCAGGACAAAAAGAGCAGGAGGAGTAGGCTTACCAGTCCTCGCTGACTATCACTTAGCTGCAATACTGGCACCGATCAGAGGATGGTTCCCCAACCAATCCACACCACTATGGGGGCTCATTGAACAAGCTCAAATTCCAGGAGGTAGCTTACATGACTACATCCTAGATTACCCTTATCTTACATCCAAACCCACAAACTTCCCTCTCCCAGTCTTAGCAACTTTGAACTCTTGGAAAACTCTGGTGTTGTCCAAACCTCTATCAACCCCAACTATCCCCCTAGCGATACCCACAACCACAATAGCATTGACAATCCCTGAATTGAACTTGTACAGGTGGGAAACACAGGGAATAAAATGGGTTTCGGACCTATAGGCGGGCACAGTTATGCAGTGTCAATTAGGATTTACAAAGGGCAGGCAAACGTCGGACGCCACCAGACGTCTAATAAATATAATCCACCTTGCCAAGAAAGAGCGGACACCTTCTCTGCTTCTAGTTTTGGATGCAGAGAAGGCGTTTGTGCACTGGCTTTACCTGACTAATGCTTTGGAGAAATTCAGCTTTACAGGCCATTTGCTTTCTGCAATTCTTTCCCTATATACTTCCCCATCGGCTTGAGTATATACATCAGGTATGTTGTCCAAACCCTTTGGGATTACAAACGACACCCGACAGGGATGTCCACTATCTCCCCTTATTTTTATTTCTTCTAATGGAACCATTAGCCGCCAGCATTAGACAAAAACCTGAAATACAGGGCTTTGTGATCAATAACCATAAACACGTCATAAGCCTGTTTGCTGACGACGTGATTCTAATGCTTACAAATCCGGTGTCTTCCCTGGATCATGTATCCCGTCTACTTCAAAGATATGGTATGGTGTTGTACTATAAGGTGTATCCCCATAAGAGAAACTGAACCTGCAAGCCAAATTCCCTTATGTATGGAACGACTATGAAATAACTTACCTAGGGATAAGTCTCACTTCCCAACCTGAACAGCTATTCAAAGGTAATTACCTCCTGCTTTAAATAAAATTAAAAGAAGGAATACAAACCTTAAGCAAACATGTATTATCAAGGTCAGGGAGGCTGGCAGCTTTCAAAATGCAACTTTTACCCCAATTACTGTATATATACCGAACAGTCCCTATACCCCGAAAATATTTTCACACCTTACAGACTATACTATCTAGATTTCTATGGGAAGGTAAAAAGGCTAGAAGTGCTTTTTCCAAGCTTACCAGGACAAAAAGAGCAGGAGGAGTAGGCTTACCAGTCCTCGCTGACTATCACTTAGCTGCAATACTGGCACCGATCAGAGGATGGTTCCCCAACCAATCCACACCACTATGGGGGCTCATTGAACAAGCTCAAATTCCAGGAGGTAGCTTACATGACTACATCCTAGCTTACCCTTATCTTACATCCAAACCCACAAACTTCCCTCTCCCAGTCTTAGCAACTTTGAACTCTTGGAAAACTCTGGTGTTGTCCAAACCTCTATCAACCCCAACTATCCCCCTAGCGATACCCACAACCACAATAGCATTGACAATCCCTGAATTGAACTTGTACAGGTGGGAAACACAGGGAATAAAATGGGTTTCGGACCTATAGGCGGGCACAGTTATGCAGTAATTCGCAACGTTACAACTAGAGTACAGCCTACCAGCATCTGAACAATTTAATTATGTTCGTGTAGCATCCTACCTTAAAAGCAATAATACTATCAAATACAACCTATTTTGGCAGATCCACACATATCTTACTGCTAGAAAAAGTCGCAGAGGTGGCATTTCATTATTCTACAACTTCCTCAATGACAAGTCTATACTTGTGAAAACAAACTCTATGCTAGCCTGCGAAAGGGACTTTAATGCCTCCTTCATGGAAGAACAATGACACAAAGCTCTAGAACATACTCACTCAGCTACTAAATGCACCAATCTTTGGTAACTCTCCCACAAGGTCACACAAAGATGGTACCTGACGCCATATACGATCGCCAAATTTGATCCCTCCACACCACCTTTGTGTTGGAGGAATTGCACACAGCCAGGCACCATCTTTCATATACTGTGGACATGTGGGAGACTGGCAAAAATTTGATCCAGTAAATTCTCAATCCTCCGCCAAGTGACAGGCCTACCCATACAATACTCCCCTTCTCTAGCCCTTCTAAATATAGGTATTGAAGATATACCACCACCCCATAGAAAATTCACCACCCACCTATTTCTAGAGGCTAAATTAGTGATACTCAGACTATGGAGACCCCTAACCCCCCCCCCCCCCCCCACAGAAGTAGCAGAGGTCATTCGCACATTATCAATCCACTACACTTATGAAAGTATGCTAGCGACAATAGAGGGAAAATACGCAAATTTCCTCCCCCACTGGCAATTATGGAAAGAATTGTATAACGTTCACAAGGCACAACATGGCTAAAATAAATCTCATAAGCTACCGACCTGAGCTCATTAACATAAATCTTGATCATCTCCAGCGGAGTCCTGAGCAATGGTACCCTATTCAGGGTCCAAGTTCCTTCTTTTTTCTTTCTTAGTTTCTAAGTTTATTCCTTATTTATTTTATTTTGAGTTAGAGCTACAAGCTCTCGGTGAATGTTTGCTAATATAACAAGAACATGTTGAACCTAGTCTACAACAGGAGAAAATGATTGATTACATCAATGTTTCCTGACAGACTCCATGGCAGCAACGTGTGGGTTAGCCCCGCCTCCATAACTACCCAATAGGACCCCTCTCCCATAAATATTTGCTCTAGGCTGCTATCCATGTTCCTTTTTTGTCCTCCTCCATAGGACCAGGTGTTGGTTCTCCTACCTGAAGATGACTTCCCTACGATCAAAATCAGCCCAGTGCCAAGTCATGTTCCTGCGGCCATTATCTGCTATAAGTCCGGTGTGTGTGTCGGCTCCCTCGGCTAAGGTGATCTAGGTGGAGTGGTGAGTCTATATATTTGCATGGCAGTAGTGTTTGTTTGTTGTTTGTACCTCCTTTCCTTGTTTGAGCTTTTCTTGCATTCCAGCAGCCGCTCCCTCTCACTTCCGGGTTTCGGCGGGCGCTGTCGATGACGTCACTGGCACCACTTTTAAAAGCTGTAAGAAGCCTACAGAGCCCCGGGAATGATCGCGGGCTCTACGGCAACTTCCCGGGGCTACTAACTTGGTGATTCCAGGTAAGAACAAGCTCTAGTGTTTGAGGGTTGTTTCTTTGTCAGACAGCTGATGTGTAATCTATCCCTGCAGTTTCCTATTTTTGACACCATGGATTCCTCACTGCCCCCTAGTGGCCAGCCCGCTTGTAGCAGGTATGTCTGTAGTTTATGTTTTTCTGCCTATTCAAAGGGGAGAGGGGAGAGCATAGGGCACTAGCTGATTTCTGTCTATCTCTTTCTGTTTCTTCCTCACAGCCCTTCTAGGTCTGATCCACAACGTAGTTCCCATAGAGGAAGTGGATCCTCAAAATCACACCACCGGCAATCTTCCTCTAGGTCTAGCCATCGTAGGTCTCCTTCCAGATCAGAACAGCGCAGTAAAGATCTTCCAAACCCCCTTCATCTCACTCTAGCAAGAGACCAGAAAAATCATGCTGGGGGTGTAGGATACCTGTTCCAGTAGACAAATCTCTCTGATCACAGTTTTTTTAAAGCTGCAGATGGGAGGGATGGTGCATACCAGCGTCTGGAATCTATGGTGAGGCGGGTTGTGAAAGAATCTCTACAGAAAAGAGAGGCTCAACAGCCCAGTTATTTCGCATCAGACCCATTATCCAGTGGGAGAAGATTTAGTACACGAGACATGGGAATCTTCCCAGCAAAGTCGCCACTCTGCTCCTATCTCAGACAGCGAATCAGATCCAGAAGATCCAGGAATGGGGTTTGAATATGCTTTAGTTCCTTCCTTGGTAAAAGCAGTAAGAGAGGCTCTGAAGTGGGAAGACCCTGTTACTTCCCCCCCAAAACATAGAAAAATTTCCAAGCAGCTAAATAAGGAGCGCCAATTCTTTTCTTTTCTCTCTGAGATACTGAAGATACTGTCTCTTTTAAAGATCCTTTGGAAAGATGGATTGATTCTGATTTAAAAAGGATTTACCTGACAACAGGGATGGCATGCAAGCTAGGACTTGCTATAGCCACAGTATCCAAAGCCATGGAATCTTGGTCTGACAATGTTGATGAGTTCCTAAGAGGTATCTCCAGTGAAACGGGGAAAGATTCTCCTATCCAGGAGAGGAGGCTGGCATCAGCCTTTCTTGGGGAGGCTTCCATTGATGTCATCTGCCTGATGTCTCGGGTTATGTTGGTGGCTGTTTCAGCACGTTGTGCTTTATGGCTCCGTCCATGGTTGGCGGATCCGGCTTCCAAACAAGCTTGGTGCCTAATTCCCTTTGTTGGAACTTCTCTTTTTGGCAACAAGCTGGATAGTGCCATTACTCAGGTCTGGTTTTCTCCCTCAAGACCGACGCCTACCGAATCAGAAGCGCTCATGCCCAAGAAGACAAAACTCTGATCGCGCGAGGGAAGCTCGCAGTTACAGACCTGGTCAGGAATTTTCAAGGTCCTGGAAATCCAGGCAGTCCTCTTTCAAAAAAAAACACAAAAGGTTGCCTCTGGCAACCAGGATTCCACTAAGTCCTTTGGAGATTGGGCCCGCTCAGGCATGCCAGGTGGGGGCTCGTCTTCTCCGCTTCCGGCATGTCTGGGCGGCCTCAATCCGGAATTACTGGACCGTCAAGACGGTCTCCTCCGGTCACACTTGGGTTTTCAACTGTACCCCAAGACTCAGATTTATTCCTACAACTCTTCCAGGTTCAGAAGAGAAAAAGCAGGTCCTGTTAGCCTACGTGAACTGTTTCTTGGATCAAGGCGCAGCCATCCCTGTTCCAGAAGACGAACGAGGCAAAGGCATGTATTCTCCTCTGTTCATGATACAAAAGAAAAAGGCACATCTCATTTCAACTTCTTTATCCGGAAGGGAAAATTCAAGACATGTCTTTTGATGACGCCCTGGAGGAGGGGCGAAACGCGTCGACGTAATTTCCGGCCAAGGATCTAACCACTGACGCCACTTCCTGTTCCCGTGGAGCGCACGCTAAACCAGCTGCAACCGCGGAAGTATCTGAGAAGTTTGCCTTCCTTTATGCATCCTGTAAGTAGCGCAGAACGCGCATTTTAAAAATCCTTCTACAACACTTTAAAATTTGCTCTCTTCTATTATCGGTACAATATCTCCAAGAACATCACTGTGCCTTGTGTGCATGCATCGCTCCCTGGATCCTCTCATCCCACTGGCTTGTTTATTCAGCTCTGCTTTTGTGCCTACTTGCCGAACCACAGTTTGTCTGCATATCTGCCCTCTGCTTTGCTGCTCTGTCTGTCTGCTAGCCCGGTGAGTCTATTCCAAGAAGGAGCTCATATGTACATTTATTTTGGTTCTTGTTTTTTTGGGACAATAACTGGACTTACTCACATTCTTTTTTTTTTTTTTTTTTTTTTTTATATATTTTCTTACCACATTGATCACTTATTCAATTTTGGTATCTATGAAATAATTTTATGGTTATTATTCAATCATGTCACTTATGTAATAATTTATCACCTTCCTGCTCGGGAGGAGAGATTGGGAGCTGGAAATGAGAAGAGTGTACAGTTAGTGCACAGAAAAAGTAAACAAGGCTGTGACAGAGCCAACTACAGAAAGGTACTTTTACAAAGATAACCATGTGCAAGCTGGTAGTGCTTTGGGGAGGGCAGATGAGAGGTGTTGTGTTTTGAATGTATATGTGTGTGTGTGTGTGGGTTTGTGTGTGTGTGTGTGTGTGTGTGTGTGTGTGTGTGTGTGTGTGGTTTGTTTGTATGTATATGTGTGTGTGTGTGTAGGTAGGTTATAGCTGAGGAGAGGTGCAATAGTGAGATGTTAATAGATGAATGTACCTAGCGCTCTCTTGAACCCTGTGCATAACTTACTCCAGAACCCACCTTTCTGTATGTAACACTCTCCAGAGCCCTGCACTCTGTTCATAACGCACTCCAGAACCCCATAGGTGAGGCTGTACGGGTGAGGCTGCATGATGGACACAGGTGAGGCTGTATGTGTGAGGCTGCAATGATGGACACGGGTGAGGCTGCACGGGTGAGGCTGCAATGATGGACATGGGTGAGGCCGGAATGATGGACATGGGTGAGGCCGCAATGATGGACATGGGTGAGGCTGCAATGATGGACACTGGTGAGGCTGCATGGGTGAGGCTGCAATGATGGACACAGGTGAGGCTGCATGGGTGAGGCTGCGTTAGTGGGCACTGGTCACGCTGCGTTGATGGACATGTGTGAGGCTGCATTGATGGGCACGGGTGATAAAGTTGTTGTTAATATTTATTTGTGTAACTTAATTCTGCATAAGTGTCATTTCATGAGAATTTTTTGAGGTTGTATATAGGGGCGTGATTAGGGGCGGGGCATGGTAAGGGCGGGGCAACTGGTGGCGAGTAACCCTTAAGGCCTGGCTAGTAGCTCAGGACTTGAAATTTTGAGCCCTGTGCAATTCATGTGTCTCCCTTTCGGTCTAACAACGTCACCTCGGGTCTTTTCCAAGGTCCTATTATCTGTTGTTGCTCTTCTCCGGGTCAAAGGGGTTCGTCTCCACCACTATCTGGATGACCTACTTCTTGTAGCTCAAAAAAAAGACCAACTGTTAGTGCACAGGAGCTTAGTAATTTCCACCCTGCAGGAATTTGGGTGGCTCCTGAATTTAGAGAAGAGCCATCTAGAGCCAACACAATCCCTTGTGTTTCTAGGGGCTCACTTCAATACATTGGAAGGCACTATCTCCCTTCCAGAAGATAAGATTGGAGTGATTTGAGACAGAATACACGCAGCCCTCGCGTTGTCTCACCTCTCTGCTCTCCAATGCCTGAAAGTGATCGGCACGATGACAGCCACCATTCCTATGGTGAAATACACGGCCCTTCCAAAAAGGGTTCCTTCAACAATGGGATTCCTCCAGCCAAGTCCAGCACATACACCTTACTCCAACCATGAGAGAATCCCTCCTGTGGTGGCTTCAAGGGAAAAATCTGCGCAATTACCATTCAATCGTTCCCATCTCATGGGTCACGATAACATCAGATGCCAGCAATCGGGGCTGGGGCACTCACTGCCTTTTGGAAGTGAAGATTTTTCAGTAATGCTCAGGTTGGACAATACAAGCTTATGTAAGGAAGCAGGGCAGAACTCACAGCTGGTGCCTGATGCAGGAAGTGGAGTCAATAAAGAGCTGGGCTCAGAAGAACTTGTCCAACATTTTTGCAGTTTACATTCCAGGGATTCAGGATGTACAGGTGGGCTTCCTTTCTCGTGTTCAAATGAACAACATTGAGTGGTCTCTCCACAGAGAGGTGTTCGAGTGGCTTCTGACTCTCGGAGTGTTTTCAGAGGTCGATCTATTTGCTTCCCCATGCAATCACAAAATGCCCAAATACTATTCGAGGTTCAGAGACCCTCAGGCGTATGGGACAGAAGATCTCATGGATCAGTGGAGGTTTCGAAAAGCCTATGCCTTCGTGACCGGTGATTCTCCAATTTCTCTGGAGACTCAGAACAGAGAAGGTGGAAATCCTTTCTGGCCCAACAGGCCTTGGTTCCCTTTTCTGACACTCCTCAGTTATCAAGACCCAGTTCCCCTACCTTTCAGGCCAGATCTACTGTCCCAAGGCACAACGTTACACCTGTGTCCATCTTACCTACACCTCAGGGTTTGGTTCTTGAGAGGGGAAGGCTTGAAGCTCTAGGTTATCCTGAAGAAGCTATTCTGATCCTTCTTAGTTCCAGAAGGAAAAGTACCAATAGGGCATATGAACGCATATGGTCCAGATTCATTGATCACATGTCTTCCAGTCTGAATCCTTGTAACACCCCAGCAGTTCAAGATATCCTCAGTTTTCTACAATCAGGACTTGACCTGTCTCTGGCAGTCAGCTCACTGAGAGTGCAAGTATCAGCCATCTCGGCCTTCACAGGAGTTTCATGGGCAAATCATTCTCTGGTCCGTCGGTTCTTCAAAGGAGCCATCAGGCTTAGGCCTCAGAGGAAACCTAGGTTCCCCAAATGGGACCTCCCTCTTGTTTTGGACTTTCTCTCCAATCTCAGATCAGATCCTGACAATGCTCTGTCAACAAGAGATCTTACACTCAAGACTACTTTTCTGGTAGATGTGACGAAGTGTCCGAAATTAGAAATTTAGGTTCAAAAGAACCTTTCATGACCTTTTTTCCAGACAGAGCAGTGCTGATTCCTATGTTAGGGTCAAACCCTAAAGTGACCTCAGTCTTCCATGAGAACCAGGAGATTGTGCTTCCTACTTTTAGGTCAACAGATAATCAGGATATTCACCCTCTTGACGTAGGCCATACTCTGAAACAATACTTAGAAGTCAAGGCTCCATTCAATCAATCAGAATTTCTCTTTGTTCTTCTCCATGGTAAAAACAAAGGAATGTGGGCTTCGGTCAGAACAATCTCTTCTTGGATTGTGCAGACCATTCAAAGGGCATACAAAGCAAAGGGCTTGGCTCCTGCTGAGGCAGTGACGGCTCATTCGACTCGGAGTATCTCGACCTCTTGGGCAGCTTCTCGACATGTCGCTCCTGAAATCATCTGTAGAGCGGCCTCTTGGTCTTCTATCAACACTTTTGTGTCGCACTACTGTGTTGAACCAGCTGCTTTGTCATCCATTAATTTTGGTTTACAAGTATTGTCGGTTGACAATGTTAAATAAATTTTGGTTTCTTTGCTCAACATTTTGCCCACCTGGGTGTGTATGGCGAGTTATTTACCACACGTTGCTGCCATGGAGTCTGTCAGGAAAACTGAAAATTTATATAAAATACTTACAGTCATTTTCCTTTCCTGATAGAAGACATGGCAGCAGGAGTTCCCTTCCAAATGTCTGGAGTAGGCTAGTTACGGAACATGGATACCAGCCTAATGCATAGATTTATGGGAGAGGGGTCCTATTAGGTAGTTATGGAGTCGCGCTAACCCACACGTTGCTGCCACGGAGTCTATTAGGAAAGGAAAATTACAGTAAGTATTTAATATCAATTTCCGTTTTCTCAACCCCAGTCCTCAAGGTGCACCAACAGGTCATGTTTTAAGCCTTTCCACTATTTTGCACAGGTGATTTCATCAGTTTTAATAAGTAATTACCACCACCGTTTAATCTGAGGGAAAACATGATCTGTTGGGGCGCCTTGAGGACTGGAGTTGAGAAACAGTGGATTATATATTTCTTATATATAGATATAATGATGAAAGGGCCCTGTAGGTGCCATCCCTCCATCAGAGCACAGTAAGTTCCCAATGGGGTGCCTGGGGGAGTGCGACAGCACCTCTTGCACTACAAATATCCTTTGTTATATATACCAATGTTAACATTGATCTAATGCGGCGTACACACGGTCGGAATTTCCGATGGAAACAGTCCGATGGGAGCTTTTCATCGGATTTTCCGACCGTGTGTATGCCCAACGGTCTTTTTCTGTCGGAATTTTCGACGGACTTTAAATTGAGAACCTGTTCTCAATTTTTCCTACGGAAAACCTTTCTATTGGATCTTCCGATCGTGTGTATGCAATTCCGACACGCAAAATTCCGACGCATGCTCGGAAACAATTCGACGCATGCTCGGAAGCATTAAACTTCCCTTTTATAGTGCTGTCGAACGTGTTTTATGCCGCTGTGTTATTGACCGTCGGAATTTGGTGTGATCGTGTGTAGGCAACACAGCTTGAGCGGAATTCCGTCAGAATTCCGTCGGAAAAACCGTCAGAGTTTTTTCCGACGAGAATTCCGGTCGTGTGTACGCGGTATAAGAGTTTATTATCTTTGGTCATTTATGTCCACATCTGTAACGTTTAGTAATATATGGCAAATGTTGTTCACCTTTTGTACAATGACAAAACTGAATAAAAATTATTGACAAAAAAAAAAGAAAAAAGTATTCTGCTATACTTCTCTTTAAGCCCCCCATTCATACCAGTGCGATTTGTCATGCAGTTTGACAGTTCCAAATCGCATGACCAGTCACACTCCATGGTCAGGAATGGAGCCGTTCAAATTCGACTTATGTCGCAGCGACTTTGAAAAAGGTTCCGGCACTACATTTTGCCCATTTCATTGAGACTTGCATTGACTTCTGTTAAATGAATTAAATTTTGGGTGCAAATCACACTGATCTGCAGTTTTGAAATCATGCTGAGGTAGCACAATTTTAAAGCCGCACCAGTGTGAACCAGGGCTTAAAGAGACACCGTACTTATACAAATACACTGTTACTTAGCCCTGATGAAGTCTGGCATCTGGATGTAACAAGTATAGGGGGCGGAGCTTAGTTCATGATGTCCCCCCACTGCCATTTTGTTTACTGCTGAGTTTTGAGATCGGTACATGGAAGGATTTTCATTCTTATTGTGAAATGCTGTACATTGCACATGAAGCGGTACAGAGAGGCCATATAACATAGTACAGCAGAACACAATAAACTAGGTAATATACAGCAAAGGGTATGAATCAATTCCCCCTCTGTTGGGGTAAGTATCCAGCAAAATAGAAAGAGAGTAGTGAGCCTCAGGAGCAATTGTGGTGGCATTAATAGAGCAATTTCCTAGCATTAATGGGGAAAGGGTATCCTTCACCTGTCAAGGAGCTTATGAAAAAAATAACCAGCCGGAGGCCCTTCAGCGGGGGGCACCGACCAAAGCACTCGGAAGGGTAGGTAAGGATAGACATCGAGCAGGAATGTGAGTAGAGGAAAGAAGAGAAAAAAAAAGGAAGGGGGGGGGGGTTGGAAGAGCAAGGGGAGGAGGGGGGGGGGGGTGACTCTCATAAGAGCTGTCTAGCTCACCTCCCAACCCCTCCTCTATCCTCACCTTTCATGTTCACCACCTATAACCTAGGAGGTAGAGGTGAATAGAAGTTGAGTTTGAATTTCCGGTTCCCCGCAATAGCCCAGTGGATGGGTAAGTTAAAGCACATTTAACCTAATTTTATATCTAGAGGTCAAAGCAGGAGGTGAGCATTCAATCCTACCACGCAATAGAATACACGCATGTCAGAGTTGATGATTTATATGTAGAAGACAGATTTCACATTTGTCCCAGTGGTGATGGGAAGTACTATGTTTTATGTGGACTGTATATGTTTGTTTTGTACATTTTATTACTATTTATTGTGTGGTTCATCATTATTTGGGGTATTTTATGAAAGTTGCACTATAGTACACTATATTTATACAGCCTGTGCTTACAATTACACTGGATAAAATAACATTTAGATGTCCAATTCACTTCTAGTCTATTCACGTCTTCAAAAAGCCTAAATGAAGGAAAGCTGTTGGACCCCTGGCTTTTATTGGAATAAAGTTGTATCTTGACCTCTTAGCAGTGGTGCGGTGCTTCATTTTCCATTTTTGTTACATTACGATACAAGCCAAGGAGACTGGAGATGCTCTGGGGTATAAAAGCTGCCTTCCTGTGAACTAGATCATTTAAATCAGCCTCATTACTTTAACCACTTTAGCCCCGGACCATTTGGCTGGCCAAAGACCAGAGCACTTTTTGCGATTCGGCACTGTTTCGCTTTAACTGACAATTGCGCGGTCGTGGGACGTGGCTCCCAAACAAAGTTGGTGTCCTTTTTTTTCCCCACAAATAGAGCTTTCTTTTGGTGGTATTTGATAACCTCTGCCTTTTTTTATTTTTTGCACTATAAACAAAAATAGAGCGACAATTTTGAAAAAAAAATATAATTTTTTACTTTTTGCTATAATAAATATCCCCAAAAATATATAAAAAAAATGTCCTCAGTTTAGCCCGATACGTATTCTTCTACATATTTTTGGTAAAAAGTGCTTGTTTTTTGTTTTGCGCAAAAGTTATAGCGTCTACAAAATAGGGGTTTGTTTTATTGCATTTTTATTAATCATTTTTTTTACTAGTAATGGCGGCGATCTATGATTTTTATCGTGACTGCAACATTATGGCGGACACATCAGACAATTTTGACACATTTTTGGGACCATTGTCATTTTTACAGCGATCAGTGCTATAAAACAGCAGTGAAGGGGTTAACCACTAGCTGGCTAGGAAGGGGTTAAGTGTGTCCTAGGGAGTGATTCTAACTGTTAGGGGGCATGGTTACGAGTGACATGTCACTGATCATAGCTCCCGATCACAGGGAGCTATGATCAGTGACAGTGCCACTAGGCAGAACGGGGAGATGCTTGTTTACATTAGCATCTCCCCGTTCTTCCTCTCTGTGAGACGATCGCCGGTATCCCCTCACAGATCCTACTCACGGACCCCAGCGGCGTGCACGCGACCACACAGCGGCAAATTCAAAGAGACATACAGGTACGCCCATTTGCCCATCCGTGCCATTCTGCCAACGTATATGTACATGCGGCGGTCGGCAAGTGGTTAAAGTGATTGGAAAGCTTTGATATTTTTTTTAAATTAAAATAATAAACATGTCATACTTACCTGCTCTGTGCAATGTTTTTTTCACATACCAGCCCCGATCTTCCTCTTCTGGTGTCCTCCCACCAACACTGCTTGCTACTCCTCCTTAATGAGTGTCCCCATAGAAAGCCGCTTTCTATGGGGGCAATCATGTGGGCTGGCTCCTAAGCCGCTCTGTCTGTGTCTATTGACACAGACAGCACAGCTAGGCCCTGCCCCCCAGTCACATAATTTGATTGACAGCAGCGATAGCCAATGACTCCCACCCACTGCTTTCTTTTTTTCAAATTATTTATTTATTTATATCTTCCACAATACACACAGCAGTTAATTTGACCATACATAACATTAACTCTGTCACCTCTAAATTAAATGTATATAAACAACGTATTTCTCTTCTATTCAGGTTGGTGTAAATACATAACAATAAAGTATATGGTGAATACTTTCTGAATACCTATTTATCTTCAGGTGTATCAGGTCCTAACCTATTAAATAAACATCCCCACCCATATCCCCCCCAAAAAAAACTATTCCCCTAAAAACCAATATATGGGCACCCACCTGGAGGATAAAAGCATCTACTGATTTAATTTACAAAGAGGGCCTTCCCCTCCTCTGAAAATTTAAATGTATTCCACTGAGTCCAAGTTTCCAAATATAACTCATGCTTGTTTTGAGCTGAGAGGATCAGGTCCTCCATCTTATTTATCTCTTCCACTCTAATTAGCCAAGGAGCAACAGAGGGAGCCCTTAGATCTCTCCATTGCCGTGCAATACATGATTTTGCAGCATTAAAGAGATGTCGTAAGATTAATTTATTATATCTCTTTTCTGGTATGTGCGTAACATGTAATAAAAATAAAGCTGGATCCTCAGGTAAAACGTAATCAGTAAATATCTGTGATATACGGTGTACCTCCTTCCAAAAAAAATTCCAGTTTCGGACATGACCAGAAAATATGAAATAATGTCCCCTTATCTTCCACACATCTCCAACATTCATCTGGGATCAAAGGGGTGTATTTATGGAGTCTTGATGGTGTACAATACCAGTTCGTCAGTATTTTAAAGTTGGTTTTCTGGAAACATATAAAGAGCTATTTGCAGAAAGGCCTGCGGCACTCAGTAAATGTAGAGAGAAATGGAGCTCACTTGTTCCCAATCTCCAAGGTGATGACTGGGACGATATGTGGGATCACCCTTTTCAGGTCCTAGTATCGGCCCGTGACAGGTACATCCAATTTAAAATACTTCACAGGGTATATTATACCCCAGCGAGACTAGCCAGCATCTATGGTTTGAATGGCGCCACCTGCTGGCGTTGTAACGCGGCAGGGGCGGACTTCGATCATGTATTCTGGCAGTGTCCGTCCATACAGGTATTTTGGACAGGGGTCACAAAGACCATCCAGGAACTGATCCTGCTACCTGTCCCCATGACAATATCGGTATGTATGTTGGGCCTGGTGGAGGAGGTAGCACCACTTAGGGCACAAAGAACCATGATGTCTCTCACCTTATTTTATGCACGCAAAGCTATCCTTTTATGCTGGAAAAAACCTGAGGCCCCATCCTTGGCCTTCTGGAAAGGCATAGTGAATAGAGCACTACCCTTATATAAAGCCACCTACTTAAGTAGGGGGTGCCCCAAAAAATTTGAGAAGGTATGGCAGTGCTGGCTCTCTTCAGATGGTACTGTATGAGTTACTGCATGAGTAATGGGTTTAATATTATACGAAAGAAACATGCACTGCTTGAAATGATGAGACAGGCGGTATAGCTACTAGGTGATTGTGATTATTGTTTTACCCGAGCATGTACTGTAAAATGATTTGAGTAGCCCGGAGGGCACGTGATTGTGTTTACCCTCCTGTTATACTTGGGACATTGCACAACGGGGAGGGGGAATTCATGGGGGGTTCTGTTATTGTTGTTTATTGCTGTTTTAAAAACTGTGAATAAAAAGAATTTTCCAAAAAAAAAAAAAAAGTTGGTTTCCTGGACTCGTGTACATATAGATGATTTTAAGGCCATATTTATTATTTGTTTCTGTTGTGTCGGGGAGAAAGTTCTGTCTAATATCATTTCCCACTTCTTTATAAATGGGGAATATACCCCTCAACGGGAGTAATCAATAACTCATACATTTGGGAAAGTGTATGGGTTAGTGGGCCCCTCTCTTCACATAATTTTTCGAACTGAGTCAGCGGTCTTTGGAATCTGTCTGGGGGTGGAAGAGTGTTTACCACCCACTGCTTTCAATCTGCCCTGTGGGGAGGGAAAGAGCAGAGAGGGCCATTGCTCTCATGCACAGTTCTGGAGGATCAAGATCAGGCTCAGGTAAATATAAAGGGGTGTGAGGAAAGGATCCTGTGACACAGAAGGTTTTAAAAAAAAAAAAAAAAAAAAAAGCTTTAGGCTTTAAAACTACTTTAAGACAGCTTTACCAGTGAGACACTACTAACTCATGAACTCTTTGTCACTCACTACTGTTGTGGAAATTTGTATTAATGTATGTTGTCAGATGTCCCCCGGTGTCAGTTTTGCTGTAATGCTCTCATGTGAGCGTATTTGCACATACAGACGTTGGTGGAAGACCATTGGCTGCGGAAACCTTCCCATGGACATGGCAGATATGTTTGCTCTTTTAAGGATGTTTGTTTATGCCTCACCAAGGGACTGGCGACCGCATCTAAACTCATAAGTAAGCAGATCTGTGTACATGGGAACCATAGCATAACCATACAAAATTATGACCCACTGAGCCATGATAGAGTATGGCTTGCGTCATTGGTAGTAGTGGGAATGTGCACACGATCATGTTCAGAGCCACGTAAGTAGTGTTCAAATTGTGAGACACGCTGCACACGTCACTAGAGTATTTCTATTTGAATATATACATGTGTGTGATTGGTTCTTTTGAAAGAATACAAGTGTCTGATTGGCTGATTCTAAAGCAACCACCTTCCTTTGTAATTCCTGTTTTATAGTATAAATAAAAGGACCCTGGCTATTCTCTGGAGGATTCTGCTAAGCTCAAGGTGATACCAGCATCTGTGTCTGTGTTACTTGGAGAAATACAATCAAGCTTTCCCACCATTATATAAGAGAGCTGTTTTTGTGCTTTCAAGCGCAAAGAAATAATTTGCCCAGGAACCAGATCATTTTCATCAACATTCATTTAAGATAACAATACCAGTGAGATACTACTGACCTCTGAATCACTTATTATTGACTTCTGATTCCTGGGTCATTTACTACTGACCTCCGAACTCTGCCTCACTTATGACTGACTTCTGAACTCTGCATCACTTACAACCTTACCCCAGTACTCTGCATCATTTACTACTGACCATGGGCATCCGCAGAACTTTTTTCAGGGGGGTATCATTTTAGGGTCACCCATGCACCGCCCCTTTTTAACAATGTAATTATCACATTATTATGGTCAGAGTCTGCAGACGTATTACAATCCCTAGGATAAGTAATAGCCGCCGTCTCTTCTCCCTGACAGGAGAATGGGTGGGGCGAGCAGGGGAAACCTCTGATAGCCTGCAGCTCGCCTTTCTTCCGTCACAGCACCACCGAGTTTCCTGCTGGACTGAGCAGGGAAAAGAGCCCAAAGTCACACCACACTGATGGGGGGGGGCTTGACAGCACCTTAATGGTGTCACTCCACTGGTGGGTGGCACCCGGGTGCGGCACCTCAATAGAGACGCAACTGTGCTGAACTTAAGATCCGATCCCTGATTCCAGGGGGAGGGGCACTTGACCCCCCTTGCCCCTACCTGCGGACGCCCATGCTACTGACCCCTGAACTTTGCATCACTTGTTAACTCTGAACTTTGCTTCAGTTACTCATGACCCCTGAACCTCACTCCTAACCCTTGAACTCTGCACCACTTACTACTCACCCCTGAACTCTGTGTCACTTACTATGGACCCCTGAACACTGGATCGATTTTTTTTTTTTCAAATCTAATTTTTATGAAATTTTCTAAATTAGGGCAAGGCCCACAGAATACAATAGGAGCCATCAACAGCGGAGGTCACAGCATCCTTTATAGCATGGCACAGTAAGTAGTAATGTACATCAGAACAGTCAGTGTTCATATTGGAGATTTCGCAAGTGACTGTGTCTTCCTGTAACTGCATGGCTCTAGTGTGCTAAATACATACACATGTGTACCAAAAATAACGTGCAGCCCATATCCTAATTTCTAAAAACAATTATAGACAAGTTATAGTAAGTAAGGGGAAAGAAAGAAAAAGAGGAGAAAGAGAGAGAGAGAAGTGCTGGGGGAGGGAAGGGGGGAAGGGAAGGAAGGAGGTTTTACTGAGATTGTATTTATGGCTCAGGTCAGTCCTAATCTCCAGTCTTTTATCTAATTTTCATTTACTCGGGTCTCATAGAGGGCCTTGTCTTCTTATGAGAATATGAACATGTTCCAAAGATCCCAGGTGTTCTTGAAAGTTTCATGTCTGTCTTGTGCTGATAGTATCAGATCCTCCATCTTTTTAATCTCTTCCTCTTTCCGCAGCCAAAGTGCTGTGGACGATGGGTTTTGCTGTTTCCAGAGCAAGGGAATGCATGATTTCGCTGCAGGTGACGCAGCATAGACTTTTTATAGACTTTGGGAGATAGAGTTGATATGTGGAGTTGAAAAAATGTCGGGTCATTCGGGATCTGGAATTTTGTGAATTTTTGGGAGATGGTGCAAACCGCAGTCCAAAAAGCCGTCAGTCTAGGGCATGTCCAGAATATGTGCAGCGTCGTTCCCCTGTCCTCATTGCAACGCCAACACTGCTCAGAAGTGTCAGGGAAAATCATATGTAGGCGACTAGGTGTCAAGTACCACCTTGTCAGGATCTTATAGTTCATCTCTTGCATTTTAGTGCAAAGGGAGGACTTGAGAAAGAAACCGATCATATTCTGTTTTTGAGATGTAATGAAAGTACGGTTGAGATCTTTTTCCCATTTCGTAATGAACGACAGGCATGGTTGTTGTGGGGGGGGGGGGGGTATTCATAAGGGAATACATTTTGGAGAGGACGTGTGGGAGCGGTTCTGTCTCCGAGCAGTACTCTTCGAACGTGTTTAATGGTCTGGTGTAATCTTGGGGATTCGGTATAGTCTGAAGAAAATTATGTAACTGTGCCGCGTTCCAGAACGTGAGCTGGTAAGGGCCTGTGGCATCCATTAATTCCGAGATCGTGAGCCATCTGTCTCCTGTCACAAACTGGGAGGCGGTAACATAATCAGACGAGAGACCCGGAGGAAACCTGGGGTTATCTATATTTGGAGTAAGTGGTGATGTCTTAGTCATTAGGGAAGTTTGTAGGGTAGCATGGGAACATTGTCGCAGGGTGTTCCCTATCAAAGGGTGTGATTTCACTTCTGAGGGTAAGGAGTCTCCGCACCACAGTGCATTCTTTAGATGGATTTCGATTTCGTGTTGCTCAATTTGTGCCCATAGTTTAAATCTATGGTGGAGTCTCCAGTCAATAACCCTGCCTAGATGTATGGCCTGATAGTATCTCGTGATGTCGGGCAATGCGGGGTGCATGTTTTTTTATGTGCCCAAACAAAGCGGGTAAAGAGAGCTTGGACTTGTTTGAAATACGTAAGGGGTATCCTAATCAGGAGGGCCTGGAAGAGGTCTAAAAATGTTGGCAGTATACACATTTTTAATAAATTGCACCTCCCAAACCATGAATGTAGGCCTATGTATCTAATAACATCATGGTCTTTGCGAAATAACGGGGGGGGGGGGGGGGGGGGGGGGATTTATTCTCATATATGCGGGAGAGGTCAGGTGGGAAGTTTGTGCCTAGCTAAGTAAGGTGGAAGACATCCACTTAAACCAGAAGTTTGATTGTATCGTTGGGAGGATATGTGGTGGCAATTCTATCCCCATGGGTTCCGATTTGGAAAAGTTTATCTTTAAATTAGATAATTTTCCATAGGTTTCAAATTCTATAAGAAGATTCGGTAGGGACATCACTGGGTTAGTCAATGAAAAGAGCAGGTCATCTGCATAGGCCGAAATTTTGTGTTGCGTCTGCCCCACTGCTATTCCTTGTATGTCTGAATTCAATCTGATCGTGGATAGGAAGGGCTCTAGGGAGAGAGCAAATAGGAGGGGGGACAGAGGGCATCCCTGTCTCGTCCCGTTTGTTATGGGGAAAGAGTCGGAGAGGACTCCGTTTGCTTTTACCCGGATACCTCTGAGTACCGCAAACATAAATGTCCAGTTTACCCGGTCAAATGCCTTTTCGGCGTCTGTATTCAGGAATATACATGGGGTGTTTGTGGACCGTACAACATGTAACAGATCAGGAAACTTAGTGGTACTGTCTCTAGCTTCCCCTGACGGAATGAAGCCAACTTGGTCTAAATGTACAAGCTGTTTAAGGTGTTGTGCTAACCGGGTGGCCAGGATCTTGTTGTAATGTGTTAGTCAATTTATGTAGGATATTGTTTTACAGTTGAGTTGTCAAACCCAACTGAATTTAAACATAGCAAAGGGACAGCTGAAGACCCTTTGATGTGTAAATCTTATGCAAGTCCACCTAGGTGTGTGAGGAACATTCCAAAGGAAGTATTTATTGATGGTAATTAGACTTGAGGGGGTATTCAGAACCCCCCCCCCCCCCCCAGTGTCAGACCAGTATTTGAGAAGACATTCAGGCTGGCTTTCAGTCTAAGAAAAACTATCTCAGAGAAGGGTCTGTGATTATGAAGGCATAGGTCTAAGAGGAATATTCGTTGTCATGTACTCTGTTGGATTTTGTCATCTGTAAGACTGTTCTGTTTTGGAAGCTAATAAGTGCGCCTCTCTGGAGAATTGGGTTTGCTGCGGGAATAATACTTATTAATAACTACAAACCATCTACGAACTATATATTAGATCACTACATTGGTGCCGTTCAAGTGACCAGAAGAGCATTTTCAGGACTTAGTAACAGAAGTCGGTGATAACAATCCTGTGAGTTGGACAGAAGTCTGATGGAGACCCAAGACCTGTGCTGTGATTCTAATGTCTGGTTGTGACACAAGAGAGTCTGATCTACAAAATCAAACAAGTTTGGAACCCTAGAATTATTCTCTGCAGACTGGAAACAACAAAAAAAAAAGGACTGTATCGTGTACCAGAAGACCTGAGCTGGAAGCTGAAGGAGTAATTAATGCGGTAAGTAAAATATTTCCTTTTTTTTAAATTATTAATAATATAGTCAAAATGCTTACTCAGTGTGAAGTTAGTGTCAGTTCTGATAAAGTTAACAGATGGGTGTTAAAATGTATTAAGCATCATGGCGGTCCTTATGAAGTTCCAGAAAAATTTAAGCAGACGTGGACTATGATGAATGAATTTTTAGAGAAAACGGTTTTTGATAGCAAAATTTCAGAAAGTAAAAGAAAAGGTTGTATTGTACAGGGCTTGTTATCTTGCTTTTTAACAATGGAAAGTTCTTTGAAGGATAAGGTTGAGGAAATTACCCAGTTACAGAGTGCAGTTGATAATAGCAACAAGGTTTGTCAGAGGTTACAAAACCAATCAGAATCTGAGACAGTAAATTTAAAATTGCATGCAGTTACCATTGGGGAAGCTCTGCTTGAGAAATCTAAACGTTGTGATGAATTATCAGAGGAAAATGAGAGATTGAAATTAAGAATTATGGAATTAGAGAAGAGATCTCAGGAATGCAGATATGCATCGAATCTGCAGCAAAATAATTCAAACATTCTATCAAATGAAACAGAACCTCATATTAAATCTGATAATTCATTGCCAGCTGCACCCACTGTAACCACCACAGTTTATAACAATAATAATAATAATACAGGTGAAGTTCAGCTTGTAATGAAGCCTTTGAAACAAAAAGAATTAGATGCGATTCTTAAAGAAATAGGAATGATTCCCTGCCATGATTTAAACAGATTTTTAAAATGGTTTTGTGACTTGCAGAATGTCAGAGATATGTACAATCTCAACCCATCTGATTTAGAACGAGTTATACAACATTCTATAGGAAGTAGTCTTTGGATGAGAATTAAACAAGTATGTATTCAGCCTCTGAGGACACGGGACATATTACTGGAATTATTATGTGTTTTGTATGGTGTACGTTCTGATATTACTATTCATGGGAAGATCAAACAAATGCAAAGTGAATCTCCCTATGAATTGTCACACAGGATAGCAACTATTATGGAATTATTGGTCAGTAATAATCTTGCATTTGAGCATGGTGGCTTGTTACATATGAGTATATTTCTACATGCTTTGCATGAAGATATCAAACAAAATATTTTACTAGTTACCCCAAATCCTCATGATTTAGAAGACGTATTGTTGAGGACAGACCATTTATGGAGAAAGTCAAATGAGCAAGCTGTCAAAATTGATTTAGCCACATTGTTTAGGACAAATACTGAACATAAAGATCAAAAGATAATGTCTTATGATAACAAACAAAGAGGAGACACCAGGTCAAAAATAGGTGCTATTAATATGAAAAACAGAGCTGACCAAAATAATAATAAAAAAATGTCTAAGACCTGGATACCGTTTTCTCAGTTAAAACAGAAATATGACCACTTGAAGATTGAGTATGATAAGATGAAAATAGAACATTACACATTGTTGGAGCAGCTGAACAGAAATCCAGGCGTCATAAATGCAGATGTACATTTTCCAGATCTGTTTTTGAATGCAAATGACACTTCTCTAGCAGTGGGGGTGGATTAGTTTCAAACTGTATGTGTAAATAGTCCTTTGTTTTAACTTCAAACAATGTTTAAGGACCTTGCTAATTAGTTTTGTTGGAGAGTTTTTTTTTGTCTTTCAGATATATTAGAGATACTGCATGTGGATAGCAGAAGGACAGTCTGAAAATTGCTGGCTAGTGGGGGAGGCGCTGAATAAACAATATCATGGACTCTCTCAATATTCATCAACCAATGGACCCTTTTTTTTTGAACATTCATTTTTTTTTTCTCTTGTCACATCAAGCCCTATTTTTTATTTTTTAATTTTTCACCCTTTCCCATTTTTATTTTTTTATTTTATTGTGTTTTATTTCTTGAACTTTATCTTAAAACCAGAGCGAAACATTTAAACCTAAAATAATTTTCATGTTACATATTACATATTGCATATTGTTCAATATATTTGACATCTAAGGTGAGATGCTGCACAATGGCTTGGCATAGCATAAATTATAGTATGTTGGGTGGTTTTCCTAAATGTATAAGAGGGGTGAGTGAAATTCATCACTCCAGTCATGATTTGAAACTTTGTTGAATCAGTCGTTGATAATATGCTAAAGGCTATGACATATATGGATGAAAAAGACATAACTTTACTGGCAAGATTTTCCACTGCTGCTTTGTCTGGATAGAAGATCTGATAAACACTGATGTCAAGCTGATTCTATCTGAAAGTGGGGGATTATATATGGATATATGGATTAAAGAATGGTATATAGATTGGTATACCATTTAGGCGGAATTATGGACTGAACAAAAATTACAAAAGCAAATCGTGGCTGGCAATCAACAAATTCGGGTACTTGACAGGTACACAACAGGTCATCATTGCTCAAATAGGAAGATGTGAATTGTAAAATGCTTGCAAGATGGACTCATGGATGAAGTGCAAAGGAATAGTTTGCAGCACAGTTTTTTTCTGCCGTATCCAAACCTTTTGAACTTGAAAGTGAGTGCTGGTACATTGATGGTTCTTCTTACTAAAGATGGAAGTAGAATTTCAGGATTTGCTGGTGTTTGTGCAAAAGCATCTTTAAAAATGAAAACATTGAGCCTGGAGATGAGAATCCTGGATTTATGTGGATCGGCTCCCAGAGCATACCAAGTTTACTCTCAGTGAGAGATGTGATGAAGTCAGATCGAAGAATGGACTGTGACATCAGCTCAATTTTGTGCAATATTCAAGATCTTGATGTGATATAATAAGGCCTAACAGCTATATGGGCCACGGATGTTTACCGAATCCTTTTCCAGTCATGGTCGAAAGCTATATTATCTAATGACTGTTTCATGGGGATATTTTAGAGGCTGGTGAAGAGAGATGTAACCAGTTTCAACTTTATATTTTATATGAGCCATTGTAAAGCATCCAGTACCTCAAATCGTAATGATATGTTTGTTGCTTGATTTATGGGTCAGTTCTAGTAGTTAGAACGACCCAAGTGGGGGTATATGTTGTAATGTGTTAGTCAATTTATGTAGGATATTGTTTTTCAGTTGAGTTGCAAACCCAACTGAATTTAAACATATCAAAGGGACAGCTGAAGACCCTTTGATGTGTAAATCTTATGCAAGTTCACCTAGGTGTGTGAGGAACATTCCAAAGGAAGTATTTATTGATGGTAATTAGACTTGAGGGGGTATTCAGAACCCCCCCCCCCCCAGTGTCAGACCAGTATTTGAGAAGACATTCAGGCTGGCTTTCAGTCTAGAAAATATCTCAGAGAAGGGTCTGTGATTATGAAGGCACAAGTCTAGGGAAAATATTCCTTGTCATAGGTACTGTTGGATTTTGTCATCTGTAAGACTGTTCTGTTTTGGAAGCTAATGTGCGCCTCTCTGGAGAATTGGGTTTGCTGCGGGAATAATACTTATTAATAACTACAAACCATCTACGAACTATATATTAGATCACTACAGATCTTAGTGAAAAGCTTAAAGCGGAGGTTCACACAATAATTGAACCTTCCGCTTTTTGGAACCCTCCCCCCCCTCCGGTGTCACATTTGGCACCTTTCAGGGGGAGGGGGTGCAGATACTTGTCTAAGACAGGTATTTGCACCCACTTACGGGCATAGGCTCCCACTGGAGTCTACGCCTCTTCCCAACCCACCACGCTGTCTGAGGGCAGTTGAGAAGACGCAATATAGTCATCCATATCTGATTGGGATGATGTCGTCAGTGGTATGTTATACAGGTGGGAGTAAAAGCTTTTGAACTCTTAAGTAATGTGTGTGGGTAGGATTCTCTTTTGGCCACTAGTCGTGACGATGTGGGGGATGTAATTGGAGAGTTTGTGTTCTCTAACCATTCTCGCCAGTAGTTTTCCACATTTGTCTCCTGATTCATAACTTGCGGCAAAATTGTATGGCCGCCTTAGCTCTGTAGTGGAGCAGGTCAGTGATCTGTTTCTGTAGTATTGTTAAGTCAACCTCCGAAGAGTGTGAGGGGGCATGTTTGTGTCTAGATTCGGTGATGGTTAGTTTCTTAAATATGATTGATGAGGATTCCTCTTATAACCGTTTTGTGGACTTCCCACAGGATACCCGGATCACAGTCTGGTTGGTCGTTCTCTTGGAAATAAAGGTGTAGCGCTTTGGTCACGTCCGTCAATAAATCTGGGGTCTGTAAGAGACTTTCATTAAGTCGCCAAAATCGGTGTCTGGGTGATGAGGCGTCGGATAAAGTGTATGTTAGGAATATAGGTGCCTGGTCTGACCATGTCCTATTGCCTATTGATGTTGTACGGACGGCATGTAGCTGGGTGTGGGGAATTAGAAAGTAATCTATTCTGGTATATACCTTATGCATGGGAGAGTAGAAAGTGTAATCGCGCTCACCCAAGTGCTCCAGGCACCAGACATCTATCAATTGGGATTTGTGCAGTGTTTTAGCCAGGCGTTTGAGCTGGCTCGGCGGGATGGATGATTTGGCAGTCGATGTGTCCACCGAGGGAATCAGGGGGGCATTGAAGTCCCCACCTAAGATCAATTGTCCTCTGAATTCCTGAAGCTTTCCCAGAGCTTTCCCAGAGCTTCCTCCAGGAACGTGGCTTGTCTGTCATTGGGGGCGTATATTGTTGCTAATGTCACCTGGATGTTGGATCTAATGTATAACTCTGGCATTTCCAGGGGATCTTACTGGATATCAGTATGGAGGCTCCCTTGGATTTGGAAGTCAGGTTAGTAGAATGGTAAGTCACAAGATAGAATCTATTTCTCAGAAACGGGAGTTTGTCGTTTTTGAAATGTGTTTCTTGAATAAAGGCGATATCTGTGTGGGATCGCTTCAAGTCATCTAATAGCATGCGTCTTTTCTCTGGTGTATTGAGACCTTTCGCGTTAAGCGACATCACTTTAATACTGTCTAATGCCACGTCGTGGTAATAGGGGAGGGGGGAGGGAAGGCTTAGAAGACAAAGGTGGGAAGGGAAAAGTAGTTCAGTGGGGGGGAAAGGGATTGAGGAAAGAAAGAGGTAGATCAGAAGATAAGAATTGAGAGTGAGAGAACAAGGCTTAATACCCTGCGTTCCAATTCAGGTAATTTAACCGCATATAACTCTTGGGAGGCAATAAGTGCCCTCCAAGAGGATATGCTTTCCTATTTGGAAGAGGGGTAGGACCAGGCTCAAAAGGCGAGCCCCCAACCATCCCACCCACCCCAACAGATTCTTAAAAGTACATAACTATACTTCAACTCGAAGAAAAGTAGGTTGTAAGTTTCAACCTTATGTGTATAAAGATGCTGATCCCCAGGTCTCCAGCCACACACCTCTCCTTCTCCAGCTGGTTCGTTGCCCGTTCCAGCTCTTCTGTTAACCATGGAATCAGGTATCCCGCAGATTGGTATCTGTCCGTGAGTGGAAACCGGGCACAACATCACTTCCCCTAGTGAGGCAGACAGTTTATCACAGTATAAAGAATGCTTATTATTATTATAACAACACATAACTGGTATCAAAAGTGCACCCTGATAAAACCCACAGGTGTTTCTTTCTCCATTTCGTTCATCCTCCCACCTATTCTGCAGGACAGTAATGCTGGGCCCCCTCTAATGAGCATAGCCGACATGTCCACCCACAGAACAAGGGAAGGTAAACATCTCCACTCTACGGCCCCGGGGTGTCATTGTTATTGGATTGATGCATCTAAGGCTCAACTGCTGTGAACCCCCCTGTGAAGCATCTCATATATTAAGTCCAATATCCCTGAGAACGAGGGGGGAATATCACCCCTTCACTGGGCTGCAGTTCTGCTGATGAGTTTCTGGGATGGACGATATAGCCTCTGAGAAGTGTCGACAGCAGTGTCTCTCCCTGTCCAATGTCTTCACGAGTGGCATGGTGAGCGTGTCTATAAGCGCTCCTGCTTTCCAGGTCCCTCTATACAAATCAAGAGTCACCAGGATATCTGTGCTGGTTGTATAGGGAAGGGAGCCCCATGCGCTGTCGTGTATAGTGGGTAAGCCGACTTGAGGTGGCATTGGAGAAGGGAAAAGAGCTTTCAGGTCTCGTTCAGGGATAACAAATGAACCCGGTCCAATAGGAAGTCATTCCGGAGTTTATGGATAGTGGCTCAGCAGTCCACTCGGGGGGGGGGGCATTAAATGGAGCCGGACACTGTTCCAGATGAGGGGAGAGGTGTGGATAAAGGGGGGAGGTAAGCGGGTGGCAGGGTATTCAGGTTAAATGCCAGTTCAATGGTACTTAGGGTACAAGCAACTAGAGGGGGCAGCTGCACAAGGTGAAGGGGTTTCAAGACTCACGTGTACCCTCCAGTGATGGGACGGCGGCGGGTTCGCTGCTGTCTGGCCGGGAGGTCTCCCCTCTGCGTTGTAGGGTTTCCTCAGCCCGAAGGTCTTGGGAGGAGTGCTAGCCAGTTCGGAACCTCGTTCGGCTCCATTTCGAAGAAGGTAAAGAGGGCAGGCAAGGATTCAGGTGTGCGAAGGGTGAAAGATCTCTGGTCTTTATGGAACCTGACCAACAGTGGATATCCCCAACGATAAGTGGCATCTCTTCGCCGGGCGAGATCTAGCAGCGGCCTGAGCATGACCTGTCATTGCAGGGTAGTGCGTGAGAGGTCTGGGAGTATCTTGACAGCTACCCCATCGAACTCTGTCTCTCCTGCCTCCCAAGCTTTGCAGACGATGTGATCTTGGTGGACATATTGATGGAGACTGCAGATCACATTGCAGGGTCTTAATGGGTCAGTTGGTTTGGGGCCCAGCGTTCTGTACATCCTATCCAGCACCACCCTGTCCGGCAGTTCGACTCCCTCTATACTCCGTAAGATGGCAATAGCAGTATCTGACAGATCCTCAGCTCCCGTTGCTTCTGGAATGCCTCGGAGCCGCAGATTGTTTCTGCGGCTCTGGTCCTCCATATCTTCGGGATGTAGCTGTTGATTGACCAAGGCCTTCACATGCAACTCCAGAGTTCTTCTAGTGTCGAGACCCGTTGCTCCAATGTGGATAGGGAGGACTCCCCCGACGTGATTCTGGTGGTGAGTGCTTGTACCGCCGATCTCACTGCATTTAGTTCTTTTTGGTGGTCCCGATCAGTGCCACAATGTCCGCCATAGTGGAGAGCGCCTGTATCAGTGAATGGAGCTCCATGTCAGCCCTGTATGGCTGTGAGAAGGGCTGTGATGGTTCCCCAGGGGTGGGGTGGAAGTCCAGGGGAATGCCCAGAAACGCATCGGATCTGGATTCCTCTGTGTGAGAGGCCGGAGAGCTTCTTGTGGTCTCACTCCCCACTCTGTCGCCACGTGTAGCCGCCATCTTGAGCTCCTGTGAGGTCAGTTAGTGATAGCTGTAATAATCTCCTTATTTCGCCAGGTGGTGGGGCTGCGGGTGAAGATTTTGCAGGCTTGGTACTCTTCTTTAAAAAAAGACCCCAGATGACTACTTCTTAGTTGTACTCATGAGACGCTTTTGATGACCTTTTACCATGTGAGTACCATTTTACTACAATAAATAATATTTTTAAACGGTATCACGCTATGTGATTTTTTCTCCATCTGTTTCGCATGGCCTGTGGATACAGAGCCTCTGCCCTCACCAAGGAATATGATATTTTTTTTTTTGGAAAATTCTTTTTATTCACAGTTTTTTAACAGCAATAAACAACCATAACAGAAACCCACATAAATTCCCCCCTCCCCCCTCCCCGTTGTGCAATGTCCCAATTATAACAGGAATGTAAACACAATCACGTGCCCTCCGGGCTACTCAAATCATTTTACAGTACATGCTCAGGTAAAACAATAAACACAATCATCTAGTAGCTATACCGCCTGTCTCAAGGAATATGATATTTAACCTTTAACCCACTTGATGTCTGTGAATGTCCAAGTTAAGCCATTGACTGGATCCAGGATCAGCTGTACCCATCCAGTTTGCTGACCATTAAGCCTTTGAAGACTTGAGTGGTATATGCCCCTTCAAGTCATTGACATCCAGTAAGCCTCCTCTCTTATCCATGGTGGTGCCTTCAATCACATTGTCTCCATTTGGAATTTTACACCTGGGTTGCATGTTCCTGTCTGAGTTTTCTTTTGGATTATTCCTTACAATCTTGGACTTGACATATGCCTTTATTTTCTTTGTGACAATTGAATGCACTTTGTTATTTTTATGTGTTTATGGTTGTATATAGATTTTTACACTCCAGTTAGCACTTTCACTTAGTGATAATTTACTATTTGATCATCTTCATTGATAAACCACTTACCTGATAGAATATTAGCGCTACACATTTTTTATCTTGGTACTCTTCATTGTTGTCCTCTTCCTCGAGGAGTACATAATTTGTTAAATCAGGCTGGAAAGTTGGGGCGGATGGGAGATGGTCAGGAGCTCTGTTGAAACACGTCTCTATTCAGCCATGTCCAGACCACGGTCCCCCCACCCCCCCCCCCCGTCCCCCCCCCCCCCCCCCCCCCCCCCCCACCCCCCCCCCCCCCGTGTCAATTCTAACCCCAGTACTCTGCATTACTTACTGCTGATCCCTGAACTCTATGTCACTTACTACTGACCCCTTTTAAACTATAGCCAGCATTCAGCGCAATAAAAACCACACTATTTTTTTTGCAATGCCGATCCTTTTCCTCTGTCAGGAAGACCCAACATTTAATATTGCATACAGGCCCACTTCTTTCAGAAATTGCCTCTGCATTTGCTTCATCAGATGTCTCATAGACACTCCTCCTTTTTCAAAACGACTGTCATTTGTTTGTGTTGCCATTTGTGCCTCATTAGTGAGCAGAGAATAAATTCAGACTTGTTTAGTTACTATTCTGTAGCGGACTGATCTATCCCGCCAGGGAGTTGTCACTGCGGACCACCAATTATAGGTGGCAGAGGCATTCTCTGCCCCACAGCCATCCGCAGTCACTGAAAAATGTACTACCTTACTTCCCAACCAGGACCACTCACAAATTTTCAGTTGGGCTATCCGCGATGGCGCTTGTGAAGATGGTTCGCAAAACACACCTACAGCGACAGAGCAGGATCACTCACTGCTTTCCCCCATACCTAAACCCTCTCTGCTAGTAAAGATAAATGCTCCCTCCTACAAACCCTGCCTACTAGAGCAGACATTAACAAATTTCTCACACTGATGCACAGGTGGCCTCCGTACAACAGACTAAGTTTATGTCCAACACCAATGGCAGTTTGATGCTTTCAGACTGAAAATCGAAGATGGCGCAAACAGTTCCTGCTGAAATAATATCAGGGTACGAAGCATCCCCTAAAGTCACAATGTGCGCACATCTGTTAGCCATTCTTAACGTAGTCCTGAGAAAGCCCCAAACGGAGGTCTTGTAATTAAGCAGGTTGCATACTGGGGCCTAGAGTGGGATCTGCAGACTGGCTTTGCGATTTGCTCTGCAGACATTTCTATACCATTGAGACATGATATATCAGGCCCCTACTGCCTGGCTTACCACAGCTTAACTTACTGTGATTGTTTATTTTGTTATGAAAAAATAATCTTTACAACATGGTATTCTTCCCTGCCTTGCTATGTGGCACTCAAGCGGGCTTGATCCCAAGCTGCACTGAGTGTCCATTGAGCGGGGCCGAACCACAACGTGTGCGTCAATGGACACTCAGTGCGGCTCAGGATCAAGCCCGCTTGAGTGCCACATAACAAGCAGCTTGCTATAGGGGCACCCATAAGGGGGGGGGGGGGGGAGCCAGGAGTTCCAGCATGGGACCCGAGAATAGGAGGATCGGGGCTGCTCTGTCTAAAACTATTGCACTGGGCAGGTAAGAATACCATGTTTGTTTATTTTTTTTATGAAAAAATACTTTTTAATCACACTGTGTTAAGCCAGGCAGTAGGGGCCTGATATATCATGCCTCATTGATGGTATAAAAATGTCTGCAGAGCACATCGCAAGGCCAGTCTGTAGATCCCACTCTAGGCCCCAGTATGCAACCTGCCTGATTACAAGACCTTGGTATGGGGTTTTCTCCCCACTCCCATGCTGATTATCAGCAGCAGAAGCCAATGGTCAGTGATAAGGGAGCTGAGAAAGCCATTGCTCTTGGGCACAGCACTTGATCGAGATTGGGCTCAGGTACTGTAAGTATAAGTGGGGGCTTTGGGGAAGGGGAAGCTGAAAACAAACGTTTTTTTTTTACCTTAATGCAGAGAATGTGGTTGGATCTTCACACCGGTTACTCCTATTTGAACTAAGTATTATATGATAAATTGTTTGTTCTTCTGGTCTTGCTCCCTATTCAAGCCTTATTGTTATGTTGTTGACACTGAGACACCCACTCTGGGCATCGTTTAAGGATTATACTTTTATTGGATGTCTTATAACAGGGCTCAAAATTTCAAGTCCTGAGCTACTAGCCATGCCTTAAGGGTTACTCACCAACAGTTGCCCCGCCCAACCCCTACCATGCCCTGCCCCTATACACAACCTCAAAAAATTCTCATGAAATGACACTTAAGTGTTTTATGCAGACTTAAGTTACACAAATAAATATTAACAACAAATTTATCACCCGTGCCCATCAATGCAACCCCACACATGTCCATCAACGCAGCGTGACCAGTGCCCACTAACGCAGCCTCACCTGTGTCCATCATTGCAGCCTCACCAGTGTCCATCATTGCAGCCTCACCCATGTCCATCATTGCGGCCTCACCCGTGTCCATCATTGCAGTCTCACCAATGCAGCCTCACCTGTGTCCATTATTGCAGCCTCATCTGTGTCCATCATTGCAGCCTCACCCGTGCAGCCTCACCTGTGTCCATCATGCAGCCTCACCTGTGTCCATCATTGCAGCCTCACCTGTGCAACCTCACCCATGCAGCCTCACCTGTGTCTATCATTGCAGCCTCACCTGTGTCCATCATGCAGCCTCACCTGTGCAGCCTCACCTGTGTCCATCATGCAGCCTCACCTGTGTCCATTGTGCAGCCTCACCTGTGTCCATCGTGCAGCCTCACCTGTGTCCATCGTGCAGCCTCACCTGTGTCCATTGTGCAGTCTCACCTGTGTCCATTGTGCAGCCTCACCTGTGTCCATCGTGCAGCCTCACCTGTGTCCATCGTGCAGCCTCACACGTGCAGCCTCACCTGTGTCCATTGTGCAGCCTCACCTGTGTCCATCGTGCAGCCTCACCTGTGTCCATCGTGCAGCCTCACCTGTGTCCATCATGCAGCCTCACCTGTGTCCATCATGCAGCCTTACCCCATGCAGAAAGGGGGGCCGGATCATTATAGTGTGGAGTAGGGATGGGCCCGGTGCTCGATGCGAACCCACGTTCGCATCGAGCACCGGGCGTTCGCTCGCTCGGCGAGCCCAGAACTATTTTGGCCGCTCGCATCACGTTCGTGTGATGCGAGCGGCCCCGCAATGCATTGCGGCCGGCGCAGCCGGCGCAGTGCATTGCTGGCTGATGATTGGCCAAGCATGCACTGTGACCCCGCATGCTTGGCCAATCACAGCCCCGGAAACTCGAAGAGCCATAATTGGCTACAGGCAGGACGCCTGTAGCCAATTACAGCTCAGGGGCTTTAGTACACGCCCCCCCCCTATAAAAGGCCGCCACGCCGTCTGCGCCGGTCACATGCTGTTCCGGCGTAGATAGAGCAGGATAGATCTGTGACACTCTGCTGGATTTAGTTAGTTAGAGAGATTTACTTAGAGAGATTGAGTTAGATAAATTCATTTACAAAGATTGATTTAGAAAGAGGGGCTTGTAGTGTGTTCGTGGCAGGCAGGCAGAGCTCCTATATTTTGTTCCCAGAAGCACCTATAGGACTTGTAGTGTGTTCGTGGCAGGCAGGCAGAGCTCCTATATTTTGTTCCCAGAAGCACCTATAGGACTTGTAGTGTGTTCGTGGCAGGCAGGCAGAGCTCCTATATTTTGTTCCCAGAAGCACCTATAGGACTTGTAGTGTGTTCGTGGCAGGCAGGCAGAGCTCCTATATTTTGTTCCCAGAAGCACCTATAGGACTTGTAGTGTGTTCCTGGCAGGCAGGCAGAGCTCCTATATTTTGTTCCCAGAAGCACCTATAGGACTTGTAGTGTGTTCCTGGCAGGCAGGCAGAGCTCCTATATTTTGTTCCCAGAAGCACCTATAGGACTTGTAGTGTGTTCCTGACAGGCAGGCAGAGCTCCTATTTTTTGTTCCCAGAAGCACCTATAGGACTTGTAGTGTGTTCGTGGCAGGCAGGCAGAGCTCCTATATTTTCTTCCCAGAAGCACCTATAGGACTTGAAGTGTGTTAGTCCCATCACACAGAGATCATATATTTTGTTCCCAGAAGCACCTATAGGACTTGAAGTGTGTTAGTCCCATCACACAGACCTATATTTTCTTCCCAGAAGCACCTATAGGACTTGAAGTGTGTTAGTCCCATCACACAGAGATCATATATTTTGTTCCCAGAAGCACCTATAGGACTTGAAGTGTGTTAGTCCCATCACACAGAGATCATATATTTTCTTCCCAGAAGCACCTATAGGACTTGAAGTGTGTTAGTCCCATCACACAGAGATCATATATTTTGTTCCCAGAAGCACCTATAGGACTTGAAGTGTGTTAGTCCCATCACACAGACCTATATTTTCTTCCCAGAAGCACCTATAGGACTTGAAGTGTGTTAGTCCCATCACACAGAGTTCATATATTTTGTTCCCAGAAGCACCTATAGGACTTGAAGTGTGTTAGTCCCATCACACAGAGATCATATATTTTCTTCCAAGAAGCACCTATAGGACTTGAAGTGTGTTAGTCCCATCACACAGAGATCATATATTTTGTTCCCAGAAGCACCTATAGGACTTGAAGTGTGTTAGTCCCATCACACAGAGATCATATATTTTGTTCCCAGAAGCACCTATAGGACTTGAAGTGTGTTAGTCCCATCACACAGAGATCATATATTTTCTTCCAAGAAGCACCTATAGGACTTGAAGTGTGTTAGTCCCATCACACAGAGATCATATATTTTGTTCCCAGAAGCACCTATAGGACTTGAAGTGTGTTAGTCCCATCACACAGACCTATATTTTCTTCCCAGAAGCACCTATAGGACTTGAAGTGTGTTAGTCCCATCACACAGAGATCATATATTTTGTTCCCAGAAGCACCTATAGGACTTGAAGTGTGTTAGTCCCATCACACAGAGATCATATATTTTCTTCCCAGAAGCACCTATAGGACTTGAAGTGTGTTAGTCCCATCACACAGAGATCATATATTTTGTTCCCAGAAGCACCTATAGGACTTGAAGTGTGTTAGTCCCATCACACAGAGATCATATATTTTCTTCCCAGAAGCACCCATAGGACTTGAAGTGTGTTAGTCCCATCACACAGAGATCCTATATTTTGTTCCCAGAAGCACCTATAGGACTTGAAGTGTGTTAGTCCCATCACACAGACCTATATTTTCTTCCCAGAAGCACCCATAGGACTTGAAGTGTGTTAGTCCCATCACACAGAGATCCTATATTTTGTTCCCAGAAGCACCTATAGGACTTGAAGTGTGTTAGTCCCATCACACAGACCTATATTTTCTTCCCAGAAGCACCCATAGGACTTTAAGTGTGTTAGTCCCATCACACAGAGATCCTATATTTTGTTCCCAGAAGCACCTATAGGACTTGAAGTGTGTTAGTCCCATCACACAGACCTATATTTTCTTCCCAGAAGCACCCATAGGACTTGAAGTGTGTTAGTCCCATCACACAGAGATCCTATATTTTGTTCCCAGAAGCACCTATAGGACTTGAAGTGTGTTAGTCCCATCACACAGACCTATATTTTCTTCCCAGAAGCACCCATAGGACTTGAAGTGTGTTAGTCCCATCACACAGAGATCCTATATTTTGTTCCCAGAAGCACCTATAGGACTTGAAGTGTGTTAGTCCCATCACACAGAGATCATATATTTTGTTCCCAGAAGCACCTATAGGACTTGAAGTGTGTTAGTCCCATCACACAGAGATCATATATTTTGTTCCCAGAAGCACCCATAGGACTTGAAGTGTGTTAGTCCCATCACACAGAGATCATATATTTTGTTCCCAGAAGCACCTATAGGACTTGAAGTGTGTTAGTCCCATCACACAGAGATCATATATTTTCTTCCCAGAAGCACCCATAGGACTTGAAGTGTGTTAGTCCCATCACACAGAGATCCTATATTTTGTTCCCAGAAGCACCTATAGGACTTGAAGTGTGTTAGTCCCATCACACAGACCTATATTTTCTTCCCAGAAGCACCCATAGGACTTGAAGTGTGTTAGTCCCATCACACAGAGATCCTATATTTTGTTCCCAGAAGCACCTATAGGACTTGAAGTGTGTTAGTCCCATCACACAGACCTATATTTTCTTCCCAGAAGCACCCATAGGACTTTAAGTGTGTTAGTCCCATCACACAGAGATCCTATATTTTGTTCCCAGAAGCACCTATAGGACTTGAAGTGTGTTAGTCCCATCACACAGACCTATATTTTCTTCCCAGAAGCACCCATAGGACTTGAAGTGTGTTAGTCCCATCACACAGAGATCCTATATTTTGTTCCCAGAAGCACCTATAGGACTTGAAGTGTGTTAGTCCCATCACACAGACCTATATTTTCTTCCCAGAAGCACCCATAGGACTTGAAGTGTGTTAGTCCCATCACACAGAGATCCTATATTTTGTTCCCAGAAGCACCTATAGGACTTGAAGTGTGTTAGTCCCATCACACAGACCTATATTTTCTTCCCAGAAGCACCTATAGGACTTCTAGTGTGTTAGTGGCATCACACAGAGCTCCTCTATTTTCTTCTCAGCAGCACCCACAGGACTTCTAGTGTGTTAGTGGCATCACACAGAGCTCCTCTATTTTCTTTGCAGAAGCACCCACAGGACTTCTAGTGTGTTAGTGGCATCACACAGAGCTCCTCTATTTTCTTTGCAGAAGCACCCATAGGACTTCTAGTGTGTTAGTGGCATCACACAGAGCTCCTATATTTTCTTCTCAGCAGCACCCACAGGACTTCTAGTGTGTTAGTGGCATCACACAGAGCTCCTCTATTTTCTTTGCAGAAGCACCCATAGGACTTCTAGTGTGTTAGTGGCATCACACAGAGCTCCTATATTTTCTTCTCAGCAGCACCCACAGGACTTCTAGTGTGTTAGTGGCATCACACAGAGCTCCTCTATTTTCTTTGCAGAAGCACCCATAGGACTTCTAGTGTGTTAGTGGCATCACACAGAGCTCCTATATTTTCTTCTCAGCAGCACCCACAGGACTTCTAGTGTGTTAGTGGCATCACACAGAGCTCCTCTATTTTCTTTGCAGAAGCACCCATAGGACTTCTAGTGTGTTAGTGGCATCACACAGAGCTCCTATATTTTCTTCTCAGCAGCACCCACAGGACTTCTAGTGTGTTAGTGGCATCACACAGAGCTCCTCTATTTTCTTTGCAGAAGCACCCACAGGACTTCTAGTGTGTTAGTGGCATCACACAGAGCTCCTCTATTTTCTTTGCAGAAGCACCCATAGGACTTCTAGTGTGTTAGTGGCATCACACAGAGCTCCTATATTTTCTTCTCAGCAGCACCCACAGGACTTCTAGTGTGTTAGTGGCATCACACAGAGCTCCTCTATTTTCTTTGCAGAAGCACCCACAGGACTTCTAGTGTGTTAGTGGCATCACACAGAGCTCCTCTATTTTCTTTGCAGAAGCACCCATAGGACTTCTAGTGTGTTAGTGGCATCACACAGAGCTCCTATATTTTCTTCTCAGCAGCACCCACAGGACTTCTAGTGTGTTAGTGGCATCACACAGAGCTCCTCTATTTTCTTTGCAGAAGCACCCACAGGACTTCTAGTGTGTTAGTGGCATCACACAGAGCTCCTCTATTTTCTTTGCAGAAGCACCCATAGGACTTCTAGTGTGTTAGTGGCATCACACAGAGCTCCTATATTTTCTTCTCAGCAGCACCCATAGGACTTCTAGTGTGTTAGTGGCATCACACAGAGCTCCTCTATTTTCTTTGCAGAAGCACCCATAGGACTTCTAGTGTGTTAGTGGCATCACACAGAGCTCCTATATATTCTTCTCAGCAGCACCCACAGGACTACCGACTACAATGGCTGGAAGACCGCCAAGGGGAGGCAGAGCGTGCAGAGCCAAGAACACAGGGCAGGCAGGCTCTGTTTCTAGTGGACGTGGCCGTGGACGTGGTCGTGCATCGTCATCAGCACGTGGCCATGGGACACGCGCGTCTTTGTTTTCGGCAGCTGGACATGTGGAGCCGCATCATGCTGAAGGCTTGGTAGAATGGATGACCAAGCCCTCCTCATCCTCCTCATCCTCTCTCACCCAGGCTCAGGGTACTGGCAGAGCATCATCAGCCACCCCTTCCCTAGACCCACCATGTCCTCCTGAGGAGTCCCCCGAACTCTTTGAGCACAGTGTTGGGTACATGCTCCAGGAGGATGCCCAACGATTCGAAGGCTCGGATGATGATACCCAGCTTGAGGAATCTGGCAGTACTGTTCCACCAGCTGCAGCTTACTGCCAGGTTTGCTCTAGTGGTGAAGAGGGAGGGGATGATGAGGTCACTGACTCCACGTGGGTGCCTGAAGGGAGAGAGGATGAGGAGGAGGACGAGGAGGAGGAGGATGCAGCGTCACATGTCCAACGAGGCAGGATGCCCCCTGGAGGCCAGGTAGAGGCCAGCACAGCAACTGTACAACACCGCAGAGCTCCGCCTGTGCAGGGCGCTGCCTCTGCACGTTATCAGAAAAGTTCTTTGGTGTGGGCCTTTTTTGAGACGAGTGCATCAGATCGCACCACTGCTATTTGCAATATTTGTCTCAAGCGTATCTCGCGTGGCCAAAACATCAGCCGCTTGGGCACCACAAGCATGACCAGACATATGGCGACCTGCCATGCAGCTCGTTGGCAGGCACACATAAAAGACCCACACCAAAGAACTAAGCGGACCTCTCCTTGCTCCTCCTCAGCTGGGATCTCCATCCCCACTACACCTTCAGTCCTCTCTGAAAGCTGCTCTGAGAGGACTGAAGGTGTAGAATTAGGTGTGTCACAACCAAGTACTTGCAGTACACCGACGTCCGATTGCAGCAGGCAAATTTCCCTGCCCCAGCTGCTGGACCGTAGAAAGAAGTACACTCCCAGCCATCCACATGCCCAGCGGTTGAATGCTAGCCTGGCTAAATTGCTAGCACTTCAACTGCTGCCTTTTCAGTTGGTAGACTCGGCCCCCTTCCGTGAGTTTGTTCAATGTGCGGTTCCTCAGTGGCAGGTTCCCAAACGCCACTTTTTCTCACGGAAGGCGATTCCGTCTCTCTACCGGCATGTGGAGGGCAATGTCCATGCCTCGCTGGACAGGGCGGTCAGCGGTAAGGTGCATATTACCGCTGACTCATGGTCCAGCAGGCATGGACAGGGACGGTACCTTTCTTTCACGGCCCATTGGGTCACTCTATTGGCAGCTGGGAGGGATGCAGGACAAGGTGCAGTAGTGTTGGAGGTTGTTCCGCCACCACGCCTCCAAAACGCTACTACTGCTACTGGTTGTGACACACCTCTCTCCTCCACCCCCTCCTCTTCTTCTTCCTCCAGTGCTCTGTCCTTGGAACCAGCGGTGCTCCGTAGGCGTACAAGGGGCTACGCAAGTACGCAGGCAAAAAGATGCCATGCCGTGCTTGCGCTGGTGTGTTTGGGGGACAGGAGCCACACTGGGCCAGAGGTTCTGGCAGCTCTGCAGGGGCAGGCCGAGAGGTGGTTGACGCCACGTCAGCTTAAGCCAGGAATGGTCGTTTCTGACAATGGCACCAACCTCCTCTCCGCCCTGCGACAGGGGCAGCTCACCCATGTGCCCTGCATGGCTCACGTCCTCAACCTGGTGGTGCAGCGGTTCTTGGGCAGGTTCCCAGGCTTACAGGATGTCCTGAGGCAGGCCAGGAAAGTCTGTGTGCATTTCCGCCGATCTTATAATGCCAGTGCTCGGCTGACTGAGCTGCAAAAGGAGCTGAACCTGCCCAAGAACCGCCTAATATGTGACATGCCCACCAGGTGGAACTCAACGTTGGCCATGCTGCAGCGACTGCACACGCAGCAGAGGGCCATCAATGAGTACCTTTGCGACTATGGCACCAGGACAGGGTCAGGGGAGCTTGGTTTTTTTTCCCCACGTCAGTGGAGCATGATCAGGGATGCATGCACTGTCCTCTCACCATTTGAGGAGGCCACGAGGATGGTGAGCAGTGACAGTGCATGCATCAGTGACACTGTCCCTCTTGTCCACCTGTTGGAGCATACGCTGCATGGGATAATGGACAGGGCACTTGAGGCAGAACAGAGGCAGGAAGAGGAGGACTTCCTTGCCTCTCAAGGCCCCCTTTATCCGGACAGTGTTCCTTCTGTCCCACCCATCACACAGGAAGAGGATGAGGAGGAGGAGGAGGAGGAGGAGGAGGAGGATTGTGTGAGCATGGAGGTGGAGCCTGGCACTCAGCATCAGCAGCAGCAGTCTTTTAGGGATGATGTACAGTCCCAACAAACCAGTGGACTTGTACGTGGCTGGGAGGAGGTGGCTGGCGATCATGTCATCCTCAGTGACCCAGAAGACTCCGGACCGAATGCCTCAGCTAACCTACGCTGCATGGCCTCCCTGATCCTGCAAAGCCTGCGGAAGGATCCTCGTGTTCTTCGGATCAAGGAGAGGGACCATTACTGGCTGGCCACTCTCCTTGATCCGCGGTACAAGGGTAAGGTTGCGGACCTTATCTTGCCGTCGCAGAGGATGAGACATCTCAGGGAGGCCTTGCAGAAAGGTCTGTGCAACGCGTTCCCAGAAACTGGGAGGCTACAAACTCCTGGTCCTGGGCGACGAGTTGCTGAGGCTTCGGTCAGTAGCAGAAGGAGCGGTGGGGAAGGTGGACGTCTGACCGATGCGTTCAGACAATTTTTTAGTCCGCAGCCCCAAGGTATGATCGGTTCCAGCAACCATCGCCAGCGTCTGATATACATGGTGCAGGAATACCTTGGGGCAAGGTCAGACTTGGACACCTTTCCCACCGAAAATCCTCTGGCTTACTGGGTCCTGAGGATGGATCACTGGCCAGAGCTTGCACAGTATGCAATTGAGCTACTGGCCTGTCCTGCCTCCAGCGTTCTTTCCGAACGCACATTCAGTGCTGCTGGAGGATTTGTCACCGATCATAGGGTGCGCCTGTCCACCGCCTTCATCAAAATGAATCAGTCTTGGATCACCACCAGCTACCAGGCACCTGAGGCGGATATAACCGAATAATTTTTAATATCACATCCCTTCAAGACTGCCTATGCTGATGCTGAGTGACTGTCCTCTTATGTTCACTGACTATCCTCTTCCTCCTCCTCAATGATCCATGCCACCACACCAGTGCCTAAGGCACAATTTTTCAGCCCCTGTTTAACAGGGGCGTGTACATACAATTTTTTATAAAAAATGCTTCGCAACACGTGTGACTGCTGTGCTCCAAGTACAGTATCTGTGAGGGGTTGCAGTGTTGTGGCACCAGCACCAGTGCCTAAGGCACAATTTTTCAGCCCCTGTTTAACAGGGGCGTGTACTTACAATTTTTTAAAAAAATGCTTCGCAACACGTGTGACTGCTGTGCTCCAAGTACAGTATCTGTGAGGGGTTGCAGTGTTGTGGCACCAGCACCAGTGCCTAAGGCACAATTTTTCAGCCCCTGTTTAACAGGGGCGGGTAATTACAATTTTTTTAAAAAATGCTTCGCAACACGTGTGACTGCTGTGCTCCAAGTACAGTATCTATGAGGGGTTGCAGTGTTGTGGCACCAGCACCAGTGCCTAAGGCACAATTTTTCAGCCCCTGTTTAACAGGGGCGGGTAATTACAATTTTTTAAAAAAAATGCTTCGCAACACGTGTGACTGCTGTGCTCCAAGTACAGTATCTGTGAGGGGTTGCAGTGTTGTGGCACCAGCACCAGTGCCTAAGGCACAATTTTTCAGCCCCTGTTTAACAGGGGCGGGTAATTACAATTTTTTAAAAAAATGCTTCGCAACACGTGTGACTGCTGTGCTCCAAGTACAGTATCTGTGAGGGGTTGCAGTGTTGTGGCACCAGCACCAGTGCCTAAGGCACAATTTTTCAGCCCCTGTTTAACAGGGGCGGGTAATTACAATTTTTTAAAAAAATGCTTCGCAACACGTGTGACTGCTGTGCTCCAAGTACAGTATCTGTGAGGGGTTGCAGTGTTGTGGCACCAGCACCAGTGCCTAAGGCACAATTTTTCAGCCCCTGTTTAACAGGGGCGGGTAATTACAATTTTTTAAAAAAATGCTTTGCAACACGTGTGACTGCTGTGCTCCAAGTACAGTATCTGTGAGGGGTTGCAGTGTTGTGGCACCAGCACCAGTGCCTAAGGCACAATTTTTCAGCCCCTGTTTTAACAGGGGCGGGTAATTACAATTTTTAAAAAAAATGCTTTGCAACACGTGTGACTGGTGTGCTCCAAGTACAGTATCTGTGAGGGGTTGCAGTGTTGTGGCACCAGCACCAGTGCCTAAGGCACAATTTTTCAGCCCCTGTTTAACAGGGGCGGGTAATTACAATTTTTTTAAAAAAATGCTTCGCAACACGTGTGACTGGTGTGCTCCAAGTACAGTATCTGTGAGGGGTTGCAGTGTTGTGGCACCAGCACCAGTGCCTAAGGCACAATTTTTCAGCCCCTGTTTAACAGGGGCGGGTAATTACAAATCTTGATCTAATAGTTCACAGCAGGGCCCATTCCTGCGCCCACCAAGAGTAACTATGAGGGCCTACAGTCTTGTGGCAACACCGTCCACCACCACCGCCAAAGGCCCAATTTTTCTGCCCTGTTCATCAGGTGCTTGCAATTACAAATCTTGATCTAATAACTCACAGCAGGGCCCATTCCTGCGCCCACCAAGAGTAACTATGAGGGCCTACAGTCTTGTGGCAACACCGTCCACCACCACCGCCAAAGGCCCAATTTTTCTGCCCTGTTCATCAGGTGCTTGCAATTACAAATCTTGATCTAATAACTCACAGCAGGGCCCATTCCTGCGCCCACCAAGAGTAACTATGAGGGCCTACAGTCTTGTGGCAACACCGTCCACCACCACCGCCAAAGGCCCAATTTTTCTGCCCTGTTCATCAGGTGCTTGCAATTACAAATCTTGATCTAATAACTCACAGCAGGGCCCATTCCTGCGCCCACCAAGAGTAACTGTGAGAGCTTACAGTCTTGTGGCAACACCGTCCACCACCACCACCACCACCCCCAATTTTTCTGCCCTGTTCAACAGGTGCATGCAATTACAAATCTTGATCTATTAACTCACAGCAGGGCCCATTCCTGTGCCCACCAGTCTTGTGGCTACACCAACATCTAATAGGGCAAATTTCTGCAGAGTATATACGCCAGGCCCCTACTTTCAAACATCCAACTTACAAACGACTCCTACTTGCAAATGGAAAGAGAAAACAGGAAGTGAGAGGAAATCTACCCCTAGGAAGGGAAATTCTATCCTGTTAGATTTAATTTGGGAAAAAGGTATCTCCTCTCTACTGATACTTTATCACCAATCCTTGTTTCAATTAAAACCCCACTTTTTCCAAAAACATTTGTCATTGGGACGGAAAGTTAGGTGACATGTTCTGAACAGATGTGCAAAGACAGCAAATGTTACAGGGGTGATAACCCCTCCCTATGTTCTCCAAAAAGCTTAAAAATAGATTTTTTTGGGATGGAGCTACACTTCATAATGTACCTGTTCAGATTCTACTTAAGAACAAACCTAAAGCCGCAAGTGTTTTTAAATGGCTTCTTTTTTTCCTTTACAAATGTCATTTTGTGCAAGGACAGTTCTAAACACGGGAAACACATGCCACTTCACAGGCATACTTTAGACACCCCCCAGGTACCATATTTAAAGGAAAATTTCACTTTTTTTTTTTCACTTTATGCATCATTAAAATGACTGCTCCCGAAAAAACGTTAGTTTTTAAAAGTTCTTTTTGCATTGATATATGTCCCCTGGGGCAGGACCCGGGTCCCCAAACCTGTTTTATGACATTAACATGCATATTGGCCGTTGTAATTAGCACTTTTGATTTCGAACGTTCGCGTCCATTATAACGTATAGGGTTCGAAAATTCGCGCGAACTTTCGGTCGGTTCGAAGGTTCTGGTGCGAACCGAACCCGGGGGTGTTCGGCTCATCCCTAGTGTGGAGGAAGAGGAGAGCCGGCTTGTTCACAGAGCGGGGTTTGCCCACTGTATCAGCTTACATTACATTTGCAGTCTACACGCCGTCACACACAGCCCCCCCCCCCTGACCCCGCACCTGTGACAGACAGAACGCCGGTCCAACAACCTCTCTGTTCCTCCACACTCCTTTTCTCTGGGAGAACGGCTCCCATTCATCCCTGCCTGATGGCGGTGCTCGCCCCCCCACTCCCAGGCAGCCCAGCTCCTCGCCAGACCTCATTTTCCACTCGAAAAATGCGAGTGGAAAATTTGAGGGCTGTCTTATAATACATTGTACATGTGCTTAGACTATAGTGACCATGATTCCTTGCTAAGCACCATATACTTATCTTTTGGATCAAACAGAGCTCCTCCTCCTCAACTCACATACTCCACCTAGCTTTCACCTCCTGAAACCTAAGGTTATGGTGCAAGGTATGAGTTAAGTACATCACCTTAGTCATCATCCCCAGTCTTGAGGAGGGAGACACACTGTAGGAGGTAAAGATTGTTTTTTGCGGGATGTTCAATACAGTCGTTATACTGTCGGAAAGAGTTCAGCCTCCCTTGTCCTGCCCTACTAGACTTGCCACTGAGAGTGAGCTGGCAACCACAAACAGCTGAGAGGTGAGGAAGGGACAAAATGTTGATAGAGGGGCCAATGTACCATTTGGTTCCAAACTCTTGGTATAATCCACAAGTAATGAAAAGGTTCATGACTATAGGTGGGACCTGCCTCAGAGACCTGTCACGCCATTCCTAGCTTCATATTATGTAGCGTCCCCAGCCTACATCCTGATAGATGGTGGGCAGTGTATGTGGGAGAGGAGGCCAATGGTATATTCAGCCCTTGAGAAGTCAGATGATCCAGGTCCTTCCAATACCACCTCCATCTATACCCGACACATCAGAGAGTGAACTGGGTCCAGAGGTAGGTTAAACAAGGTCTGGACAGTATGTAGCATGTCACGTAAACAATCAGCAGCAATGTGCTTTTTTTTCCTGTTTTGACATTCAGTACAAATCCAAAAGACAATATTACTAAATATTTGATCCTTTTATTTAATAATCTATTACTTCCACCAACATTGAATCCATTATTTCATGCAGATTCACCATTTATACACATTAAGCGTCAGCATTCAAAGAAGCATACCATGTTCCCTACAACAATCACAATGCACCTTGCACTCTTCTGACACATAGGGTAAAATCCAATTGGCTGCTGTGTTTCCCTCTTCACTCCTTTTTGCAATGCCTTACCCAGGAAGACTGAAGGTTCCTTATGAGAGCAGAAACCTATGTATTAATATTTATGTGTATGCTTGCTGATGAGAATATATTAAGTAGATGCCCTATTATCTTTTTCAAATATACAGGCTGGTCCATAAATATTGGGACATCGACACAACTCTAATCTTTTTGGCTCTATACACCACAATGGATTTGAAATGAAACAAAACGGGGGGCGTGACCGCATGTGAGATGCGGGAGAGCGTGAGGTGAGAGGAGGATGTGTGTGCCTCTCCTGTCTACCCCTTGATGTAGCAGCACGGCCTGAAGGACTATTTGGAGTGACCGGAGCAGCTGTAACCAGGTTGCATGGTGTATGGAGAGGTGAAGGTCAGCCGCACAATATTTCATCTATTGGCGGGCTTCTTTTTGCGGAGCGGTCGGACGGGAGTGGGGAGAGGAGCTGTGGAAAATTCCTGCATGGCCCAGTGCTCCTTTAAGCTGTATAAGGATGCAACACATGTTTTGTGGGTACACGTTCTGAGGACACCATCGGTATCAGCGACACCAGCGAAGAGATCCATAGGATTCAGGTGATGTGCAAAGTGAAAGTGATCAGGGCTCAGACTGGCTGGCTGGTGAGTGACTTTACTATAATTAAAATACAAGCGCAACGCTGTATACTCTGAAGGAACCCTTTGAGGGACTCCTCTACACTTAATATACATACATTTCTCCCTTCCTGCTCGCTGCTCCCTTTTTATTGTCGTGTTGCCTCTCTGTTTTTTTTTTTTTTGGTATAAAGGTAAACAGTATGACTAGAAAGAAGGGAGAGGAGCAGGCACAGTGGGAGAACACTGGATCTTTGGCAACACGCTCAGTAAAGGAAAAAGGGAACCAGGCTGCAGTGGCAGCTAAACTGCAGAGGTTTGCCCATACTCCTGGAAAGTCACCTAATAAAGGGCCCCCACCGTCAGGTGTAAAGGCCAAACCAGAACCCTCACAGGACAGAAGGAGCCAAGGTCAGGGTAACAGGCACAAAAATGGCAGGTAACAGGGGGGCATAAAGTGAGAATCTGCCACTCCCTGCTGAACCATTACTTCATACAGTGTCAGTATTACAGGAAGAACCAGAACCAACATTGAAGGATATACTTATGGAGGTAAACGCATGCAAATGCTCATTAAATAGTCTTTCTGAACAAATGGGAGGAATCAAGGAGGAATTGCTGGTGATGGGCCAGGATTTGAAGAAAGTTGGGGAAAGGACAAGTGCCCTAGAGGAGAGACTGAGTTTAATTGAAGATGACTTTTAGTAATAAGAGAACTAATGGACCTCCAAGCCTCAAAAAATTGGATGAGTTTGAGAAAAGGTCACACAGGAGTAATGTGCGAGTGGTGGGACTCCCAGAGATGGTTGAAGGCCCCCAGCCGGTTTAGTTCCTAGAGAAATGGCTCAAGGAGACATTTGGGGAAGACACCTTCTCACCGCAGTTCTCAATAGAGAGACCCCATAGATTCCCCGCCATCGGGCGGGCTTCCCTGGTCAATCCTTCTAAAATTTCATAATTATAAGGACAAAGAGATCCTCCTAAGAAGAGCCAGGCAGATGGGGAACATTTTCGTTAAAGGCGTTAGGACATAATTTTACCCAGACTACTCCCCAATACTGCAAAAGCGAAGAGAAGAGTTTATAGAGATTAAACGCTCTATACAGAAGTACAAAATGAAGTATGGCCTATTGTATCCTGCACGTCTGAGAATTACGGTAGCGGGGGGAACCCATTTTTTTGATACACCAGCTGAGGCGGCAAGATGGTTTGAAGAAAATAACAAGAATTTATAGACTGATGGGCCATAAGCTTAAAAGTGATGGACCGTGGGGTTAGGAGGGGGGGTGTGGGGTGGGAGAGTTATATGTATGATAGTACTACAATGTATGTAGTAGGTAGTGCATCAGTGGGGATGTTTTTGATTGTTTTGGTTTTGGTGGGAGGGGGGTAGACATTAACAAAACACGACAACACACAATAGGGGGGTGGTATGAGTGGGAGGAATGGGGAATAGATTGGGAAATGGTCACCCATAAAACCACAGGGGTTAGCCTAGGTAGGCAAGCACAAGTGGGGTGGGAGGGGGGATTGAGAGTGGTGTCGGGTGGGTGGGAGGGTTTTCGAGGCAGGCAGGGGGATGGGAGGGAGGAGAAGGGGGAAGGGAGGTACATTACCATTCATATAAAAAGGTACACATCGAATGGGGTTAAAGATATGAAGAATAAGCACAAAGACACAAAGAAAGCATGTTGTGTAGTCACACAAAATGAGTTAAGCACCATAATATATTTTTTTAAGGTAGACGCACTGGTAAATGATAATTATGTAGGTATAGAAAACGGTGTAATGCTAATATTCTGGTGTGCTCTCTCTTTGAGGAAGGGGTATAATGTGCCTGCCTTCTGCCCACGCCCCCTACAACTCCAGGAATATTATAGAGACCCCCGGGATGCAACCTAGTACTCTTAATGTAGCCTCCTGGAATGTTAAGGGGCTTGGGAACCCGGTTAAAAGGATATCGGTTCTCTCCACACTTGAGAAGGGTCGGATGTATTTGGTCTGCCAACAGGAGACGCACTTAATGAGAGACACGACCACAGGCCTGTATGGTAGGAAATTCCGGTTTCAATACCACTCAGTGCATTCCTCTTACTCTAGGGGTGTAAGCACAATAGTGAGAACTGGTGTGCGTTTCTCCTGTAGGGAAACCAAGATAGATACAGAAGGACGGTATGTGTTTTTGTACTGTCAGATAGAAAACAAACCATATATTGTGGCCAATCTTTATATTCCACCTCCTTTTAAGATGGAGGTCCTATATAAATTGGCAGAATTTCTTGAAGATAAAGAAGATATACCAGTTATAGTGGTGGGGGGTTTTAATGAAGTTATTGATAAGAGCAAAGTTCGATTCCCCCCGAGGAAACAATCTGACAAAGTCTCTGACAGACGGTTAGCCCAATTTATGGAAGAGCTGGGATTGTGTGATGTCTGGAGAACCCAGAACCCAGTAATGCAGCAATATTCATGTTATTCTAGCTCATATGCAACATTGTCAAGAATAGACATGGCTTTTGGAAACGGGGATATGGTACAGTTGGTTAAAAGCATAGTATACGCTACTAGGGGAGTGTCTGACCATTCAGATATTATGCCCTCCTCAATGGCAGAAGCCACAATAGTGGTTATTCCAAAAGAGGGGAAAGATCAAATGGATATCTCGTCCTATAGGCCAATATCATTATTATGCACAGATGCAAAAATACTGGCAAAAGCGCTGGCCGCCGGGGTGAATAAATATATACAAAAGCTTATACACATAGATCAATCTGGGTTTATTCCCAACAGATCTACTAACATTAATGTAAGGCGGGTATATCTGAACTTTCAGGTTCCGACGGTAAATGGGGGTTCACAAGCTGTCGTCTTTCTGGATGCTGCCAAAGCTTTCGATAGCTTGGAGTGGGACTATTTGTGGCGGGCTCTGGAGGTGTTTGGGTTCGGACCCACTTTTACAGGCTGGGTAAAAGCACTTTATAATACACCAAGCGCTAAGATCAGGATTAATAATACATACTCTGACCCGATCCAGCTGGAGAGGGGAACATGGCAGGGATGCCCCCTGTCACCTGTTCTTTGCCTTAGCAATAGAGCCACAAGCAATTGCGATAAGATCCACAAGGGGGATACAGGGATTTAAAAGAGAGATGGGGGAAGAAAGGATTGCATTATATGCAGATGACATTTTGTTCTTCCTCAGAGATATAGATTCACCCTTGGCGGTGGCTATTGTGGAGGATTTTGGGAAGATTTCCGGTCTGGTAATTAACTGGGAGAAATCGACCCTGATGCCTGTAGACCCAATAAATCTCTTCCCATCCTCGGTGAGGCAATTAAGAGTGGTAGATAGGATGAAGTACTTAGGAGTATGGTTAACAAGGGACACAGATCAGTATATTGAGGATAATCTCGCTCCCCTTCTGCTTAAATTTAAGCAGAAGTGTGATATTTGGAGCTATCTCCCCATCAGCAGCTGGAAGAATTAACCTCATTAACCACTTTATCCCCAAAAGGATTTACCCACTTCCTGACAGAGCGTTTTTTGCGATTCGGCACTGCGTCGCTTTAACTGACAACTGTGCGGTCGTGTGACGTGGCTCCCAAACAAAATTGGCGTCCTTTTTTTCCCACAAATAGAGCTTACTTTTGGTGGTATTTGATCCCCCCTGCGTTTTTTTTTGCGCTATAAACAAAAAGAGCAACAATTTAGAAAAAAAACACATTATTTTTAACTTTTTGCTATAATAAATATCCCCCAAAAATGTATGAAAAAAACTTTTTTGCCCCACTCAGTTTAGGCCGATACGTATTCTTCTACATATTTTTGGTAAAAAAAAAAAAAAAAAAAATTGCAATAAGCGATTATTGATTGGTTTGCGCAAAAGTTATAGCATTTACAAAAATAGGGGATAGTTTTATGGCATTTTTATTAATCATTTTTTTTTACTAGTAATGGCGGCGATCAGCGATTTTTATCGTGACTGCAACGGACACAACGGACAATTTTGACACATTTTTGGGACCACTGGCATTAATACAGCGAAGGATGCTATAAAATTGCATTGATTACTGTAAAAATGTCACTGGCAGTGAAGGGGTTAACCACTAGGGGGCGGGGAGGGGTTAAGTGTTCCTAGGGGCGTGTTTCTAACTGTCTGGGGGCGTGGCTGTGTGTGACACCACACTGATCGCTGCTCCTGATGACAGGGAGGAGACAATCAGTCTGCTGTCACTAGTCAGAACGGGGAGATGCTGTTTACATCGGCATTGCCCCAATCTTGAGCTCCGTGACACGATCGCGGGTATCCCCATGGCGTTAGAGTCTGCGGGACCCGCGGGCACGGAGCTTGCGGCAGGCGCGCACGGCGGGAAATTCAAAGTAATGTACGGGTACGTTACTTTGCCCAGCCGTGCCATTCTGCCGACGTATTTATACATGAGCCGGTCAGGAACCGGTTAAAATTATTTGAATGCCCCAACTTTTGTACCAGCTACATAATTCCCCAGTTTGGATAGGAATGGGATGGTTCATGAAAATTGAAACACTGTTCCGGGAACTAGTCTGGAAGAAGGGGCAGGCTTGTATTAGCTTACAGATATTGCAGCTACCGATAAAAGAGGAAGGAGCGGCAGTGCCACACCCGTGCAGTTATTTTTTGGCTGCCCAGTTGCAGCATCTCAGAGGATGTAACATACCAGGGGAGAGTAATAAAAATGCACGAATGATGCTGCAAGGAGCCCTGCATAGTAGCTTGCTGGAAGCCCTGGAAGCAGATTCCTTACTCGCTGGATGCCCCACATTAAAATTAATAACAAAAGTATGGCAGGCGTTCAGGGTAGTAATGGGATACATGGGGTTAACAGAATATACCCCAATTTGGGATAACAAATATTTTCCAGATTTGATCCCCATGGGTAAAATAAATGAGTGGGAGGTTTGCGGTATCGGAAAACTCGCAAAATTATATGAAGGGAGTACTTTGAAGTAATTTGAAGAGCTGAGGGGAGAGTACGGTATCCCAAACCAATCATTCTACCGGTAGCTTCCAATTAGACACGCCCTGAACGCCCACTTCAAAACACAAAGGGTGGAATGGTGTAAAGTACCACTTATACAAAAAATAGCTATGACAGGATCCTCCAAGGGCTTAATATCAGAGATATATGAACAGATATGTAGTAAAACCATCCCCGGGGAAAGACTGGCTAAAAATAAAAAAGGGATGGGAAGAGGACCTGGGGGAAAAAAATAACAGAACAGTGGAGAAGGATATTGGATCTGAGCTCCCAGGTGTCAGTCTCTCCCTCACAGAAAATGTTGCAATTATTTTTGCTACATAGAGTTTATTATACCCCAAAGAAACTTTTTCGGTATGGATGTAGACCTGACGATAAATGTCCAAGGTGTCAAGGAACAGGTGATTTGATTCACATGATGTGGAGGTTTCCAAAATTATTCAGGTATTGGACATACTTGAGGATATTAATCGTACCTTTGGGCTCAAGTTGGACCTGAATGGTACTATAGGTCTGTTGGGGAAAATAGCGTGTCTGTAAATAGTAAAACTGCAGCAATAAGAGGTTTATTCCAAGCACGAAAGATAATAGCTCACAACTGGCAATCAGTGAGACCCCCCAACATCAGAAGAATGGACCAAAGTGATGGATGCTACAGTATGGAGGGAAAAAGTGGCGTTTATTAGAAGGAGGAACATGGATAAATTCTTAAAGATCTGAAAGCCCTGGTTATATAAAATGGGATGTCCTCCTTAAAGGGAATAACTAGGGAGAGGAGACCATACCCAAAGACTAGGTGGATATGACCAGGAAAATAAGGGGGGAGTAGAGAGGACGAAGGGAAGTGGGAAATAAGAGAGAGAGAGAGAGAGAAGAGAGGAATAAGAACACACAATATAGCTGTTATTTAAATAGACACAGTGTAGGGATGGGACGGTTCACACTTTATCATAAGGGAGACTGTGGGGGAGGCGTAGGGAGGGGGTTATAGAAGGTCAGAGGGGTCACAAAAGGCTAGAGAACCACAGAGGAGAGGGAGTTGAGGCACTGGTAGTAGCTGTGTCTTCTAATGTTTTTTTTGTTCCCCCCCCCCCCTTTTTTTTAAGGAAGTACACTCGAAAGATGTATAATAATGTAATGGTGGTTATTTAACTGTGAATTTATACATGACATGGTAATGAGATTACATTATGTATACGGTTCACGGTGCCTCTCGATCGGTGGTATAGGTTTTTGTAAAAATCATAAAAGAATAAAAGAGATGAAATGAAACGAACAAGTGTGCTTTAACTGCAGACTTTCAGCTTTAATTTGAGGGTATTTATATCCAAATCAGGTGAACGGTGTAGGAATTGCAACAGTTTGTATATGTGCCTCACACTTTTTAAGGGGTCAAAAGTAATGGGACAGATTAACAATCATCCATCAAACTTTCCCTTTTTATTCTTGGTTGCAAATCTTTTGCAGTCAATTACAGCCTGAAGTCTATAACGCATAGACATCACCAGATGCTGGGTTTCATCTCTGGGGATGCTCTGCTAGGCCTTCACTGCAACTGTCTTCAGTTCCTGCTTGTTCTTGGGGCATTTTCCCTTCAGTTTTGTCTTCAGCAAGTGAAATGCATGCTCAATCGGATTCAGGTAAGGTGATTAACTTGGCCATTGCATAACACTCCACTTCTTTCCCTTAAAAAACTCTTTGGTTGCTTTCGCAGTATGCTTCAGGTCATTGTCCATCTGCACTGTGAAGCACCGTCCAATGAGTTTTGAAGCATTTTGCTGAATATAAGCAGATAATATTGCCCGAAACACTTCAGAATTCATCCTGCTTTTGTCAGCAGTCACATCATCAATAAATAAAAGAGAACCAGTTCCATTGGCAGCCATACATGCCCACGCCATGACACTACCATGCTTCACTGTGGTATGCTTTGGATCATGAGCAGTTCCTTTCCTTCTCCATACTCTTCTCTTCCCATCACTCTGGTACAAGTTGATCTTGGTCTCATCTGTCCATAGGATGTTGTTCCAGAACTGTGAAGGCTTTTTTAGATGTTGTTTGGCAAACTCTAATCTGGCCTTCCTGTTTTTGAGGCTCACCAATGGTTTACATCTTGTGGTGAACCCTCTGTATTCACTCTGGTGAAGTGTTCTCTTGATTGTTGACTTTGACACACATACACCTACCTCCTGGAGAGTGTTCTTGATCTGGCCAACTGTTGTGATTTTCTTCACCAGGTAAAGAATTCTTTGGTCATCCACCACAGTTGTTTTCCGTAGTCTTCTGGGTCTTTTGGTGTTGCTGAGCTCACCGGTGCATTCTTTCTTTTTAAGAATGTTTCACACAGTTGATTTGGCCACACCTAATGTTTTTGCCATCTCTCTGATGGGTTTGTTTTGTTTTTTCAGCCTAATGATGGCTTGCTTCACTGATGGTGACAGCTCTTTGGATCTCATATTGAGAGTTGACAGCAACAGATTCCAAATGCAAATAGCACACTTGAAATGAACTCTGGACCTTTTATCTGCTCCTTGTAAATGGGATAATGAGGGAATAACACACACCTGGCCATGGAACAGCTGAGCAGCCAATTGACCCATTACTTTTGGTCCCTTAAAAAGTGGGAGACACATATACAAACTGTTGTAATTCCTACACCGTTCACCTGATTTGGATGTAAATACCCTCAAATTAAATCTGAAAGTCTACAGTTAAAGCACATCTTGTTTGTTTTCATTTCAAATACATTATGGTGGTGTATAGAGCCAAAAAGATTAGAATTGTGTCGATGTCCCAATATTTATGGACCTGAATTTAGTTATGTATATTGGACTGACATTTGCTGCTTTATGGAACATGTAGTATATTTTCATCAGAAATTTCCAGGCGATAAAGTGTGATACACTTATGTTTCTCTCCCTTTGAAAGAAGGGAATGCTGAGGGGAATGTATCAGGGAACAGAAGAATGCAGAATTTAGTCCTAGTCCGTTTTCAATCAGCCTCTAATTTAACCACTTTAGCCCTGGAAGATTTTATCCCCTTCCTGACAAGAGCACTTTTTGCGATTCGGCACTGCGTCGCTTTAACTGACAATTGCGCAGTCGTGCGACGCTGCACCCAAACAAAATTGACGTCCCTTTTTCCCCACAAATAGATCTTTCTTTTGGTGGTATTTGATCATCTCTGCGGCTTTTATTTTTTGCACTATAAACAAAAAGAGCGCAATATAATAAATATCCCCCAAGAATCTATAAAAAAAAATAATAAATAAAATAAAAACGTTTTTTTCCCCGCAGTTTAGGCTGATATGTATTCTTCTACATCATTTTGGTAAATAGTAAGAAAAAAATGTGCAATAAGCGTATATTGATTGGTTTACACAAAAGGTATAGTGTCTACAAAATAGGGGATGCCATTTTTATGATTCATTTTTTTTTTTATCAGATTTTCATTAGATTTTTATCAGGACTGCGACATTATGGCGGACATAATTTTGGGTCCATTGTCATTTATACAGCGATCAGTGCTATAAAAATAAATTGATTATGGTGTAAATGCAACTGCCACTAGGGGTCGATGAAGGGGTTAAGTGTGTCCTAGGGAGTGATTACGGTGGGGGGGTGGGCTTCAACTTACATGACAGCAATCACTTCCCTCGATGACAGAGAGCAGTGATCTCTGTCATGACACTAAGCAGAACAGGGAAATGCCTTGTTTACACTTCCCCGTTCTGAGGCTCCGTGACATGATCGCCGGGAGACCCGGTCACGCGCGCACCTGTTAGCTCCTGCTCTTAAAGGGGACGTACACGTACGCCCATTTGCCCACAGCTGCCATTGTGCCGATGTATATCGGAGTGCAGTGGTTGGGAACTGGTTAAGCCAGCCATAGACAGATCAAAATTCAGCAGAAAACAGGTTGTACTGAAGGTAATTTATCAATTAACTTTAATACAAGCCTGTCTGTACAAAAAAAAAAAAAAAACAATCACTGCCACCAGCACTGATCACTGTATTGTGACAGGTTGGAAACCTCTCACTATCCAAATTCAATAGCACAGTGGGAGAGATTCCCCCCCATCAACAGTCAGTGATTTGAGTGGTTTTCTTTTTCTTTCAACCCGTGGTTGAAGGGAAGAAAATTGCATAAATGTCTGACCTGCCTTGTTACACAACCCAAAAATAAAATAAAAATATGTAGAAGTGTGCCATCCATGCCACTAATATACAGCAGGCAGTGTAAGGAGAAATACAGTATATACCTATATTTTTGCAATTCTATCAGCACTTTATTTAACCTAGTCAAAATCTTTTGGCACTTACTAGCTATAGAGCAGTGATGGCCAACCTTGGCACTCCAGATGTTTTGGAAATACATTTCCCATGATGCTCAACTACACTGCAGAGTGCATGAGCATCATGGGAAATGTAGTTCCAAAACATCTCGTGTGCCAAGCTTCGCCATCACTGCTATAGGAGAAAAAAAAAAGTTCAAAACAAAAATGTAAGCTCTCTGCCCTGGGTAAAAATGAGACCCTCCAGGTTTCTTTCCCATGTAAACAGGAAAGGGGGCATATAATAATTAGATGGTTGAAGGTGTAGTTCATAAGCTCCCAAAACTGCATGTGCTGATGCACCAGACTCCGAACACAGGCATTCAAATGGTGTTACTGCTGAGAAGACATTCCTTGCTTTGGTAGAGAAAATATGTCAATTTATTGGAGTAATTTTCATTTTTAAGGGTCATGTCACAGAAGTCATCCTTAAAGTGGCTGTAAACCTGATTCATGAAATTTGAGCTGGGCACATCGATCTGTAGTGTTTTCTTATCTCTCTTTAAAGCACTAAGTCCTGTGGCTTTCTTCTCCTCTGTTATCAGCATGAAACTTCTGATACAAGCTGTCTGAAATTTGTTTCCTGGGAGGTTGCTATAAAATAGATTAGCAGACAGCATGCCTTCTCACAGCACAGCTCTACACATTACTTACTTCCTTCACCTATGAGGAGTGGGGGTGTGTGCCTTTCCTCTAATCAGCTGTATGCCAATAATCTACTCCCAGTGCTGCACAGGAAGAGAAAATTTGTAACACAATGTGCACTTTCTAAACAGTATATAAAGATGAAGACTGCAGATAAACAAGTAAAACTATGTAGGAGGATTTGTTTCATCTCTGTGTATCATCTGTGGCAGTTCACTTCACTGGGTACATGTGAAGGGTTTACATCCACTTTACGCCTGAGGCCTCATTCACACTTGAGCAACGCTAATGCATTGTGTTTTTGTACATATGCATGTTTGCTTGTTTTATGGCAAAACACACAACTGCTACCTGTGTTTGGGGGGTGCAATTTAGAGATGATTAAATACTTGTTTCTGTTACACCCATATGTAAAAAAAAAAAAAAACAACAAGACATTAAGGGTAGATTCACTCCAGGTGTGGTGGGACAACACTGGGCAACTATTCCAGCATACCCCCAGCACAAGACACAGCAAAATACCTGCAATAGTCTGCAACGTGGCCAATTAGCACCATTACATTGTTGTGGGGGGGGGGGGGGGGGGGGGGGGGTGCGCTGAAAAAATAAATCAAACTACTTTTACCCACTCGCTCCAAGTTTCAGTGATGGCACCCCCAACTTCCTCCCTGATCCTCTTCAGAACAGACCACCACCTTGTCATTCTGCCCATTTCCTGTGACCCCAGTATGTTTACCAGCCCCATTATGATACATGCTGGGCTTATAGTACAAGAATGAGCAACAAGGTACTCCCATACCATTACATGCTCAGTCCTGGAAGGATGCAATCCCCCACTGCCAGAAGACGAAGCAGCTAGGGATGACTTAAGCCTCATGCACACTGGACATTTTTACAGCAGCTGTTTTTGGCTTCAGAACTTTTATTTTTTTTCTACAGTCCATAAACTCCCCATCATGTTATCCTATGTGTCCATGCGCACATAGGCTGTTATAGGCAGTTTTTGGGTGGGGTGTTTTTTGTCTTTAAGGCCTCATACACATGTACATTTTTACAGCAGTGTTTGAGGGTTTATTTTTGTAGCTTAAAACCGCAACTCAATGTTATTCAATGGCCTCATACACACCATGGCGTTTTTGAGCTGTAATAGCCATTGGCATTTTTACGCTCCAAAAAAAAAAACCCAGGACCAGCCCATTCTGCAGCTCCAGCACTAGAGCTGTAAAAACACCAAATGCCGGTAAAAAGGTGTTAAATGCAGTTTAATGAGGCTAAAAAACTGTATACACAGAGTTAAGCCTCATCCGGCATTTCTCTGCCTCTCTTCAAAATCAATAGTTCCCTATGGGAGCAACTTGTGTGTTGAGAATCTTGAAGGGGAACTTGCCAAAATAAAAAATAATTTTTTTTAGCATGAGGGTTTCTCACCACACCCAAAAAAAAAATGGAGAGCAGGGACCCCCCACGCCAAGATCCAATGCAGACCATTATCCGAGCATGCAGCCCAGTAGGTCAGGAAAGGGGGGGGGCACAAGCACCCCCTTCTCCTGGCAGGCCATATGCCCTCAACATGGGGGGGGGGGGTGCTTTGGAGCCCTCACCCCTTCTTGTCCCCATGTTTATGAGGACAAGGGCCTCTTCCCAACAACCCTTGCCTGGTGGTGGTCAGGGTCAAGCGGCAGGGGGCTTGTCGGAATAAGAAAGCCCCCACCCTAAGTGAATGAGAATGGGGTACATCGCATCATCACACCCCATTCACTATATATATATATATATATACACATACACACACACACACACACACACACACACACACACACACACACACACAGGTTTTTAAAGTGTTTTATAAAGGCTCTGGCTCTTCTCGCTCTGTTCTTCTTCCGATGTTGACTCGATGCGATCTCCTGGTGTAATGCTGGGTCCTACATGTGCAATGACTTCTATTTGCATGGGGCATTACACCAGGAGGAGATCGCGTTGAGTCAACATTGGAAGAACATCATAAGACCCGGCAAAAAAAAAAATGGAGTTACTTACCGGTAACATCCTTTTCCGGGAGTCTTTCAGGACAGCAACCTATGAGAGACCTCGGCTCCTCCCTTCTCAGGAAACACCGCCCAGCCTAGATTTAAAAGGCCTGCTTCCCCGCCAGCTCCTCAGTTCTTCAAGAGCAACTCCGGCCAGCTGGGGGAGACACAAGAACAAGTCATAATAACTTACATATCTTACCTGACGGTCTCATGCGATGACTTCGTCTATGTCCAATAAAATTGGGTGGGTACCGGTGCTGTCCTAAAAGACTCCCGGAAAAGGATGTTACCGGTAAGTAAGTCCATTTTTCCCTATCCGTCTTTCAGGACAGCAACCTATGAGAGGATAAGCGAGCACTTACCCTTAGGGTGGGACCACGGCTTACAGGGCTCTGTGTCCAAAAAGCCTGATCCCTTTTCTGACAACAAGATCAGTCTCTAGTGTCAGGTAAAAGGTAGGAGAGCTGAATCACATTGCAGCTGCACAGATCTGGCGGAGTATCGTCAGCTTCTCTGAGATCTCCCTACATATAGGCTTGTCCGATTGTTAGCTAATGTCATCTTGCCCAGGTACTGCTAGAGATTTTAACAATTCTTGACACGTGAACTAAAGTTCAAAGGAAGATCCCATTAGGGCCTACAATGAGTAAAGATTGGTCCTACTTGGAAACTGCAGACCTAACACTGGTCCAGCTGCCATAATGCCTCCAGATCTCAAGTGGAACATAAAATATAGTCTTAAGGGATCCCTCTTAGCGGCCAGACCACCCGGTTCCCAGAGCCTTTAGGACCGAGAACCGTGGTCCTTAAAGCCAGTGTGATACAATGAGAAAGACCGAAGTGTTCTATGCCCACCGGTAAGACCGTGGGTGGGCGAGATGACATGGGACCTGGGAAAAAAATGTCAGCTCTGAGCGACAGTATCTACCCAGGAGCGCCAACCCTTTACTGGTTTAGGCCCAAAGAGGTTTTATGGGAGAAAAAACAGGAGTTCCCAGGGGTAACTAGAGATCCCAGGGTTATCGCCCTATAGACGGTTCCTATGGAAGTGCCTGCAACTGCAAGAGGACTCCGAGTCTTCATAACTTCCATCCCCAGATGAGATCGGGTGCATTCAGGGTGCTGTGGCCATAGCCCAGCCTTCCTACCTGGGTCCCCCTTTATTTTCACAGGAAAGGCACTGTTCCTGTCTTATGCGATTCAAGAATCGCCAACAACCCCAAGCAGTCTCCCATCCAGCTACTAACCAGGCCCGACCCTGCTTAGCCCCTTGTGGTTTGGGGGATACCGCACAGTCTTGAACATGCTGTTCGTTACCCATCACTTGGGGGGTTGCCCGTCCTCTTACTGACCGTGCATTAAAGCGTCAGACAAATTTTTGAGATGCGCGACACCCCCTTTCCGAAGAGTTCATCGCCCCTGGTCCACTGCTCTATCCCTGGTCGTGGAGCCGGAGTGCTTTTTTCCTGTCCTCCTGCAACCACCTCCTCCAGAGAAATTGTATAAAGGGGGGGTCTACTGGATTCACCATCCAGGCTCCCACTTCTTAACAAGTGTTCTAGAGACTTGTGCATCTTACTAGGGTCTGGTCACCTGAAGGCCTTTGCTAGCTTGGCTGGGATTCAAACTCATGACCTCAGGCTTTAAAGCATAGTTTAGGTGCCACCTCAATGCAAGCTCATTTTTCCTCACTTTTTTGTTGACCAGGAGAACCTGAAGACCCCCTGCCTGAAAAATTTTAGGCAAGCTGGTTTGTTGGTCCTATCCCAGCAACGTTTTTACTGCAGTGTCTATAGTGCAGACTGTGTGAGCTGTCCTGAGTGGATTCTACCCAGCCAATGCGACAGGCATATCAAATGCCAACCTGAGTTTGGGGTATGCAAGATACCCCACACCAACACAGGGAGAACCCACAATTTGATGCAAGCACTAGAATGTTAGGGGGGATCTAAACTAACCACTCCAGTGTTGTCAAGCAGAAGTGTCAGCCACCCAGGTCTTCACCCCTGGCTAGACACACCCGAATCACCAGGAGCCTGCTCAGGGAACTGACTCCCAGCCCCATCCAATCAGTGACCCAAAGCTGAAATGTTAACCGCTGAGCCACTTCATAAAGTGACTTGTCAAAGGTCAGTAGGAGCTGACATGAGGACAAGATCCTAGGTCTACAGGCAGACTCCCATGGCTGCACTGAATGTGAGCCATGATTTGCCTTTCAGCGGCCCACATAGTGCAATTTCAGCCATACCCACTCCATACAACTCGTGCAGGAGGGAGAGAAAAAGATTCCCCTTCACCCAGTCCCTACTGGTAACAAGGGAAAAAACTCAAAGGATGTGCATGGAAAGTAAACACTTCAGGCTTACCTTGAGGTGCTGGTGTTGAGGTCTGCTTCCACTGCCTGTGCAGGTGTCACAGAAGAGTCCATCCCACCTTTTTGGTGGTCCGCAGCCGCTGCTGGGTCTTCTTTTGAGAATCAGACCAGCGGGCATGCCAAGCCAAAGTTCTCACCTCTAGGCCACAGAGCTGCCGCATGTCTAGTAAAAGGTGCAGGTGCTGTGCAGTCCTAGGATAAGAACGGCTTTTGAACTCAAGCCCCAGCAATACAATCAGAGCCCTTAGCCTCTGAGTTACCATCCATGCTTGCGCCGTATGCAGACTGTAACCGGCATCTCCAGCGCCCGCTGATGACATCATACGCCCCGGAAGTGACCCCACTGGATGCTTCCTGTGGGCCAGCTTGGAGCGCAATAGCTCCGCCCCTTCGCACGCTGCGGCTTCCTTCTTTCCCCTAGATATATGCCAATTTAGAAACCAAACTTAAGGAACATTTGGAAAACTTTAGCAAACAGATTCTTATTAAAAAAGAAAAAAAGTATTGGAGGGATAAAAATGCTTTTAGTGATGGCCGAGCGTACAAGTGGAATACAGAAAATAATAACAATAATAAAAAATTCAAGAATTCAAAAATGGGACGCAAGGATAAAAGAGGTCCACCTGATAATACCTCCAAATCAAATGAGGATTTATCTGACACACCCTCCAATTCGTCCTCCTCAGCCTCATCCCATACAGGCCGCCAACTTGGAAAGAGGAAGGGTCTGTTCCCCAAGCAACATGATATGGATGGGGAGATCCATCAATTGCCCAAAAAAACTGCCATAGACATACAAATGGACAAAGATGGTAAGATAGCAGGGCCTATGCCTAAAAGTTCAACCAGTAGCATTTTGAAGGTGAATCTTTCAAATCGCACCAAAGGGGGCACTAAAAAGGAGCAGGGAGCAATTCCCAAAAACCAACGTACCCAATTAGACGATTTTTTAGATCGCAATCGGATGCCACAGGGACTCCCTGTATCACAAACAGGGTTACCGATGGTATCCATGATTCAAACAGGGATGGAATCCTCCATACCCAAGGGTCAACCGAAGGAGGACTGAATGTTATCAATCTCTCTTCACATACCTTGACCAAATCTGAACATGAGGTGCTTACCCTTGGTCTATCTTTTTGCCCAGACAAAACGACCGATGTTTTCGAAGTAGTAAAAGATATTAATCTCTTTGCCCGTAAATTATTTTATAAATGTCTTTATAATAAACAAAGTAAAAAGGAGGATGATATACCTCAAAATTTAAAAGCAGCTGATTTTAGGGCATTAAGGGACCTCAATCTATTGCTGCTTGAAAGCGGTGCCTGGGATGATGTTGATGAGGACGAATTGGATAGTGTAGAGAGTGAGGAGGAGAAAGATGGGGATACTGTTTATGAATCCAAAAAATTTAAGCGGAGTTCACATGCCTTTCCCCAGTTGAGCCAAAATCCTACATTGGCTCTGTTTGTGAAACAAACAACCAAGGATTTGGAAAGACTAAAAGAGGAATCTGGATTGCATAATTTAGACAGAGATCAAAGAAGGGCATTGCTTGCTCTGAAGAATAATGGGGATATTACCATTAAAAATTCAGATAAAGGAGGCAACATTGTCATCATGAATAACATTGATTATGAAAATATGTGTCTAAAGATATTAAACAATCAACAATGTTACCAAAAAATCTCTGCCTCGCTGGTGGATAGATACAATGAGGATTTTTATATCCTGGTAGATGAGGCCCTTAATGAAGGAGTAATTACTAGAGAAATCTGGGATTTTATAAGAACTAGACACCCACGCCTTCCCACTCTCTATGCCCTCCCCAAGGTACATAAAAATCTTAAGAACCCTCCCGGAAGACCCATTGTATCGGGCAATGGCTCAATCTCGGAGGGCATCAGCCAGGTGATTGATAATCATCTGAGGCCTCATGTTATGGACCTACCCTCCTACACCAAAGATACAATCCATCTTTTACGAATCATTGAAGATTTGGTTATTCCAAAAAGTGCCATTCTAGCCACGATCGATGTGGAGTCATTATATAATAGTATACCCCATGATTTGGGGATTGCAGTGGTGGATAGGGTACTCAAACAAAGAACCACCACTGATTGGAAATTCAATACATTTATCTTACAAATGCTGGATTTCATCCTCAGACATAACGTGTTTGTGTTTAACAATTCCCACTACCTCCAGGTACAGGGAGTAGCTATGGGGACGTGTTGTGCGCCCTCATATGCGAACCTGTACCTGGGGGAGTGGGAAAGAGATTTTTTGTCGTCTGAGCGTGCGTCTATGTACACCTGCCATATCTTGGTTTGGCAGAGGTACATAGATGACGTATTCATTATTTGGGACGGATCAGAGGCAGAACTTTTGGACTGTCTTAAGTTTATGAACCACAATTGTTTTAATCTGTTCTTCACAATGAGCTATGACCGAAAGGAAGTCAACTTTCTTGATATTTGCATCCAGAAATCACCTGATGGGAACCTGATGAGCAAACTCTTCAGGAAAGAAACTGCAGGGAATACCCTGCTCCATGCGGACAGCTTCCACCCACCTTTTCTGAAAAAATCCATTCCCTATAGCCAATTCCTTCGTATCAAAAGGAACTGTGCTAGAGAGGAAGATTTTCAATATGAATGTGACGAACTGACTAAGAGACTACTCATTAGGGGCTACACCAAAAGTAGCCTCAAAAAAGCCTTTAATAGAGTCAAAGCCAAAAATAGGAAAGATCTGCTCTTTAAACCTAAAAAAAAGAAGGCTGGGGAAAATAATACAAGAATTGTTTTGCGATTTTCTAATGAATATGAAACAATTCGCAAAATTATTACTAAGCATTGGTCCATCTTAACAGAGGATCCAATTGTTGGTAGTTTAGTCACACCCCTCCCATTAATCACCTATAAAAAGGCTGGATCGATAGGCAGTATGATCACACAAAGTGAATACAGAGGTAGTGTCAGGAGGGACCCATGTAAAAACTTTGGTACCTTCCCATGCGGGAATTGTTCACTTTGCCCGGTTATTGGACGGAGAACCACACTGACACTGCCAAATGGGGTAGACTTCTCCCTGAGACATTTTGCCTCCTGTCAGACTCGGGGGGTCGTCTACCTCATGCAGTGTCAGTGTGGTGCTTTTTATGTTGGGAAAACGAGACAGAAACTGGCTAAAAGGGTGGAGAGACATATGCATGATATGAAAATTTGCAACCTATATCTACCATTGGGACGACATGTAGCCAAGGGTCACAATTATCGACTTCCCAAAGTGAATTTCACAGTTCTGGACAGACTACACATCCCCGGGAGAGGGGGAGATTGGAATAAGATTCTTCTACAGCGGGAAATGCGCTGGATTAGAAGCCTTAGGGCAACGACCCCCCCGGGCCTTAATGAGGCTGAAAGCTTCAGGCCATTCTTGGAAGGTTACAGTTCTGGGAAAACGGACTGATCTATTTATATCACACCTCTTATTATAGGTGGAGGTCAGTCTACTCAACTGTTTCTTATTCCTTCTGGATGCACTAATGGATGTTATTTCTTCTTTCTTCCTCTCTTCTTGACCTTTTGTTCTTCACTTTCATGGTTTGGGGATATCATGTAGCGTTGGGAGTGGCCATGGTCAGGGCACACGTGTTTTTATGGAGGATTTAAACATTATTCTTCATGGGGGGTTTCCCTTTTTTTACTCATTTATCTATTTTTGTTTGCTCATTTTTGTAAATGATGATGCTCACCCCATAGACTCAAATATCCAGGATGTCTGGCGGTCGACCGGAATGCAGGTTTTCTTTCTTGAAATCTCTCTACCTGGCAGCATAGCCTCTGGGGACGGTGGGTTTCCCCAAAATCCCCTCTTAAACCTCCTGTTTTCCATCCATTAGGGGGCCAGGGGCTGGGGATACTGGGACTGTCTCCAATGGGATATTTGTTTTCCCCTTGGGACGTCCGTTCTATGTCCCTGGAGGCTATGCACAGGGGCCCACCGTTCAGATGGGGTCACCCATCCTTTGATGGGCCCCTTTCTTTGCCAGTGGTTTTTGCCCTTCTTGGGGGAAGTTTTGGGGTGTGGTACCCGATTCTGGGTTGTCTTATACCCAGTCGGGCAAGCCAAATTTAACTCCTCTTCTTCCCCCGCCCATGGGATCCTGGTGTGGTATATCCAACCACGCGTCTCCGGGTCAGACTGCACCCCAGAATTCTTGGGGGGGGATCTTACCCTGGGGACACGTTTATGGGGAGTTTTTTCCTTCTCTCCTTTCTCCTATGGAGTTGTTGGACCACCTTTTATCCCCCTTGGACTCTACCTGGCACTTCGGGTTGGCCCTAGGTGGTCTATTGTCCTTGAATGGACTTGAACTAGTTCTTCTCCATTACTTTGGACCTTTAGACCTCTCCCCATGTCATCGTGGTCCATACCGGGCCTCCCGATTGGCATGGTCACCATCTCATGATTGCCCCTATATGACCTCCGCTCTCTGGCCATGATCCATCGTTTGGCCAGATGAGACAGCGGTGTACGCGATCCCTCCCATGGTTTGGCCGGCCGGCGGCGACGCGCCCTGATGCCCGTTCACGGGGTGCGCCGTGCGCATGTGCGGCCGGATCTTGCGGGAGGTGATCGCCCACTTGCATTCTGGTCTTGGTAGTTTAACCAGCCAGAACGCCTATGTTAGGCGGGATGCGGCCGTGATGATGCTGTGCGTCGTTGACGCACCGCGTCATCAGACAACGCCCACAGGGGCGGACCGGATCTCCTGGGTCTCTATTTAAGGGTGCCTGAGGCGGCATATGGTGTATTCCCTCTCCGCAGCTGGAGCTGCAGGAGTGTGCTCTCCTATATACAGGATATTTATCCTGTTGGACGGGATCTCTGGAACTCTCTGAAGACGTGACCGGGTAAGTCATTTCAATGTGCACGGGCTGGGCTGGAAAATTATTGACAGCCCAAACCACCTGTACTTGGCTCAGCCTGATCCAACTTACTCATTTAGTTTTTGGTCTTCTTGTTTTTTTCTTCCTTAGTGGCCCGAGTTTATTGATTTAAACACCTATTCAGCAATGAAAAAGTAATTTGCTAGCCGTCTTGTAGAGAGATATTAGAAATATCTGCCTTTTTCGGACATCCTGGAGTTGAGGACATATAGGGGGGAGCAACACCATACATGATGATATGTTTGTAGATGTAAGTGTGTTCACTTTCTATATATAGGCAATTAAATGTTTAAACTTAGTGATCGTTCTGTGGTCACTAATTAATTATCCGTATAGAGATATACTAATAAGCCCCTTTGATATAATTCATAGATGATGATCAATAATTCCCTGATGAAGACTGGCTACTACAAAGCCATGTGGAAACGCGTCGGAATTTTCATCATTCTGTTCATCTATCAATCATAAGTTTGGGTTATTTGTTTTTTTATCGATATGGAACATGTATTATGTGTCAAAATTCTATATATTTTTGTACAATAAATTTATATAATATTTTAAAATAATTGTTGTTGCCTTGAAAATCCCATTCCAAGAGGTTTCTTTAAATCCAATATTCTGGGGGATGATGGCAACCATAGTGTCGTTAGGCGAGAGCTCAATCTTTTTCACATATATTCAGGGTGGACAATACACCCAACCTCGCTTCAGAGCTCCTGCCTTTTGACACGGACCCCATCTTTGAAAAAAATACTTTACAAATGGACATAATTGTTCCCTCTTGAAATAGGGATTTTCATAGACCTATTGTGTCTAGAGGGATTATGATCCTTTTCCTACTTTCCTCGTACATATTGGTTGGGGATTGAAGATTTTGTGTGGAAAAAATTGTGTTTTTTGTTCTCCTTTTCACGTGTATGTTCTTTTACTGTGGATCACTGCTGAGGCGCTGATATAGTAAGCCATGGGAGACCTACAGGGCAAGGAATGGGAGGATCTAATGACTAGTATCCATAATGACTACCAGGGAAAAGAGCAGACAACATCCAATTTGACTGCTCTTTTCCTCAATTTGACCAGAACTTTAGAAAGAAAGTCGGCCCTTCATTGGCACATCCATTCCTTGGAACGCTACATACGCGAAAACATCAATCCAATAGGGTTGCGTATTCAGATATTTCCTATTTTAGAAAATATCTCCAAGGAATTAAGGGTCAAGTGGGAAAGTAAATTGAACGACTGTTCCAGAAATTTAATGATGTTATTGCAAGACGAATACAGACTTCAGCTAGTGACAATGAATGAGGAAATAGGTTCCTTGTACACTCGTTTGACCATTCTAAAAAGTCATGAAGACTATGCCAATTTAGAAACCAAACTTAAGGAACATTTGGAAAACTTTAGCAAACAGATTCTTATTAAAAAAGAAAAAAAGTATTGGAGGGATAAAAATGCTTTTAGTGATGGCCGAGCGTACAAGTGGAATACAGAAAATAATAACAATAATAAAAAATTCAAGAATTCAAAAATGGGACGCAAGGATAAAAGAGGTCCACCTGATAATACCTCCAAATCAAATGAGGATTTATCTGACACACCCTCCAATTCGTCCTCCTCAGCCTCATCCCATACAGGCCGCCAACTTGGAAAGAGGAAGGGTCTGTTCCCCAAGCAACATGATATGGATGGGGAGATCCATCAATTGCCCAAAAAAACTGCCATAGACATACAAATGGACAAAGATGGTAAGATAGCAGGGCCTATGCCTAAAAGTTCAACCAGTAGCATTTTGAAGGTGAATCTTTCAAATCGCACCAAAGGGGGCACTAAAAAGGAGCAGGGAGCAATTCCCAAAAACCAACGTACCCAATTAGACGATTTTTTAGATCGCAATCGGATGCCACAGGGACTCCCTGTATCACAAACAGGGTTACCGATGGTATCCATGATTCAAACAGGGATGGAATCCTCCATACCCAAGGGTCAACCGAAGGAGGATTGAATGTTATCAATCTCTCTTCACATACCTTGACCAAATCTGAACATGAGGTGCTTACCCTTGGTCTATCTTTTTGCCCAGACAAAACGACCGATGTTTTCGAAGTAGTAAAAGATATTAATCTCTTTGCCCGTAAATTATTTTATAAATGTCTTTATAATAAACAAAGTAAAAAGGAGGATGATATACCTCAAAATTTAAAAGCAGCTGATTTTAGGGCATTAAGGGACCTCAATCTATTGCTGCTTGAAAGCGGTGCCTGGGATGATGTTGATGAGGACGAATTGGATAGTGTAGAGAGTGAGGAGGAGAAAGATGGGATACTGTTTATGAATCCAAAAAATTTAAGCGGAGTTCACATGCCTTTCCCCAGTTGAGCCAAAATCCTACATTGGCTCTGTTTGTGAAACAAACAACCAAGGATTTGGAAAGACTAAAAGAGGAATCTGGATTGCATAATTTAGACAGAGATCAAAGAAGGGCATTGCTTGCTCTGAAGAATAATGGGGATATTACCATTAAAAATTCAGATAAAGGAGGCAACATTGTCATCATGAATAACATTGATTATGAAAATATGTGTCTAAAGATATTAAACAATCAACAATGTTACCAAAAAATCTCTGCCTCGCTGGTGGATAGATACAATGAGGATTTTTATATCCTGGTAGATGAGGCCCTTAATGAAGGAGTAATTACTAGAGAAATCTGGGATTTTATAAGAACTAGACACCCACGCCTTCCCACTCTCTATGCCCTCCCCAAGGTACATAAAAATCTTAAGAACCCTCCCGGAAGACCCATTGTATCGGGCAATGGCTCAATCTCGGAGGGCATCAGCCAGGTGATTGATAATCATCTGAGGCCTCATGTTATGGACCTACCCTCCTACACCAAAGATACAATCCATCTTTTACGAATCATTGAAGATTTGGTTATTCCAAAAAGTGCCATTCTAGCCACGATCGATGTGGAGTCATTATATAATAGTATACCCCATGATTTGGGGATTGCAGTGGTGGATAGGGTACTCAAACAAAGAACCACCACTGATTGGAAATTCAATACATTTATCTTACAAATGCTGGATTTCATCCTCAGACATAACGTGTTTGTGTTTAACAATTCCCACTACCTCCAGGTACAGGGAGTAGCTATGGGGACGTGTTGTGCGCCCTCATATGCGAACCTGTACCTGGGGGAGTGGGAAAGAGATTTTTTGTCGTCTGAGCGTGCGTCTATGTACACCTGCCATATCTTGGTTTGGCAGAGGTACATAGATGACGTATTCATTATTTGGGACGGATCAGAGGCAGAACTTTTGGACTGTCTTAAGTTTATGAACCACAATTGTTTTAATCTGTTCTTCACAATGAGCTATGACCGAAAGGAAGTCAACTTTCTTGATATTTGCATCCAGAAATCACCTGATGGGAACCTGATGAGCAAACTCTTCAGGAAAGAAACTGCAGGGAATACCCTGCTCCATGCGGACAGCTTCCACCCACCTTTTCTGAAAAAATCCATTCCCTATAGCCAATTCCTTCGTATCAAAAGGAACTGTGCTAGAGAGGAAGATTTTCAATATGAATGTGACGAACTGACTAAGAGACTACTCATTAGGGGCTACACCAAAAGTAGCCTCAAAAAAGCCTTTAATAGAGTCAAAGCCAAAAATAGGAAAGATCTGCTCTTTAAACCTAAAAAAAAAGAAGGCTGGGGAAAATAATACAAGAATTGTTTTGCGATTTTCTAATGAATATGAAACAATTCGCAAAATTATTACTAAGCATTGGTCCATCTTAACAGAGGATCCAATTGTTGGTAGTTTAGTCACACCCCTCCCATTAATCACCTATAAAAAGGCTGGATCGATAGGCAGTATGATCACACAAAGTGAATACAGAGGTAGTGTCAGGAGGGACCCATGTAAAAACTTTGGTACCTTCCCATGCGGGAATTGTTCACTTTGCCCGGTTATTGGACGGAGAACCACACTGACACTGCCAAATGGGGTAGACTTCTCCCTGAGACATTTTGCCTCCTGTCAGACTCGGGGGGTCGTCTACCTCATGCAGTGTCAGTGTGGTGCTTTTTATGTTGGGAAAACGAGACAGAAACTGGCTAAAAGGGTGGAGAGACATATGCATGATATGAAAATTTGCAACCTATATCTACCATTGGGACGACATGTAGCCAAGGGTCACAATTATCGACTTCCCAAAGTGAATTTCACAGTTCTGGACAGACTACACAACCCCGGGAGAGGGGGAGATTGGAATAAGATTCTTCTACAGCGGGAAATGCGCTGGATTAGAAGCCTTAGGGCAACGACCCCCCCGGGCCTTAATGAGGCTGAAAGCTTCAGGCCATTCTTGGAAGGTTACAGTTCTGGGAAAACGGACTGATCTATTTATATCACACCTCTTATTATAGGTGGAGGTCAGTCTACTCAACTGTTTCTTATTCCTTCTGGATGCACTAATGGATGTTATTTCTTCTTTCTTCCTCTCTTCTTGACCTTTTGTTCTTCACTTTCATGGTTTGGGGATATCATGTAGCGTTGGGAGTGGCCATGGTCAGGGCACACGTGTTTTTATGGAGGATTTAAACATTATTCTTCATGGGGGGGTTTCCCTTTTTTTACTCATTTATCTATTTTTGTTTGCTCATTTTTGTAAATGATGATGCTCACCCCATAGACTCAAATATCCAGGATGTCTGGCGGTCGACCGGAATGCAGGTTTTCTTTCTTGAAATCTCTCTACCTGGCAGCATAGCCTCTGGGGACGGTGGGTTTCCCCAAAATCCCCTCTTAAACCTCCTGTTTTCCATCCATTAGGGGGCCAGGGGCTGGGGATACTGGGACTGTCTCCAATGGGATATTTGTTTTCCCCTTGGGACGTCCGTTCTATGTCCCTGGAGGCTATGCACAGGGGCCCACCGTTCAGATGGGGTCACCCATCCTTTGATGGGCCCCTTTCTTTGCCAGTGGTTTTTGCCCTTCTTGGGGGAAGTTTTGGGGTGTGGTACCCGATTCTGGGTTGTCTTATACCCAGTCGGGCAAGCCAAATTTAACTCCTCTTCTTCCCCCGCCCATGGGATCCTGGTGTGGTATATCCAACCACGCGTCTCCGGGTCAGACTGCACCCCAGAATTCTTGGGGGGGGATCTTACCCTGGGGACACGTTTATGGGGAGTTTTTTCCTTCTCTCCTTTCTCCTATGGAGTTGTTGGACCACCTTTTATCCCCCTTGGACTCTACCTGGCACTTCGGGTTGGCCCTAGGTGGTCTATTGTCCTTGAATGGACTTGAACTAGTTCTTCTCCATTACTTTGGACCTTTAGACCTCTCCCCATGTCATCGTGGTCCATACCGGGCCTCCCGATTGGCATGGTCACCATCTCATGATTGCCCCTATATGACCTCCGCTCTCTGGCCATGATCCATCGTTTGGCCAGATGAGACAGCGGTGTACGCGATCCCTCCCATGGTTTGGCCGGCCGGCGGCGACGCGCCCTGATGCCCGTTCACGGGGTGCGCCGTGCGCATGTGCGGCCGGATCTTGCGGGAGGTGATCGCCCACTTGCATTCTGGTCTTGGTAGTTTAACCAGCCAGAACGCCTATGTTAGGCGGGATGCGGCCGTGATGATGCTGTGCGTCGTTGACGCACCGCGTCATCAGACAACGCCCACAGGGGCGGACCGGATCTCCTGGGTCTCTATTTAAGGGTGCCTGAGGCGGCATATGGTGTATTCCCTCTCCGCAGCTGGAGCTGCAGGAGTGTGCTCTCCTATATACAGGATATTTATCCTGTTGGACGGGATCTCTGGAACTCTCTTGAAGACGTGACCGGGTAAGTCATTTCAATGTGCACGGGCTGGGCTGGAAAATTATTGACAGCCCAAACCACCTGTACTTGGCTCAGCCTGATCCAACTTACTCATTTAGTTTTTGGTCTTCTTGTTTTTTTTCTTCCTTAGTGGCCCGAGTTTATTGATTTAAACACCTATTCAGCAAATTAAAAAGCAATTTGCTAGCCGTCTTGTAGAGAGATATTAGAAATATCTGCCTTTTCCGGACATCCTGGAGTTGAGGACATATAGGGGGGAGCAACACCATACATGATGATATGTTTGTAGATGTAAGTGTGTTCACTTTCTATATATAGGCAATTAAATGTTTAAACTTAGTGATCGTTCTGTGGTCACTAATTAATTATCCGTATAGAGATATACTAATAAGCCCCTTTGATATAATTCATAGATGATGATCAATAATTCCCTGATGAAGACTGGCTACTACAAAGCCATGTGGAAACGCGTCGGAATTTTCATCATTCTGTTCATCTATCAATCATAAGTTTGGGTTATTTGTTTTTTTATCGATATGGAACATGTATTATGTGTCAAAATTCTATATATTTTTTGTACAATAAATTTATATAATATTTTAAAATAATTGTTGTTGCCTTGAAAATCCCATTCCAAGAGGTTTCTTTAAATCCAATATTCTGGGGGATGATGGCAACCATAGTGTCGTTAGGCGAGAGCTCAATCTTTTTCCCCTAGATATAACAGCCATGCTGTTGGAAGGGAAATGTACGCCGCCATGACGCCTATGCGATCACGCTAATAGGGCCACTTGTATGCCACCAAAAAATAGTAACCTCCGGTCCCCCTTTCTCCCCAGAGGGGGTGACCGGAAGAAAAAAGGGTACGGTACCCTACTACCGCTGGTGAGGTATAGACTGGGGCTGTGGGATTTACAACCCGCCCCTAGTTTCTGTGAGGTAGTCCCACCCTGGGACCCTTTTCCCCCTCCACCAGCCAGACCCGTAGGGACCACCCCAGGAGAGCAAATAGAACCACCCCCGGGTCCCATGTGCCTCCCCCTCTGACCACCAAGAGGGAACCCAACCTGTGGAGCTATAGGTGATAGACAGGTAAGGGATGCAAACCTCTGTTCCTCCTTACCTTAAGATGGCTGATGTCGGCAAAGCCAGAAGCTGCCAGGATGGCCCCTGCCTCTGACACGCTCCTGCCGTGAAAAGGATGGTCTTGCCTCTGGACCCTCCAACCACCTGTGCGATCTTTCCGGGTCCCCATCAGCCAAAGCCTGGCCCGCCATCAGCATCCGCGGCTGGACCGGAAACCGCGGATCAAGGAGAGGAGCACACCCCCTGCCGAAATTGGCTTCGCCCGCCACCTGGCTCCGCTGTACGCTCCATCGCAGCTTGCACCAGAGTGCAGGGGGGGGGGGGGGGGGGGACAGCGCCTCCTCCCAAGTCTCCACTGAGAACCTGAAGGCAGGCCCCCGAAGCATCCCACACACAATCTTTTTGGAGAGCTTTGGGTGGCGATAAAAATGGTGTGGCTGCCAAGTAACCCCTCTCCGAGGTATAGCACCACTAGTCCCCAGAGACCTCTGTCTCCTTTCTGGACATACAGGCTTCAGCCTCCCCGGCTGTGTTTAGCCACGGCCCTCGCAATGTCTCCTGCCGGAGGAAACACCGAAAACTGAGGAGCTGGCGGGGAAGCAGGCCTTTTAAATCTAGGCTGGGCGGTGTTTCCTGAGAAGGGAGGAGCCGAGGTCTCTCACAGGTTGCTGTCCTGAAAGACGTATAGGGAAAAAGTGCAGTTTTTGCCCTGTCATCTGTACTAGCTTTACAGTTTTTTTTTTTTTTTAAAACATCCGTGTGTATGAGGCCTAATGGACAGGCCATGATTTGCCATGCAAGATTTAAAACAAAAAACACAATTACAGTTCATCTTTAATGAATGATAAAGTTGAATTCAACTTTAACTGGGCTGTGGCAGAACACATAAATTTTAATGAGTTTTTATTTTGTTGGTGGATGGAATATTTACAATACTAGATTACAAAACTATAACAAAAAAAAAAAAAAAAAAGAAGAAGAAGAGGCAAGTATTTACAGGTAAAAGAAAGGAAAAAAAATAAAAAAATTCTGCAGATCACGCCGGGCTGTTTGCGAGCTGCCATCCGGTGTTGGGAAAGTTGGATATTGCCCGTCCACTTGTCACCCCCTGCAGTGGCCATCTGGGAGAGAACTTATGTACTACATGCCTCCATTTGTACCAAAAAAATGTGAGTGCAATCTATGGATTGTTTTTATCATTTATTTAAACAGAATCAAACTAGGGCCGCTGTGCACTCTTTCCCTTTCTTTGTTTGCATAGATCCCATTCCACCACCCAGTGGATTAACAAGAGAGCTGCAGTGCCCTTAGTGATAGATGTGTTTCTTTTTCAGAAAGTCAGCATTACCATCTGGACTTGGGAGTTTTTTCTGACCAGCGCATAGACTGGTGAAGCGTTTGTTTGCTAAAATTGCTGACTTATGCAACAGGGTCAGCAACGACCAAACTATGCATCTCGTTTATGGTAAAATTACAGGTTCTAGAAGCATAAAAGCATTTCCCTCTGTGAGAGGACATAGGTATTTATGTATTTTATCTTAAAGGGTTTGTAACCCTTCTAAAAAGGGCTCAGCAGCCATGATAAACCATGGTCAGTTTACAGGGGGGGGGGGGGGGGGGGGGGGGGGGGGGGGGGGGGGGCAGAATCAGGCAGGATCATCCAGGTGATACAGGAGGCCAAATGACAACACAAGCACCGTGCTGTACAATATGCTTTAAAGGAACAGGATCCTTTTTTTTAAGGGTTGCAAACACTTTAGCTTTAAAAGAGGACCTAATCTGTGGAAGCTACACCCAAAGAAGGTACGCAAAGAGCAAAGAACTAGGCAACAGTGTTGCCGGTGGTCTCCCTGTAGCTGGCTTTCCCCATTACTGACATAGAATGCCTTGTTTTTTTATTGATCTGTGTGGAGACAGGCATCTTAGTAGAGGGTTAAGTGATTGGTGCACTTTAAATAAATAAATCGATCTAGCAGTAAACTCTCCCGTAGTTAGGTCACTCAGACACACTTAAATGCTTCCTAAACAGGTCACATACAGTCCTACGAACAGGGAGACCACATTCAGCACAGGTATATGCAGTTTTATACACACGTTGTCCAAGTCTATGCACAGCCTATGTAGCAGACAGCTCCAGGATATCCAATATCTGCAGAAGCAAGTTCTCACTGGTGCTGGGGTTCAGAAATCACTGTTTAATTGATTCGTCTCTTCTGCTCTGGCAGCACAAACTCCATCATGTCTACTTTCATGTTCAGTTCTGCTTCTGTTGCTTTCTACAGGAAGACAAAAGTGAACGGTAATATAGATTTTGCCACTCTCCCTGCGTAATTATTGAATGGGGTGCTTTAACAGCCGGGGGGGGGGGGGGGGGGGGGGGGGCACACCACGCAGCTTTCTGTAGCTACCCACACACCAGAGATCCCAAACTTGGTACAGTTTGTTTGGTCACCACTAGGAGGTGAAGACATCTGGTGGACAGAAGCAGCTGCAATAGGAAGATAATGATGTAAATCAGGGGTGCCCAACCTTTTGAAGAGCAAGGGCCACTTTAGTGAATTGGTAACTGGTCGCAGGCCACAATGAGTGGAGCCGGAGGATGACAGGTCCGTGTCCACAGACACAGCCCACTCTACTCTATGGGCCCTCTGATCCAATACAATTCGCCCAGACGGAAGGAGCAGATACCCTTCTATTTTTTTTAGGTAGGTGGGTGTAAACAGACAAGTTTATTTACATCTGCTGCTCCATAGAGGTGAATAATAAGTCTGATTAGGTCGGACCAATCAATCATGTGAAAGGGGCCTAAGGCTGCTTTCACACTGATGCACTGCAATTTGCCCAAACCGCGGGTGCAGTGCAGTGAACCTGTGGATTTTCTGCAGGTTAGCTGCACTTTGCCGTAAACTTCTATTATATCCTGCAGGTGTGGCGCACTTTCTGAAGGCGCAACAAACCCGCAGGTAATAACAGACGTCTATGGCTCAATGCAGGTAATGTGCAGCTGCTCTGCGGATCAGTTTGAAAGCAGCCCAGTAGCCACTGCAAAACAGATATATCTAGATATACTGTGAATTTAGTAGTAAACTTACCTTTAATAACCGTCTTCCATTCTGGTATTGCTGGCTGTTGCTGTCCTAGGCGGAGTGCATTTGGTATCATTGGAAGCATTGGCTTATGTGGCTTTGCTCCACAGCCACTTGCTTCCACTACCAGCGGCTTCATTCACAAAACTGCTGCTCTGGGATGGCGGGTCGGCAACCCGTGATCTGGGCTTGCCAACCTGCCATCTTAGAGCAGGAGGTCAAGGGCCACATTAGAGGGCTTCGTGGGCCACTGGTTGGGCACCCCTGATGTAAATGATTCCAGGCTGAAGCTCCCATCGTCGAATACTTAGTCATCAGCAAAATATGTTCCCCATCCAAAATGTTTACTTTTATTTTATAGACTTATAATGTGCAAGCTACCGGGCTAATGAGCAACTTACCAGTTCCCTCTTTGCCTCTTCAATCTTCACTTTTACCAGAGATGGATTCTAGAAGAAGATAAAGGCCACAGTGGGTCAATGATCGAGAGAACCTGTCACCATTATATTTTATGCACTAGAATGCAAAAATGTAAGTGACTTTGCAGCGAATAAATAAAATAAAAAAGGTTCACCTGTAAAGCTGGCCATACATGGATTGAAATCTGTCCGATTCAGCAGGGACCAGCTGAATTTCAAACCATGTATGAGCTAGCTGGTTTTATCAATCGGCTTGTATACAACCAGCCTGTCCTGTTTTGTTTTTTCCCTGAACGATCAGTGCCGCCAGCTATAGCCGATAGGGGATCATTGTATTCGGCTTGCAGGCAAGGGGACACAGGAGAGTGACACATCCACAAGCGTTGGTTCGCAAACAGATTTCAACAAGTGAGTTTCTCTTAGTGGGAAACTGGATGAGGTAAAGATGACCATACACTGAGCGAATGTCGGCCAGTTCCTGCTAATTCAGCCAAAATGTACTCAGTAGATGGCCCTGCCAGCCCCGCTTTGTTTGAATGACTTTTGTTGAAGGTGCCTGCTTAAATATTTTTGCCCAAACAGCAGCTGCATCCACTGTTTGGATTTTCTGACAGCTGTCAAAATGCAATAGCCTAGGCCGGGGAGTATCATCCATCCACACTGTTTAGTATGGAATCTAACAGTATATGGCCAGCTTTATTATATACAGTCTTCTTTCCAGGTAACCATTTATTTTTAGTAGCCAAATTAGCATCAGTTTAATTAGCAATGCAGTCTTCACCAAGATAAAAAGCCTTCTGTGTGCAGCAGCAACCCTCATACTTACCTGAGCCCCTCTCGATCCAGCAATGTTGCACAAGAGACTCGGCTGTCCGGGACTCTCCCTCCTTATTGGCGGAGGCAGCAGTGAAGTGCCATTGGCTCCCACCGATGTCAAAGCCAGTGAGTCAATGAAAAGCGAGAAGAGGGCAGGCCGGGCCGCAGCTCCATGTCTGAATGGACACACAGCTGCAGCTAGGCTTGGGTTCCCCCATAGCAAGGGGCTTGCCCTCAACAGGAAGCGGGGCCAGGAGCACCATGAGAAGAGGATCCGGGCTGCTCTGTGCAAAACATGACACAGAGGAGGCAAGTATAACATGGTTGTTGTATAAAAAAAGGACTTTAGTATCACTTTAACCACTTCAGCCCCGGACCAATTTGCAGCCAAAGGACCAGGCCCCTTTTTGCGATTCGGCACTGCGTAGCTTTAACTGACAATTGTGCGGTCGTGCGACGTGGCTCCCAAACAAAATTGGCGCCCTTTTTTTCCCACAAATAGAGCTTTCTTTTGGTGGTATTTGATCGCCCCTGCGGTTTTTAATTTTTGCGCTATAAACAAAAATAGAGCGACAATTTTGAAAAAAATGCTATATTTTTTACTTTTTGCTATAAAAAAAAACCCCAAAAAATAAAAAAAAAAAAAAAAAAAAAAAAAAAAAAAAAAAAAAAAAAATCGCAATTAGCGATTGATTGGTTTGCGCAAAAGTTATAGCGTTTACAAAATAGGGGATAGTTTTATAGCATTTTTATTAATATTTTTTTTTACTAGTAATGGCAGCGATCAGCAATTTTTATTGTGACTGCGACATTATGGCGGACACATCGGACATTTTTGGGACCATTGTCATTTATAAAGAAATCAGTGCCATTTAAAAATGCACTGATTCCTATGTAAATGACAGTGAAGGAGTTAACCAGTAGGGGGCGGGGAGGAGTTAGTTTGACGTGTGTGTTTTTTTACTGTAGGGGGCGTGGCTGACGTCTGACATCATTGATCGGCTTTCCTGATGACAGGGAACAGTCGAACAGTGACAAGCAGTGTAGGAAGCACGGGGAGAGGTTTGTTTACACAGACCTCTCCCCGTTCTTCAGCTCTGTGACCCGATCGCGGAACACCAGTGGCGATCGGGTCCGCTGGTCCCGCGGCCACGGAGCTCCCGACCAGGTTGCGAGCGACCCAAGGCTGGGCTCTTAAAGGACCATGTACAGGTACGTGGTTTTGCCCGTGCCATTCTGCCGACGTATATATGTGCAGGAGGCGGTCGGGAAGCGGTTAAAGCAAAATGTGCATTTTCAAAAAATAATCCTAAGGCCTCTTGAACACGGCAATATTAACGTACTGGTCTTTATGGCTCTTGTATACAGGATTTTTTTTAAGGTTTTGAATGCAGACCAATGCTTTCAATGGGCCTGCACACGAAGAAAGAAAGAGCCACACACGCACCTACCTTTTTTGGGTAGGAACTTTCTGCCAGGAAGATATGGCATTCAGACATCAATATCACGTGCAAGGACACTAATACAGAGAGTCTTACTGGCAGAAAGAGCTTGAATTAAAAATAAAGATTATGTTCCTTAAAGAACTTGCGAAGAAGAGAAAAGGCTGTTAAAAACAGCCACTGAGATTAAGCCATGCCCTCAAACTGCATATGTAATTAGCACATTATGCCTTTTTATATTTACATGTACAAATCAGAAGGTTGTAAAATAAAGATTAAACTGAAAGAATGCGTTTAACAGCATGCCGGTCAGCCGCCGCAGTTGTACTGCGGCAGCATGGCTCGGCTGCGTAAATCGCTGTTATGGTACGTATGTACCATAAACGGCCACTAGGGGGCGTCCGCTCCCCGAGCCAATGCAAGTGCCCGGCCGTCTCGATCACCTTCAGGCTCCCGCGATCGCTCGGGGTGCATGGAGAACCGGGAGCTGTGTGTGTGTAAACACACAGTTTCTGGTTCTCTGAGGAGCGAACTGACAGATCGTCTGTTCATACAGAGTATGAACAGCGATCTGTTAGTTTCCCTGCACAGACCCAGCCCCCCTTCAGTTAGAACACGTACTAGGAACACATTAACCCTTTCACTGCCCCCTAGTGTTAACCCCTTCACTGCCAGTGACATTTTTACAGTAAAAAATGCAATTTTAAATCGCACTGATCGCTGTATTAATGCCAATGGTCCCAAAAATGTGTCAAAATTGTCCGACGTGTCCACCATAATGTCGCAGTCACGAAAAAAAAAAAAAAAAAAAAAAAAACGCAGATCACCGCTATTACTAGTAAAAAAACAAACAAACAAAAAAAAATTTATAATAGAAATGCCATAAAACTATCCCATTTTGTAGACGCTATAACTTGTGTGCAAACCAATCAATATACGCTTATAGTGATTTTTTTTTTTTTTTACCAAAAATATGTAGAATACATATCGGCCTAAACCAGGGGTGCCCAACCTTTTGAAAAGCGAGGGCCACTTAAGCTACTTGGTAACCGGTCGCGGGCCACAATGAGCAGAGCGGGCAGATGGCAGGTCCGTGTCTGCTCTGTATATGCATATCGGTTTACATTTGCTACTCCTTAGGAGGTGAATGGAGGGTCCTATTGAGTCAGACTGACCATGTGAAAGGGGCCCAAGGCTGCTTTCACACTGATGAGCTGCAGTTTACCTGCAGCGCTGTGTACCTTTGGATTTCCTGCACTTTGGAATAGTACTCTATTCTATTTTATCCCAGAGCAGGAGGTCGCGGGCCACATCAGAGGTCTCCGCGGGCCACTGGCCTAAACTGAGGGAAAAAAAAAAAGTTTGTGTATGTATGTATGTATGTATGTATGTATGTATGTATGTATGTATGTATGTATGTATGTATGTATGTATGTATGTATGTATGTATGTATATATATATATATATATATATATATATATATATATATATATATATATATATATATATATATATATATATTTTTTTTGGGGGGGGATATTATAGCAAAAAAAATATTTTTTTCAAAATTGTCGCTCTTTTTTGTTTATAGCGCAAAAAATAAAAACCGCAGAGGTGATCAAATACCACCAAAAGAAAGCTATTTGTTTGAAACAAAAGGATGTAAATTTTGTTTGGGAGCCACGCCACACGACCGCGTAATTGTCAGTTAAATCGACGCAGTGCCGAATTTGCAAAAAGTGGTCTGGTCTTTGGCCAGCCAAATGGTCCGGGGGCTTAAGTGGTTAAGGGTACATTTCCCCAACTTGCTAGAGACACGCCATTAAAAAAAAAAACTTGCAGGTGAATATTGCAGGCACCAATACCTACAGCAGTTGAATACCCTGCTGTTATGGCCCATTTCCAGGCCTTTCTAAAAGGGCTTTTGGGCAAGGTCAGGTGTTGCTTTTACCATACACCCCACCTAAACACATTCCTATTGCCCCATACGATAGGCTGTTTCAATGGCCATTAGAAAGGGGCAGGCAAACTTTGTCAACTCTGAATGCCAAAGCTTTGCCTTGAATTCTACATACCTTAAAATATAAAGTACATCAATTCAACTTACTGGAGCCAAGTCGAGGTAAGATTTAAGCTTTTCCTTTGTAGCTGTGGATTGTGTTTTAAGCTCTGCCAGCGTCTGCAAAACATTAAAGATTAAACATTACAAATCAGCAAAAACACACTGATCTATTGACCTGATAATGTAGCCCATTTCTGTGTCTCTGGCGACAGTGATTTTTCAATATACAGGTGCATCTCAAAAAAATTTGAATATCATCAAAAAGTTAAATTTATTTCAGTAATTCAATAAGTGAAATTCATATTTTATATAGATTCAGTACACAGTCATATATTTCATGCATTTTTTAAATGTTGCTTATTATGGCTTACAGCTAGTGAAAACTCAAAATTCAGTATCTCAGAAAATTTGAATATTGTGAAAAAGTTCAATATTGTAGACTCATGGTGTCACACTCTAATCACCTAATTAACTCAAAACACCTGTAAAGGTTTCCTGAGCCTTTAAATGGTCTCAGTCTGGTTCAGTAGGTTACACAATTATAGGGAAGACAGCTGAGAGGAAGAGTCATTGACACCTTCCACAGGGAAGGTAAGTCACAAAAGGTCATTGCTAAAGAAGCTGGCTGCTCACAGAGTGCTGTATCCAAGCATATTAATGTAAAATTGAGTGGAAGGAAAAAAAGTGTGGTAGAAAAAAGGTGCACAAGCAACAGGGATAACCATAGCCTTCAGAGGATTGTGAAGCAAAGGCCATTCAAGAATTTGGGGGAGATTCACATGGAGTGGAGTACGGCTGGTGTCGGTGCTTCAAGAGCCACCACACACGTATCCAGGACATGGGCTGCAACTGTCACATTCCTTGTGTCAAGCCACTGCTGAACCAGAGACAAAACATCAGAAGTGTCTTACTTGGGCTAAGGAGAAAAAAGGACTGGACTGTTGCTCAGTGGTCCAAAGTCCTCTTTTCAGATGAAAGTACATTTTGCATTTCATTTGGAAATAAAGATCCCAGAGTTTGGAAGAAGAGGGGAGAGACACAGAATCCAATTTGCATGAGGTCCAGTGTTGATTTGGAGGAGCCGTGTCATCTGCTGGTGTTGGTCCACTGTGTTTTATCAAGTCCAAAGTCAGTGCAGCCCTGTACCAGGAAATGCTAGAGCACTTCATGCTTCCCTCTGCTGACCAGCTTTATGGAGATGCTGATTTCATTCTCCAGCAAGACAGGACACCTGCCCAAACTGCCTAAAGTACCAATACCTGGTTTACTGAGCATTGTATCACTGTGCTTGATTGGCCAGCAAACTCACCTGACCTAAATCCCATAGAGCAGGGGTCTCCCAACTATGGCCCTCCAGTTCAGGAACTACAAATCCCATCATGCCTAGTCACGTCTGAATGTCAGAGTTTTACAATGCCTCATGGAATGTGTAGTTCTGCAACAGCTGGAGGGCCATAGTTTGGAGATCCCTGCCATAGAGAATATGTGGGGTATTGTCAAGAGGAAGAGGCTACAAGACTCAACAATGAAGATGAGCTGAAAGAGGAAGTAAAGCCGATTAAAAAAAAAAAAAAAAAAAAAAACGGAACCTGCAAGGCAAAGGCATAATAAGCTAGTATGCATAGCATACTAGCGCATTATGAATGACTTAACTGAGAACGAAGCCCCTGAAGCAGTCCTCATCCACGATCTTCTGCGCCGCCATCAAACCCGGACTAACTTCCAGGTCTCGCGCTCCAGCGCAGTCATTCGCCGGAGCGGCGATGACGTCACTCCCGCGCACAAGAGCGGCATATCGCCGTTACCTCGGCATGCGCAGTGCGCCTGCGCGCCGCTGTCTACGGCGCATGCGCCGTAGATAGCGGTGCCTTTTCTTTTCTAAATATCTCCAAAACCATGTAGGTTTAGGAGATATTTATTGGACCTACAGGTAAGCCTTAATCTAGGCTTACCTGTAGGTCAAAGTGGTTTGTAAGGGTTTACAACCACTTGAAGTCCGCCTTTAAAGCAACCTGGCCTTTATAAAACCTCAGCAGTGCCACAGGCTGATCGCTTCCTTGCTACGCCACAGTAATGTATGCAAAAGGAGCCCTGACCAAGTATTGAGTGCATACTATACTGTACATAGACATACTTTTCAGTTGGATGCCCTTTCCAGAGACAGTGTTATTTTGCCCTGCATGGGCAAGGAGACCATCTCTCTTTAAATACATAGATAACATTGGACTATAGAGTTCTACCAATTTAAAGTACTACTGCATTCAGAAAAACATAGCCAGCCATTGCTGATCTCAAATCATAAATGCCAAGTACCTGGCTGCCCCAGCTTCAATACTTTATTTCACCAACTAGAAGCAGCACTCAGCAGGAAAAGCTACTTCAGAATGCCACAAAAACGATTGAAGCCACTACTCTGCAATAAGGCCCGTTTCACAGGCACTAAAGTTCTAAAAATAGCGCCTGCAATGTGCCTTCAAACAGCCGCTGCTGTCTCTCCAGTGTGAAAACCCGATTGCTTTCACACTGGAGCAGTGTGCTTGCAGGACGCTGAAAAATGTCCTGCAAGCCGCATCTTTGAAAACAATGGGGCATCGCTCCAAACCCGCCTGCAAAGCGGCACTGCTCATTTCACGAGTTCCTCGGCCGACGCGCCCTCCTGATTGAAGGAGACAATCAAACTCAGTTAGCCAATGAGGAAAGAGGGGACAGTTCGATGCTGCATCTGTACCCCCCCGTGGGCTCTAAGACCCCATACACACACTCTTAGATTTTCTGCAAATTTGTGTCTTCAAATTTACCAAAACCAAAGCCTGCCCGATTGCATACAAATTAAAACTCTTAAGTTTTGACCTCATATTAGTTTTGGTAAATATGAAAAACAAAAATCTGTAGAAAATCCAATAGTGTTTATGGAGCCCTCTAAGAAGAGAGTTGGTGACTGTCAGTCACTGGCTGTCTGCTCTGCCCCCCTGCGCTCACTGGAGCTCTTGGGCTGTGGATGGGGCGGGAGCGGCTTGCTGAGAGGCTGAGCCAGGTGCCAGTCCAGGTATGTGGGCGGATCCCGACCCTATGGTCGCAATCTTTCCCCGAGCCTGGAATGGGTCTGTAAATTCAGTCAGTCTGCTGAAAACGGGTCACAGGAATGCAGAACGAACTGCACGCCTATGATCCACAGGAGAAGTACAGCCAAATGAGCTTTGGCTGTACTTCTCCTTTAAGGCTTCACTTGCTGACTTTAACCTGCGTGTGCGTACCAACAACAATTAAGGTATCCTACTTGCTCGCTTTAGGTCTGTTAAGTATACCATTGAACATATTCCTCATTCCGCATTTCCTCTTTGGAGTAACGAAGAGATGGATGGCCATACTCTAATAAAATCCCCTTTGTTTGAATCCAAAAAAACAGACAGTTCATACAGCAATGAAAAATATAATATAAAATGCTGAGTAAATACTATGCAAATAAATACTGTGCAAATATATAAACAGTGCTATATAAATATCAAAGTACAAAAATAGTAGTGTATAATTGACTCAACGTATAACTTAAAGCGGTTCTGCACTCTGAAAAAAAATTTTTTTTTTTAGGATGTAATATAAAGTGTGCTTACCTTTATTAGGGGACTCACCTGTTCCATCTTCCATCTCGATCGCCGCCGGTTTTCGTCCGATGAAGTTCCTCGTCTTCTTCTTTAGTGCTGGGGGCCATCTTGCCTGTGGGCATGTGAAACACCCACAGGGACTTTAGATGGCCCAGCATGCACTGCCGTTACTCGCGCGTGCGCAGTAACGGCTCATCTGCCGAGATCTCACGAGATTTCGGCAGATGCGGCCGAAATCTCGGGAGATTTCGGAAGATGTGGCCGAAATCTCGCGAGATTTCGGAAGATGCCCGCACTGACTCCTGGGATCAATGACACCAGATCCCAGGAGACAGTGCGGCGTGACGACGATCGACGCAAGACCCCGCCCGCCGCCGCAGAGGGAGAAGACCGGAAGTCTTCAATTACAAGGTAAGTAAAAAAAAAAAAAAAAAAAAAAAAAAAACATTTCATTTAGTACTCTTTGCCTGATTTGGAAGGCAAAGAGATTTACTAAATGAAATGAGTGCAGAACCGCTTTAATAGCAGCGGTGTGTCTATTTCTCTTAGTGACAAGTGAAAAAGTTCATAAATATATAAAGTCCAGATTGTGAATAAATAAATAGGTAAGTGATTTTCCAAGTGTCTTCAGTCACAGTTTCAAAGTGGAGTCTTCTGACCGACTTGAATCTACCACCACACCACGTGATCACACTCCCTCTGAAAGGCCCACTCACCAGCTCACTAGGCCTCACACTCTCGTGTTTGGCAGATGCGTTTTTTACCCACTCCAGGGGTTAATGAAGGATGGCTTGTTTGATCCGTTTAACTCTCAATGCGATTCCATATGTAAAACAATGAGTAAAACACTCCACATAGTGTAAAAACGTATGATAAAATTTATTCACGTAAAAACACTCCAATGGTCAAACTCACATTTCAAAGGTTAAAATCAAGCCTCAAATCCAAAACCACGGCAAGCCAAACAACGCTGATGTATAAAAATATAAAGTATATATATATACTGCGGTCTCGGCGGACCAAGAGGAAGACCCTGGTGGTGGTATAGTTATAGTCCACAGTGGCGTAATATATAAATAAATAAATACAATCTTTACTTTTTGCTCTGTAGCCTCATTCCCGACATGTTTCGTCGCTTGGACTTATTCATGGGTATGGCTACACAGCCCATCTCAAACTAATTTATAGTGATAGGGGAGCTAGTCACATGGGTGGTGACCCAATCATGTGACAAATCATGTGACATGTTGTGTGCAATCAGATGTGGGCTGATACACATGACCGTATACATTCCCCTATCCCGGCTTGCGAGAAAGATCATTGGTGGTGTGACTGGCAATAGTGTCATAATATGAAAATAATAATAATACTGACAACTTCATGCTATATTTGTACGGGTAGTTTTTTCCTAAAATCCATCTCAAATGCCTACTCTAATATGCACACTGGTGTTCCTTGATGTGCAGAGAGTGTATGTGTAGATATTAGGGATGATTGTCACTATATTACCTTAAAGATGTCAGGGTGGATGTTTACTGGGAGTCCTGGCTTCACAACGGTATAGTGCTATGGAGACTCGCTATTATGCTGTATATGTGTTCCATTTCGATCGCTGCCTATATATATCTTAAAATATTAAAACTATTCTCATTAAAAGCTGCATGCATGCACATGCGTTTTTCAATGAAAAAATGGGTGAGTGATATTTATTATGGAAAATTGTCCGTGTTCAGCACATTGTGTCGCTGTGCATCCATTGGCTCTGTATTGGCTGATTTATTGTGTGCGCGCGCCTGTCATCACAAACATTGCGCGCGCATCACACAACAGCTGTGGATGAGTATCTCTTCTTATGGCTGTGAGGGCCGCTGCATCTGCGGTTGCGCAGTAGTTATAGCTCAGTGAGGGATGGACATTAGTGTACTGTATGTGCGCGCGCGTAATGTCCTGGTCACTGCGCGCGCACTGGGCTTCTCCAGCCGTGGATATTCATCCATCAGCTGAGAATGCAGACCGCCGCGCGCGTGCGCACTGGCTCCGTGCGCGTTGTATCAGGAGGTGCGCGCGCATCCAACAGCACACTACCCAGGCGAGCCTTCACCCTATGATGAGATGCGGCCCGCACCTGCGCAATAGGGTTAGAGCGGCGGTTCAGCGGCGCGCTCTAGGTGTCCCCTCAGCCTATATAGAAGTACCGGAAATGGGTCCCTGCGGTTGAGATGGGATGACACATTACATGGAAGGCACATCTTTGGCAAAGCTGTAACATTAGTGCATATTAAAAAAGGTGTGTGATCTTGACTCCATGACTACACAAAAATATAAATGTATTAAACCATCGCAATTTGAGCACTAATTCCCTGAGTTTAGAGGTGCAGAGAGCTGTATCATGAGTGAATGACAGGCACTGCATCCAACGGGAATTGGTGAGAAAATTGCACAAAAGAATCTGAGAAATTTGATATTTGATCACACTATTAAAATAAAATAAGTAGTGTTGAGCATATTGTAAGAATATTTAAAATATCTTTAAAAAAAAACAAACATATATATATATATATATATATATATATATATAAATATACATGTAAGAATAATGAAAATCTTAAAATATTAAAACTATTCTCATTAAAAGCTGCATGCATGCACATGCGTTTTTCAATGAAAAAGTGGGTGAGTGATATTTATTATGGAAAATTGTCCGTGTTCAACACATTGTGTGGTTGTCACAAACCCCTTTAAGCTATCGGGTGTGTATATTACCTGAGAGGTGTTTTCTAAACACTTTTTTATATAATCCAAAATAATTAAGATTGGAGTTCGGAGAAGGCTGACTATTCAATACAGATTTAGTTGATGAGTGTTTTCATCACTCTGCGGTTTCTACTGTAGTGCATGGATTAAAAATTATTAATGAAGCAGTTTAGGTCCAATTCTACGTTCAGTCCCCGTGGCGTTAAACTTTTTAATAAAAAGATCCAGCGGGTTTCCCTTTGACTGAGGTCTCTGACCCTGTTTGAACCTCTCCAAGAGGGGTGAATGGTGTCTATTCCGCAGAACTGTAGAAGTGTTGGATCCCGATCATGTTTTTCTTTAAAGTGTAATGAAACGCTATGATACTGGAAACCTTTCCTTATATTGGCCAAGTGCTCCGAAATCCGGATTCTCAGTAGTCTTTTTGTTCTGCCTACGTAGAGTAACCCGCATGGGCACCACATAAGATACACAACATGAGTTGTGTTGCAGGTGATAAATTCTTCTATTTGGAAAACCTCACCATCTCTGTTTGTGATTTCTGTTTTACCCCTATTATTGACACTCGTAGTCCTGCAGCAAATGCATTTCCTGCAAGCGTAAAATCCTTTTAAATTTATCCTCAGGACCTGGCGGTTTGGTGGATCTATAAGTTTTTTGACTATTCTATCTCCAAAGTTTGGAGCTCTTCTATAGATGAATCTTGGTCGATGATTTAAAATGGCTCCCAAATGTCTGTCCCTACATAAAATGTGCCAGTGTCTCTCATAGATGTTTTGTACTTCTTTGTACTGACAATGGAAATCTGAAATAAAATTCACTTGTTGTTGTTCCTTTTCTTGTTTGTCTTTCTTCCTCAAGCACATCTCTCTTGGAATTAGAGCGACATCATCAATGATTTTATCTAAAGATTTTTCAGTATAGCCCTTTTGGGTGAACTTATTCTTTAAAATCAGTGATTGCTCATAGTAGTCTTCCGTTTTGGTGCAGTTCCGTCGAATCCTCAACATTTGTCCCTTGGGGATGTTTTTAATCCAGGCTGGGTGGTGTCCGCTATGGATAGGCAAATAGCTGTTCCGATCGGTCGGTTTAAAATATGCTTTAGTGCATAATTTAGCCCCTTCCTTCTCTATGGTTACATCTAAAAAGTTAATGGATGTATCACTTACTTGATACTCAAGTTTGATGTTGTTATTATTCACATTCAGTACCTCGAGGAACTCTATAACCGATTCCCTGGAGCCCTCCCAGATCAGTAGGAGGTCATCAATAAATCTCCTATAAAATTTCAGTTGCGGGAGATTTTTGCTAAAAATGAACCTATCCTCCCACTCTGCCATGAATAGGTTGGCGAGGCTGGGAGCATATTTTGCTCCCATTGCTCCCATAGCCACGCCAACCTTCTGGGAGAAGAATTGATCGTCCCACCAGAAGTAGTTGTGCGTCATACAATATTCCAAAGCCTGTCCTATGAATCTCTTCTGGGAGTCCGATATGTCGTCTCTTTTGCTGAGTGCCCAGTTCAATGACAAGGCCGCGTCTTCATGTTGGATTATGGTATATAAAGAACAAACATCGGCTGTAACTAAAAAGGTGTGATTTGTGGTGCTAATTTGGATCGAATCAAGTAGCATCAACAAATCCGATGTATCTTTCAAGTATGCTCTTGTGTTAGTGACGCTGGCTTGTAAAAACTTGTCTAAGTATTCGCCGAGTCTCGCAGTGACCGACCCAATACCATTAACGATGGGTCGGGGGGGGGGGATTTCGGCATTTTTGTGGACTTTCGGAAGCGTATAGATAATTGGTATTCTGCACGCACTGGGGACCAAGTATCGTTTCTCCTTAAGGTTTAGTGCCTTGGTATGGTATCCCCATTCAATCAGTAGGTCCAACTGGTTCCTATACGGTTCAGTCGGGTTTACTTGAAGCTTTTTATATGTATGGGCATCTGCTAAAAGTTCATTGAGTTGGTTAGTGTAGAAGGTTTTATCCATTATCACAACACCCCCACCCTTATCCGCTGGGCGTATGATGATCTCTTTTTGTTCCTCTAATGAACGAATGCCTTCTCTAATGTAATCTGGGTTAATATGTTTTTTTGGAGTTAATTCTTCCAGATCCTTTAAAACCAAATTCTTAAACACCTCAATGAAGTGATTGCTTGGGATTTGGGGGTTGAAGATTGACTTGTTTCTTAGACCACTGTCGACCTTCTCCACCGTGTAAGAGACTGCTGGCTTAAAATTTGTGGGAGCACTTAAAAAATATTTCTTTAAATTAAGTGTTCTAATAAATTTATGTGTGTCAATGAACACATCGAACTTGTTAAACTTCTTTTTGGGGGCACATTTTAGTCCAAGATTTAGTATATTTAGTTCCTTTTGGTTTAGCTCAATTTTACTTAGGTTGTATATTCCACTGTTCAGTTGTCCCGCATTCGCTTTTTTGGATTGTGCCCTGCGTCCCGATCGGCACCCAATTATCTATACGCTTCCGAAAGTCCACAAAAATGCCGAAATCCCCCCCGCCCGACCCATCGTTAATGGTATTGGGTCGGTCACTGCGAGACTCGGCGAATACTTAGACAAGTTTTTACAAGCCAGCGTCACTAACACAAGAGCATACTTGAAAGATACATCGGATTTGTTGATGCTACTTGATTCGATCCAAATTAGCACCACAAATCACACCTTTTTAGTTACAGCCGATGTTTGTTCTTTATATACCATAATCCAACATGAAGACGCGGCCTTGTCATTGAACTGGGCACTCAGCAAAAGAGACGACATATCGGACTCCCAGAAGAGATTCATAGGACAAGCTTTGGAATATTGTATGACGCACAACTACTTCTGGTGGGACGATCAATTCTTCTCCCAGAAGGTTGGCGTGGCTATGGGAGCAAAATATGCTCCCAGCCTCGCCAACCTATTCATGGCAGAGTGGGAGGATAGGTTCATTTTTAGCAAAAATCTCCCGCAACTGAAATTTTATAGGAGATTTATTGATGACCTCCTACTGATCTGGGAGGGCTCCAGGGAATCGGTTATAGAGTTCCTCGAGGTACTGAATGTGAATAATAACAACATCAAACTTGAGTATCAAGTGATACATCCATTAACTTTTTAGATGTAACCATAGAGAAGGAAGGGGCTAAATTATGCACTAAAGCATATTTTAAACCGACCGATCGGAACAGCTATTTGCCTATCCATAGCGGACACCACCCAGCCTGGATTAAAAACATCCCCAAGGGACAAATGTTGAGGATTCGATGGAACTGCACCAAAACGGAAGACTACTATGAGCAATCACTGATTTTAAAGAATAAGTTCACCCAAAAGGGCTATACTGAAAAATCTTTAGATAAAATCATTGATGATGTCGCTCTAATTCCAAGAGAGATGTGCTTGAGGAAGAAAGACAAACAAGAAAAGGAACAACAACAAGTGAATTTTATTTCAGATTTCCATTGTCAGTACAAAGAAGTACAAAACATCTATGAGAGACACTGGCACATTTTATGTAGGGACAGACATTTGGGAGCCATTTTAAATCATCGACCAAGATTCATCTATAGAAGAGCTCCAAACTTTGGAGATAGAATAGTCAAAAAACTTATAGATCCACCAAACCGCCAGGTCCTGAGGATAAATTTAAAAGGATTTTACGCTTGCAGGAAATGCATTTGCTGCAGGACTACGAGTGTCAATAATAGGGGTAAAACAGAAATCACAAACAGAGATGGTGAGGTTTTCCAAATAGAAGAATTTATCACCTGCAACACAACTCATGTTGTGTACCTTATGTGGTGCCCATGCGGGTTACTCTACGTAGGCAGAACAAAAAGACTACTGAGAATCCGGATTTCGGAGCACTTGGCCAATATAAGGAAAGGTTTCCAGTATCATAGCGTTTCATTACACTTTAAAGAAAAACATGATCGGGATCCAACACTTCTACAGTTCTGCGGAATAGACACCATTCACCCCTCTTGGAGAGGTTCAAACAGGGTCAGAGACCTCAGTCAAAGGGAAACCCGCTGGATCTTTTTATTAAAAAGTTTAACGCCACGGGGACTGAACGTAGAATTGGACCTAAACTGCTTCATTAATAATTTTTAATCCATGCACTACAGTAGAAACCGCAGAGTGATGAAAACACTCATCAACTAAATCTGTATTGAATAGTCAGCCTTCTCCGAACTCCAATCTTAATTATTTTGGATTATATAAAAAAGTGTTTAGAAAACACCTCTCAGGTAATATACACACCCGATAGCTTAAAGGGGTTTGTGACAACCACACAATGTGTTGAACACGGACAATTTTCCATAATAAATATCACTCACCCACTTTTTCATTGAAAAACGCATGTGCATGCATGCAGCTTTTAATGAGAATAGTTTTAATATTTTAAGATTTTCATTATTCTTACATGTATATTTATACACATATATATATATATAGGTTTGTTTTTAAAGATATTTTAAATATTCTTATAATATGCTCAACACTACTTATTTTATTTTAATAGTGTGATCAAATATCAAATTTCTCAGATTCTTTTGTGCAATTTTCTCACCAATTCCCGTTGGATGCAGTGCCTGTCATTCACTCATGATACAGCTCTCTGCACCTCTAAACTCAGGGAATTAGTGCTCAAATTGCGATGGTTTAATACATTTATATTTTTGTGTAGTCATGGAGTCAAGATCACACACCTTTTTTAATATGCACTAATGTTACAGCTTTGCCAAAGATGTGCCTTCCATGTAATGTGTCATCCCATCTCAACCGCAGGGACCCATTTCCGGTACTTCTATATAGGCTGAGGGGACACCTAGAGCGCGCCGCTGAACCGCCGCTCTAACCCTATTGCGCAGGTGCGGGCCGCATCTCATCATAGGGTGAAGGCTCGCCTGGGTAGTGTGCTGTTGGATGCGCGCGCACCTCCTGATACAACGCGCACGGAGCCAGTGCGCACGCGCGCGGCGGTCTGCATTCTCAGCTGATGGATGAATATCCACGGCTGGAGAAGCCCAGTGCGCGCGCAGTGACCAGGACATTACGCGCGCGCACATACAGTACACTAATGTCCATCCCTCACTGAGCTATAACTACTGCGCAACCGCAGATGCAGCGGCCCTCACAGCCATAAGAAGAGATACTCATCCACAGCTGTTGTGTGATGCGCGCGCAATGTTTGTGATGACAGGCGCGCACACACAATAAATCAGCCAATACAGAGCCAATGGATGCACAGCGACACAATGTGCTGAACACGGACAATTTTCCATAATAAATATCACTCACCCATTTTTTCATTGAAAAACGCATGTGCATGCATGCAGCTTTTAATGAGAATAGTTTTAATATTTTAAGATATATATAGGCAGCGATCGAAATGGAACACATATACAGCATAATAGCGAGTCTCCATAGCACTATACCGTTGTGAAGCCAGGACTCCCAGTAAACATCCACCCTGACATCTTTAAGGTAATATAGTGACAATCATCCCTAATATCTACACATACACTCTCTGCACATCAAGGAACACCAGTGTGCATATTAGAGTAGGCATTTGAGATGGATTTTAGGAAAAAACTACCCGTACAAATATAGCATGAAGTTGTCAGTATTATTATTATTTTCATATTATGACACCATTGCCAGTCACACCACCAATGATCTTTCTCGCAAGCCGGTATAGGGGAATGTATACGGTCATGTGTATCAGCCCACATCTGATTGCACACAACATGTCACATGATTTGTCACATGATTGGGTCACCACCCATGTGACTAGCTCCCCTATCACTATAAATTAGTTTGAGATGGGCTGTGTAGCCATACCCATGAATAAGTCCAAGCGACGAAACATGTCGGGAATGAGGCTACAGAGCAAAAAGTAAAGATTGTATTTATTTATTTATATATTACGCCACTGTGGACTATAACTATACCACCACCAGGGTCTTCCTCTTGGTCCGCCGAGACCGCAGTATATATATATATATATACTTTATATTTTTATACATCAGCGTTGTTTGGCTTGCCGTGGTTTTGGATTTGAGGCTTGATTTTAACCTTTGAAATGTGAGTTTGACCATTGGAGTGTTTTTACGTGAATAAATTTTATCATACGTTTTTACACTATGTGGAGTGTTTTACTCATTGTTTTACATATGGAATCGCATTGAGAGTTAAACGGATCAAACAAGCCATCCTTCATTAACCCCTGGAGTGGGTAAAAAACGCATCTGCCAAACACGAGAGTGTGAGGCCTAGTGAGCTGGTGAGTGGGCCTTTCAGAGGGAGTGTGATCACGTGGTGTGGTGGTAGATTCAAGTCAGTCAGAAGACTCCACTTTGAAACTGTGACTGAAGACACTTGGAAAATCACTTACCTATTTATTTATTCACAATCTGGACTTTATATATTTATGAACTTTTTCACTTGTCACTAAGAGAAATAGACACACCGCTGCTATTAAGTTATACGTTGAGTCAATTATACACTACTATTTTTGTACTTTGATATTTATATAGCACTGTTTATATATTTGCACAGTATTTATTTGCATAGTATTTACTCAGCATTTTATATTATATTTTTCATTGTTTATATTAGCGCTACTGATTCACCTTATCTATGTTGCATTTTTAAGTTGAATTGCAGATTCCACATGTTTATATGTTTTAAGTAGCTGCTGTTTGATATATATATACCTTTTACACTTGCACTTTTAATCCTTCACTAATTCTATAGCCTACACACCTGCGGCGCGGTGGGGGTAGATGATACAGAGGGCGGTCTTCCACAGCTATACATCATTTACCAACAGTTCATACAGCAAGCAAGAGAATAAGATACAGCGGGTAATACAGCTAATGCATTTGACACCATTCTTGTTCTTAATCAAAGCTGAGGCTCAGCTATGATTAAGCACCAAGAATGGTGTGAAACGTGTTAGCTGTATTGCCTGCTTTATCTTATTCCCTCGTTTGCTGTATGAACTGTTTTTTTTATGCTTTTTTGGATTCAATTTTAAATGGAGTGCAGCCACCCAGACATCTCTTCTTTACTCCAGACTTTCTGCCATGTGCAGGGACAGCACCCTTTGCTTGTGCAGTTGAGGTGGAATTTTAAGGGTGAATACTACTTTGCTTTGTTGGACTGGAACGAGTTTCATCTTTACTAGACCTACCTCATTTAAGGAAACCACTTTAGGTGCTTTGGACCACTGTTTCTCACCCTATAAAAGGTGCAACAGCTATCAGCAGCTGATGTGTTTGGGGACAGCCAACCCAACAATAATTGTAATTAGAAATGACTATACCCACTTTTGTATATTTTACCATAGATGACCATCAACTGACAGGGTCTCTGATGGGCATATACGGACTTATTGCGATCTATCAGTATAATTGTTCATGTATTGCATCTACTTTATTTATGCAAGACCCTGGATTTTACCTGCATACCAACTCACTTACTTTATTTATTCATGATAAGGGTGATCTATATGGACTGTGTTGATCTTAGCCTATAACCTCACTTACACATTTTTTTTTTCTTTACAGTTATTTTAGTCCTTGTTTACACAGCTTGGATTGTTGGACTAGTTTTTGGTGTATATACTACTTACCCAAGGGAAAATTCCCCCATGGGCATGGAAAGCTGCTGACTCTCGCCTTTACGTCTCTGCATTTTGCCCTTATTCTTTCTGGGGTTAGAAATTGTACAACTCTAGCAGATATGGTTTGTACTGTTTTTTTTTTCTTCCCCATTGTATCATTAGGATAAAAAAAATAAAATATATATATATATATATATATATATATATATATATATATATATATATATATATTTTTTTTTTTTTTTTTTTTTTTTTGGTACAGATGGAGATATCCATCATGCAAAATGTGACTGGCCTTGTACCTATGAAAGGTGTCAATGTGATGGTTCATTATGTTTATGGATTTTTTTCCATCTTTTTCTCTGTAGACTTGATTTTAGGATTGTCCTTTCCTATCCACGTATGCCCTTGTTGGAAAAAAAACAAAAAAAAACAAACAGTGCACCTTCACTATCCACTTTAAATACACTTACCAAATGGGATTGACTTCCAAGTTATAAGTCAAGATGCACCCATGTCAGAGAAATGCATGTAGCTCCACAGCGGCATGGGGTCTATGTGCTCCAACCCCAGTCACGCCAAATTCATGTTTGTGGCCATAGTGATCGGTAAAGAACCAATCCGTAAAAGCCGATGTTTATTAAAAACATAAAAACATTACTCAAACATCTTCATATGCGCATATGTATAAGCACTAACTGCCCGAACAACCACTTGAACCAGTTAGATTTTATTGATTGGACATTGCACAGTCTTTCGGTTTTCACATATTTGATCTAGGTTTTTAATGTTTATATATTTAATGCTGCACTGTTATGTTTTGCATTCACAACTGGCATTGTTTGATGTGCTAGATGCTCATTTATACTACTTAGCGCAATTTCAAATTTAATGTAAGGTTTTGTATATAGACGAAGAGGGATTAATTTACTAAAACTGGAGCATGCACAAATTGGTGCAGTTCTGCAGAGAAACCAATCAGCTTCCAGGAATTTTTGTCAAATCTTAATTGAACAAGCTGAAGTTAGAAGCCGATTGGCTACCATGCACAGCTTCACCAGATTTTGCACTCTCCAGTTTTAGTAAATCAACCTCAGAGTGTTCATCTGCCATTTTAAATTCTATTTCCATGCCATCTATAGACTGTCTAACATAATGCTTTGCAAGAAAGACAGTTCACCTACAGACCTCAGAGAGGGACACCAAAGAGCGATGCGTCAGCGAATCCTCCATCCCTGCCGCAGACAGCTCATCCTGCATTAAAATAGGTAGAAAAATTTAACTTAATGAGTGTCAAGGAAAACCTTAGTTAGACTTACCGGTAACGGTATTTCTACGAGTCTTTCAGGACAGCACTTGGAGAGAGCGCAGCTCCACCCACTTCCCAGGAAACACTGCAGTAAAATTCCTTTAAAGTCTGGACACCTCCACCATGGCCTCAGTTGTTACCGAGTACCTCCGGCCATGCTGAAAGTACATAAGCAGAACATAGCAACCATAACCGTTAACATATTATAACATTTTATAGCATTTCTTAACCCAAGGGAGGGTCATTGGCGCTGTCCTGAAAGACTCGTAGAAATACCGTTACCGGTAAGTCTAACTAAGGTTTTCTCACCTCGTCTTTCAGGACAGCACTTGGAGATGACAAAAGAGTACTTACTCTTAGGGTGGGACCACCGCTTGCAGGACCTTCCTGCCAAACGACTGCTCTGCCGCTGAGAGCAGGTCCATCCTATAATGGCGAGCGAAGGTTGAGTAGCTCGTCCATGTGGCCGCTTTGCAGATTCGCTCTGGTGAGGCCCCAGCTCTTTCCGCCCAGGATGTTGCTAAAGCCCGAGTTGAATGGGCTACTACCCCTACGGGAGGATCCCTTTCCATAGTACTATAAGCTTCGTGGATAGCCATCCGAAGCCACCTACCGATCGTGCTCTTAGAAGCACCATACCCTTTGCGAGACCCTGCAAACAACAGAAAAAGAGAATTGGACTTTCTGAATTCCTTAGATATTTTGAGGTAGTGTAAAACGCACCTCCTCACGTCCAGACTATGGAAATCTCTTTCTCTCGAGTTTTTCGGGTCTGGGCAAAACGTCGGCAGGATAATCTCCTGAGCCCTATGGAAACCTGAGACTACCTTCGGTAGGAACCCTGGGTCTGTTCTCAACACCACCCGATCCGGGAAGACAGTTAAGAAGGGCTCAGTGATGGACAGCGCCTGAAGCTCACTGACCCTTCTGGCTGAAGTAACTGCAATCAGCAGTGCTAACTTCAAGGACCAAAATTTGATTGAGGTCTCCTCCGGTGGCTCAAAGGGCCTTTTAGTCAGACCCTGCAAGACCACCGAAAGATCCCACTTGGGAAAACACTTCAATGGCACCGGCCTGAGCCTAGCCAGTGACCTGAAGAACCTAATAACCCAAGGGTCTAGAGATAGCCTTCTCTCTAAAAAAACTGATAACGCAGCTACCTGAACCTTCAGGGTACTTGCTGCCAACCCTTTTTCAACTCCGTCCTGTAGAAATTCCAGAACGGAAAAATTCTCCCTAGGAGAACAATTTTTTGAGGCACACCAGGAATTAAAACACTTCCAGGTCTTAAAATAAATAGCCCTTGTGACCTTCTTCCTACTATTCAGAAGGGTACAAAATTAAATTCTTGGACAAACCCTTATCTTTCAGGATTTGCTCCTCAGTAGCCAGGCTGCTAGGTTGAGCTGACCCGCGTTGGGATGTAGAAGGGGACCCTGGGACAACAGATCCGCTCTGATCGGTAAGACCCAATGGGGTTCTACCGCCAACTTCAGTAGGCCCGAAAACCAGGGCCTCTTGGGCCAATATGGGGCCACTAAAACTAAGGTGGTCCTCTCCTCTTGGAGTTTCTTGAGCACCAAGGGGATTAGTTGTATAGGGGGAAACGCATAGCACAAGCGGAAGGCCCAGCGCTGAGCCAGAGCGTCCAGACCCTCCGCTTGGTCCTGTCTGTTCAGGGAGAAAAAGACTGGAACTCTTGCATTTGCTTCTGACGCAAAGAGATCTATCTGGGGCACTCCCCATCTGTCCGAAATCTGTTTGAAGACCTCCTTGTTCAGAGACCATTCGGACTTGAAAACCCTCTTCCTGCTCAGGAAGTCTGCTATGTGGTTTAGGGTGCCCTTTAGATGGACCGCTGTTAGGGACGCTAGATTGTCCTCTGCCCAGTAAAGGATCTGACGGGCCAGGTCTAGAAGATGCCTGCTCCTTGTGCCTCCCTGTCTCGATATATACGCCACAGCTGTGGCGTTGTCTGACAGAATCTGGATGTGTCGGCCTCCGATCGACTGCCTGAAGGCCCACAGACCCAAAAGGATGGCTCTCAGCTCCCTCCAGTTCGAGGATCTCCTGGATTCCTCCACTGACCAGGAGCCCTGGGCCAGCTGCCCCTCGAGATGCGCACCCCATCCCCAAGAGCTCGCATCTGTCGTGAGGACTTTGGCTGCGGGGAAAACCCATAATAGCCCCTTGCACAGATTTGCCTGACCCCTCCACCACCATAACTTCCTCTTTACTGATGATGGAATCCTCATCCGCTTGTCCAGAGACTCCCCATAGGACCAGCTCTGCAAGATTGCTTGCTGGAGGTCCCTGGAATGGAGGCGGGCCCACTGGACAGCCGGGATGGAGGCTGTGAGAAGCCCTAGGGTGGACATGGCCGCACGCACAGAGACTGACAGATTTGTCTGCATCCTCTGTACCGCTGCCTGTACCTTCCTGATCTTCTCCTCCGGTAGAAAGATCTTTTCCTGTACGGAGTCGATCGTATAGCCTAGGAACACTATCACTTGTGAAGGGACCAGGTTTGACTTTTCCTGGTTCAGGATCCAACCTAGGCTCTCTAAATGGCATTGAGCCCTCACTAGATCCCTGCGCAGAGATTCCTCTGAGCTGGCGAACAGGAGAAGGTCGTCGAGGTACGGTACCACCTCTATCCCTTCCAACCTGAGTGGTGCTAACGCCTCTGCCATGACCTTTGTAAAGATCCGTGGTGAGGCAGAGAGCCCGAACGGGAGAGCTCGAAACTGAAAATGAGACATCACCCCTCCTGTCCTGATAGCCAGACGCAGGTACCTCTGCGACTCGGGTTTGATGGGCACGTGAAGATACGCGTCCCTCAAATCTATTGAGGCTAGAAAGCACCCTGTGGGTAGGAGTTTCCTCACCGAGTAAATCATGTCCATACGGAATCTCTTGTACCGTATGGACAGATTTAGGACTTTTAAATTCAAGATTAGCCTGAATTTCCCCGACGGCTTCCTCACCAGGAAAACGTGAGAATAAAACCCTAGCTCTTCCTCCCCTTGAGGAACTGGGATAATCACTCTCTGCCGCAGGAACTCCTGCAAAAGAGAGGACATTGCCACCGACTTCTCCAGGTCTCTTGGAAGCTGTGTGACATAGAACCGGGAAGGTGGCCTCTCTGAAAACTCCAGTGCGTACCCCTCCGAAATTACTTTGAGGACGAACGCACTGGGAGTCGCCCTCTCCCACTGCGGAAGAAAGGATTGAAGCCTTCCTCCCACAGCCTGGGGACCGTCACTGGGTCTTGGCGGGTTGACTGGGGGGGACGAAACAACACCCCAGACTTCCCTCTGCCCCTCTGAGACCTCCACGGTCTCCTCTGTCCCGCTTCCTTGGAATCTCGGGCCTGGAAAAAAGGACGAAAATTCTTCTTGGGCCACTTTCTTTTTAACTGGAAAGGCCTTCTTCTTGTCCGCCGTCCTATCAAGAACGGCGTCAAGACCCGGGCCAAACACCAGATCCCCCTCAAAGGGTAGGCCACATAATTTAGACTTAGAGGCTGAATCCCCAGTCCAAGTCTTGACCCAAAGAGCCCTCCTAGCCGAGTTAATCAGGGCTGAGGACCTCGCAGAGATCTTAATGGACTCTGCTGATGCATCCGCCATGTACCCTACTGCCCTCTGTAGGACTGGTAAGGTCTCCAGCAGGTCCTTACGGGAGGTACCTGCCTCAATATGGCCCCTCAGCTGTTCTAGCCAGTGCTCCAGATTCCTGGCCACAACTGTCGATGCCATTGCTGGCTTGAGGTTAATAAGGGTGGAATCCCAAGCCTTTTTGAGCAATGAGTCCGCCCTCTTGTCCATGGCGTCCTTCAATACCCCCATGTCCTCAAAAGCCAGGTCCGTATTACGTGACACTTGGGAAAAAGCCGCATCCAGCTTGGGCCTCTTGTTCCACACCTGAGAGTTGTCCTCGTCAAAAGGAAATCTCCTTTTTAGAGACCTGGAGAAAAAAGGGGCCCTCTCTGGGTCCTTCCACTCCCTTTTAATAGCGTCTGTTAGGACCTGATGTACCGGGAACATGCAATGTTTGACTTCATCCATGCCCCGATACATCCTGTCATGCAAAGATAGATCAGCCCTATCTTCCTTAATACTCAGGGTGGTGTGTATCGTTTTAAGGAGATCGTCTACCTCCTCCAACGATAGCTTATAGCGAGATGAGGAGACCTCTCTGTCCTCGTCTTCCTCTTCTGACCCTGACGGTTCCTCCTTCTCCTCTTCCTCCGAATCACTAACCTCCCTTCTTGTTGCAGAGGAGGTGTGAGTACTGGGGGAGGAACTCGCTGCTTCTACTACTGGGCGCCTGTCCAGATAGGAGCGGAAGGATGAGAAGGTTTCTTCCAGCTCCTTCCGGAAGGAGAAGAGCAACTCACCAGGCTGAACAGAAGGTTCCCTGGTAGCCGATTCCTCCCTAACCAACTCTGCTATGCAACCCTTGCATAGCGGTTTAGCCCATGCCTCCCTAAGGGTGGTCTTACATGCCGCACACCGCTTTTTAGGGGGAGGGATAGCATGTTTGGACTTTTCTTTAGCTTTCTGAAACAACACCAAACACCACAAAAAACACCTTTTAAAACAGCATTCTTAGTGCACAAGATTTCCTCGCTAGCAAACCTTAAGCAAAATGCATTTAAAACAGACAATGGCACAAAGACAAACCCCAAAAACCATTGTTGCAAAGAAACATACATCTGCAAAATAAAAGTCACATTTCTGCAGTGTATGGCGGGCTCCCCTTCCTCCCTATGGAGGGGAAAGGGAAGGGACACACAAAATATCCAAGGTATTAGTTAGAGACTCGCCGTCCCTCTTACCTGGATATGGCCTGTGTCTGTGGCTCCTGCTCCTGCCACCGCTGCTGGTTCCGGTTCATTCATCCCGACTGCAGCCGCCCAGAAGCTCCTGAGAGTGCCCTTTTATTTTAAATCTCCCGGTCCTTTTCGCCGCTGCGAGGACCGGAAGCTGACACAGGCCGAGGCCGCCTCGCCCTCCTGCGTTCCTGCGGCCGGAACCGGAAGTCCCGCCCCGTCCAGCAGTGACGTCGCCCGCCACTCGGCGCTGCCGGCGCCATATTTGAAAATCCCAAAAACTCCCACTGGAGAAATGGCTGCAGCCTGCTGGAGCGGAGACCTCCGGCGGCCTCTACCCTCGCCGGGCCCGAGAAGGGAAAGACACCGGAATACCCCCCACACGTCAGGGTGGGTATTGGGCTTTAAGGCCTGAAAGAAAAGACTGACTATACAGGTATGCAGACCATCTCCCTCCACCTGGAGAGAGCGCAGCAACCCCTGGTTCCCCTGCAGCGCTTCCACCATGGCCGGAGGAAACACTACAACTGAGGCCATGGTGGAGGTGTCCAGACTTTAAAGGAATTTTACTGCAGTGTTTCCTGGGAAGTGGGTGGAGCTGCGCTCTCTCCAAGTGCTGTCCTGAAAGACGAGGTGAGAAAAAACGTTACCTAGCGCTAAGGCAAGCCAGCAACCCCAATTGGAAATTCATAAAATAAGCGAATACTCAGAATTGGGGTGATTGAAAAGAAACAGCGAAGCTTGCGTTTTTAACTGAACTTGTGCCTTTGGGAGTATCTCAAAGTGATTTTTTTCTGTTGCAGAGGATGCCTTAAAATCTGACTTGTTCCTTAGTGCAGACTTCTGAGAAAATAAACAAAACCAATCACACAAGCAGGGAATGCCATTTCTGGGAAAGTTCTGTAAACCAACTGTCTACAGAAGACCTCCAGGATGCTATATTGCATTGAATTTTATAGGAAATTACAGAGGCAGCAGATTGGAAAGGCAATTTGTAACATTAAAATGACAATATGGCTTGTGTAGCAATTGTATATGCCCTCTATATTTTTATTTGCTATAGTTTTTCCCATAAAAGTGGAGTTACCCTTTAAAGAGGAAGTAAAGGCACTTTTTTTGTTTTTGTTTTTTTTAAATGCAACCTGCAAGGCAAAGGCATAATGAGCTAGTATGCATAGCATACTAGCTCATTATGAATAGCTTACCTGAGAACGAAGCACCTAAAGCGACCCTCGTCCACCGTCATCAATCCCGGAGTGACTTCCGGGTCTCGCTGCTCCGGCGCTGGGATTTGCCGGAGCCTCGATGATGTCACTACCGCGCATGCGCACAGGAGCTGCCACGAGCGGCATATCGCCGCAATCTGCGGCGTGCTTAGTGCGCCTGCGCCATAGACAGCGGTGCCTGCCTTTTTGTAAATATCTCCTAAACCGTGTAGGTTAAGAAGATATTTCTTGGACCTACAGGTAAGCCTTAATCTAGGATTACCTGTAGGTCAAAGTGGTCTGTAAGGGTTTACAACCACTTTAAATGTGAATGCTCTGCCAAGCAATCGTGCTTATGGCAAAGCTGGCAAATCAGTAGTGTTAGCACAACTCTCACAACACAACTTTCCTGCTAGGTGAAAATATTAGGATCTACAATCACGCACCTTTGCAGTCTGGATCTTGTATTTATACTCCTCTGATTTGTCTTTCAGCTTCTTCATATTTTGCGCTCGGACCTCCACTTTGGCTTTTTCCACACTAGACTGCTCTTCTGCTTTCCGGAGATCCCTTTGGGACAAAAACAATATTCAGTGCAGTTTGACCTAAGTTTAAAGTAAGTGCCATATGTTCTACACTTCCACTTTTTTCTCCTTCAGAAGAGAAATGTGGGAGCTGCCACAGACAACTGCTGATGGCATCCAAATGGATCCTGCAATTTCAGCAATGCAACATGCGCTTTCAGAATATGAACTGGACCAACCAGTGGACCGCAAAGAAACATTTTACTTTACACACGATCAGGACATTATTCTCATATTTTTCTCATTACTTAGGGAACTGCTAACCCAATATATCCGAACATCATGACTTGTTCCAGGCTAGAGACTCTCAAAAGCTGGGAGAAAGATAAAAAAAAAGGTCAGCTTCGGAATTTCAAGCTAGGATTGTGAACTTTTAAGCTATTTGATACACTGTATTAATATAAAACACATTTTTCTTAAACACAGTAAAAAAAAAAAAAAAAACAAGTGGGCAAATTAGCCTGAGATATATTGTCAATGGATTTGTTAACTGATGCATGCCATGTTGCTAGATTGGCCTGGACATCCAAGCACCAAAAATGTTAACCTGTATCCATAAAACTCAATCGTAATCATTATATTAATTACTTCAATACCATTGTGAAAAACAAGTAGGTTGAAGCACCCCACAGGCTGTCTTGCTCTGACATATTTCTTGCCTTGTTTAAAGGGACTCCAAAAAAAAAAAAAAAGTTATCTTTTTAAACACATACACACATAGAAGCTCTGTGCAATGGTTTTGCTCAGAGCAGCCCCAACCTCCTCTTCTGGGGTCCCCCGCCAGCTCTCCTGGCTCCTTCCCTTTGGCAAGTGCCCCTATAGGAAGCTGCTCCCCAGCGGCACAATCAAAAGCCACGCTGCCTACATCCATAGACAGACAGCGAGGCTCAGCCCCACCCCCTTGTCATAGGATTTGGCTGAGCCAATGGCTCCTGCAGCTGCCCCTCTTTCCTGTGAGGAGCGAGCACAGAGAGCCACTACTCTCAGGTACAGCGCTGGATCAGACTTTAGGTATTTATGTGGGGGGGCTGGGGGTTCCTAATCACAGAAAGTTTTTTTTTACCTTAAATGTAGAGAATGCATTAAGCTAAGAAAAACAAACACAGCCTTTAGAATCATTTTAATACCATGTAAACAAACTCTCAGCATGGTCCTACAAATTAATTTGTCTGAATGTATGTCTTGTGAAAAGGATTCTATACTTCACTCTGTGGGTCTGCACACCCAAGTCCCTGATAAAATACTGCATGTCCGACATCCATTAAAAACCTGTCCATTCGGGTGAACCGACTGATATTCTCAGAGGATTCATGGTACTACTTACTGTTCCAGTGATTTTTCCAACACAAGAGCGTTTGTTAACCTTTTTCTCAAGTTCATCAGCTCCAGTTCCAACTCTTGATTACTGGACTCTATGGTCACCAGCTTAGAACTCAGGTCATTCACTGCTGGGATGTAGCTGAAATAAAAAGTAGCAGTGGTCACAGCAGAAAACTGTCAGCGGCTGTTAGCTGCTAGGGCACATATCTGTCATAAGTGGTGGCCATTACCAAGGCATTCATCAGATTTCTGAATGTACTAAATGTAACACCCACCAGTGACATCACCTGTATAATGTACTCCAGGGGGTGTATTAATGACAGCGAGGCTGTCAATGAGATGACTAGGTGATGCATGCTACTCTCCAGTACGATGTCAGCAATAGGCTGTAGTAGAACTTCAGCAGCAAATTGCGAGAACCGAAGAAGCATCAGAAAAACATTTGAGGCTACAGTACATTTACTGAACAAAAACACAGATGAGGTACAGTCATACCTTGTTAGTGAAGAGTCCTTTATCTCCAGTGCCAGGCAACTGTCAACAAGCTGGTTCAAATATGTATTACCCATGCGAGAAAGGTTAGTGTAGGATGGACCCAGACTATCCGAGAGTAGCTCCTGTAGGTAAGTGGCTACAAGAAAAAGACAAGATTACATTTAAAGCTTTGTCATAGTAAAAATGCCCCACGTTATCAAACTTCTTTAAAATCTTCAAAATGGGGCAATGATCTTAGGCCCTCTGTCCCAAAATTTTAGAATCATTGTCATTAAAAGGGGTTTGCTTTGTACACATGAATTTAGCATTAAAAGAAAAACAAACAATGTTGGTTCTTCAGAAATCAGAGGTTAAACCAGACAGGTACCATCCTGCAATACCCCTTCACTGTGTAAACAAACCTCTATGTGCCCTGCACCAAGGAAAAATTAATACAATTTTTTTTAGATAACATGTGAACCATAGCTAGCTGTTCTACCCAAGTAAATTATGTGATGCCACCTAGTGTTTAAACTGAAAATGTACAATAAACAGCACTTTGGAAAAATGCATGTGCACTGTAAAAGGCTTAGTGGATATAACCCCGATTAATGAAATTTGAGCTGGGCACATATCTGCAGTGTTTTGTTTACTCTCTTCAAAGCACTATGTCCCAAAGCTGTCTCCTGCCCCATTCTTCTGTTATCAGCCTGATAACTCCCAACAAGTTCTCCATCACATATGATGAAAGCAGCCAGAGTCTTGTGTTGGGGAGGATGCTATAAATGCTATAAATAGATTAGCACAGAGCTGAAAGTCTCTACTATGAGGAGAGGAGGTGTGTGCCTTTCCTCCAATCAGGAAGAGAAAATCTAACACATTGTGCACTTTCTAAACAGTATATAAAGCTGACGACAGCAGATATACATGTAAAAACCTATGTAGGGAGGGTTTCATCCCCGTGTATCATTTGAGGCGGTTCACTTCACTGGGTTTACATCCACTTTAAATTGCTTATATAAAAAAAAAAAAAAACACAACATACCAACTCCAAAAATGCCCATGTGACTCTTAATAAGTACTTCAAGTTATAAGGGGGCCCAAAGATCAAACATGAATATAAAATGCTTAGAAAGTGAAATTAAAAACTCTTGCTGCAATGACTGGAATCATATCTTCATTGTGCACATACCTATGAACAAAAACAGAAGTGCTCCAAAACATGCCCATGCCACCGTCACACCATACTCTCACCGAAACTATATGACACTAGAAGTTTGGATCAAAAACGCTTTTATACAGATATTTTGCCTCCACCATCTTGCTTTAGCAGTATGGGCCCTCTGGCTTCACTTAAAGACTCCAGGTCTAAGGTAAGTCAGGTAAGCATACAAGACCACAGAAAATACCTAATCACTAGAGATGGTCTCAGGCATGTTCGAAACCCCACATGTCTGATCCCACAAGGAAGCCGGCACTGCACACCGCTAATCACAGGCAGCGAGACATCTCAACAGCTGCAGATCGGGAAATGTCTCACTGCCTGTGATTAGCCCTGTGCAGTGTCAGCTTCCTGGCGGGATGGGCAGGTGGGGTTTCGAATACGCATGAGCCCATCTCTACTGATCACGCTTCAATTTTATAGCACATAAAAAGCACTTTCCACATACTGCATTCTCTTTTATTATTATTATTATTATAATACAGGAGAGCCCTGCTCGTTAGAGCTTACAATCTAGGAGGGAGGGTCAGGTTACACAAAAGGGTAATAGCTGTGGGAGATGAGCGAATGGAGAAAATAGTGCAGTTGTTGGAGGCAGGATATGCTTCTCTGAAGAGGAAAGTTTTCAGGGATTGCCTAAAAGTGGATACATTTGGAGACAGTCTGACAGATTGGGGTAGGGAATTCCAGAGGATGGGTGAGGCTCGGGAGAAGTCCTGGAGGCGAATATGGGAGGAGGTTATGAGAAAGATAGAGAGCAGGAGGTCTTGGAAGGAACGAAGAGGGCGATTAGGTCGGTATTTTGAGCCTAGGCTAGTGATGTAGCTGGGGGCAGAGTTGTGGATGGCTTTGTAACTTGTTAGTATTTTGAATTTCATTTGTTTCATTTATTGAATGAGTGCTTACTCACTTTAATGGGAATAGATATATAAATAAATATATAAAATGGGGCGCCAGCATACATACGTAGAAAGGTTAATAAAATAACAAGAGTAAATTAAATAGATAATCAGATAAAAATGTGGCGCTGATACACGTCTACCACTCCAAGGGGGATCACCCAGCCAAGGTGGCTCCAGACACAGCGTCCAAAGGAATTAATGGAATAAAAGAAGGAGTATAGCATCAAATAATAAATAAGGCTATACAGACAACCTCAGGTGGGTAAATCAAACAATATAAATAAATAACCCTTGTGTCCAAGAAAAATAAAAATAGTGCAAAGTGAGGACTAAAAGTGGCAATAAATAATCAAATATACAATGGCGAATAACATGCATAAGCCACAATTCGATTAAAAAATATTATTAATAATGCACAAAGCAAACCGTGAATAAATGCACCTGTGTGTTAAAAACAAACAGCACAAATAAACCTGTGTTGAAATATATATAATAACGTGAGTCCAGGATAAAAGTGTATATATAAATAAATAAACGACAAGTCCTGTGCAATCAAGCGGATATTCCCATATATGGTGCACAATTCCTAAACAATCTCCAGGTGAGGTGGTGGATATGATATTTGTGGTAGTCTTTAAGAGAAAAAAAAAGTGATGCTCCTTAACATGCAGGTGTCCTGGGCTGTTTCCCCCAACCCCTTACCTTAAAGGTAAGGAAAAACAACCTTACTGGGCTCCTCCGGATCTGTTCCTCTGACTGGGTCCCTGCCAGCTCCTCTCAGGCAGACATGTGAGCAAACAGATAGATGCAATCCATTGTGTAGTATTTCAAAAGGTTTAATAGGTATAAGCAATAGATAACTTACAGTACATGCAGAGTTAATGCAGCGGTGGATGAAAAAACACACAGTATGGGCTCCCGGCCGAGATCCCACACAGCTAAACGTCACCAGGCTCTGACTCTCCCCTCCCCCCACCCCCTTTTTTGGTTTGCGCAGTTGCACCCCTTCTTTTGCATACTCACTTTAATGGGTGCCCAGGGCTGGCACTTCATATTTCCAGCAGTGTAATGAATGAGAGACCTTGCTGTTCCGACTTCCAGAACCAGCGTGTGCTCCAAAACACGAAAGTGATATCGTTGGATGGGACGTAGGCATCCTCATGCCACTTCACCCTGCCACCCTCAGGAAGTGGAAATATTGAGTGCCAGTCCTGGGCACCCGTTAATGTGAGTGAGCTACTGGGGGTGGGGAAAGTCAGGGTTTTTTTTTTTTTTTTTTAAACACGCTTAGATTGCTTATTACTGTGATAAGCAATCTAACAATGTTCAAAGGTTTTGTTTCTTAAAACCTTGTTTACTACTGTAAACAGGGCACAGGGAGCCCTCACTACTGGGGGTGCAGGGAGAACAGAGTGCTTATTGCCAGCGGCTATAGCCACTGGCAATAAATCGCATGTAAAAATCTGAAATGCTGGGTGTACCCAAGTCAAATCAATGGGATTGACTTGGGTACAATCAGCCTGCTATCTATGGCTGCCTTAATTCTGCACAAAAGGCAAATTGTACCAGTGTAACTAATGGTAAAAATGTTAATTGGTCAAAATGTTCAATTGCTTAATGTCTTGGGTTACAAGGGTCGTTAACACTGTAGCTAGCCTTAATCGTTTTCAGTAAAATGCAAGTAGGGTCTTTTCAGGATGTCTTTACATGCTAGTAGATGGGGGGGAAACAAAACAATTTCAAGAAACGTTTTGATTGCTGACACAGTAGAATGAAAGCACATGCCTAGAAGTCAGTATACAGAACAGCATGCATGGAATTTGCCTAGGTGAATAATATACTGTAGATTGAATATATAGTTGTTCTCATCAGTTTACATACCCTGGCAGAATTTGATTTCTTGGCCATTTTTCAGAGCATATGAATTATAAACAAAAATTTTTCACTCATGGTTAGTATTTGGCTGAAGCGATTATCAAACAACTGTGTTTACACTTTAAATCATAATGGCAACAGACACTACCCAAGTGACCCTGATCAAAAGTTTACATACCCCAAGTCTTAATACCGTGTATTGTCCCCTTTAACATCAATGACCGATTGAAGTCTTTTGTGGTATTTGTGGACGAGGCTCTTTATCTTCTCAGATGGTAAAGCTGCCCATTCCTCCTGGCAAAAAGCCTCCAGTTCCTGTAAATTCTTGGGCTGTCTTGCATGAACTGCACGTTTGAGATCTCCCCAGAGTGGCTCAATGATATTGAGGTCAGGAGACTGAAATGGCCACTCCAAAACCTTCACTTTATTCTGCTGTAGCCAATGACAGGTAGACTTGGCCTTGTGTTTTGGAACATTGTCATGTTGGAATGTCCAAGTACATCCCATGAGCAGCTTCCTGGCTGATGAATGAAAATGTTCCTCCAGTATTTTTTGATAACATACTGAATTCATTGTGCCAACAATTTTTACCAATTTTTTTGTGCCTTTGTAGCTCACACATCCCCAAAACATCAGCAATCCACCTCTATACTTTATCATAGGCCTTGTTCAGGCCTCTCCAAATGTAGTGTTTATGGTGGTGGCCAAAAAGCAAAGTTTTGGTCTCATCACTCCAAATTACTTTGTGCCAGAAGGTTTGGCGTATTGTAAGCGGGATACTTTGTGGCATTTGCGTAGTAATGGCTTTCTTCTGGCGACTCAACCATGAAGCCCATCTTTCTTCAAGTGCCTCTTGAAACAGCCAAACCACGTTTTCAGAGAGTCCTGTATTTCAACTGAAGTTATTTGTGGGATTTTCTTTGCATCCTGAACAATTTTCCTGGCTGAGGTTTTAGTTGGTTTACCTGACCGTGGTTTGGTTTCAACAGAACCCCTCATTTTCCACTTCTTGATTAGTTTGAACACTACTGATTGGCATTCTCAATTCCTTGGATATCTTTTTATATGCCATTCCCGTTTTATATAGTTAAACTACCTTTTCCAGCAGATCCGTTGACAGTTCTTTTGCTTTCCCTATGACTCATAATCCAGAAGTGTCAGTGCAACACTGGATGAAAGATGCAAGGGTCTGTCAGGAGTCCAGAGACATTATATATATATATATATATATATATATATATATATATATATATATATATATATATATATATATATATATATATATATATATATATATATATATATATATATATATATATACATATACACACACACACACACACACACACACACACACACACACACACACACACACACACACACACTAATTACAAGCAAAGAGATCACAGGCGAAGGTTACCCCATTCAAACCCCTTTGTGTCAACTTGTGTGCATGTTTTCAGGCCAAAATCACCATGGTATGTAAACTTTTGATCAGGGTCATTTGGGTAGTTTTCGTTATGATTTAAAAAAAAAAAAAAGGGAGTAAACAGTTGATTGATAATAAATGGCTTCCGCCAAACACTAACCATGAGTGAAAGAAATGTTTGCGTTATTAGTCTCTGAAAAATGGCCAAGAAATCATAAATTCTGCCAGGGTATGTAAACATATGACCACAACTGTACATGGAAAATGAGTGAAGTGCCTCTGTGTTTGCTATGACAAGGGGATTAGGTACTTTAAAGGCTTCCGATTGTTGTAATATTTGCAAGTGCAAAGTGGACTTTTTTTTGTTGCGGGAGAAATTGGTTGGATTGAAGGAGTTTTGCGCTAAATTGGTTTACTCCTGTTTCTATGGTAATTACAATAATTGTTAGTCATCACACACAATTTACAACAATGCTGTGACTGGTCACTGCTATCACATGGTACAAGGCTGCTGTGACTGGTCCTGGTACTTTGACCAGAGATCACACAGTAGTAAGGCATCATGAATGACAGCCGTGCTTACTACTGTAACTGATTGCTGCGATTGGTCGCATCGATCACATGGTACCAGAGCCACTCACAGCAGCTCAATACCGTGATTCAAACGGCAAAGGGATAGCAGTACGGGATCCTCATTAGAGTAATGCAGTCATTTATTTCATAAAAACAAAAGCACACTTACATAGTAAATTCTTGGTACTCGGCACAGGTAGAAGATAGGAACACCACAGGGTTGTCAGTAGGATGATGGATGGACTGTAAAGCTGTCAATGGATGTAAACCAGTCCCATCTCTCTGGCCTGCTCTGGAGAGATAAAATCATGACAGCTGTCAATCAGTGTTCTGCACAGAAACAGTCTGCCCCGTGGCAACCGCTATCGTGTCAATGAAAAGTGAAGGGTGCTGCTGAGGGGCTGGATTGGAATTGTAAATGGAGGAGCAAAAACTCTGACACGCGTTATTCAATCCAGCCCCCACAGCAGCACCCTTCACTTCTCAATCACGCAAGAGGGGTTTGCCACAAGGCCGACTGTTTCCACGCAGAACGCCAAGATTTTGATATACAAGTGTACCATTTGTTTTCATGAAATAAATGACTTCATTATTCTAATAAGGATGCCGCGCTGCTATCTCTGTCGTTTGAGCTCCTTGGGTCTCTCTGGATCTTCTGGCAAACTACAGGACCCTTTAGAATCGTTTCACCCCAAGTCCATCTCATGCAGATGCCAGACTGGACCTTGTAGTGTGCTTTACTGGTCTGTTTTCTCGATACTGTGATTGGTAAACCACTGTATATGGTGGACAGCAGTTACAGGCTGCGCAGCTCAATGGGTGTACACAGGGCGCAGTTCTGGGAGGACATATGGGTAGGTCCTCTCTGAACTAGAGGCGGATCCGCCCAGCAATTTATCTACATTGGCAGGCAGAATCTGATTAAGATGTATGTACAGGTAAAAAAAAAAAAAAAAATTCTTCATGTACGCAATATCTTCTGGATCAACTGCAGATATAGGATTGTGCATATGGAGGTTTGCTATGGCTTAGTTTTTTCATCTGTAGGTTGAGCTAGAATTGACTAGTTTTTTCAACCTATGCAATGTCCTTTGCTCCATCATTGCAGTCATCTAAATACCAAGTTGGAATTTCTTACCCATGGATCCTTTCAGTTTTAAGCATCGCAGAATTCCAGAAGGGGGCTGATACAGCTGGCAGATTGCTACTGTAATTCCATCAACTTTGTTTCCCTCTCCCTGGGTAGTCAGCCTAAAGCAAGCACAGACATTGCTGGCTTCTGCAAACTGCAGTCCTATTTACTTTCATATTTAATAGCATATCTGCAAGACCTCTGGATGGTTCCAACTGTCTTTTTCCTGCAGCACCCATGATATTTTAAGTTTATAGCTGTATGCAAGGACTGGATCACACAAATACATGCCCCAATCACAGGGTGGTCATGTGACTGCTGGCAAAACTGCAGCCAAATTAAAACTTTTCGAACGACTCTAGTGCCTGAATGTCAGTGCAGTCTTCAGCGTGCATTACACCGACATCACTTAGCATTGAGTATGTTTATTTACATCTACTCACAGTAAAGCATCTGCACCATTTTAGCATAACCTCTATTAAAAAAAGGGATGAAATCACCTTCAGCTTTTATTTCTGCAGTTTTCACTTTCTGATCCTCAATGACAAGGGCTAGATCTTTATCTCGAGCCTCATTCCACTCTGCTAACTGACATAAGATCTCCACCGTCCTCGTGTTCACCTCGTAGGGTGGCAGTGCTTTGTCACCAAACATTTTCTTCAACCATGTGATAATCTGTAGGAAGGATAAAAAAAAACAAATAAAAAAACGCTGAGAACAAAATTACCCTGAGGGCTCATCGCATCCCCTGCGCTGGGCTGTGTTGTGAAAAGTAGTCCCAGCACAGTTCAATGGTGTCAATTCATAATGCAGGGCATTGGTGTGCACTGGGGGAGGGGGAAGATAGAAGATTTTTCATCACAGCCATGTATTAGCTCATATTCATAAAAAGCAGACCTCCAGACACAGGCATTAAATGTTACCTCTGTTTAGGGGTGTTAAATATGTAGATTGCTGCTCTTTCTAGTTTAATTCAATATTTGTGCCAAATACTACAGCTAGCATTGCTGCTGCAGCTATGAGGCTATACAGAAGAGTTAATGCAGTTTAGCTGCCCCTTCTCTGCTCTGGCTGTTTATTGAATGCCTTGTATCCCATAGAACCACTTAAAGCGTTAGTAAACCCGCTGACATTTTTTTTTTATTTTTTATACACCTGTAAGGGAAAAGGCATAATGAGCTAGTATGCACCGCATACTAGCTCATTATGAAATACTTACCTTAGAACGAGGCGTCGGTAACTCACCTGGTCCACGCCGAGGTCGCCGACATGTTGCCTCAGCGTGTCTTCCGGGTATCGCGACTCCAGCGCTGCGAGTGGCTGGAGCCGCGATGTCGTCACTCCCGAGCATGCGCACGGGAGACTTCTTCCCGGCAGGGTTCGGATTCTGCCGGCCTTTCAGCCGAGAATCCCCCATGCGCATGCGCCGCTGCAGTCAGCGGCGCATTGCACGGGGAATATCTCCTAAACGGTACAGGTTAAGGAGATATTTTTTTTTACCTACAGGTAAGCCTCATTATAGGCTTACCTGTAGGTAAAAGTCAAAATTTCGACTTTACAACCACTTTAAAGGAAACCTTTAATACTGATGTGCCTTTGTGCAGCTTTAGGGCCATTTCACACTGATGCGCTTTTAAGGCATTTCCATTGACTTAAAATGCAAAGTGCCTTTTTAGTGCACCAAGGATACAGCATGCAGGACTTTTCAAAGTGCAGCACATCTGTAGTGTGAACAGTTACATAGGATATAATGGGGGGATAGTTTTCAAGCTTTTGTTTACCTGGAAAAGTGAGGCAAAGGCACACCATTGTGAAAGTCTTTAGAAAATACACAGCATTCTGTGGACAAGGAGAGAGGAGGGGTGGCTAAGCGACCCCAATTCTTCTGTGTATGAGAGTCACACAGCAGCTGAATGTACAGCGCTAGCCAGACTATCAGAGTATACATTGAGTGAAAAAATACATACACATTACCAAATGTATTGGGAACTTTAACCACTTTAAGACCAGCCTCGTTTTGGATTTTAGGTGTTTACATGTTTAAAACAGTTTTTTTGCTAGAAAAAAAAACTTCGAACCCCCAAACATTATATATTGTTTTTTTCTAACACCCTAGAGAATAAAATGGCGGTTGTTGCAATACTTTTTTTCACACCGTATTTGCGGAGCGGTCTTGCAAGCGCACTTTTTTTGGAAAAAATTCACTTTTTTGAATAAAAAAATAAGACAACAGTAAAGTTAGTCCAATTTTTTTATATATTGTGAAAGATAATGTTACGCCGAGTAAATTGATACCTAACATGTCACGCTTCAAAATTGCGCCCGCTCGTGGAATGGCATCAAACTTTTACCCTCAAAAATCTCCATAGGCGACGTTTAAAAAATTCTACAGGTTGCATATTTTGCGTTACAGAGGAGGTCTACTGCTATAATTATTGCTCTCGCTCTACCGATCACGGCGATACCTCACATGTGTGGTTTAACCACCGTTTTCATATGCGGGCGCTACTCACGTATGCGTTCGCTTCTGCGCACGAGCTCGTCGGGACGGGGCACTTTAAAAAAAATTTGTTTTTGTTTTTCTTATTTATTTTTCTTGGATTTTAATTTATTTTTACACTGTTTTTTAAAAAAAATTTAATTGGCTCACTTTTATTCCTATTACAAGGAATGTAAACATTCCTTGTAATAGAAAAAAGCATGACAGGTCCTCCTAAATATGAGATCTGGGGTCAAAAAGTCTTCAGATCTCATATTTGGACCTGAATGAAAAAAAAAAAAAAAAAAAAAAGTCATTTAAAAAAATGACATTTGAAAATTCCTCTTTAAGAGGTATGGGCGGAAGTGACGTTTTTGACGTCGCTTCCGCCCTCCTATGGTATAGAGATGAGTGGCGGCCATCTTAGCGTCACTCATCTCTATGCACAGGAGGGGAAAGGACCCGATCGCCTCCACCGCTGCCGACGGTTTCGGGTAAGCGGCGGAAGGCGCGGGAGAGTGGCGGGAGGGGCACCTCTCCCGCCGCCGAAAACTGTGATCTCGCGGCGAATACGCCGCAATGACCACCATTATCGGAATGCCGACCGGCGCCTGAAGAGATGGCTATCTCGGTTGTGGCAGCAGCTACTGCCGTTACCGAGATATCCCTCTTCAAAAAAGGGACGTACATCGTCGTGCGCCGGTCGGAAAGTGGTTAATGGCATCCCAGTCTTGGTCTGTAGGGTTCAATATCGAGTTGGCCCACCCTTTGAAGCTATAACAGCTTCAACTCTTCTGAGAAGGCTGTCCACAAGGTTTAGGAGTGCGTCCATGGGAATGTTTGACCATTCTTCCAGAAGCGCATTTGTGAGGTTAGCACTGATGTGGATGAGAAGAAGGCCTGGCTCTCAGTCTCCACTCTAATTCATCCCAAATGTGTTCTATCGGGCTGAGGTCAGGACTCTGTGCAGGCCAGTCAAGTTCCTCCACCCCAAACTCGCTCATCCATGTCTTTATGGAGCTTGCTTTGTGAACTGGTCCAAGTCATTTGGGGGAGGGGGGAGGGATAATGGTGTGTTTTTTTTTTCAGGGGTTAGACTTGGCCTCTTAGTACCAGTGAAGGGAACTCTTAAAGCGGAGTTCCGCCCTAAAAAAATGTTTTGCATCAAAAGACTCCTTTTAACCGATTTTAACCGACATTTGAAGGAAATTTTTTTTTTATACTTGCAAGAAAGGACCTGTTGCCATGTAGTCCTTGTAATCTGTCACTTCCTGGTCCGCTGAGCTCCTCATGACTTTCTTCTGTTGACACATTTCCCAGGAGTCTGTGGGCATTACTGTGCTCAAAATCGCGTTTTTTCTTGACAGAAAATTACTTAGATTTAAGGCAGATCACAGCGCCATCTTTGTTCAGAGTGTTGTTATCCAAGTTCTTAACCCCAGCTTTGTGGGAACAGTTTGGGGATGGCCCCTTTCCGTTCAAACATGACTGCGCACAAGTGCACAAAGTAAGGTCCATAAAGACATGGGAAAAATTAACTGCACTGTGTCCTATACAATATAAAAACTGCAGCAGCTCCAAGTCAGATCGACAGAAAAAATAAATTTGGATCTTCATTACAGCTTACCTGTACAATCCTTTTCTTGGAGTACATCATGGGACATCGAGACTTAATTACTTAATGGGTTATAAGCCACCTTCAGGTTAAACCCAATCAAAGGAAGTTTATTCCCCTATACAACCCCCTCCTCCTTCCAGGAGCACATCAGTTTTTGTAGCAAAGCAATATACTTGTATCCCACAAGAGGGGCGGGAGCTCTGTGTCCCGTAATGTACTCCAAGAAAAGGATTTTTACAGGTAAGCTGTAATAATAATCCTATTTTCTTTATCGTACATCATGGGACACAGAGCCTTAAGTAATTACTTAATGGGATGTCCCATAGCAATGCCACATGAGGGGTGGGAGAAAACAACCCGCAGGGTACACCCAGATTTGAGGATCTTATACTGCTGCTTGCAGCACACTGCACCCGAAGGCGATATCCTCATACCTCCTTACATCCACCTGATAACATTTTGTGAATGTATGCACTGAAGACCAAGTTGCAGCCTTACAGATCTGAGCCATGGAGGCCTGATGACGCACTGACCAAGAAGAACTAACTGACCTGGTAGAATGAACTGAAAATCGTAGAACTTGAAACGGGGGGAATCTCACCCCTTAAATCATAAGTTTGAATTATAACTTGCTGAATCCACTTAGCAACAGTGGATTTCGACGCTGCCTGTCCTTAGGACCCGATAAATAATATTCGTCCTCGACATCAGTCTTACGAATCTGAGCAGTTTTCTTTAAATAGATTTTCACTGCTCTCACCACATCAAGACAATGTAGTGACTTTTCTTTCCTGGAACATGGTTTTGGAAAAATTATGGCAGGACAATATCTTGATTCAGGTGAAAACTTGAAATTACTTTTGTCAAAAAGCCTGGGACGAGGGCGCACCACCACTCTCTCCTCATGAAAAATCAAATATGTCTCTTTACAAAAAAGAGTAGCCAATTCTGAAACACTCCTTGCTGAGGCTATAGCAACCAAAAATACCAACTTCCTTGTCAGGAGGACTAGGGGAATCTGTATTGATTCAAATGGCTGTTTTTGTAACAGTCAAAATTAAGTTTAAGTCCCAAGGGAGGTTTGACAGGCGGATTAAGCCGAGTCACACCTTGTATAAAGCCCCGGACTAGAGACTGAGTAGCAAGTGGTCTTTGAAATAAGACAGATAAAGCTGAAACTTGGCCTTTAATAGTACTTGAGGCCAATTTAATTTCTACCCCTAATTGTAGAAAGGAAAGAATTCTGCCTAGGATATACATCTCTGAGGGTGCCAACCCTTGGATTCACACCAGGAAACATAAGCCTTCCAGACTAATATATAATTCGGGAAGCTGGGTTCCTAGCATTAATCGGGGGAGAGATAACCGAGTCGGAAAGTCCACGTTTCTTTAGAATGTGGGTTTCAATAGCCAAGCTGTTAAATTTAGAGACTGCAAGGAAGGATGGAATGTCAGTCCCTGAGAGAGCAGATCTGGCCGTAGTGGGAGGGACCATGGGCCCTCTACTGCCATATTTACGATTTCTGCGTACCATGACCTTCTGGGCCATGCTGGTGTCACCAGAATTATCGGCTTTCTTTCCAGCTTGATCCTGCAAAGAAGTCGAGGCAGCAACTGAATAGGGGGGAAATGCATAGAGTCCCCCCATCTTTGATAAACATCCCGAAATATGTTGGGGTGAAGAGACCATTCCCATGGGAATAACTGCTGTCGATATAAGTAGTCCGCCTGCCAATTTTCTACTCCCGGAATGAAGATTGCAGAAAGGCATGGAACATTCCTTTCGGCCCAAGTTAGAATATGGTTCACCTCTCTGTGCTGAGAGACTTTTGGTGCCCCCTTGGTGATTTATATAAACCACAGCTGTGGCATTGTCAGATTGAATCCTGACAGGACAATCCCGTAACCTGAAAGTCCAGGCCTTTAGAGCCAGACATACTGCCCGAATCACTAGGATCTTGATGGGAAAGATTCTTTCGGTTCTTGCCCACTGTCCCTGGACAGTTGTCTTTTCTAGTACTGCTCCCCAGCCTGAAAGGCTGCCATCTGTCTTTACCACTTTCTAGATGACTGGTCTGAAGCATACTTCCCTTTCAGCAGATTGTGGATTAATAACCACCAAGTGAGGCTTTGGGTCACTCTTGGGGACAGCCGCATTGGTAAGTCTAAAGCTTGAATTGTTTTGTTTCAAGCAGATAGGATACGGTTTTGCAACATTCTTGAATGGAACTGGACATAGGGAACCGCTTCGAATTAAGCCACCATGGTTTCTAGCAAACTCATGCAGAGGCAAATGGAGGAAATGCCATTTGACCTGACCCTCCACACCAGCTCCCTTATGGAATTGATTTTTGCTTGAGGCAAGAACACCCTCTCCTGGGCTGTGTCCATGATCACACCCAAGAACTCCAGCCTTTTTAGTGGTGTTAAGAAAGATTTCTCTAGGTTGAGAATCCAACCCAAACTTTTCAGATAGTTTGTTGTAGTGTGCACGTTTTGCTCCAAAAGAGTCACTGATTGATCTATAAGTAATAGAACGTCTAGGTATGCTACGATTGTTATGCCCTGTGCCCTTAACCTGGCTAGAGGTGGGGCCAGCACTTTGTGAACACCCAAGGTGCTGTGGCTAGCCCGAAGAGCAGGGCTACAAATTGAAAATGCTGCCGTTTTCAACTCGCACCCCAGAAACTTTTGATGAGCAGGAAATATAGGGACATGCAGATATGCATCCCCAATGTCGATTGATGCCAGAAGTTCTCTTTCTAAAAAGGATAGAAACTACCGACCTGCCATGCGAAAAGGAGCGGATCTTTAGGAATTGATTTAGCCTTCTTAGATCTAGAATTGGTCTCACGTCTCCATTTGGTTTTGGTACCATAACAAGGTTTGAATAAAATCCCAGACCTTGCTCTTTTGTGGGTATCTGTATGATTACCCGTTGAGATATTAATCGGTCTAGTGCCTAAAACAGAGACGGTTATCTCTCTAGATCTTTGGGAACGCTTAACCTCAGGAAACGAGACTGTGGAAAGTCCCGAAATTCCAGCTTGTACCCCAGCGTTACCGTGGAAATTACCCATCTGTCCCGAATTTCCTGTTTTTCCTCTAGAGTCTGACGGTAAAGGCCGTCGCCACTGCCTAGAGGCAGAAGCCTCTGGCACAGGGGAAGGAGCCCATTTAAATGAAGGGTGTTTATGTATTTTCTTATGACTGGTAAAAAAGTACTTTTCCCCAGCAGAAATTGTCTTGATATATTTATCCAAGTCTTCTCCAAACAGTCGCTCCCCAAGAAAGGGGAACCCAGTTAGGTTTTTACATGGTTTTTCAGCTGACCAATTTTTCAACCACAGGATTCTGCGCATATGTACAAGCATAAGCTTAAGGTGGGATGCCTGGTGAATAGTTATTAATGGCATCTATGGCAAAACATAATGCCTTAGGTAGTTCAGCCAAATCCTGAACTTGTTGTGTAGGAAGCTCTCTTAGGGCCTGTTTAAATTGGTCTTTTAGGGATTGGTAGACGCCCATCGTGTCGACTGCAGGCTGAGTGACGGCACCTGCTATGGAAAAAGCAGGGATTCCAACTTCTTAACTGTTGGATCCTTAAAGTGGTCTTTCCCCCTAAAAAAAATAAAAAAAAAATAAATAATAATAATTGGAAAAAAATAAATGTTTTTTACTTACCTGCTAGGGGGTCCCTCGTAGTCTTCCTCCTTCAGTGCCTGGGCTGGTGACATCACTTCCCCTCGGCGCAGGAAGGGCTCCCCAGTCATCTGGGACCTGCCCTGTGTCTCAGATGACTGTGCAGCCAATCACGGTGCGCAGCGCCACTCGCGCATGCGCAGTGGGTGCCCGGCTGTGAAGCCACAGCCGGGTGCCATCAGTTGCAATGCTGGCGCCGCCGAGCGGATCGGGGGGCGAGCGGAGCTTCGACCCCACGCATCGCTGGACCCTGGAACAGGTAAGTGTCCGATTATTACAAATACTGCAGCTGCTGACTTAATTTTTTTTTTTTTTTCAGGGATACACCTCTTTAAGCTTCTGTGCATTGTCTACAGGACAAGTCATTATTCACATTGGAAATCGCAGCATCAATTGCTGGTACTTTCCATCTTTTGGAGAATTTCTCCTCCAGAGGATAGAGAATTGAAAATCTCTTAGGAGGGAGAAAAGGTTTATCTGGTTTATCCCATTCCAAAAAAAAAAACTGTTCAAGTAAATGCATGTGCAGGAAACACATGCAAAAGGATGGGGTGGTTTTAAAGAACCTAAGGAAGCAGCCAAGTTTTCATGAGACTGTTAGAAGCAGCATGAAAGTGGAACGAACCATTTCTGTAAGAGATTGCATCAGCAATTTTTCAGATTTGAGAAGCTGAATAAGGTTCATCTACAGTTGTTTCCTCAGCAGAAGAATCATCGGTTTGTTTCTCTTCCTGATCGATTGAGGGTAAAACCTCATTGTGTGCCCACTGTTCCCCTTGCAAAGCTGAAGCGGGGAAGGGGGACCTAGTATGCTTCCTATCCATTTTAATGGGTGGATGCGATTAAAGCCGCTAATCTTTCTTTCAGATCCTGAAGGGAGGAGGAAAGGGCATCTTTAGTCACGTATACAGGTGCTGCGATGTGAGAGGCAGCTGCACCATCAATGTGCTCCAATGGCTCACCATAATTGGTAATTCAGGCGAGGATGACAGAATGGAAATACAGCTGGAAATCCCAATGCCTGGGGGTGAAACCTTTACTTTTTTGGAAAGTAACAAGAATGGAGATATGGGATTTTAAGGGTGCATATTAATGACAGTCAGATCAAATTTTAATGTAAAAAAAAAAAAAAAAAAGATAAATTTTATTGAAAGACACAGATAAAAACTAGCGAGTACAGTTACATCCAAAGTCATAGGTACATACACCTAATTCCTATTACAGACAGTGATGATACTGTATTCACATATATATGATCATGCGTCCCGCAAACTTCTACATGTTTCGCCTAATAGGCTTCATCAGGAAAGTGGGCGAGATCATTTAAATTTAAAACAGTGTAAAAAAAAAAAAAAATTATATATATATATATATATATATATATATATATATATATATATATATATATATATATATATATATATATATATATATATATATATATATATATATATATATATATATATATATATATATATATATATATATAGTATGACTTGTATAAAAAAAAAAAAAAACAGTACAAAAATGAATACTTAAATTACATAATATAATATATCGCAATGAGCCATTAATGATGTAGAACATGGTTTTTGCACTCTAAATACAAAAACTATCCTCACCTCTAAGTATGCCGTTGGTATATAGAATCACCATCCAACCCGTCTGTTAATCCCAAAGCACCACTGCACCACCAGGTGCATGAGGGAAAAAGACAGGGTCACTGTTGAGTTGGTGTATAACCAAACTCGTATGCCACCATATATGTACAGTCTAATTGAAGATAAACAGAAAAAATGGAAAGGAAAATGTTTTAAATATTCCATAAACTGATGTCATAGATAAGATTGCTCAGCCTTTTGTACACGTTGTGCAGCCAGACACTGAACTGAGCAAACAGTGAGATAACTGAGTAAGGTATGTGCATAGACTCCATCTAGTGGAGATTTTAAGGCATGACAACAGCTTTTCCTTATAAGGAAAGAAATGCATAGATGTTTTTAATATCCAAGATTTCTTCCCTTACCTTGTCCTCGCCGCAGGATTTTGCTGAATTAACAGAAAATCCAACTTTCACCCATCACGGCGGGTACGTTTAGGAAACCTTCGAGGACTGGTTCCGTAAGAATGGGGTCCAACTGCCTTGGGACTTGTATAAACACCACATCAGGAAGCTTGAGGTAATGTAACAAGACCTAAGCCCTGGGTTCCTGGGGTCCAGCCCTACAAAGAGGCATTACAGGAAAAACCTTGTGCTTCGGATACGAGGTCCCAGATACCATCCAACTTAGGCCTCAGTGGCACTTCTGGATGGATCTGGCTTCTTTTTATGGAGGAATTTAAATGCAGACTGGATCCCTCCTGGAGCTCCTCAGAGCACTTCTTCATTCGTGACCAACACCTTAGACACTGGTGAAAAAACTGATGTGCTCCTGGAAGGAGGAGGGGTTATATAGGGTAGTAAACTTCCTTTGATTGGGTTTACCAGTGTCAACACCTGAAGGTGGCCTATAACCCATTAATTACTTAAGGCCCTGTGTCCCATGATGTACGATAAAGAAATATACAATAAGATATGAGAGCTGCACACTGAACAATTCTAATGAGTGACAAATGGATAAGTGACATGTGAATCAACACCAATGGTTAAGGAGTCCCAAGAATCAGCAACACAAGCAAAAAAAAAAAAAAAGTCTTTGGCAAGTACTGCTGATACACAATAGGTGAACACCAAGGGTTTGGAATCCTCCTCTTGCAGATGACAAGATCACACCAACACGCAAAGTATATCCTCCACCACATAAAGTGCACGCTTACCAGCTACCACAAGCTGGATCACTTGGGGCCAATACCCAGCCAGGGCTTTTGATTCCCCGAGATAGAAAACAGCAACTACAACCAGAGCAACCTCCAAATGCCTCTTGCAAGCAGATGGGCTTAGAATATCACAAGAGCGCAAAAGGATCCATGGTCCTCAATTCCCGTGGTCATAATGACTGAAACGTATGTCCATGTACAGTATAGTATGTAGAGCTGCAACCAACGATTATTTTCATGGCCGATTAATCAGATAACACTTCATTAGTATACATGGGCTGCTGTTATGTCTCAAGAGGCCCTGTTGTCCACACATGGCAAACAATATAACAAAAACATGGATAAACAAGTTTGGGGTGGAGGAACTTGACTGGCCTGCATAGAGTCCTGAACTCAACCCGATAGAACACCTTTGGGATGAATTAGAGCAGTGACTGACTTTGCAAATGCACTGTTACATAGTAGGTGAGGTTGAAAAAAGACACAAGTCCAACCTATGTGTGATTATATGTCAGTATTACATTGTATATCCCTGTATGTTGCGGTCATTCAGGTGCCTATCTAATAGTTTTTGAAACTATTGATGCCCCCCGCTGAGACCACCGCCTGTGGAAGGGAATTCCACATCCTTGCCGCTCTTACAGTAAAGAACCCTCTATGTAGTTTAAGGTTAAACCTCTTTTCTTCTAATTTTAACAAGTGGCCACGCGTCTTACTAAACTCCCGCAAAAAGGTTTTAGCCCTATTGTGGGGTCACCAGTGTGGTATTTGTAAATTTAAATCATATCCCCTCTCAAGTGTCTCTTCTCCAAAGAGAACAAGTTAACGAGGGATTGCACCTGAAATTTTATTAAATTTTTTTAAAAGCCAGCAGCTACAAATACTGCAGTTGCTGACTTTTAATAAATGGACACTTACCTGTTCCAGGGTCCAGCGATGTCGGCAGCAGAGGCCGATCAATCGCTCGGCTCTCTGCTTCCCGGTTCCCTACTGCGCATGCGCGAGTCACGCAGCGCAATCATCGTCCGTGCTATCTCTGGGACCCATGTGTGTCCCAGCAGACAGCGCGCCAGGACAGGAAGAGGCATAGACTCCCGTGGGAGTCTATGCCCGGAAGTGGGTGTAAATACCTGTCTTAGACAGGTATCTGCACTCCCCCTCCTCCCCGAAAGGTGCCAAATGTGACACCGGAGGGGGGGAGGGTTCCGATGAGTGGAAGTTCCACTTTAGGGTGGAATACCGCTTTAAGTGCTTGCAAAAATATCCTCCAGACCCTTTATTAGCTTTGTTGTCCTTTGTAATCGCTCCATTTCCAGTACATCCTTCCTGAGGGCTGGTGCCCAGAACTGGACAGCATACTCCATGTACAGCTGGACCAAAGTCTCAGAGCGGGAGAATTATCGCTTTATCACTGGAATTAATCCCCTTTTTAATGCATGCCAATATTGCTGATCGCAGCCATTACTAGTAAAAAAATAAATAAATAAAAATGCTATAAAACTATCCCCTATTTTGTAAACACTATAACTTTTGCGCAAACCAATCAATAATGGCTTATTGTGATTTTTTTACCAAAAATATGTAGAATACGTATCGGCCTAAACTGAGGAAAAAAAAATAAAAAGTTTTTATATATTTTTGGGGGATATTTATTATAGCAAAAAGTAAAAAATGTTTTTTTTTTTTTCAAAATTGTCGGTCTTTTTTTGTTTACAGCACAAAAATTTAAAACCGCAGGGGCGATCAAATACCACCAAAAGAAAGCTCTATTTGTGGGAAAAAAGGACGTCAATTTTATTTGGGAGCCACGTCGCACAACCGTGCAATTGTCAGGTAAAGCGACGCAGTGCCGAATCGCAAAGAGTGGTCTGGGCTTAAGCCAGCAAAATGGTCAGGTCTGAAAGTGGTTAAAGAAGAGAATGAGCGCAGCATCTGGAGATTTCATAATTTGCCACATCACGAATGTTAATTCTCCGTTACAAACGCTAGTTTACAAGACCAACCGCTTCTGCTTCTGAGAATGCGTGTTTGTACTTTGGACTTTTGTCAGACGGACTTGTGTACACATGATCGGAAAATCCGACACACATTTGTTGGCAGAAAATTTAAAAGCATGCTAGGCAACATTTGTTGGCGGAAAGTCCGACAACAATTGTCCGATGGAGCATACACGGCCGGATTTTCCGCCAACAGCCAACATTTCCTGTCGAAAAGGCCGATCGTGTGTACGGGGCCTAACTGTGGTAGCTGTGGAGGCAGAGGGCAAAAGACTAGTCAGCAGTACTGCATGTTGTCTCCTTGCAGCGGATTGTTTCCTCATTACCGATTCACCATACCTTGCTCTGCACTGTGTCCCTGTATGGAGGCAACCATCTTGGAAGAGGCAGGGCTTTGCTTCCTTATATCAGCCTTTAGCATGGAGAACATGAGGGATTCAGGGTTCTGCTCATTCACACTACTAGATTTTCCTTATGCCACAGCAAATCTTCACTTTGAGTTCAAGGCCACTTTGACAGAACAGTGGGTGGTACCTGGGATGTCATGAAGTACTTCCTCTTTCCCTTACATTTAAAGCTCAACTCCAGGCCACAAAGAATATAAAATTAACTTTGTGGGCGCCAAATACCTTTGCAAACCCAGATATTTGCTTGCAAAAGTAGTAGTGGCATTCTCACTGTGCTATATTTCACATATGCAGAGAGTAGAGCTGTGGAAGGGACCAGCAGGTTCACCCACTACAAGCTGCCTGCAATGAAATTCCTAGGAGGGGGCGGAGGCAAGACCAGTCACCATGCACAAAGAGAGAAGCAGTGATTATAAACAGGACTCCTGCACAGAAGTTAAAGGTAGGCGTTATTTCAACCTGGAAGAATACACAGTGCCTCATATATTAGACATTTGCAGAGTTCATCTGTAAACATTGTATCAGATGATTTGTTCTGCTTTTTAAAGCGGAGCTCCGTCTGAAAAAATAAAAGTCAGCAGCTACAAATGCTGTACCTGCTGACCTAATATAAGGCTACTTGCATACTGAGGCGCTGGGTGCGCTGGCGGTAAAGCGGTGCTATATTAAGCGCCGTTTTAGCGACGCTTTTTGGCCGATAGCGGGCAGTTTTACCCCCCGCGAGCGCCCGAAAAAGGGTTAAAACCGCCGCTGCAGCGGCACTTTGCAGGCGGGTTTGGAGCACTGCCCCATTGTTTTCAATGGGAAGGGGCGCTTTAGGAGCGGTAAATACACCGCTCTTACAGCGCACCAAAGATGTGGCTTGCAGGACATTTTTCAGCGTCCTGCAAACGCACCGCTCCAGTGTAAAAGCCCTCGGGCTTTCACACTGGAGACACACAGCAGCGGGACTTAGGACACTTACCGTATTTATCGGCGTATAACACGCACCGGCGTATAACACGCACCCCAAGTTTAGGAGGGCATTTTAAAGAAAAAAAAAAACTTACATTTAAGCGTCATTTGCAGCTTGCCCAGCGTCATTTGCAACTTTGCCCAGTGTGATTTGCAGCTTGTCAGCGTCATTTGCAGCCTTGCCCAGCGTCATTTGCAGCTTTGCCCAGCATCATTTGCAGCTTGCCCAGTGTGTTTTGCAGCTTGCCCAGTGCGTTTTGCAGCTTGCCCAGTGTGTTTTGCAGCTTGCCCAGTGTGTTTTGCAGGTTAGCCACATTTAAATTTGCCGCCTAGAAAGACTGCGGCGTGGGAAAAGACCGAGCGGCGCCGGAAAAACCCGAGCTGTCTGTTCAGCTCGGCTCGCAGTCCCGCCTCCCTGCTGTTTCGGAAGCGAGCGCAGGGAGGCGGGACTGCGAGCGGCGCCGGAAAAACCCGAGCCGTCTGTTCGGCTCGCAGTCCCGCCTCCCTGCTGTTTCGGGAAGGCGGGACTGCGAGCCGGGCCTGAACAGACAGATCGGTCTTTTTCGGCGGAGCTCGGTTTTTTTCGGCAGCGCTCGTTTTTTTTCGGCGGCGGTCGCTGTATTTCGGCGCCGTTTGATTTTTTTTTTTGCACTTTTTTTTGGGGGATCGGCGTATAACACGCACCCATGACTTTCCCCCGATTTTAAGGGGGAAAAAGTGCGTGTTATACGCCGATAAATACGGTACCTGTCCAGGGATCCTGCGATATTGGCACCCTAAGCCTATTCGTCCATTGGCTTCGGGTGCAGGTAGCGGCATTGCAAGTAAGGGAAACCAGCAGTGACACCTTCAGGCTTCACAGCCGGTTTCCTACTGCACATGCACGAGTCAGGCAAACATCCAACTGAACTCCAGGGCTGCAAAATCTTTACCCTTGCCGTGGGTTTCCTTCCTCACTACAAGAGTTATCTACTCATATCGCCTGAAGATAATGAATAAGGCGAAATACTAACCACCTTCTTCGCACTTTCATGCTTCCTCCTCTTCATGCGAGTGGTCCTCTGAACCCTCTTTTGGCAACCTGTCCCACTGAAGACTCCTCGTACAGCTATCCCCCCCCCCCCCCCCCCCAAAGTCTTCTGCCACAACAGCTTCCCCCACACCCATGAAGTCTCCTCCTGCAACCATTACTCAAAGGCTCCTTCCACAGCCATAAGGGGTAAAGATTTTTTTAAACCACTTCAATACTGGACACTTTTACCACTTCCTGCTAAGGCCAACTTTCTGCACTCTAACTCTTTGAATGACAAATATCAGGTCATGCAACACTGTGCCCAAATTCAATTTTTATCATTTTTTTCCAGACAAAATGGAGCTTCCTTTTGGTAGTATTTAACCACTTGCACACCGACTCACACCCATTTACGTCGGCAGAATGGCTGTTGGGCAAAACCCTGTATGGGTACATTGTCCCCTTTAATCGCCACCAGGGGGCGCACACTGCATGGCGGGGGACCCGATGCGCGTGGCTGCGATCACGGGCACCCAAATCCCTGTTCTGTCAGGGGAGAGGAGACATATTGTTTGTTCCTACCAAGTAGGAACAGCTATATGTCTCCTCCCGCAGCCAGTCCTATCCCCATACAGTTAGAAACACTAACTAGGGAACACAGTTAACCCCTTAATCGACCCCTAGTGTTAACCCCTTCCCTTCCACTGACATTTACACAGTAATCAGTGCATTTTTATGCATTGCTGTATAAATGTTAATGGTCCCAAAAATGTGTCAAGTGTCCGATTTGTCTGCCGCAATACCGCTAAAAATCGCAGATCACTAGTAAAAAAATAAATAAAACTTTTGCGCAAACCAATCAATATACGCTTATTGCGATTTTTTTTTACCAAAAATATGTAGAAGAATATGTATTGGCCTAAACTGATGAAGAAAGTTGTTTATAAAAAACATTTTTGGGGATAGATTATCGGAAAATGTAAAAAATATTGTTTATTTTCAAAATTGTCTGTCTTTTTTTGTTTATAGCGTAAAAAATGCAGAAGTGATCAAATACGACCAAAAGCAAGCTATATTTGTGGGGGGAAAAGGACGCAAATTTTGTTTGGGTACAGCATTGCATGACCGCGCAATTGTCAGTTAAAGTGACGCAGTGCCAAATTTTCAAAAGTGCTATGGTCAAGAAGGGGGTAAAATCTCCCAGGGTTGAAGCAGTTAATCACCACTGACCACCACCAAAAAAAAAAAAAAAAAAAAAAAAAAAAAAAAAAAAAAGTTGGTCCTTTTTTTGTTTGTTTATTTTTCGAATAAGTAATTTTTCTTGACTGCAGTCACTGCTCCGAACAGACCAAGAATTGAGTGATCAATGGTGTTTGACTGCGCTGTTCTCGGTGTAGGGGCAACAGATACTGCATCCACCTCAGGAATGATGTGTTTGTTTTGTAATTCAGAACTTTTTAACCACTTGCTGACTGTCCCATAGCAGGCTTACTGCTACAGGGAAGCCATGCAGCGCAGAATCTCTCTCTCTCTCTCTCTCTCTCTCTCTCTCTCGGCACACATTTAACCCATTGATTGTGCCCAAGCTGTTTAACCCCTTCCCAGCCAGGACAGTGCATATTTTTAGCACTGATCACTGTATTAATGTCACTGGTTCCCACAAAGTGTCAGATTGTCTGCTGCTATATCACAGTCCCACTAGAAGTCGCTGATCGCCGCCATTACTAGTATATATAAAAAAAATTCAGTATATACCCAAATAGTTTTTAGACACTAACTACGAAAATACGCTTATTGGTATTTTTTTTTAACCAAAAATATGTAGAATACATATTGGCCTAAATTGATGAAGAAATTTGATTTTTATTTTTTTTACTTTTGTTGGCTATGTTTTATAGCAGAAAGCAGGCTGGATAAAAATTGATAAAATAAATTACGAAAATAATAATTTATCAAATGTATTTTAATAAAATGCTTTTCTATTTAAGATACATTAATAATGTAGTTTATTCATGAAATAGAGCTTAGTTATATAGCATGAGGCTGTATATGCTGAAATATTTACATTTTTACATTCAATGAATCCAAGTTCTGCAAGCTGAGATAAATTTCACAGTAACCATGAGATAAAACAAAGTTATTATTAGAAATAATATTCCTTTATCCCATTGTTTTGCAAATCTCTGTACACTACAAACTGTATGATTGAATCGGTTTGGATATCAGCATATTTTACTAACCTGGCAGCCTATTATTCTAAATAGGAATCTTTCATTTTGTTTACAAATATTAAAGATTCTAAATACCAGCAAGAATAAGGCCCCTTTCACACAGGCTTTCCGATCAGTTCCGCCTGTTAGTTTTTGGCAGCAGGCCTGATCGGGTGCTCCAGTCACCCCTATGGGGCAGCCGATCATGTCCGCTGACACCCGCTGCTATCTGATCCACCAAATCCAGACGGATGAAGACCCCATTTCCCATGCGTCTGGCGGATTGGATGAAAAACAGACAGGCAGTCAGTTTTCATCCAATCTCCCACTAGAGGAGAGCGGGGCTCTGACAGGTTTTCTCTGCACATTGAACGGAGAGGGACCGGTCATCCACCTGCTCAGTGGGGAATCAACGGATTGATCCTCACTGAGCAAGCAGAGTCCGTCAAATGGATAAGCCTGTGTGAAAGGAGCCCAAGTCCTTACATTTAAAGAGCACCTGTCATTTCAGATCCATCATGGCAGCACCTGTTAGCGGGCATCCACTCACCTGCTGCCTCCACATCCCTCACCTCATTGTGCCACTGCCTCATCACCAGCCGTCCTATTAAAGTGAATGAAACTGCCGGTGAGTCAACCGCAGGTCAGAGGAGAGGCCACTGTATGACAGAGATGACAGTTGCACTTTAAAAAAAATTACGATTTAAATCAAGCCTTTTTACCAGCAATTTAAATCGACTTGATTTAAATCAAATCCACCCTGGCATAAAAAGTAAAAAAATATTTTTTTCAGAATGGTCTGTCTTTTTTCATTTATAGCGCAACAAAAAATTAAACCGCAGAGGTGATCAAATACCACCAAAGAAAGCTCTATTTGTGGAGGGGGAAAAGAAGGACATCAATTTTATTTGGTGTGTAAAGTAGAACAGTGGACATAGGAGGCACCATATACAGGACAGCACTCTATGAGCAGAATATATATATATATATATATATATATATATATATATATATATAATAGTACACAATGGCTGTATGCCATGTCTCATAGACTCCTCTACATCAGCACAGGAATATCTCCCCCCACACCTACCAGACCGGCCTGCTGTGGCAGTGAGGAATCCCCCCGCACCGACTGCATCTTTCCCGGACAGCACGGAAACCAAGTTGACAGTCCCGCTCACAGAAACCCCTCCCATCAGACGCTTCTTCACACTCAACTTTATCGACAAGAGCGGAAGAGGAGGCGGGCCGCGACGTCACTCGTTGGCAGGTTGAGCTCAGTGGGTAAAGTTTTTGTTTTGCGAGTCCGCAGCCTCCGCATTGGTGACAGTGGGAGGAAGTGTCCTTACTTGCACTGGTCATATGGCAGAGCTGAGAGGAATTCTTCTCACTCTCAGCTCCCGCTGGTTGTCGGGTGAGTTTAGGGTGGGAGGGCCTGTTAGGGACTGATAGGGACTGTTTGTACTGGGGGGTCTATGTATGATGATGGCTTTGTCGGGGGGATTATCTGTACTAAAGGGTCTGTTCTGGGGGTGGGCGGTCCATGCTTGGAAGAGGTATTTAGGTGGAGGGTCAGTCTGTGCTTGGGGAGTCGGTGTGTACTGAGGAGTCTGTGCTGGGGAAGATGTATGTATTAGACCCCTTTCACGCTGTCGCTGAGTCAGCGCCGCTCGTTAGTGCTGTTTAAGTAGTGCTTTTTGGCCTCTTGTGGGGCGCTTTTAACCCCAAAGAAGAAAAAAATGTTGCGGTGCCCCCAAAGCGCTTTGAAAGCGCTGCCCATTTATTTCAATGGGCAGGGCGTTTTTGGGAGCGCTATATACAGCGCCCCAAAGATGCTGCTTGCAGGACTTTTTTTTAGAACGTCCCGCAAGTGCACCGCCCCAGTGTGAAAAGTCACACTAGAATGAATGGAGGGCGGTTTTCAGGCGCTATTTCTAGCGCTAAAACGCCTGAAAACCCCCTCAATGTGAAAGGGGTCAAAGCGGAACATTAGGAAACCTTCACACTGGGCCGCACCGGCGGTAAGGCGCCACTATTTTTAGGGACGCTTTACCGCCGCTTTTCGGCCGCTAGTGGAGCGCTTTTAACACCCGCTACCAGCCGGAAAAGTGTTAAAAGCGCCGCTGCAGCAGCGCTTTGCAGGCGCTGTCTATTGATTTCAATGGGCAGGGTCACTTTAGGAGCGCTGTATACACCGCTCCTAAAGCTCCTCAAAGATGCTGCTTGCAGGACTTTTTTTTGAGCCTCCTGCCAGCGCACCGCTCAGGTGTGAAAGCACTCGTGCTTTTACACTGGAGTGACAGGAGAGTCGCTTTACAGGCGCTATTTTTAGCGCTGTAGTGCCTGTAAAGCTCCTCAGTGTGTTAGTGGCCTAACTCAACTATTAGACCCCTTTCACACCTCCCCTCCGAGTGCTTTCACACTGGGGCACTGCGCTGGCAGGACGTTAAAGTCCTGCAAGCAGCATCTCAGGGGTGGTGAAGGAGCGGTGTATAATGAATGGGCACTGCTGGCAAAGCACCTGCAAAGCGTCTCGGCAGTGGTGCTACACGGGTGCATTTAACCCTTTATTTGGCCGCTAGCGGGGGTTAGAAGCACCCCACTAGGGGCCGAATAGCGCTGCTAAAATGACGGTAAAGCATCGCTAAAATTTACAGCGTTTTACAGTCAAGGTCCGTCCGCCCCAGTGTGAAAGGGGTCTAAGTTCAGTCAGATTCAGCAGTGTGGAATTTGTACAGTAAGCTGCGCGGCTCACTGGACAAGGGCGGACAGGTAGTTAAGTAGCTTTGATGCAGAAGACATGACAAAGCATTGTCTCTTCTGCATTAAAAATCCTGCCTATCGACCAATTTGAATTCTGTAGCTGAAAAGTTCCACTTTAAGGGGGGAGGCAGGATTGAGGGTTGTTAGGGGAGATCTGTATGGAGGATGTGGGCTTGGAGGGGTGATTTGTGCTGGTCGTACACTGTAGAGGGGGGCATTTTGGTTGTACGCTGTAGAGTGCACTGTGCGTTCCACACACCTGACCCTTGCACTATAGACCCTTAGCCCTGGTTCACGCTGAATGCGACTTTGAAATCGTGCAACTTCACTTGAAATTGCACAATTTCAAAGCTGCACGTAAGTGTGACTTGGCTGACATCTGTGCAACTTCATGCACAGATGTCTATGCAAGTCACACCTAAAATCACCAAAAGTAGTGCAGGAACTACTTTTTCAAATCGGTGCAGCAATGTCGCACCGATTTGAACAGTTCCATTGCCGACAATAGGATGCGACTTCTCAAGTCGCACCAGTGAGGCTTTGATGGACTTTGTCAAAATTGGAGCAGCTGTGCCTGGCAACCAACCAATAAGCTTTTAGCTTTTATTTTACTGAACAAGCTGAAGACAGAAGCTGTCTGCTTGTCACGCACAGCTGCTCCAGATTCACTCTTCACAATTTTTGATCCATTCAGCTCACTGGGATTTACATTTTAGACTCCTGCACTCTAGATATATTACTCGTAATGTAACAAAAGGTACAATCAGCGCAAACACAATAAAATTTTACCAATAAATTTCCAGCTGAAGTGATTGTAAAGTCTCCTTTTTTTTTTTTTTTTAACAAACATGTTATACTTACCTGCCCTGAGCAGTTGGTTTTGAACAGAGGAGCCTGGATCCTCCTCTTCTCGGGTCTGTCTTCGGCTCTTCTGGCCCCTCCCTTCCTTTTGAGTGCCCGAGCCGAGGCACAGCTCCATTTATCCATTCAGACATGGAGCTGCGGTTTGGTCGTGCCCGTGCCCCCTCTCTTTCCTCATTACCTCACTGACTTTGATTGACAGCAGGGGATCTTTGGCGCTGCTGCTGTGTCTAAGCCAATGAGGAGGGGAGTCCTGTACGGCTGAGGCAGTTGTGAACATCGCTGGTTTGAGAAAGGGCTTAGGTAAGTATTAGGGGGGCTGCTGCACATAGGTTGTTTTTTTTTATCTTAACCACCTGAGACCCAGTATACGTCATATGACGTCTTTTTGGTCTCAGGGGTATATCTGAATGATGCCTGTAGCTACAGACATCATTCAGATATTGCCGGTTTCAGCCGGCGATTCCCTGCACCATAAGAATGATCATAGCAGCTGTTCCGCCGCTTGATCGTTCTTACGGACGGCGGGAGGGGACGCCCCCCCCTCCCGCCGCCCTCCGGTGCTTCTACCGACTCACCGCTTCCATCGATGAGTCTGACTCGGGATCCGCCGGCCCCCGGATGATGATCATAGAGATTTCCGGCGGACCAGATGGTCGCCGGAGTCTCTATGATCGTTCGGAGGCCGGGCGCGATGTTATGACGTCACGCCCGGCCTCTGCATTCAAAAAACGGCGGCACCGCGGCTGGGAAGCGGTGATCGTTTTTTTTTTTTTTTTTTGATTTTAGGCTTCCCAGCCTAGAGGTGAGATGTGGGGTCTTATTGACCCCATATCTCACTGTAAATAGGTCCGATCATGTAATATTCCTATTACAAGGGATGTTTACATTCCTTGTAATAGGAATAAAAGTAATCAAATATTTTTTTTTTTTTTTTTAAGTTGTTGAACTAAAAAAATAAAGTAAAATGAACAATAAAAAGAAAAAACATTTTTTTTTAAAGCGCCCTGTCCCCGCGAGCTCGTAAGCAGAAGCGAACGCATACGTAAGTCCCGCCCACATATGAAAACGGTGTTCAAACCACACATGTGAGGTATCGCCGCGAACGTTAGAGCGAGAGCAATAATTCTAGCCCTAGACCTCCTCTGTAACTCAAAATATGTAACCAGTAAAAAATGTTAAAGCGTCGACTATGGGGATTTTTAAATACCAAAGTTTGGCGCCATTCCACAAGCGCATGCAATTTTTAAGGGTGACATGTTGGGTATCTATTTACTCGGCGTATCTTCATCTTTCACATTATGCAAAAAAATTGGGCTAACTTTACTGTTTTGTTTTTTTTTTAAAGCAGGAAACAGTTTTTTTTTTCTGAAAAAAACGTGTTCGAAAAATTGCTGCGCAAATACCGTGCAAGATAAAAAGTTGCAACGACCGCCACTGTATTCTTTAGGGTCTTTGCTAAAAAAACATATATAATGTTTGGGGGTTCTATGTAATTTTCTAGCAAAAAAATTTGGAATTTTACATGTAGGAGAAAAATGTCAGAATTGGCCTGGATCTCAGGTGGTTAAAGTGGTGTTTCCACCAAAAAAAAATAAAATATCTTAGAATTCATAAAAAAATAAAAATAATTGGAAAAAAAAATGTCTTCACTCACCTCTAAATGCCTGTTGCTAGGGGGTCCCTCGTAGTCTGCCTCCTTCAGTGCCCGGGCTGGTGACATCACTTTCCCCTCGCACATGCTTCACAGCCGGGTGCCCACAGTAAGAATGCCGGCGCCGCGGAGAGGAGAACGAGCAGGGCTTTGATTCCCCCGCATCGCTGGACCCTGGGACAGGTAAGTGTCCGATTATTAAAAGTCAGCAGCTGCAGTATTTGTAGCTGCTGACTTTTAAATTTTTTGTTTTAAGGGGCACCCCACTTTAATGAGAATGCATTAAGGTAAAAAATCTTCTGACTTTACAACCCCTTTAAAGGATAATCACAACCCTTCAAAAGGAACAATATAGAGAAGAAGTGCAGTGTAAATAAACCAATCAGAAGTGAAATATTAAATTGTATAAAATTCCAAATGCTTGGTAAGAAGAACCACAAAGCCTAGACAGCAGCAAAATATCCACGTGTGGAAACAGAGATCCAGAAGAACCCGTACACGTTACACCCCCTGATGTCTCATTGGACGTAACGCGTACGATAGGGAGGAGCTACACTCGGATGACAACACCCACTGCAATCCTGTTAGAGATTACACAGAGCTCTGTCCTGCGTTTTATGATTGTTCTTTATGGGAGTAGGAATTTTTTACCTTAACCCCCGACTACGCAAATTTGTGTTCTCGGCTTGAAGGGGTAATACCTGCAGGTGCAGGCATCAACCCGGTACCGTTTGTTAGAGCGGGCGGTTGGCTGTTTAGCAATAACAACCGATGCGACTAAAAGCCACTCGGCTGTTATCCTAAAGGAGTCGGAGGGGACGTCCCCCCTTCCGCCGCTCTTCCCGGGCCTCCTGTGCCATCAGGAGACCCGATCCACGATCTGGCACGTCCACCGGCTAGGTTGAGACTGCAACGAAGCCGGAAACGGCTTTGTTGCAGTCTCCTATGTAAATACATGGAAGCAACGTCACAATGTCACTTCCAGTTTACTCAGCTGCCAAAGGCGCAGATTAAAAAAAAATTACTTGATGTTTACATTCCTTGTGACAGCAATAAAAATGATCAGATTTTTTTTTTTTTATAAAATGTAAAAAAAAAAAAGAAAGCATTTTTTTAAAAGCGCCTCTGTCCCTATGTATAATCTATGAGGCATATTGAGTCTTTTGAACATGTCATTTTATTCTACAAGTTTTTGGAAAATGTGTAAAGAAAATGAAAACGCATTTTCTTTTTACACAACGTCCATTTACACAATATTTCTAACACATAACATGTTCATACCAAAAATTACACCCCAAAATAGATTCTCCTATTCCTCCTGAGTACGGCGATACCACATGTGTGAGACTTTTCCACAGCGTGGCCACATACAGAGGCCCAACATGCAGGGAGCACCATCAGGTGTTCTAGGGACATAAGTTTCAAATCTAATTTGACTACCTATTACACTTTTGTGAGGCACTGTAGTGGCATGGATGAGCCGTGGATGGGGATGGCTGAGCATGAATGAGTATGACCGGGTATGGCTGAGTAAGGATGGGTATGGCTGAGTATGGCCGGGTATAGATGGGATGGCTGGGTATGACTGAGTACAATTGGGTATGGCTGCGTACGGCTGGGTATGGATGGGTACGGCTGAGTATGGATGGGTATGGATAATTATGGATGGGGGTGGATGGGATGACTGAGCATGGATGGATGAGTATGCCGAGTATGGATGAGGATGGATGGATGAGTATGGATGGGTGAGCATGGATGGATGAGTGTGCTGAGTATGGATGGATGGGTACACAGAGTATGGATGGGTGAGCATGGATCGATGGATCTGTCACTGAACATCGCTGTGGGCACTACACATGCAGCCCACAGCGCTGCTGCCACCGATCTCTCCCCTCTCCGCTCACACTGGACAGAGGGGAGGGAGGAACCAAAAATCACGCCGGTTTGTTTACATGTGATCGATCCGTCATTTGACGGTGTGATCATATGGTAAACGGCCGTGATCTGTTCACGGAAGTTCTCGGGTGCGCGCGAGAGTAGGATTCTCGGAGGACATCATAGTACGCCCTCCCAGAGTTAAGCAACCGCCCTGTAGCCGTCATTTGGCTATTGGCCGGTTTCTAAGTGGTTAATGTATAAGATACATTAAGGTGAAAAAACACAAAGTTTTACAAACCCTTTAAGCTTTAGCCACTAGTCAGTGTAATGAAAACCACACCCAATTTTTGCCCCATTCTTTTCTCTGGCAGGAGGCCCAACTTATGATCTTGCACCCAGGCCCATTGCTTTGAGAAAAAAAATGCTGCTGGTCGGGGGTTTACTTTACACAGACACTGTCACTTTGTTCCGATTTGACCAGAAAGTAAATAACTTTGTTCAGAGTGTAGCCAAACACAAATGTGAACATTTGGTTGTCTCACTGGCACTGGAGCTCCTTTTGGAAGTAATCGGATTGTCCCCGGCACTCATCTGCAGAGAAGACTGCTGCAGTGTGTGTAAGCAGCAATATCTCTGCAGCAGTCCAACACAGCCCTTGTCACAGCTAGAAATCTCCAGTCTGCAGGGAGAGTGAGACTTGCTAATTACAGAGCTACTGATCTGGTTCACAATGTACTTGTGATTTTCTGACAACAAAATCCATGGGATTTTTTCCAACGAATGTTAGCTCAAACTGGTCTTGCATACACACGGTCACAGAAAGTTGGTTGGAAATTCCGAACGTCAAGATGCGGTGATGTACAACACACACGAAGAGCCGAGAAAAATTGAGTTCAATAGCCAGTGCTGCTCTTCTGCTTGATTCCAGGCATGTGTGGCACTTTGTGCGTCGGAATTGTGTACACGATCAGAATTTCCGACAACGGATTTTGTTGTCGGAAAATTTGAGAACCAGCTTTCAAATTTTGTGACGGAAATTCCTATGGAAAATGTGTGATGGAGCCTACACACCGTCGGAATTTCCAACAACAATTTTCCATTGGAAAATCCTATCGTGTATACAGGGCATTAGACTACAATTGAATTGAAATTTGCTGCCAAAATCAACACTGCTGAGAGGCTGAGCCAGCTGCTGGTCCAGGCATCAAGGTGGATCCTGGACCAGCTGAGTGATGTCAGCTGACAGCAGGCTTTAGGATGATGTCAGCTGAAAATAGGTCACAGGAGTGGAGAACTAAGTGCACTCCGTGATCCTCGGGAGAAGTAGGGCAAAAAAAGCTTTGGCCATACTTCTCCTTTAACTATTTTATAGAAACATACTGTATTATGCCTAACTAGCATGGGCATTAAAAAAAGTGTTGAAATGTCATCTACTCTCCTCGCCAATAGATGCAATGCTTTGCCCAACTTGCCTATATGCTATTATTGGAGCTAACATGAAGAAAACCAATATATCCTCTCCCTGCTGCAGTCCTAGTTTTCTCCTTTACAGTTGTGTCAAGTGCTCGCATATTACCAAATAATGATTTTTCTTCGGTTGATTGGATCGTCTGCTGACCTTGTGCTCTTCAGGGGACAAAAAAGGGCATTTGCGGAGTTCTGCAGGGAGAAGAAATATTGATTGAGTCTCGGTTTCAAGAATTCACCAGTTTAGTGAAACTGCAGCACTCAGTGGTGCAATTGTAAAATCAATGATAATATGAACATAAATGTATTTTTCTCTGTTGGATTCCTATATTGTTCTCTGTAAATTACGTTGTACAAGATAAAGGCTAAATGACTGGAGGAAAACATATGAATGTTTTGTGGACTGACTGCATACTCTTTCTTGGTTGTAGGCTATCTAAAATGATATGCTACAGTTCACATATATGAAATTACTAACATTCTTTATACCTCTTATAAAAGCAATTTCATACTGTATGTATACAGAAAAAATGCAGCATGCATTTTGTAATTTCTTTTTTTAGCTCATAAAATATAAATCTAACTTTTCTAGTAGATGGTCACAAACATATTGAAAAAAAAAAAAAGAACCCACTGATACAGAAAAAATGTATTATTTAGTTTCAGTTTTTTGAAACTTCATTCCTTGCTTGCATAGTCTCTTCACTTGTATTTCCACAGCAGCAAGATGCCACATATCCTTACCCTGGAAATGATCCTAAAATATATATGTTTAGTCCCCTGTGCTGTGTGAAAATGTGCTGTGAAGACAGTTGAGGGTCTGCTGCTATATAACCAATAAATGTTCCAAGATAGTATAATAGCTCAAAGTGGTATAGCGCTCCCCTCTACCTAACTTATACAATACTATATGAATAAACATTTATAAACAATGTAACTGCGCTGATCATAACATGCTTATAAAATATTACCACTAAAGCAGTATTAATGAAATGTGCACAAACATCAAAACTATATGACTCTATAGTGCAAAATGATTAAATTATTAAGTGCAAAATTATCAAAGCTACAGGACAACGGAAAATTGTTACCAATACTTACCGTAATTTTCCTTTCCTGGCCTGCCCTCACGTCAGCACACAATGGGTTAACCCCTTCCTCCAGTCTCTCAGTACCACCTTCTCTTAGCTGATAAAAAGGGAGCCCCTCCTCCCCAGCCCTTGTTCCATTAACTAGCGGACGACAGGCTTATAGGGAGGGAAAAAAGATTGTGCTGACGTGAGGGCAGGCCAGGAAAGGAAAATTACGGTAAGTATTGGTAACAATTTTCCGTTTTCCTGGCCAGCCTCACGTCAGCACACAATGGGATTTTATTTAGCTGATATAGGGTGGGATAACAAAAAAAGAGTCGAAAAACAACTGGTAATGCTGCTTTAGTGAATATTTTATTTTGCTTGGAAGGGTGCTGACACCACTGCGTTTCCAAAATTTGATGCACTAGCTGCTGTGACATCTAAACTGTAATGTCTTGCGAAGGTTTCGCAGGAGCTCCAACTAGCGGTCCTGCATATGTCTTCAACCGATATTTTAGCAGAAGCTGCCCATGATGCTGCCACCCCTCTTGTAGAATGAGCTCTAATAACTTGTGGAGGCGTCAGCCCCTGTTTCTCATACGTGAGGCTTATCACCTTGGTGATCCAGGTAGCTATGATTCTAGCTGATGCCGCTTCTCCTCTTCTAGGTCCTGACGGCAGGATGAACAAGGTATCCGTTTTGCGCATCTGTAGAGAGCGGTTTAAGTAGGTTGAAAATAATTTGACCATGTCCAATGGTCTGAGATCTAGTTCCTCCGCTTGTCTCGGCGGTTGCGTGAAGCTGGGTAGGACCGCCTCCCAATTTACATGGAACTTGGAAACCACCTTAGGGGTTAAGGCTGGTGAGGGCCTTAGGATCACTTTGTCCGGGAGAATGATGCAAAAGGGATCTTTGCAAGATAGAGCTGCCAGCTCTGAAACTCTCCTTGCTGACGTTATGGCTGTGAGGAAAATTAGCTTGACTGTCAGGAACCATAGTGGGCATGTCTCCGCAGGCACGAATGGATGTTGGAGCAACGCTTTTAGCACTGTGCCCAAGTCCCAAGCTGGGAATAGGGACTTCCTTGGTGGTCTTATTCTTATGGCCGCTCTAAGAAATTGCTTTATTAGTGGCTCGTTTGCCCACTTGTGGCCTGTGAAGCAAGACAAGGCTGACACCTGCACCTTTATGGTGTTGTATGCTAAGCCCATACTTAGAGCTGACTGTAAAAACTCCAGCACCTGCGCAATGTTTGCGGACAATGGGGAGAATTTTTGTTGTAAAGCGAATGCTGTAAATTTTCTCCAAATCCTGGTGTATGTGGCATTAGTTGTGGCCCTTCTTGACTTCAATAGTGTCGAGATTACCTCCTCTGAGATGCCCTGAGACTGCAGTCTGGCTGATTCAACAGCCATGCTGTCAGTTGCAATCTGCCTGGGTTTGGGTGACACCATTGGTCCTGCTGTAGAAGGTCCCTCTTCAGCGGCAGCCATATTGGGGGAACTGCCGCCATCTGCAGGAGCAGTGGGAACCATGGCCTCCGTGGCCAGAAGGGTAGGATTGCAATTGTATGGACGTTCTCCCTCGCAATTTTTAATAGGGTTTTCATTATCAGAGGTACCGGTGGGAAAAGGTAGACTAGGGGAAATTCCCACGGGATTGAGAAGGCATCTTGAGCTAGCGCTTCGTTGCAGTGGAATCTTGACACAAACTGGGGTACCTGTGCATTCCATGGGGTCGCCATCAGATCTACCGAGGGTGTACCCCACCTGTAAAATATTGTTCTTAGATAGTCCTTGTTGAGTGCCCACTCGTTTTTGTTGGGAAAATCCCGACTCAGATGATCTGCTATGTAGTTCTGACTGCCCGGAATGTAGGCTGCAGTCAAGGCTTCCACATGTGCCTCGGCCCAGACGAATATCTCGGTTGCCAACTGCAGCAGTGGCAAGCTCTTGGTTCCACCCTGTTTGGTTATATAAGCGACCGCTGTCCGGTTGTCCAACATAAGCTTGACCCGAGCTCCCTGAATCAGGTTCTCGAATGCCAGTAGGGCTAGGTATGCCGCTTGTAACTCCAAAAGGTTGGAGTGTCTGGTCTCCATCCTGCTCCATTTGCCTTGAACCCGTCTGCCAAGGCAGTGAGCACCCCAGCCCCGGAGACTGGCATCCGAGGTTATTTGGATCCAATCTCCGGGGCTGAGAGGCATGCCCTGCGACAGAGTTCCTGGCGCTATCCACCATGCCAAGCCCTGGCGAATCCGTCTTGGTATGAATATTTTTTGGTGGAGTGATACGCCATCCCACTGGTTCAGAAATGACGTTTGGAATGCCCTTGTATGGAATCTTGCCCATGGAACCGCTGGGGTTGCTGCGGTAAACATTCCCAGAAGTGTCATACAGTCCCTCGCCGACAGCGACGAGGACTCCATCACGCTGTTCACGCAGGCTACTAGCTCGGCTATCTTGCGATGTGGTAGCGAGACCTGCCCTTTGCTTGTGTTGAAAACAAGCCCTAGGTACTCCATCTCTTGGGAGGGAATCAACTGGCTCTTCTGCTTGTTGATAATCCAGCCGAATTCGGATAGAATTTTCAGCACCACTTCGCCTTGTGCTGTTAACTCCTCGCTTGCACGGGCCACTACCAAGATGTCGTCTAAGTAGTGGAAAATCTTTATGCCCCTCAAACGTATAACAGCGATGGTAGCTAGCAGGATCTTGGAAAAGACTCGTGGTGCTGTGCTGATTCCGAAGGGCAGACATTTGAACTGGAAATGATCTTCCCCTACCATGAATCTCAGGTATCTTTGATGATGCCTGTTGATTGGGACATGAAGGTAGGCATCTGCTAAATCGACTGATATTAGCCAGTCCCCTGGTTGCAGAATTGATATAATTGTAAATATTGATTCCATCTTGAATGTCTTGGGATCGATGTAGTGGTTCAGAGATCTTAGGTCTAAGACCGGTCTGAGATCTCCGGACGCTTTGGGCACCAAAAAAATTGGGGAGTAAACCCCTGTTCCCTGCTGCTTTAGAGGAACCGGCAAGATTGCCTCTTTCTGAAGTAATTCGGTCACATATTCTTGCAAGTACCTTTGTTTCTTCGGATCTTGTGGCCATTCTGTCTGGACAAAGATGTCCGGTGGTTTCTCTCGAAACCTTATCTTGTACCCTCGCTTGACTGTTTTCTGGACCCATTGGTCCTTGACCTTCTCCGCCCATACCTTCCAAAAGGATGCCAACCTGGCACCCACCTGGGGGTGATGGGCGGTCAACTCGTCAAAAGGACTTCTCCGGTTTCTTAGCGGTCTGAGCGGCCTTAGACTTCACGTTCCGAAGAAAGGAGCTTTGTGAGCCTCTCCATTGGGGTCTTGTATATTCTCGGCCTGGTCTATATGACCTGGCCTCCTGCGCCCTTCTGAACTCTGATTGGCCTGACCGAACGGTTTGCTGTCTCCTTTTGGGTCTCTGTGGTAGCAGACCCGACTTCCCTCCAGTAGCTCGTTTAATAGCTTCCTCCAGGGTGTCCCCGAAAAGCATCTTGCCCTTGTATGGGATGTTACAAAGTGCCTGTTTCGAGGTACTGTCTGCCACCCAATGGCGTAACCATAGGGCCCTTTTTGCCGTTACTGAAAACGTCATAATTCTTGCGAGCAGTTTTACTAGGTCTATAGAGGCTTCTGCCAAAAAGGCGGCTGAGAGATTAAGTTCCTCCATTGCTGAAATGATTCTGGCCGTCTCTACGCCAGACTTCAGGGCCGTCTCCACATTTGTGACCCAGACCTTCAGAGCCCTGGAGATCGAGGTTAGGGCTATGCCCGGGCGACAAGCTGCGCCAGCAGTTAAATAGATTTTCTTTAGATCTGTGTCTGTGCGTCTGTCCATCGGGTCTCTGAAGGTTGTAGAATCCTGCAATGGCAGGGACACCTGCCTTGCTAGGCGCTGCAAGGCCGCATCTACCCCTGGAGGTGACTCCCAAAAGGCAGCATCTGGGGTGTTAAATGGGTATAATTTTAAAAAGCGATTTTGTATGTTCGCCTTCCTTTCTGGCTTTCCCCATTCCTCTTCGAATAATTCGCGGATCTCCATCATGAACGGAAAGGTTGCCCCTTGCCTTTTCAAGTTAGGGAAATATCTTTTAATTTTTTCCGGAGGCTGAGTGTCTTGTTCCCAGTCTATGGCCTCCTTCACTGCTACGATGTAAGGGTCTATGAGTTGGAAGTCGAACAAATATTCAGACGGTTCATCAGAGTCTGAAGAATCTCCTGAAGATATTTCAAGCCCCGGTGAAGAGTCTCGCTTCTGCTTAGATGCGTTTTTGGCTCTAGGCTTAGTCCCGGAGTCACTTACGCCTGCGACTGCCTGCATACTCTCTGTCACCGCCTCCTGAATATAGTCCTTTATCCTACGTGCCTCAGTTTCTCTATCTGTGGCTACATCTCTTATGCATTCTGCGCACAAGAGCTTCTCGGGGGCGGATGGCGCTGAACAAGCCCAGCAGAGGCCTTCAGCGGGACGGCCTCTTGTCGCACTCGGTTCTGCCGCCATAGCTGTCTGAGCATTTTTGCGGCGTGGACTGCCCATTGCTTGGGGTCTATGTCCTGTGCGTGATCGAGATGCATGCGGAGATTTTGAGCGGTGGCGGGACTTTTCCTTCCGCGACTGTCTTTTTTTAGGACTTCTGCTCCTATAAAGACAAAACACCTTATTAGCCTGGTGTTGCACTCTTTTGTTTTGTGGCCCCCGTAGACCCCTCCTACCTTTCTGACGATCTTCGTGCATTTTGGGGCTGTGGTGAGCTCATACTACAGCAACAAAAGACAAGATATAGAAATAAGAAAAAAGAAGTTCCTATTCTATCGCTTTTTTTTTTTTTTTTTTTTACTGGCTCTTTAAAGGAAATAACTTTACCTTAATACTGGATAAGGAGTCACTCAGGGTGGCAGCAGATTTGTAGGGTATCTGAAAAGCTGTAAACACATGGTGTAATGCATTTTGTGATCATGGCTCAGTAAACACTGACACAGCCCAGCCACCCCTCCCCCTCTGTGAAGGAAAACTCACCAGTACACTTCCCTCACTAGCTGTGGCAAACAGCACTGGAGCTTCTGGCTCTCCAGGCTTTATAGCCCTACAGCCCCGCCCCCCTGTGAGGTCATCATCGACCAATCAGAAAACACAGGGGAGGCGGCCGGCGCAGCACCTAGGAAGCAGGAAAGTAAAGCACAATACTACAGCAACACCACAGCCTAAAATGGTAAGCTCTTTAAGCCTTAGTATGCCCGCATGGCTCCTGCACATAGAGCGTCCAGTGTGATAAAAGGAACTACCTTTATTGTTCTGGACCTTCCGATCCCAGGAGAGGCTTGAACCTGGGTGGGTAGGTTCGGTAGGGGGGTGTAGTCTAATCCACGAGCATGGTAGTCTGGAGTCCGACCAAAAAAAAGGAACAAGGGCTGGGGAGGAGGGGCTCCCTTTTTATCAGCTAAGAGAAGGTGGTACTGAGAGACTGGAGGAAGGGGTTAACCCATTGTGTGCTGACGTGAGGCTGGCCAGGAAACAGGTTTTTTACATTTTTTTTCCACAAGTCCACTTTTATCATTTAAATTGCATGTGCGTAGTGTGCTCAAAATCACATCCGTGCTATTATAGAAGCTTTTTTTTTACCACTTCGTGCATCACCACCACCTTCTGAAATGGTCACTCACCAGAGCCTAGAAAAAAACATTGTCTTTGGTTCATATTGGGATAACCACTCCATTTTCCTGGAGTATCTCCAGCTAGATTGCCACTAGTTACTCCTCAAATCTTGATATCTCATAAGAAGTAAATGGCCATCATAGCACATTATGCTTTTATAAAATGTATTTAAACCCACAAGATAAACATTCCCAATTGTAAAAATGTGCACTCACAATTCAGGTGCCTTTTGACCGGTACTGAGTCATTCCAGCAGTGTGTTTTTTGGTTTGGTTCCGCCAATTTGTTTCCCTGGGATCGGCGTGTGTTCCAAGCATCAAGCTGGTGCAGGTTAGGACAGGAAGTGATGTCCACGATTACCCAGAAGCTTCTACGCGTTTCGTATACATGCATCATCAGGAAGCTGCATGTATGTATGTATGCGAAACACGTAGAGGCTTCTGGGTAATCACAGGGAAACAAAGCGGCGGAACCAAACCAACAAAAAACCTGACAAAAACTGAGGAAGGGGAAAAAAAAAGGAAAATCATGCAGCCAGGAATAGGCACTGGCGCGTCCCATCTCTAAACCAGGTTCAAATAATACCACTGACCCGTGTATATATTTCACATTTCAGAGGATTCCCTGAGCAACTTCCAGGGGCACCAGATTTGGCAACATTGTTCATATGTGTCCAATTCACATGACATTTTTTTCACTGTCTTAATATTGTCCATCTCTGTAACCCTATCAATCAGAGATGGAGCCTGTGCCAAACGCCAATGGTGTGGTATAACTGCACTTGCTGCCGTCAGCCAATGCATAAGAAGGCCTTTTTTAATGTTTTTATAAGGACCGGGTAAGATAGATAAGTGTAATTTGTGGTGTATTGGGGACCATCACCCCAGTTGCATGGGTATGGAGTTGGAGAATTGCACCCCAGAAATCACAAACAGATGGACATTCCCACCAGATATGCAATAGCAAACCCTTGTCAGAATGGCGCAAACACAAATCTGAAACATTTGGATATATCCACTGAAGCAATGCCGGACATCTGTACCATCGAGAAAGAAGCTTAAAATGCCTTAGTTGCTAATGACACATGGTTTTAAACTTACTGCACTATGAAGTGTCCGCTTTCCATGTCTGCCTGAGAACTACAGCAAGTTAGTGTATCTATGTCCTTTGCTCTGGATAATACGGCTGTGGAGATTCGCTTGGGCGTTAATATATGTGGTGAAGGCAATGTTACATAGTTACAAAGTTAGTCAGGTTGAAAAAAGTCCATCTAGTTCAACCTAAAAAAACTAAAATAATGTGGTTGCATAAGTGCGCACACCCTCTTATAACTGGGGATTAAGCTGTGTTCAGAATTAAGCAATCACAATCAAACTCATGTTAAATAGGAGTCAGTACACACCTGCCATCATTTAAAGCGGGATTCCACCCTAAAGTGGAACTCCCGCTTTTCGGAACCCTGCCCCCTCCGGTGTCACATTTGGCACCTTTCAGGGGGGAGGGGGGTGCAGATACCTGTCTAAGACAGGTATCTGCACCCACTTCCGGCATAAACTCCCACGGGAGTTTATGCAAGTTCCTGTCCCAGCGCACTGTCTGCCGGGACACGTGCGCTGAAGATTCTCATTGCGCCGCGCGACTCGCGCATGCGCAGTAGGGAATCGGGAAGTGAAGCCACTTCCTGATTCCCTTACCGAGAATGGCGCCGGCTACAGCAGAGAGCCGAGCGATCGATCGGCCTCTGCTGCCGACACCGCTGGACCCTGGAACAGGTAAGTGTCCGTTTTTTAAAAGTCAGCAGCTGCAGTATTTGTAGCTGCTGGCTTTTAAAAAATTTGTTTTCAGTACAGTCCCGCTTTAAAGTGCCTCTGACTAGCCCCAAATAAAGTTCAGCTGTTCTAGTAGGTCTTTCCTGACATTTTCTAAGTCGCAACCTACAACAAAAGCCATGGTCCGCAGAGAGCTTCCAAAACATCTGAGAATGGTGCAAAATAATTTTTAAGCCATTAGATATACCATGGAACACAGTGAAGACAGTCCTCATCAAGTGTAGAAAATATGGCACAACGGTGACATTACCAAGAACTGGATGTCCCTCCAAAATAGATAAAAAATGTATGAAAAAGGAGAAAACTGGTCAGGAAGGCTGTCAAGAGGCCTACAGCAACATTAATGGAGCTGCAGGAATATCTGGCAAGTACTGGCTGTGTGGTACATGTGACAGCAATCACCTGTATTATTCATATGTCTGGGCTTTGGGGTAGAGTGGCAAGGCGGAAGCTTTTTCTGAAGAAAATAATCCAAGCCTGGCTAAATTTAGCAAAAACACATCTGAAGTCTCCCAAAAGCATGTGGGAAAATGTGTTATGGTCTGAAGGTTGAACTTTTTGGCCATAATTCCAAAAGATATGTTTGGCGCAAAATCAACACTGCACATCACCAAAAGAACACCATAACCACATTGACGCATAGCGGTGGCAGCGTCATGTTTTGGGGCTGTTTTTCTTCAGCTGAAACAGGGGACTTAGTTAAGGTAGAAGGAATTATGAATAGTTCCAAAAACCTCCAGGCTTCTGCTAGAAAGCTGAACATAAAGAGGAACTTCATCTTTCAGCATGACAACGCAAAGCATACATCCAAATCGACAAAGGATTGGCTCCACCGGAAGAAGTTTAAAGTTTTGTAATGGCCCAGCCAGTGCCCAGACCTGAATCCAATTGAATATCTGTGGGTGATCTTAAGAGGGCTGTGCACAGGCGATGCCCTCACAATCTGACAGATTTGGATTTTTTTTGCAAAGAAGAGGGGGCAAATATTGCCAAGTTAAGATGTGCCATGCTAACCAGAACCAGAGTGCTGTAATAAAATCAAGAGGTACTTAAACAAAGTATTAGTTTAAAGGTGTGCACACTTATGCAACCATATTATTATTATTTTTTTTTTTTACTTCCCTCCACCTAAAATATTTCAGTTTGTTTTTCAACTGAGTTGTACAGTTTATAGGTCACATTAAAGTTGGAAAAAGTTCTGAAATGATTTATCTTTGTCCCGTTTTTTTACATCACAGAAACCTTCACTCACAATCCTTCACCCACAGTTGATCCAGAGGAAGGTGAAAAAGCCCCAGCAAAGCATGCTCCAATTTGCTACAGCAGGAGAAAAAATTCCTTCCTGATCCCCCGAGAGGCAATCGGATTTTCCCTGGATCAACTTTACCTATAAATGTCAGTAACCAGTTACAGTGGGTATCGAAAGTTTGGGCACCCCAGGTAAAAATGTGTATTAATGTGCATAACGAAGACAAGGAAAGATGGAAAAATCTCCAAATGGCATCCAATTACAGATTAGACATTCTTATAATATGTCAAAAAAAGTTAGATTTTATTTCCATCATTTACACTTTCAAAATTACAGAAAACAAAATAATGGCGTCTGCAAAAGTTTGGGCACCCTGCAGAATTTATAGCATGCACTGCCCCCTTTGCAAAGCTGAGACCTGCCAGTGTCATGGATTGTTCTCAATCATCGTCTGGGAAGACCAGGTGATGTCAATCTCAAAGGTTTTAAATGGCCAGACTCATCTGACCTTGCCCCAACAATCAGCACCATGGGTTCTTCAAAGCAGTTGTCTAGAAAACTGAAACTGAAAATAGTTGACGCTCACAAAGCTGGAGAAGGCTATAAGAAGATAGCAAAGCGTTTCAGATGTCAATATCCTCTGTTCGGAATGTAATTAAGAAATGGGAGTCATCAGGAACAGTGGAAGTTAAAGCAAGATCTGGAAGACCAAGAAAAATATCAGACAGAACAGCTCGCAGGATTGTGAGAAAAGCAATTCAAAACCCACGTTTGACTGCACGATCCCTCCAGAAAGATCTGGCAGACACTGGAGTTGTGGTACACTATTCCACTATAAAGAGATACTTGTACAAATATGGTCTTCATGGAAGATTCATCAGAAGAAAACCTCTTCTACGTCCTCACCACAAAAATCAGCGTTTGGAACTTATAGACAAGCCTGAGGCATTTAGAAAACAAGTTCTGTGGACCGATGAGGTTAAAATAGAACTGTTTGGCCGGAATGAGCAAAGGTACGTTTGGAGAAGAAAGGGCCCAGAATTTAATGAAAAGAACCTCTGTCCAACTGTAAAGCATGGGGGTGGATCAATCATGCATTGGGGTTGTATTGCAGCCAGTGGCACAGGGAACATTTCACAAATAGAAGGAAAAATGGATTCAATAAAATTTCAGCAAATTTTGGATGGTAACTTGATGCCATCTGTGAAAAAGCTGAAGTTAAAGAGAGGATGGCTTCTACAAATGGATAATGATCCTAAACACACCTCAAAATCCACGGGGGATTACATCAAGAGGCGTAAACTGAAGGTTTTGCCATGGCCTTCACAATCTCCTGACCTCAACATTATTGAAAATCTATGGATAGACCTTAAAAGAGCAGTGCGTGACAGACAGCCCAGAAATCTCAAAGAACTGGAAGACTTTTGTAAGGAAGAATGGGCAAAGATACCTTAATCAAGAATTGAAAGACTCTTGGCTGGCTACAAAAAGCGTTTACAAGCTGTGATACTTGCCAAAGGGGGCAGTACAAGATATTAACTCTGCAGGGTGCCCAAACTTTTGCAGATGCCATTTTTTGGTTTTCTGTGAGTTTGAAAGTGTAAATGATGGAAATAAAATCTAACTTTTTTTGACATATTATAAGAATGTCTAATCTGTAATTTGATGCCATTTGGAGATTTTTCCATCTTTCCTTGGCTTCGTTATGCACATTAATACACATTTTTACCTGGGGTGCCCAAACTTTCAATCCCCACTGTATATTATGTACATTGAGGAAGGAATCCATGCCTTTTTTAAAGCAATCTACTGAGCTGGCCAGAACCACCTGGATTTGGAGGGAGTCTATTCCACATTTTCACAGCTCTTACTGTGAAGAAACCTTTCCGTATTTGGAGATTAAATCTTTTTTCCTATAGATGTAAAGCGTGCCCCCTTGTCCTCTGTGATGACCTTAAAGTGAATAACTCATTAAAGTGAATGACTCCTTAAAGTGAAGACCAAGTTCATCTTTATGGACCCCTTATGTATTTGTACATGTTGATCATATTCCCCCTTAATAGCCTCTTCTCAAGAGGGAATAGATTCAGTTCCTCTAATCTATCCTCTGAGCTGAGTTTATTAGTTTAGTTGACTTTCTCTGCACTTTCTCCAGTTCCCCGATATCCTTTTTGAGAACTGGTGCCCAAAACTGAACTGCATATTCAAGATGAGGTCTTACTAATAGTTTGTACAGGGGCAAAATTATATCTCTCTGGAGTCTATACCTCTCTTAATAAAAGAAAGGACTTTGCTCGTGTTGGAAACCGCAGCGTGGCATTGCATGCTATTATTGAGCTTGTGATCTACCAAAACCCCCAGATTCTTCTCCACTATGGATTCCCCCAGTTGTACTCCCCCTAGTATGTATGATGCATGCATATTCTTAGCCCCTCAAGTGCATAATCTTTACATTTATCAACATTAAACCTCATTTGCCACTTAGTTGCCCAATTAGACAGTGCATTGAGGTTGGCTTGTAAATTGGAGACATCCTGTAAGGACGTCATTCCACTGCATAGCTTAGTGTCATCTGCAAAGACAGAAATCTTACTTTTAATCTCGGACCCCATATCATTTAAAAAGATATTAAAAAGTAAGGGTCCCAACACTGAACCTTGGGGTACAACGCTGTTAACCATAGACCATTCAGAGTAAGAATCATTAACCACTACTCTCTGAATTCTGTCTTTTAGCCAGTTTTCTATCCAGTTGCAAATTGATATTTCCAAGCCTGTAGACCAGGGGTGCCCAACCGCTGGCCCGATGTGGCCTGACATGTCTTGCTCTGAGATGGTGGGTCGGCAAGCCCAGATTGCGGGTTCCCGACCCGCCATCTCCAAGCATTAGTGCGAAGAACGGAGCTGCCGCTAGAGGAAGCGGAGCTGATGCTTCCTGTATAGCGCTGGATCCTTCACTGGCGGAGTGATACCAAATGCACTCCGCCTGTGACAGGAAGCATCGGCTCTGTTCTCTACTGCAGCTGCATGCTTCTGTCACAATTATGCTCGGGGATGGCGGGTCGGGACACAGGAACCCGCGATCTGGGACAGCAGCCACCAGTAGCAGTACCAGCCAGCAGTACCAACAGTACCAGTACCCACCATCCATACCAGTCATCAGAACCAGCCAGCAGTATAAACCAGCCACCAGTACCAGTACCCACCAGCAGTACCAGTGCCCACCAGCAGTACTAGCCAGAAGTACCAGTCAGCAGTACCAGCCAACAGTACCTGCCAGCAGTACCCACCGGCAGTACCAGACAGCTGCAGGAATCCTGAGGAAGAAGTGAAGATTGAGGTCAGTTGAGGAGCAGGTAAACCGTTGTGCATCAGTGTGAAAGCAGCCTTAGGCCCCTTTCACATGATCGGTTCGATCAGGTCTGCCTGTCTGTTTTTCAGGTGGACTCAAACGGACTTTCCATTCGCCTCTATAGAGAGGCAGTCGATAAAGTGGCCCTCACTCCTCAAAAGGTTGGGCACCCCTGCTCAGTGTTGCCAACCGTCAGTATTTTTACTGGCAGCCAGTAAAAAATGGGCACTTTTCTCCTGCCAGTAAATGCCAGTAAAAAGGAAAAGGTCGCCAGTAAAAAATATGGATGTGACGCTTGTCTCGGAACTGGGCATGCACAGCTTGGGTCCGGAGGACCATCCAAGTGCCTGCTACAGTGTGTTCAGGTGGTACCGGCGGGGGGCGGGTCTGGCGAAGATGGTGCCTGAGCGTGTCGTGTGATGTCATGGTGCAAGGGAGCCGAGTGGAGCGACCAGAGCCTCTTGTGCGGGTCTGCCGGGACGGGAGGAAGGCAAGCCGGGAGTGGGACTGTCAGTGCTGTTTGGACTAGAGGGGACTGAGAGGACCACCTGGCATGGAGAGAGAGTGTCACTGTGACTCAGGATGGGACGTGCCAGTGATCTGTGCTGCTGCACACTGCTGTAAATGACACTGTGAGAGTCCATTTCATGGGCGTGTGTCGCCCATTCAAATTTCCTGCCCCTGAGTCCTGTCCCTGAGCCACTTACTATATTGAGAATAAAATAAGAAGTATGCTTTTTGCCTTCATATCTACCTTAAATCACATTGCTAATTGCATATTGTACTTATTTGTAGCCTAAATACTGAAATTTGCACTTTCAACTGTAATTTTGTAACTTTTGGAAATGCCAGTAAAAACTTGGCTGTGCCAGTAAATTTTGGGTGTCGTGTCAGTAAATTTCAATCTGGTAGGTTGGCAACACTGCCCCTGCTGTAGACTACCTTACACATGAGCAATGTGTGGGGAACTGTGTGTGTTAAGCACCTCTACACGCTGGTTTTTGTTGAAGATACAGCACGACTCTTCACTGGGAGACCTATTTTATTCACTGGACTGTGTCATAATAGTTATATGAATTAATACACTGATGGTTTTGTGTTTATTTCAAAGCTGTTATTACTTAGATAAGCTATTGTGATTTTTTGAGAAGCCCACAGGTTTTTTTTTAAATATTAAACAACAATGCATTTGTAACATGTTACTTCCAGTTGAAATCTATGATTTCAAATATTAAACAATTGAGAATCAAGTCCGGACATTAAAAAAATACTCTATTCCAGGAACATCTGAAAAAGAAGAAAGGGGAGAACAAAAGAATAATAATGCAAACATTAACATATTGTAAAAGTTGCTACTGGTGTCTGTAAGATGCCACAGAATACAGTTTATGAGTGTATCTTCAGAAGGTAAGACAGAAACATGCACCAGTCCTTGTGACCTCCCTTTGAATCAAGTCATCAGTTTAGAAAATTAAGCAGAAGTTCAATAGAAGGCCTGAAGTAGATTCATGCTGATCCATTATTAAATTAGAGTATCAGGAAGAACTCTGGACAGCCGCACACCGGAAGAAGATAAAAATTCAATGAATTTATTTAAAAAGCAGGGATCACATCAAATCCAAAACACGGAAAAGCAGAATGGGGGGCACACAGCTGACACGTTTCACGCTATCTATAGTGCTTACTCATAGCTATCTGAGGGTTCTGGTAGATCATAAGCTTAATAATAGCATGCAATCAAAGCTCTGGTTTCCAAAGTGAGCAAAATCCTTTCTTGTATTAAAAGAGGTATGGACTGCAGAGAGAGAGAATATTTTCCCAGTGTACAAATCATTAGTAAGTCCTCATCTTGAATACGCAGTTCAGTTTTGGGCAACAGTTCACAAAAAGGATTTTGGGGAAATGGAGAAAGTGCAGAGATGGGCAACCAACCTGATAAGAGGCATGGAGGAGGAGTTTAGCTAAACTAAAATGTATTCTCTCTTAAGAAGAGGAGATTAAGGGGGTATATGATCAACATGTATAAATACATAGGTGGTCCATATAGTGAACTTGGTGTAGAGTTATTCACTTTGAAGTCATCACACAGCACTCTTAATGTCTGGAAGAAATTAGATTTAATTTCCAAATACAAAAAGCCTTCTTCACAGTAAGAGCTGTAAAAATGTGGAATAGACTCCCTCGAAAGCTGGTTCTGTCCAGCTCAGTAGATTGTTTGAAGAAAGGCCTGAATTCTTTCCTAAATGCACATCATATTATATAACTTATATTTATGGGTGAAGTTGATCCAGGGGATCAGGAAGGACTGCCTCTTGGGGGATCAGGAAGGATTTTTTCCCCCTGCTGGAGCAAATTGGACCATGCTTTATTGGGGGGGGGGGGTGCCTTCCTCCAGATCAACTGTGGGTATTGAATATTGTATATGGAGGTTTTCTATTTGTTTTTATGTGTATTTTTTTCCCTCTGTTGGTTAAACTTTGTGTCTTTTTTCAACCAGATCAACTATGCAACTATTCCCTGTATATTGGTTACGCTAAGATGCCTGTCTAGGATTTTTTTATATTGGTAACACTTTCCACTGACACCACCAGTTGTGGAAGGGATTTCCACATCTTTACCATTCTAACAGTAAAGAATGCCTTATGCAGTTTATAGTTAAATGGCTTCTTGTCCGACTTCATTGAGTGACCACATGCATGTCCTCTTGAGCAACCTGAGACAGTTTTTCCCTGTGCTCGAATCAGGATTTAGATATTAATTTATTGCCATCATATCTCCTCTTAATCGTCTCTTTAGGGATAATAAGTTTAATGTGTATAACCTTTCATCATAACTGAGGTCCTCCATTCATTTTGTTGCCCTTCTCCGGACTCTCTCCAATTCCAGCACATTCTTCCTGAGGACTGGTGACAAGAACTTGAGTAAAGCCCCTTTTTAATGCGTGCTAATAATTTGCTGGCCTTGCTTGCTGCAGCTTGGCATGGCATGCTATTGCTGAGTCTGTCATTAACTAGGACCCCCAGATCCTTTTCCTTCCTTTATCTCCCTGTGATTCTTAGCTTGCAGGTATGTACAGGCTTGTATGACAATGGCTGCTCTGAACCTGAGCTGCTGTATACCTAGGGTGATATTATATTTCACAGTGAATTCCAGAGCTATAGATGATTTTTTGACTAAATCTACAAAGGATTTCCTGGCTGGTGCTATAGAAGATAAATTTTTTTTGCTGGACCTAAATAGTTTTTTTTGACTGTCCTGCTTCTGCAATTTAAGCACTGGAAAGTGTGATCTTTATAACTGATCCATTTATGGTGAGATAGCTTAACTTACGGTCTAGTAGCTGTCAGACAGTGACTCGATCCAAATGACATCATGCATATCGTTGAAAGGTATAATACAAAAAAACTTGTGCAGATCATAACAGATGAACATCCTAAAAACGAAAAACACAAATATCAATAAAGTGTGCTAATAGCAAAAAAAATGTATAAATATATAATCATATGTCCAAAAAACGTGTATTTACCTAAAGGTCCACAATATGATTCTCCAAATCGTATATATCCAAGTGTAGCAAATAGCAGTGTAATCCTTCTTCCTAATAATAACACTGCATCTAGTGACTAATTATCGAGATCACTCACCGATGTTTAGTGGCTGGTATCTCGTATCTCGGAACCCCATCTTTGTATATGTTGCAGTGATAGTTCCACTGGGTCTGCACACCAAATTTGGGGTTCCTAGCTCCAAGTGTCCCAAAGTCGGTTTGGAAAATGTCATTCTCTGCTTCAGAAAAGTGCTTGACATTTTCCGAACCGACTTTGGGGCCCCGTATCTCAGGGCCACTTGGTGCTAGGAACACCATCTTTAGATATGTTGTAGTGATAGTTCCACTGGGTCTGTACACCATTTTGGGTTCCTAGCTCCAAGTGGCCCCGAGATATGGGGCCCCAAATTCGGTCAACTGTGTCCATCTGCAGCAATATCATTTCGGGACCCTTTGGGTCCAGAGACCCCAAATTTTGGCTGCAGATAGGGGGCATCTAGGAACCCTTAACTACATAGTTTAAAGTTCGGGAGACCTATGGCTGCAAATGGGCACAGTGAGGCATGCAAATGGGCACAGTGAGGCTGCAAATGGGCATTGTTGACCCTCTTTTCCACTCACAGTAGCTGCGCATTTCTCACCCTAGGCTTATACTCGAGTCAATAAGTTTTCCCAGTTTTTGTGGTAAAATTAGGTGCCTCAGCTTATATTCGGGTCGGCTTATACTTGAGTATATACGTAGTCTTTTTTGACTGTTTTGAGGCAACATGAGGTTACAGTATATAATACAGGGGTACAACATTAGAAAAAAAGGGATAGAGATGTTTTTTCTTTTCCTATCTCCAAACCACCACTGTATGTGTGAAGATGATATTACTGTGATATTAGGCAGCTGAAAAGATGTTCTAGAATTCCAGAAAAAGTTCAGGTTTCAGCTAATGTTTATTGTACTTCAAAACTAGTATTTCTAGATGGTAGAATGCATGTCAATTGTACACCCTTACATTTGGAAGAGCTAAGCCTCCATTTCTATTAATTTGATTGTTTCATTAATGGTCAACTGAGGCTGGATTCACATCTATGCATTTTTTGTGCTTTTTGCATTTTGCAGATTTGCACTACAGAACGTGTTCCATAGGAAACCATGTTAAATGGACTGTAGTGCAAATCTGCAAAATGCAAAAAGCACTAAAACTGCATAGGTGTGAATCCAGCCTAAGGCTGGGTTGACACTGCAGCACACTGTGGGTCACAGCAGGAGTCTGCATCCCCATTCACTGTTTCAGCCCAAATTTTTGGCTGAATTCAGGCCTGAAATGGACCAAAAGACACATAGGACTCCTATGCAATTTGCATCGGAGCCGCTGCGGAGATGTGTGAACTGGCTCAATAGAGAGCCGGTCACAATCTCCTGCTATGCAAATTGGATGCGGGGAAACCCGCATCCAATTCGCAATAGTATGAACCAAGCCTAAAAGAGTTTAGAACATTAAACTCAGGGCCGGTACTAGGGGTGGGCAGGATGGGCAGCTGCCCTGGGTGGAATGATTTAGTTGAGGGAGAGGGCGCTGTCTGCTGGGTGTAACCTTGTCCAGCGCAGAATGTGTTGCAGAGTGTAGGCAGAGATCGGTTTTGTTCCTGCGTGTATTCTAGATGTAGCACTACACCCGCCCCCTACCTGCACAGTGCACTGTACAAGTCCTTGAGTGACAGTAGAGTGGGCGGGGCCCATTAAGGTTAGGAAAGCATATCAATGCTTTCCTTTGATTGCAGATACACACAGCTTTCCTGCTCCTCTGCTTGCCTGGACAGCGGCTTCTCCTTCCCCTCGCCATTTATTTCTATTACTCCTACTTTCAGAGTGTCCCGATGTCTGTGTGACATTACTAGCTCCACCCCCTAACCTGTTTTTTCCTCCCTGCTCTGGACAATGTGGAGGTGTCTCCTCCACTGTGTTGTGACCCCTCCCCTCCAGTCTTACTGTAAAGTGAGTGGTGTCTCTCTCCTATGTCTCTGTGCTGCTGAGGCTGCCACTCTATTGGGACACAAGGTTGCATGCACACAGCCTCTGTATTCTAATATGACATGCAGGTTTGGGTCCCAATAGAAATGAATAGAACACTGGCACAGGGATGCACACAATGCACAAGAGAGCCCTGCACAGGACACACATGTCTGAATGGGCCTAAACAACTCATGTACATGGAGCCTAATGCCGCGTACACACGAGCGGACTTCTCGTCGGACTGAACTCCGAAGGACTTTGACGGAGTTGCGAAGGAGTTCTGCCGAAACGGACTTGCCTACGTGCGATCACACCAAAGTCCATTAGTTTAGAACATGATGACGTACGACGGGACTAGAAAAAGGAAGTTCAATAGCCAGTAGTCAATAGCTGCCCTTGCATCGTTCTTGGTATGTCGGACTAGCATACAGATGAGCGTTTTTCTCTATAGGAACTGGTCCTGCCTGACGGAAAGATTTGAAACATGTTCTATTTCTAGGTCCGTTAGAATTTTTGAAAAAAAAAAGTCAGATGAAGCCCACACAAGAGCAGAATCGTTCCGTTGGACCTTTTCTGCCGGAAAGTCCGCTCGTGTGTATGGGGCATCAGAAAACGTGTGGGCATCAGAAAACAGGGATTTTACACAGGAGCTACCAAGTCTTGACATGGAATGAAATTCAGCTGGTTCACCAACGACTGGATGAGTTTCAATCTATCTATGGCCATTCCTGCTAAAGAGAAGTCGATCTAATATGATAAACTTCTCTCAAACCAGCTTGTTGGAAATGTTTCCTTTGATCTGCAGCGCTAATCAATGTATTCTGACCTCTATCACAATGTAATGTCTCAGTGGAGAGGATTCCCCCATCCACCTCACAGTTTTTTTCAATCAGACACTAACTGATCAAAAAAAAAAACTGATCCATCTATGGCCAGCTTACCATTCACTATACAATCTGATTTTCTTTCTATCTTTTGGATCTACCACCAACTATGTAGTACAAGGGCCTGCCTAATCCTAACCTCAGGTGACGGGGCCACACTCATTACCTCCAAACTAATACAGTACTGAGGAAGTAAATGAAATAGACTCTGCAAGATAACATTTTCAAGCGTGGATGCATGCGATAGTTTTACTTTGAATCATTTTTGTGAAATTTTAACCAACAGTAGAGGAAAAATAGACTTTTGGATTGAAAAAAAAGTCTAAGATAACAAAGTCGTAGAAGGATACAGAAGGATAGAAGGATACATATCCCAGTCTTGAAAGTTTAAACAAAATCAGGTAAAATCAAATCCCCCCTTAGTAATTAGCATAGAACCAACAAGATAGAAAATGAACAGTCATCGGAAAACTCAGTCACTACCATAGGCTTTCCAGTGTATCCTGAATGGTCCTAAAAACAGCCTCAGCAGAATAGAAAAGCAGAAGAAAAGATAGAAAAATAAAGAAATAGAAAAAAAGATAGCGCTACAGGGCCGGACAAGAACAGGGGAGTCACTTGTCCCACCTTGCATAAAGAACCATCAAGTTTCAAAGGAGAGATGCATATATTTAGCCCTCATGCAATTGTTTTAACTTGAATGTTTGCATAGTTCATCTTTACCAGAAAACTACCTATATAAGGGATGTCTGTAGATAAAAACAAGGTGTGTGCCCCTTTGCCGAAGTTGAATAAAGCCCTTACTATAGGTGTAGCTATTTACATACCTCATGAAGCCTTACTAGAAAACTTCTAGGATGTTTCTAATGATTTTGCTAAGAGAAGCCTAGATGTTACTATTCACCTTGACCATTGCAGGACAGAGCTCTTTCTCTGATTCAAAACCCCTCACATAACTTTCTCTCCCGTGATGCAATAACTCTGAGCTCAGTGTTTGAGAATTCACATCTGTGACGCTGTCCTTGTGTTGACAGCCTTTTGCAATGCAATAAAATGTCTGTCACCGCACATAGTGTGAATTAGCCCTATAGTAGATCATTCTGACCAGAATTTGATTTGCCTAAAGTGGGTTTTGCATTCCCATAGATGTGTATAGGAATGAAAACTCATTTAAGGCTCACACTATTGCGAATTAGATGCAGGAGCCTAAAGCAAGCAAAAGTCAGTTGACACAGACCCTTAGAAATTACAGATGCTGCTTTAACCACTAGCCGACCAGCTCACGCAGATATACTGCAGCAGGATGGCTCTCCTGCGCGAATCTACGTGCCTGTACATCAGTCCGTGCAAGAAGGATAGCGGGCGTTGGCCCCGCGGACTCTGTGTCCACCAGCGACCCATGATTGTGGTGAGGAGAGGCAGAACGGGGAACTGCCTATGTAAACAAGACGATTCCTTTCTCTGCCTAGTGACATGACAGAGATCTACTGTTCCCAGTGATTGGGAACAGTGAGCTCTGTCATGTTCCTGGCAGCCCATCCCCCCTACAGTTAGAACATACCCAGGGAACACACTTAACCCCTTGATCGCCCCTAGTGTTGACCTCTTCCCTGCCAGTGTCATTTTTACATTGATCAGTGCATTTTTATAGCACTGATCAATGTAATAATGTTACTGGTCCCCAAAAAGTGTAATTTGGGGTCAGATTTGTCCGCCGCAATGTCGCAGTCCCGCTAAAAACTGCAGATCGCCATTACTAGTAAAAACAATTAAAAAAAAAAGTCTCTAAAACTATCCCATAGTTTGTAGATGCAATAACTTTTGCACAAACCAATCAATATATGCCTATTGTGATTTTTTTTTAACCAAAAATAAGTAGAAGAATATAGATCGGCCTAAACTGATGAACACATTTGTTTTTTTATATATATTTCTTTGGATATGAATTATAGCAGAAAGTAAAAACAATTGTTGATCTTTTTTGTTTATAGCGCAAAAAATAACTGCAGAGGGGACCAAATACCATAAAAAGAAAGCTCCATTTGTGGGTAAAAAAGATGTCAATTTTGTTTGGGTACAGCGTCGTAATTGTCAGTTAAATCGACTTAGTTCCGTTTTCGCAAAAAATGGCCTGGTCATTAAGGGGGCAAATCCTTCTGGGGCTGACGTGGTTAAAGAGTAACTACACTTTTGTGAACAAAAAAATATAGCAAATAAAAAAAAACATAAGGTATATATGACTGCTACACAAGCCAACTTGCAATTTAATGTTAAAAATTACATTACAGATTGAAAATTAAAGGTAATTTTTATTATGTAAAATTCATGGCAATATGGCAACCTGGAGGCCTTCTGTACACAGTTGGTATACAGAACCTCCCCAAAAATTAAATTTTCTTCTTGTAGGATTGGCTCATTGATTTTCCCCATAGTCTGCACAATGATACAAATGTTAGTCAAATGTTAAGCATCCTCTGCAATAGCATTACATTTTTAGTGAGATACCGTATTCTCTAAGGGTCAATGATTTTTTTAAGGGATACAGACACGACAACTTTCCTAATTTGAACCCTGCAAGAGCATTAGCTGATTACATTGAACACAGACACTCCCACTCAGGAATCAGCATTCCAAGGACATAGTGGATATACAATGTTTCTCTTGAGAACAAAAACAAGTAGGAGTCTGCTACAAAATTTGTTATCCTTGCAATGTAAATACTGTAGATCACCCAGAGGGATTGTTTTTTCTCAGCAAAAGTGGAGTTAGGCCACTTACACACTGAGGCACTTTACAAGCGTTTTAGCGCTAAAAATAGCACCTGTAAAGCGCTTCTCCTATCACTCCAGTGTGAAAGCCCAAGTGCTATCACACTGAAGCAGTGCGCTTGCAGGACGTTAAAAAAAAGTCCTGCAAGCAGCATCTTTGGGGTGCTTTAGGAGTGGTGTATACACGGCTCCTAAAGCACCCCTGCCCATTGAAATTAAGTGGCAGTGGGGGGGGGGCATGGCTGGACGCTGAGCGCGATGGACATGTGATCTCCCTGTTCTCCACGGACCTGCTCTAGTGAAGCTTCTAACACAGCTTCAGACCAATGGGCAGAAATCGAGTCAGCAGATCACAGAAACGGGGGAACCTCAGGACACCTTAATCCACAGGGTCCCCCGATCCAGTCCTACTTCTCCCTGCTCCCGGGATCCACTATGCGGGAGGCGGACAACATGGCGCCGCAGCGTACCACACAGCCACCCTTTCCTCCTCCTCCTCCAGAGGCTCTGGGAATGGTGCGGATGACTAAAGCGGGTCCCACGGGCACTATTTCAAGTGGTGTGTCAACCCGCAGCAGACCCACCACACATCTGCCCCGCCAACCCTGCACGGCCTATCTGCCACACCACGTGGAACAACTGCTGCCGTCTTGCTGGCAGGACATCGGGACATCTCCAGCAGCTCTGCGGGTGAGTCCCTCTTCTGTCCCCTCACCCTCTAATGGCCCTGAATTTGACTTACTCTCCCTTCTGGGCACTCCGCCGGCCTTCCAACATTGGGGACTCCCCCCACATCCCAATCGGGCCCCTCAGAATCCCTGCTGCGGCCTATTTCTTCTGCATTTCAGACCCCATCTTCAGTCCCAGGCTCACCAAAGCCACAGAGACCGATTCACTCCCACGAATAAAGCACCACTTGCCTAACTGCAGTCCGCCCGGAGCTTTTGCCCTCCCCTGCTCCCCCGCCTGACCCCCATCTGCGTCCAGCACCACCAATACAAATGGAGGACCACAGATAGTAGTTTGAACCATGACCCTCACCCTCGCAGGCTCTAGCCCACCACCAGGCTCTGGGCAGAATACCATCCATTCTTACAGCGGATGAACTGGTCTCCTGGTGGGAACAACTACACTCACTACCCACCAAAGATGACTTTAAGCTGCTGATCTCTGAGGTCAAAGAAGCCTGTCGAAGTGAGATTAAAACACTGCAAGCGGACTTCCATCAGCTGGCCACTCAGGTGGAGGACCTAGATGAGGATTTGCAAGCCACTAAGCTCACTGTCCATCAAGTGCATTCCAAACAGACAGATGACCGCTTTATGCTCCGTGACATGCAATGTCACTTGGAAGATTTGGACAATCGCAATCGCCGCAACAAAATCAGGATCCGGGGTCTCCCAGAGTCTACTGGCCTGAAGGATATGCGATCGGTCCTCCAAACAATCTTCAACAAATTGCTGGGAGTCCCAGCTTCCACACACATTGAAGTCTAAAGACCAAGCGTCCAAACCTAGAGATGTCATCTGCAGAGTGCACTCATTTACTTTAAAGGAGGACATCATGCGCAAAGCCTGGGTGATTAAACCTATCCTTGTGGATGGCGCTCCAATCCAACTCTTTCCTGATCTGTCCTGGATCACCCTACAGAAGCGTAGGCTACTTCAACCGCTCCTTCACTCCATCACCTACCATTGGGGATTCCCCTTTAGCCTGACGGCTACGCATGTCGGGAAGACTGTGACACTTTGAGTATCTGAGGACATTCGTTTCTTTTGTGAGACTCTCAACATCCTCACTCCAAACCTCCCGGGTTGGGATATCACCCCCCCTCCTCCCCCAACGTCCGGCTGGCAAAGGGTTCCTGTGAAGAGGAGGGGACGACCCCCTGACTCCCCCCGTAAGAATCTCAAGCAACGGCCAGCCTGAAGAACTGCCCTGGCTAATAATGCCCTCTTTGATCTTTTTCAGATGAAAGGCTCAACCCTGGAGGATAACTTTGTCTTTGCACGGTTAACCAAAGTTAAAGTTTATATTTGCAATGACTGATTTACTTTTTCCTCCCCAGGTTGTTGTCCCCTCCCTGCAGGGGACAGCCTTCGTCCCTCCTGGATGGCCCGTCTTCCAGCGGGCTTGCCGGCGTCTGGGCTGTATCGTCAGGGAGGCTGCTCCCTTGGCACTCGGCCCGGGCGTGGACGACCCCACGACTGTATCTCGCATCATACATGTCTCTGACTAAATGTGCAAGTTGTTCTTTAAGTGACTAGTATTGTTCCCTAGATTTTTTATAGCCTCAACTGCTTTTTTCTTTAGCAGGTCCCAGATCATAGGTACCAGTCGAAGTTCGGTGTCTGACACTACCCCCTTTACTTGTTTAGTGATTTAAAGTTCCTTCCTAGTTATCACTTATCCCCCTCACCCCGTTGGACGATGGGGGTAACATGGAACTATTGGTCTATTGATGGACCTTCATTATCTGTTCTGTGAATTATCTTTACATGTTTGTTTTTTCTCCTTTCTTCTCTCTTACGGCTCTTCCCCCCTGGGCTTCTGTCTCTCTCCATGTGCGATAGCTACCATCTCTGGTTTCAAGTCTCGTCTTCCTGGGCCTCTGGGTTCGATAAGTATACAACCCTTTAACACACGTGCTCACAACACTCCTTGCTCACACCCCACCAACAACATGGTACAGGTTAACTCGCATAATGTTAATGGTCTTAACTCAAATAGAAGGCAGTTGGCACTGAGGAGCTTCAGAGATTCTGGAGCGGAGGTAATATTTGTACAAGACATTTTTTTTAACAAAAAGGCACTCTGGCATTTGCGTCTAGATTTTTTCCCATGGGGCTCTTAGCTTCTAGCACTGAAAAGAAAGCAGGGGTGGCCATTTTGATTAAAATCGGATACCCATTCACACCCACATCCTCCTACTCTGACCCCCAAGGTCGGTTTTTGATCCTTAGTGGCAGATGGCAACCATCTGAAATAACTTTTTGCAACATTTATGCACTAAATGTGAATCAGATGCCCTTTGTGACTAGGGTGTACAACCGCCAATTCCGAACCACACACTCCTTAGTCGTGGGAGGGGACTTCAACCTTCCGTTCCCCCCTACTCTGGATAGAACATCCCTTACAAAAAAAATCTCTTCCCCATGCCTCTCCACACATTCCCAACAATTTCCTCAAATCACTCGCAAGTTTGCCCTGTTTGATGCATGGCGTGTAGATCACCCAACAGAGTGTCAATACTCCCGCTATTCCCACCCATTCTGCACACATGCGTGGTTAGATTACTTTTTCATAAATGCCCCCTCCCTGCGGGTACTTGCTAAAGTAGACATCCTGCCCATATCATGGTTGGACCACGCTCCGATCCTTCTGAGACTCAAAATAGAACCTTCCAAGGTCAAAAGGTGTCACTGGCGGCTTAATGACTTCCTCTTGAAAGGTCGCAAGTAGGACGGAGTTAGAAAAAACTTTCAAAACTGTACTTAGTAGAGAATAATGCCCCAGAGATCTCTGCAGGAACTCCCTGGGAGGCACACAAGACAGTGATACGTGGACAATGTATATCGGTCTCAACGGCCTGGAAGAAAAATACCAGGCAACTGAGACAGCAGTGTCATGAAGATCCTGCCAGAAACCTAAACCCGGGCCGTCCCGGCCCTCAGATTCCACTGCGCATGCTCATGCGCGCCCGGGCGCGTGCACGTGTACAACCGTGCACAGGGAGACGGGCGCGCGCTCTAGTTAGCACCAGCCGGCCTATTTAAGCTTGACCTGTGCAGATGGTCTTTGCTGTCTGCTCTACAGCGTTGTGGTGTATTAAATCTGATCCTGATATATCTGTTCCATTGACCCGGCTTGCCATAGACTATCCAGCTTTCTGCCTGTACCCGACCCCGGCTTGTTGTGACCATCCTCCTGCCTGACCCACTGTACCTTGTCTCCAGTTCTGATTCTTGATCTACTTCCTTGATGAACTCTGGTTACCTGCCTGGTCTCTGTCCGGTCTGCAGTCTGATTCCTGTAACGAACCTGATCACCTGTCTGTCTCCAGCCCATTCAGTGGTTCTGCTTCCTGTTCCCAGTCTGCCAAACTATTGTCCAGTTCCAGCCAGCTCTGCTATCCAGCTTACCTGTGAACCTGCTTGCCAAGCCGTTGTCCAGTTCCAGCCAGCTCTGCTATCCAGTTTACCTGTGAACCTGCTTGCCAAGCCGTTGTCCAGTTCCAGGCAGCTCTGCTATCCAGTTTACCTGTGAACCTGCTTGCCAAGCCGTTGTCCAGTCCCAGCCAGCTCTGCTATCCAGCTTACCTGTGAACCTGCTTGCCAAGCCGTTGTCCAGTTCCAGCCAGCTCTGCTATCCAGTTTACCTGTGAACCTGCTTGCCAAGCCGTTGTCCAGTTCCAGCCAGCTCTGCTATCCAGTTTACCTGTGAACCTGCTTGCCAAGCCGTTGTCCAGTTCCAGCCAGCTCTGCTATCCAGTTTACCTGTGAGCCTGCTTGTTGTAGATCCCGCCAGCTCTGCTAACCTGTTTACCTGTGAGCCTGCTTGCTGCCCAACTCCGGCCTGTTCTACTATCCAGTCTGCTCGGCTGTTGTCCAGATCCAGCCAGCTCTGCTATCCTGTTTACCTGTGAGCCTGCTTGTTGAAGATCCCGCCAGCTCTGCTAACCTGTTTACCTGTGAGCCTGCTTGCTGCCCAACTGCTAAAGATCCTGCCAGCTCTGCTATCCAGTTTACCTGTGAGCCTGCTTGCTAAAGATCCTGCCAGCTCTGCTAACCTGTTTACCTGTGAGCCTGCTTGCTAAAGATCCTGCCAGCTCTGCTATCCTGTTTACCTGTGAGCCTGCTTGCTAAAGATCCTGCCAGCTCTGCTAACCTGTTTACCTGTGAGCCTGCTTGCTAAAGATCCTGTCAGCTCTGCTAACCTGTTTACCTGTGAACCTGCTTGCTAAAGATCCTGCCAGCTCTGCTATCCAGTTTACCTGTGAGCCTGCTTGCTAAAGATCCAGCCTGCTTTGCCAACCTGTTTCCAGATCATCAGTCTGTATCCAGTCTTCCCTGCTATCCAGGTTCCCACCGTGTCCGCTAGCTGACTTGGTCACTCTGCCGGTCTGTTGATCCTGCCAGGCACCCGTGCTCCTCCTTACTCCTGGCTCTCCTGTCCCCACACCAGGGAACCAGGAGTGGGAGACGCAAGGGAGGTCTCTCTCTGCAATCTCGGGCTCGCACCACCAGGTACGTGACAAGCAGACTGCACAGCAACTACAGGACTTAGAATCTAGACTTACAGCCTCGTCCTCAATCTGTCTCTTGAGAGAAATGATACGCCTACGGGCAGTTCTCAAAAGTATAGATATAGGCAAGGTTGAAAAAGCCCTTCCGAGACTACATCAACTATACTATGATAAGGGCAACAAAGCCCACACCTTATTAGCACGTAAACTCCGGGAACATACCCATGCCTCGGCTCCCCAGGCCCTACGGGACCCTGCTGGGACCCTTCACTTTCACCCTGATCGCATTGCCAAATTTTTCACGATTACTTCTCATATCTCCACAACAACCCCTCCATACCGCACTTACCGATCCAAGCAAGTTTCACTGATTGCGTGCGAGCTTACCTCGCAACCAGCGGGGTGGCCACTTTACCAGCAGAGGCCCTACAGTCCCTCAACTCTCCGATCACTGGAGGAGATTTCAGAGACTTTGAAGCTCCTCCCAAATAACAAGGCCCCGGGCCCTGATGGCCTTTCATACGAATATTACAAAAATTTTCTGACCAGCCTACTTCCACATATTACTTGTTTATTTAATGGATTCATGAACAAGGACAAAATCCCACGGGACATGCAGACTTCACACCTCACGCTCATACCCAAACCTGATAAAGACCACACACTGTGGGAGTTATAGATCTATATCTTTACTGAATTCATACCTGAAAATTTTTACGAAACTACTATCCCTCTGAGTAAATGAGCTCCTTCCCTCCTTGATCCATAAGGATCAGGTGGGCTTTGTCCCAGGGCGTCAGGCAGGAGACAACACCAGAAGAGTCATCAATTTAATATACATCATTAATTGTCAAAAAGATGAAGCGCTGTTGCTCAGCTTAGACGCTGAGAAAGCCTTTGATAGGTATAGCTGACCTTTTATGTTCTCCACCCGTGACTACCTGGGCTTTCAGATGCCGTTCCTCAGGGCGATTGGGCACCTATACGCAACTCCATCCGCCTCTATTAAAACACCTTTTGCAGCATCGGCCTCCTTCCCCATTTTGAATGGAACTATGCAAGGTTTTCCGCTTTCTCCATTGATTTTCGCCCTGTGTATTGAACTTCTGGAGGCCCAGATCCGACAGGACCCCAATATCAGTGGTATAATGGTTAGAGGTCATGAATTTAAAGTTTCATTGTTTAAGGATGGCGTACTCCTGACCCTAACGCGACCACACATGACCCTCCCTAATCTCCATATACTCCTGGATGAATATGGGTTTCTATCAGGATACAAGGTTAACCCCGCTAAATCAGAAGCCATCCCTATCAATTTACCTCCCTTTGGAAGTGCATCATCTTTCGCATAATTTTACATATACGTGGAAATTCCATGCCATTAAATATTTGGGGGTGCATCTCTGTCTCTCTCTCTAAGCTTTTTTTTTTTTTTTTTATTGGGCCTTCCTCCTCCTAAATTACCCAGTTTATCCAAAAAATTGACCACACATATATTACCAGCGGCTAGATGTCTAGTGGCCCTTCACTGGAAACAACAAAACCTCCCTGACACTATCTGATCTTTATGCCAGAATCAAGGATGTGGAGGTTATGGAGTCCATGTCGGCTCGACTAATTGACCGGGTGGACCGACATACGGCAACCTGGGAGCCTTGATAACAACGGATAGACCCCCTTAATTCCATGAGACCCCCCCCTGTACACCGTAAGCACTCAGAGCTCAGGGGGGACGGGCCCAGGAGAGACGAGCCCAGCTGATTGGTGCTTTCCTACATCTTTTCCCCCTCTTTTTTTATTCCCTTCTCTCCCCCTTTTCTCCTTTTTTTTTCTCTTCTTTCTCTGGAAAAGCAGGCCACGCAATTATAAATTACAGAATATTGTAATGGAATGTCTGACAGAAAAGCTCTCACTGTTATTTCTCCAGCATTATGTTCTCCTGTTCTATAGACCTGTAACCTAGCTAACTATGCCAGACTCTGTCTCAATCCTGATGTATGAAGGTCGCCTATGCCCTCTCCAGAGTTGCTTGTTATTACCACTTTGCTTTCTTTTTTCCTTCCTCAATTGTGTTTTACACTTTTGTATTGAAAATACTAAAACCTAATAAAAATTGTCAATTATTAAAGGAATCAATGGGCAGCGCCGCCGAAACGCCTGCAAAGTGCTACATTGGCCCTATTAACCCCTTCATCGGCTACTAGCGGGGGTTAAAAGCACCCCGCTAGCGATGCCCCCACTGCCTCAGTGTGAAAGTGCCCTTATTCTTTAACCACTTGTCGACCAGCCTTCGCCGATATACAGCGTCAGGTCGGCTCCATTACGCCGGTATGGCGGTTCATTTAAGAGATTTAACAGGTGCGCGCCTTGCAGGAACCGATGCACTTGGCCGGAGGCCGCGATGTCCGCCGACCACCCACGATCGCTCCACAAAGAGGCAGAACGGGGATCTGTCAATGTAAACAAACAGATCCCCGTTCTGTTAGGGGAATAGAGAGAGATCGTCTGTTCCTAGTGATCAGGAACAGAGATCTCTCTGTACTCCCTGTCAGTCCACTCCCCCCACAGTTAGAAACACCTCCCTAAGTAACACTTAACCCCTTGATCGCCCCTAGTGTTAACCCCTTCACTACAAGTGTCATTTATACAGTAATCAGTGATCGCTGTATAAATGTCACTGGTTCCAAAAAAAGTGTCCGATCTCTCTGCCGCAATGTCGCAGTCCCGCTAAAAATCGTTGATAACCACCATTACGAGTAAAAAAATAAATAATAAAAATGCCACAAATCTATCCCCTATTTTGTAGATGCTATAACTTTTGCGCAAACCAATAAATATACAGTTATTGAGATTTTTTTTTTTTTTACCAAAAATATGTAGTAGATTACATATTGGCCTAAAATGATAAACACGTTATTTTTTTGGATATTTATTATAGCAAAAAGTAAAAAAATATAATTTTTTTTCAAAATTGCCACTCTTTTTTGTTTATAGTGCAAAAATAAAAACCAGGAAGTGATCAAATACTACCAAAAGAAAGCTGCTCTTCACATTCTTGTCACCATTCTTGTCACCTTCAATACCGCTCTGCACATTCTTGTCACCTTCATTACTGCTCTGCACATTCTTGTCACCTTCAATTCCGCTCTTCGCATTCTTGTCACCTTCAATACCGCTCTGCGCATTCTTGTCACCTTCAATACCGCTCTGCACATTCTTGTCACCTTCAATTCCGCTCTTGGCATTCTTGTCACCTTCAATACCGCTCTGCACATTCTTGTCACCTTCGTTACTGCTCTGCACATTCTTGTCACCTTCATTACCGCTCTGCACATTCTTGTCACCTTCATTACCGCTCTGCACATTCTTGTAACCTTCAATACCGATCTTGGCATTCTTGTCACCTTCAATATCGCTCTGCACATTATTGTCACCTTCATTACCGCTCTGCACATTCAGGTCACCTTCATTATCGCTCTGTGCTTTCTTTTCAACAACATGCTTGCTCTGAACAGTCTTGTCACCTTCATTACTACTCCGAATTTTCTTTGGAGCCATACTGGATGTCCTATACAGTACAGTATGATAAAAAGCACACATAAAAGCTTTACAGCAAGTGTGCACAGGGATGTACAGTACAGTATGTTCTAAAAAGCACACCAGAAAGCTTCTCAATACTGTAAGTGTCTTCACAGTACATTTTCAGTGTCTCTCTGTGACCGCAATCTCACCTACAGGAAGTTGCGAGCATGTGTCAGAGCGGGGAAGATGGTCGCGGCTTGTGTTCGTAAACCGAAGCGGAGTTTGCGCACCGAAGCTAATTTTTGTGAACTCCTGTTCGCAAACCAAGTTTTTTGTGAACAGAAGCGTTTGTGAACCGAGTTATCACTGTATATTCTTGTAAAGCCATAGCCCCTGGGGGCGGCTATGAATTTGCTGAGCTGACCAATTACCTCCTCCTTGTAGCTCGTCGTTCGTTGTCTAGGGGTTCCCAGGGTTAGTACCCAGTAACTTCAGAAGCTGACACGCAAAAGTACTTTTAAGGATTTTTTATTTGCAAGGGTAACGTTCAACTCTAACACAGTCTCTCAATCGGGAATGGAGGGCACGGGTGATAAAACTCAGGCACTTCAATTCAATTGAATGTCTCTTCAGATAGCCCAGAGAGTAGCCACTCGCAACTGGGTGCTTCACTGCTGGATAAACCTCTAACTGTAGATTTAGCAGCCAACAAGTGACTCGAAAGTTTGCAAAGTCTCTGCCACAGACTAGGTTGTAACTGAAGGTAAATTAGGAACTTTTCCCATGGTACCTGGATCTTTCAGCCGCCTTGGCTATACCGTAAGAAATGTGGATTCACTAGTGTCCATACAACTTCAGCTCCCAGGCTCTTACCGAGCAGCCAGCTTCTTGGCCCTCCTCCAAAGAGTCCTCCCCCGGTTGCTTGTACGAGTTGCTGTGTCTCTCCAATGCCGAGAGCACACCGGGACACCTCTGAATCCTCCTTCAGTTACTGGGCTGCGAACTAGCCAGTTCCGAGGCTCGGGAACGGACGGATCACCACCCCGGACCATGAGGGCCTCTGGGGCTGGTCAGGGTGACCATGCTTACGGGGACGGCAGACACTCTTGGGTCCGGGACCCCTCGCGGGGTTGGTCCGGACCAGAACCAGGAATCAAAGAGCAAGCCCAACCCTGAACACGTGACTTCAGCATCTTAAATACCCCTTCCCAGACTACACAGCGGGGCCAAACGCGCCCACTGATTGGCTCAAAGAAAGATTGGTATTTAACACTTCCAACCAGGCTTAGTTCTCAGCCTGTCACAGGTGCCTCACTGCACCTATGACCAGGCAGAACTCCAGTACAGCCCAGCCAAACTGACGCCAAAGTAAAAGAGCTATAGAATTAACCCCCAGAACTCTGTTACAGTTCTGGAAAAAACTAAATTTGCATTATAGCGCACACTTTAGAAAAGTGTCGGCGCTACATTCTGATGCAGAATTTGTTCAGAGTTCGGACGGCAAAGCAACAGGGTAATGCCCCGTACACACGGTCGGATTTTCCGACGGAAAATGTCCTATCGGACAATGTTGTCGGAAATTCCGACCGTGTGTAGGCTCCATCTGACTTTTTCCGACGGACAAAGTTTTATCTCCTGCTCTCAAATTTTCCGACAACAAAGTCCTATCGGACTTTTTCCGATCGTGTGTAGCGAATTCCGACGGACAAAGTGCCACGCATTCTCAGATCACATTACAAGACCAAAGCTATTGGCTACTAGCCTCTATGTAGTCCCGTCGTAGGCAACAAACGTCACCACGTTCAGAATGATCGGATTTTCCGACAACTTTGTCCGACCGTGTGTATGCAACACCAGTGTCGGACAAAATCCGTCGGAAAAAATCTGATGGATTTTGTGGTCGGATTTTCCGACCGTGTGTACGGGGCATAACAGTAGAATGTGGAGATAGTGAGTATAGTTGGGTGTGGGAACTTTTATAAAGCCCACATGCTTTACAAACACAGAGTCATATATACACCTTTTGGATTGGGTTTACATCTGTGCGATGCAGCGCACGTGCTTTGTTGCTTGTTTTTATGCATGTTACCATGCGTTGCATTGGGGCAGCCCGTTCCTTTGAAAAGGCTGCCTACCATATCAAAATTGCAAAGAGTGCTTTACCCTTTTTTTTTTTTTTTATTCTGCTGCTCTACAATGCATAGTAATAAGTAACAAAGTATAGTGTAACAATCGATCTTGTGTGATGCAGGAAAGGACACGGGAATGCATGCATTCCTACATCGCAGAGATCTGAATGAAGCCTCACTAATGGTTTATTTGCAAATACAAACTTTATACCAATATTTGCAAATATATATATAAAACAGTTACATTTGTAAAGTAAAAACACAAATTAAAAACAGACAAAAGAAACAAACAATCTGGTTTCCCTTTAAAAGAACAAAGCTCCTTACAACCCTGAAGGTCACAGTTTTCTTGCCTTGGTTGTGTTCATACATTCATTTTTAGCGACACGCTATCACACGCTGACATATCTGGCTGGTCTCTTAATGCTCTTGTTGCTTCCCCTTTGATCATACAGTCAATGGTTATGTTTGTCCAGTCAATTACATAGAAAAAATGTCAGCAAGCAGGTTGTGAGGGAAACGTCTGCAGCAAAATCTTTTCTGTCTTCTTTATTTCACTCTCTTACCCATGGGTCTTGCGGTTTTGATCAGCAGTTTCACACTCAGCTGTAACCATGGTGATTTCTGCTTTCCCTGCAACTGGAACACTATAAAAAAAAAGACGAAACTGTCTACTGCTGTATTCAATGCAGTCTGATACTGTTCAGTTATGCAGTAAGATCATTTAAATTGAACAGATCTTCTGAACAGGTTAAACCAAGCTATAAATCTTTCTTTTTATATAGGTGTAGATGATACAGTATAAGAAATTACTGTACCCATGATATAACAACGACATCTTCCCTGCCCCTAGGAATTATTTCTGCAAACCCGTGTACATGGGAACGGCACTTTCCATCCCAAAATGATAATCTTGTGTTTTGTGTCATGTTTAAGAATACAGAGAGCTGCACAGACACACTGGGATATATTTAAAAGCAGTGGCGGCTGGTGCTCAATTTTCTTGGCGTGGGGTGGCTCGCGGACCCCCCAGCCAGCCAACCACCCCCACCCATCCCCGTCGCTGGATCTATCACTGCTTCGCTCGCCCGTCACCCGACAGGCCCCTCACCAGCCCTGCACTTACCCAATCCAGGTCGCGACTTTGGCGGCTTCTCCCCCTGCATCTCCTTTCGAGTCCCGTGGTCATTTCTCCTCCTTGCCAACTCGTGCCAACTCGTGGCCAAACGGGTCTTAGGACTCCTGGCCAATCGGGTCTCAGGACTCACTTCCTGATTGGCCAGGAGGAGAAACAGGAAGACATTAGCAAATAGTAATTTGCTAATGTCATACAACTGGGTGGGCTCTGCGCCCCGAGCCCACCCCTTTTGATGTCAATTAGAGCCTCAGGCTCTAATAATGTGCTTAAAAAAAAAAGAACAAATCCTCTTCCCTCCAAATCCCATTTCTAGTTCAAATCCCCCTGCCAGCAAAAATCCTCTCCCTCTTCTAGCACAAACCCTGCTCCCAGCACCAATCCCCCCTCAACATAAATCCCCTACCCCAAATCCTCCCTCCCAGCAAAAAACTTCCTAAATTCTTCTTTTAGCACAAACCCCCCTTACCTCCCTTCTGGTACAAATCCACTTTCTAGTAAAAATCCTCCTATTTACCCAAATCCCCCCCCTCCCAGCAAAAATCCTCAGGAATTCTAAATCCATCTAGCAAACCCCCCCCCCCCCCAATCCCTCTTCTAGGCACAAATCCTCTCCCCCGGCCATCACACACCAAAATCCACTTTCTAGCACAAATCTTTTTATTTCCCCTCAAATTGATTTGCCCAATACAAATCTACTTCCCACCACATCCCCCCAAACCCCCCTCAGCACAAATCCTCTTCCCCCAGTTCCCCTTTCTAGTGCAAATCGCCCTCCCAGCAAAAATCCTCTCCCTCTTCTAGCACAAACCCCTGCTCCCAGCACAAATCCCCTACCCGAAATCCTCTCTCCCTGTCCGAAGATTTTAAAAAAATCCCAGTGTCCAGTGGATCTGGGCTGTTTCCCAGAGCCTATTGCCAGAACAAACTTCCGTACTTAGCTCACTAATTTACTATAAACCACTTGCAGGGATACATTAGTGTCAGGCACCCAGAGCACATGCCCCACATCTCCTGCAGGGTGCCCTGGGTCCCTGACACGGCAATCCACTGCTATTGCAGCAGCCATTATTGCAGCACCCAGAAATTTGTTTTCCCCTTCTAGGACAAATCCCCACTCCCAATCCTCTCCCCTTTCTAACATAATACCTCTCCCTTTAATCCTCTTTTCCAGAATAAATCCCCTCCCCCACTGGCACAACCCTCCCTATACCTCTCAAAGATTTTTATTCACGCCCAAAACCCCCCTCCCAGCATAAATCATGTCAAACCAACACATATCTTTTTACACCCCCTTCCCCCAGGTCATTGTATCTCCCCAGCACAAATTGGCCCAAGTCTCTAAAACCCTCAAATGTTGTAAAAATGTTTTCTTCCCAGACTCCTCCTCCTGTTCCATCATAAGACAAGTTGGAGCCGAGGAGGAGCCTAGGGGAAGCTTCCCTCGGCTCTGATGTTTTGGTTGTGAAAGACAGCTGGTGGGCAGAGATGCTGGCTGCTGCAATAGCAGTGGATTGCCGTGTCAGGGACCCAGAGCACCCTGCAGGAGATGTGGGGCATGTGCTCTGGGTGCCTGACACTAATGCATCCCTGCAAGTGGTTTATAGTAAATTAGTGAGCTAAGTCCGGAAGTTTGTTCTGGCACTAGGCTCTGGGAAACAGCCCAGATCCACTGGACACTGGGATTTTTTTAAAATCTTTGGACTGTCCCACAGGAACCCGGGGCAGTTGGGGGGTATATGGTTGGGGCATGAGCAGTTGGGTGTGGGGCACAGTTTGGCATCTGTGCCCTGGACACTGGATGACCTTGTCTTGTTACTGCTTATTTGTGTATGCATATGAGATAGGGACCTTAGATTGTAAGCTCTTTGAGTAAAGTATATAAAGCTCTGTGTACATTTGTTGGTAAGTAGATTGTGAAATCTAGATTCAATGAAATTAAACTCAAAACTTAAAGTAAATCTAAGTAATAAGCAAACCTTGACTTGCAAGGTCCAATTTAACATCTCTTTCTGAAAATGCAAATTGCCTGGTTGTAAAGCTGGCCTTTTTTTCGTCAATACTTTTTATTCCAATCAGAACGTAAAACATTCCCGATCTGTGTACTTATTCAGGGTCAGTAACTTATAACATCCGGTCTACTCTCATTTTCAGGAGTAGGTCAGCCATGGTGGCTCCTATATTGCTCTCAAAGCATGCGTACATAGCATTCTATTTGCCTGCCTTTTTCCTTTATGCCACCTTTCTTGCTTAAATGGTAGAAAGACCTTGGCACTTTGTTCTCACCTAAACAGGGAAGCTATTGTATATATTTCTCATTAATCTTCAATAGCTAGCAAGAATCAGGCTATAACATCCTGACCAGGTAGTACAAGGTACTTATAGTCCTACAAAAATATACTCCCAGACTTTTCGCGTGTGCTAGCGGTTGTGTATAAACATAAGAGGCCTTTGGACATGAGTGAGGTACGTAATCAAACGTGTTAACTTGGGTAACAATCCGGAAGCCCATTTACTTCACCATTTTTTTCTCCCCAGGAGTAAATGTAAGAGATCTCTTCTTATCCATCTTATGTACATGGCAGGACCTGTATCCCTCTGGAAGCAAAGACTCCCCTTGTCTCTTAAAATCCCAAATTCTCCAAAATAAAACAATATCAAACACATGGAGGATCTCGCAGCCTCGTTATGAAATAACAAGAACAAATTCCAAAGTACTTGGTTTTATTGGTTGGAAGACACCTTTTCCTCGGAATACAAATCTACCCTCGATCATTTAGATTAGATAACATACCTTTCTTTTCTGCCCCTCTTGCTTCTTTTGACTGTAAGAAATCACAATCCTGCATCTTCCCTTACCATGCCATCTTTCTCAGTCTTTTCCCCAATACGTCTACATTTTCTTCATTAACTATTTTAACCTCCCTTGACTTATCCTATGTCTTTTTATTCTTTTTACCTTTTTTTTTTTTTTCACGCCTCTCCGGTTACTGCATTTTAGTTACTTTGTTAGAAAAAAATTAAAGGGTTGGAATGGTGATTTGCTTTCTACTCATTTCAATGCCCCAAATGGTGTGCATTTTGAATATAAAGTCAACATTTATCTTTACCAGTGTACTTTTCCCTTTTGACAACTTGTATTTCTGTTTTAGTAATTCTGGAAGCCCAATCTTCTGTACGGCATACTATGTATGTGTAATGTTAATTTGCACATTGAAATCACATATGTCCTTGATAAAAACGTATAAATAAATAATTATAAAAAAATAACGTGCCTTTCTTTGGCATAGTTGCAATATCTTGCTGATTAGCACTAGCAGCGCATCTGATTTTGTTGCTGCTCTTTCATAATAAGGAATCCTTTTTGTACACGATCTGCTTTGTTATCTGATTTCTGAAATCACACTGTGACCTTGAAAAGTTTGAACCTATTTGTTAATTGTATTTTACAACTCAAATATTATGAGTCTTTAATACATAATAATCATGTGTGCTGCACAGAATAAACCAGGCTAATACAGTACTCTGTTATTTCATAGCTCATTTTTATTCTTCTGCTGTATAACCCAACCACAATGACTGACATTGTCAGGCATTTGAAATAATTAGCAGTTTAACACTGGGAAAACTTTACTCCAGAAAAATCCTGCCTTTCCTATTCCTAGCTTAAGAGAGGCAGGTAAAGCCTGACAGCATCTGTCGTGTTGTCTACATCTGTCACATCCTGGACGTTTCCTACTTTCTAATGCTGAGAAAACCTTCAGATTTAATTTTTCACTAAAGTGGCAAGGTAAACTTTTTCATCTATGAAAACTCTGCAGTGATGTGTTATAATAAGTATGTCCACTGGAGGGCAGTAGCATTCCAGGATAGTCAAGGTGAGTTCACATATGACATTGCAGTCTAAAAAGCAGGAGTGACTGTACAGATAAGCAATTGCTGTAAAATTGTACAGATTGCCAAAGATACAGAATGGGTTTCCAGTGATGTTCAAAATCTGGTCATTTTTTTCTTAGGACATTTCTTTAACAGTATGATTTTTAGGCAATAAAAAATAAGAATCTAGGAATGTAAAGGGCAACGGAATCAGTTGAGGATTACAGAGAGGTATGGTGTCTGCGAAATGAGCTAATGTCACTCAAATACCTCTGCAGGTTACTTGAGAAAGACTGTTATTGTTTCTGATGGTTGACAGTTTATCATACTGACCCAATAACTTAAAGGCTAACTAAACCCAAGAGCAAAGATGTAACACAGTTTATTGAACATTACAGTCCTTAGATGTGGTGGCTGCATTCGTTTTCTTTTTTTTCAAGCTACATTTTTGGCAAATACAAAAAATAACTGCTAATATATGAGAGAGAGAGAGAATTTATTATCATTCTACAATAAAAAAAAAAAAAAAAAAATGAATACAGATGTAACTCCAACACGTAAAACTTCTTGATAGAAATTGAGTGTCCTTGTGAGCTGCACTGAAGAATATTTTCCTTCCTAGCTATTTTTTTGTAAACTACCAATTGCCTGCCCCCCTCCTATGTAATGGACATGAAAAGATATGGACATGTGTGTAGTACAGATCAGGAAAGCAGCTTAGGCTGACAACCATTACTCACATTAAACAGTGAGCCTGGGTTCACACATATGCAATGCGGGAACCAGCGCGATTCCTCTGCAGGTTCCTGCATCGCATGTCACTCGCAGGCAGTTCACACTGCCCTCTGCGATCCGCTGCGGGTTTCAATACAAAGTTAATGACACCCCCAGATCGGTTCACAGATCGCTTTGCAAACTGTCAAATCGTACAGGAATCAGATCACATGGGTGTTCCGATTCCAGTGCAGGACAAAAAAAGAGTCCTGCAGCATTTGCGCGCAAATGCGATGCCAGTTTAGCCATACATCTGTATGCCTGAATTTGCATCGCACAGATTTCACATGTGATCTGCACAGCAATGCGGTGCCTGTGTTCGCACAAGTGTGAACCCAGGCTGAAAGTGACGTAACCACCCAGGGACAGGAAATGTGTTTGCAGGGTTATAAAATGAAAATAAAGCAAAAGAAGCCAGAAAAAAAGAAAAAAAATTCAGCCCAGCTTAATGAACTAATAAGTTGCAATAATTCTTATTTTTGGTTTTGAGTTAGATACACTTTAAAGCCAAACTCCAGGCTTTGCCCCTGCCTTGCAGTCAACGCTTCTCCTGTATATATGGTATGCTTTTTACATAATACTTAGGGTGTGTTCCCATCCACACCCACATTTATAACGCAGCCTCTAGTGTGCACTATGGAGTACACAGTGTTAATACACTGATTACAGCACATTTTTTCAACTTTATTGGCATATGACAAAGTTATACTGCATTCATGTTTATTCACTGCAGCACGTTGCAATGCTGCGACACACTGTTGTGAAAAAAAATGTACAGTGTGTCCAAGGGGCATATCATGAAATGAGTGGGCCCGCGTGCAGGATAAAAAGTGGGCCCTAGGGATTGAAGTAAAAAAATGTGGCGCGCTTATCGCACCGCAGGAAAATATAGGCGCGGCTTAAATTATGCTAAATTGTCGTGGTTAAATAGCGTCTGAGCTGACTTACATAGTGCAGAATGCAGTAATGTTAAATAGGGAATGTACAGTGTAAAGTGTATGAGGGTGGGTAGTATCTGCAGGAGAGGAGTGCGAAGTGTATGGAAGTGGGTAGTATGTGCAGAAGAGGAGTATGAAGTGTATGGTGGTGGGTATTATGTGCAGGAGAGGAGTGCAGAGTGTATAGAGGTGGGTAGTATGTGCAGGAGAGAAGTGCGCAGTGTATAGAGGTGGGTATTATGTGCAGGAGAGGAGTGCGGAGTGTATGGAGGTGGGTAGTATGTGCAGGAGAGGAGTGCAAAGTGTATGGAAGTGGGTAGTATGTGCAGAAGAGGAGTATGGAGTGTATGGTGGTGGGTATTATGTGCAGGAGAGGAGTGCGGAGTGTATAGAGGTAGGTAGTATGTGCAGGAGAGAAGTGCGCAGTGTATAGAGGTGGGTATAATGTGCAGGGGAGGAGTAAGGAGTGTATGGATGTGAGTAGTATGTGCAGGAGAGGCATGCGAAGTGTATGGAGGTGGGTTGTATGTGCATGAGAGGGCTGCTAAGTGTATGTAGGTGGGTATAATGGGCAGATGAGGAGTGTACAGTGGTGGATAGTATGTGCAGGATGTTAGTAGGGCAGTGGACGGTGTCAGTAGTTCTTTATTTTTATTTTATTTTATTATTTACTTACAAATTAAATTGTTTTGTATTTTTTCAAAATGCTTTTTGGGGGGCAATGGATGGTGTCAGTAGGGCAGTGGATGGTGTCAGTAGAGCAATAGACGTCAGAATTTCTTTATTTTTATTATTATATATTTTTTTTAATTTTTAAATAATTTTTATTTTCTCAGCATTGAAGAAGAATGGACAGGAGACAGAGGCTTAGTTTACTCTGCTCAGTTATCAGAGGGATCGCTCACTGTGTTCAATTGAGAAAAAGAAGGGGCAGATAAATTATATGTTTATCGGCCCCTTCCTCCGCTCTCCATCCTGACATCCCACCAGGAGCCGGCGGAAGAGGAGAGGAGGAAAGCCGGCTGCGGGCTTGAGGGGGGCGGAGGAAGGACAAGGGACTGGGGGAGTGGCCGGAGCACACAGGGGGCGGAGAAGAAGGACAGGAGACTGGAGGAGCACACGGGGGGCAGAGGAGGAGGACAAAGAAGAGGAGGACACAGGGAACAGCCAGGGGGATCGGTGTGGCGGGAGGAACAGTGTGTGAGCACAGATTTCCCTGCATGGCTTTTTAGCTCACAGCCATGGGAGGGAGAGGAGGACAATCGGCTGTGAGCTAAAAAGCCATGGAGAGAGATTGGTGCTCACAACTGTTTCACCCACCACATCGATCATCCCCGGCTGTGAACCAGGGGACCATCTATGTGTGCAGGGTGGGTCACAGTGCCCCCTGGGGTCCTTGCGCAGATGATATGCCACTGGTGTGTCCTCACACAGAACTGCACTGGTGTGACCTGAACAAATAGGCAGTTTGCCTTGTCTATACGTTGGGACTGTGCTGTGCAAAATAAATACATAATATTTGAAGAACATTCAACTGGAAGATAAAGTAACCCTAGAACATTTGATTTTGCTCTATTCTCACAACACCTGATTTGTTTGCACAGAATAAATGTACATGTAGTTTTGCTAGATAAATAGCTATGATAATAATTTTTTTACAAATTCACCCTTGAACGTGATTCATGCCATTCTATCAAACGGTACCTATGTATAGAGGTTGTTGTAAACTCTTTGTAAACACCTTTTGTCATGTTGGGCCACCCAACATTGAAAAGAAAACACCCTAGGCCAGAAGAAATGTCAGAGAAAATGGCAGCAGTAGCAGATGAAGTGACGACAGGCAAGTGTCAGCACTGGTGAAAGACAAACTCAGAGGTAAGTTTGTCGTATTAGATATGCATGCATTATATACTTGGACTGAAATGCAGCTTTGAAATTGTGCAAGTTCAGATAAACTTGCACGATTTCAAAGCCGTGTTCAGTGTGAACAAGGGCCAAAGCAGAACTTTACTCTTTCAGTCAACATTGGCTATTTTTAATCCTTATGCTGTTACCATTAGTACATAGATAGGTAAGTATATCATATTTACATATCAACTTTTATTTAGCATTTTTTCAGTTACTTCTTGGTTTCCAGGCCTAGGCCAAAATGATGTCTTTTATCTCAAGAGTACATAGCTCCCATAGATTTCGAGGGACTGTCCCTGATTTGGAGCAATGTCCCTCTGTCCCTCTTTCCTCCTCATTTATCCCTCATTTTGATCTGATCTATATAGTTGTATATAAAATGCACTCTTTATCTTTCAAAAAGTGTTTCCCAGTGCTAAACCTTTCATCCAATTTCTAAATGACTGCATTTGTAAATTTTAAAAGCCAATATAAAGGAATGGTAGTGGTAAAAAAAAGCCCTTGTGAATTTAATTAACCTTTTTTTTGGTTACCTCTTCTTTTAGAGGGTGTGGCAGGAGGCATGTCCTATGCCTATATATGTTTGCTAATGGGCGTCCCTCATTCCCCATCTCAAAATGTTGGGAGGTATGGGAGTATTTGGGGGGGGGGGGGGCTTTCTCAACTAAGCACACCCTCCTGTCTGCCTGAGCCAAGGGCAGGAAGTAAATGCTGCATGAATCATCTGCCTTTACTCAAGATGGCCACGACCAGAAATGCTACAGGGTGATTTCTCAGCAAAATAAAGCATGGAGACGTGGGTAAGTTTGCTTTAATTACCAAGAATGAATTCAAGTGTAAGTTGTACACATTAAAGTGTAAATTTACCTTTATAGAAAAATCTGTAAGGTGAACTTACACAGGTCCCCCTCCTCGCCCCCCCCCCCCGGTCCCAAGGCAATCTCTGGTGCAAGGCCCCAGTATATAGCTGACAGGATGGGCTATGTGGCTGCTGATTGGTTGGTGCTGCCCATGTGATGGCACTGACCAATTAGAATGCTCCAAAAATGTCCCTCCTGACGGACATTTTGAACATTCAGCTCAGGGGATTTCTAAGCCCGGGATTCCTGGCGCAGAGATACCAGGGCTTAGAACCGGAGATTGCCGTGGTCCAGCATAGTTGCCAACAGTCCAGATTTTCCAGGGTCAAACCCGAATTTGGGACCATAGTCCCGATTTAAGCTTGTCCCGATAATTTTCCTGGGATTTTGCATTTGTCCTAGGAAAATCGGGAATGTTTTTGGCTAAAAAACGGCAGCGTCTACACAAAAATGTGCCGCTGCCACAAGTGTTGTTTCCCCTTGTGTTCAGTGCAGATAAGAAGGGCAGCCAATCGGCTTCTCTCTTCAGTGTACAAATAGAAAATTCTATTGTACACTGAAGCCTCCCCGCTCTCCACTGAACACAAGGATGTGATCATCCGCCGCCATCCCACCGCCCTGTGTGTCTGACAAAAAAAATATATATATATATATATATATATATATATATATATATATATATATATTTTTTTATGTACATTGGGTGTGCTGCCAGGTGAGTACATTGCAGAGCCCACGCGTTGGGGGATGTGTGCCTGTCAAATTCGGCTGTGACAAGTGACATGCTGGTTACCGTACATCCACTGTCTGCTCTGACTATACACACTGTACTGTAATCAATTATTGCTGCATATTGGTTACTGTTTATGCACTTTGTTTTTTCATTTATTACTGTATCACTGCTTTATATCAGTATTGAGCACATGCACTTTATTGCAGGTTGTTGATAGCACAATTGTATGGTTTATATATAGTGCTTTCAAAGTGGTACAATATTATATCATTGAATTACTGTTATCTAATCCATTACAGGTTCTATGATCATTGCACATTTGCACTTTACTTTATAGCGCCCCCTTATCACCATACACCCCCCATATTACAAAGTTTGTTATTTATAACACTTTAGGAGAGCAGCTTTATTATTATATTTTTCTCTGACCATAGCGCGGAGTCCTTTTTATATTTTACCATCTTCTGGACATGGCTCTACTGGGTATTGCTGTGTAGTGGATAGTGTAGTAGTAATCAGTGTAGTGGGTGTTGTGGTAATCAGTGTAGTGGGTGTTGTAGTAACCAGTGTAGTAGTAATCGGTGTAGTAACCAGTGTAGTGGTAATCAGTGTAGTGGGTGGTGTAGTAACCAGTGTAGTGGTAATCAGTGTAGTGGGTGGTGTAGTGCGTGTTGCACCTGATGCAAGGACGGAGTGCTGAGGAGGCACCTGATGCAAGGACAGGGTGCTGGGGAGGCACCCAATGCAAGGACAGGGTGCTGGGGAGGCACCTGATGCAAGGACGGGGGTTCTGGGGAGGCACCTGATGCAAGGACAGAGTATTGCAAGGACGGAGTGCTGGGGAGGCACCTGATGCAAGGACGGAGTGCTGGGGAGGCACCTGACGAAAGGAAGGAGTGCTGGGGAGGCACCTGATGCAAGGACGGAGTGCTGGGGAGGCACCTGATGCAAGGACGGACTCTGCTGGCATCTGGTGGCAGGTGAAATAATGCGCTTCAATTACCCTGACACCATAACAACCATGGTGCCCGGATGATTGAAGTGCTAACCCCAGGTGTTTGGAGTATGTTTATCTGCCGATTTTGTTAAACTTTCTGGAATACACATCTTTCCTTCTTTCTCCATCCCTCATTTATCTCAGACACCAACCACACCCTTCCGAGCCATGGCCACTTAAGCCACGCCCATTTTTGTGGCTTCGCGCTTTTTTTGCAATGTTGGCAACTATGGTCCAGGTCAGCGGGACCGGGGGGTGGGGCTATGTAAGTTCACCTTACAGAGTTTTCTGGTGAACTTACCCTTTAAAGAGCATTTTTTGGTTTGTGGTGCTCAGTGTAGTCAGTGGCAGCATTGTCAAAGCTGCCACTGCTAGGTGCCACAGAGAAAAGTCACTGGGGGGCCCTCATTAAAGTGATTGTAAGGCCCCTTTCACACTACCGCAACTTTGAAGCTGGGCGTGATTTTGCCACGATTGCCAATGGCTCCTGCTGCTATCAATCTATCCAATGAGGACCCAAGGCAGGAGCTGGGGTTGCTAGAATGATTGGGTTCAGGTAAGAAAAGGGGGGGGGGGGGTCTGGGGGGCAGCTGCAGCACAGGTTTATCACCTTAATGCATAGAATGCATTGAGGTGAAAAACCATGAGACTTTACAACTTCTTTAAGGCCTCATGCACACTGGACATTTTTGCAGTGCACCTAGGGGTGTCAGACGTTTTTTTTCCCTGCCTCAAAACTCCCCTGCATGTTAGCCTATGTGTCCATGCACCCAAAGGCATCTTAATGCGTCACACTCTTTTGCAGGCGTTTTTTCTACAAAACGCTGCTGCCAGGAGGAAAGGCTTTTAGAAGAGTTTCCTGAACATCCTGTGTGCATGAGGCCTAAATGTTTCCTATGGAGCCCCGTGATGTGTAGTTAGACTTCTGCTGACAAGGGTTCTACTCCTTCCCCACTCTATCCAAAAGAAAAAAGTAAAGCCTGGACATGCATTTTAACTTCAGCATACGTTAGAAAGTGTGATCTTTGTTTTCCTATTTGATATTGGAAGCAGTAATGAAAGTATGAAAATATAGTCCCCGTAAATAATACAGAAATTATGTAAATTAGCCAGGATTTGATTGGTGTCAGGTTTATGAGAAGTGTATAGCACAGCATGGGTTTAGATAAGACGGGTGTTTTAAAGTAGAAAACCTGCTGAGCAACTGTTGAGAACAACATCAAAAGGTACTGAGAGCCTCAAATGGCGGTTGGCAGCACCACGGTATAGTATTTATAATTATTAATATATGCAGAATGCAATATATATTTTAAATTTTTTTTAAGAAATACATGTGGAATCTTAACGGTCAGTTTTTTTTGCTAATGTTTGCCAGTCATGGTCTATTATCAATTTTTTAAAATGACTCTGTCATCAAAGTAGTAAGCTGCCATTGCTGGCCTCTTTTTTGAAAATGCTAGTTGCATTAAAACCAAGAACGAAGATTAAATATACTGCAGTCCTTAGATGTGTTGTGTGCATTAGTTTTACAGAAAGTACCTGCTGATCTTGCCAGAAATACAGTGTCCTTGTCACGCCCAGTGAATTGAACTGAAATCACGAGAAATGTTATCTTGTTTCCAAGCTGTCTTTTGTAAGCTTTGAATTTCCCTACCCTCCATGTAATGGAGATTAAGAATGAACGAACATTTGTAGTCCAAACCAGAAGAGCAGCCTAAAGCCCCATACACATGGTCGGATTTTCCGATGGATTCTGTCCTATCAGACAATGTTGTCGGAAATTCCGACCGTGTGTAGGCACCATCGGACAGTTTCCATCGGATTGTCCGACGGACAAAGTCCTATCTCCTGCTGGATAGATTTTTGGACAACAAAGTCCGATCACACCAAATCCGATCGTGTGTAGCGAATTCCGACGGACAAAGTGCTACGCATGCTCAGATCACATTACAAGACCAAAGCTATTGGCTACTAGCCTCTACGTAGTCCCGTCGTAGGCAACAAACGTCACCACGTTCAGAATGATCGGATTTTCCGACAACTTCGACCGTGTGTACGCAAAACCAACATCGGACAAAGTACGACGGACATGATCCGACGGGGCTTTAGTCATGACCATCACTGCCCCCTAAAAAAACTAGAGCGAGTGTAGCAACCCAAGGGCAGGAAGTGTTATTCATAGGATACACAGGCCAAAGTTACACCCTGAAAAAAAAAAAAGAAAACAAATGTAACTACCACAGCTGCAGTGTATGCAATGTGTGTTTTAAAATTTACATACCCCTTAAAAGGGTTGTAAAGGCTGAAGGTCCGAGCCCCACCCTCTGCTTTCTGGTGCTGACAGATGCTGTGTAAAATATGTGTTGTGGAAGACTGTAGAGGAGAAATGGCTGCAGATAAACAGGTACAACTTATGTAGCAGGATTTTTTTAATCTCTGTGTACCATCTGAGGCTAGTTACTTCCCTGGGGCTATGTAAGGTTTTACAACCACCTTAAGCCAGGCTGTGACAATCTTGAGACTGGCTGAACAAAATTAGAAATCTATTGGAAGGTAAATTAACTTCCATATATGTATATTTCAGCTGTGTATTTTGCTGTCTGTTTCTATCCTAATAGAGGCTAATTATTTCTACATTGACTGAAGGCAGGAACATTAGAATGCAACATAAACAAAAAACAAATCCAATCCACAGATCAACAGTACTTACATAAGAAATAGGAAGGATTCTGAATAGAATATCATTCAAGTACAATCAGTAAACACTTTTGTAAACTTTCCATTGTCAAGGGAGTATAATATGCAGCCCAGTATTCGGCAGCCTGAAATGTGTGTTTGTGCTCCACTCCTCCATTACATCATACTGATTGCCAGTATTTGGATCATGGAAGTTCCGATTTTTCCTATTCTCTAGACTTGCCAATCTATGACACTTAAGTAAGAAGAGTAATACTTCATTTTCCAATCGCACACGTTCCTGGAAATGCTCACAGTTTTGGGTGCTGTAGCAACAACCAGCTGGATACTGGTTCGGATAACAGTAGAGAGATGTTTGCCAGCACACCATGGAGCGACACAGATAGCGTCCAAAAAGAGTGGTTTATTGCATGATCACAAGGGAATAGTGCAACGTTTCGGAGCCGCGCAGGGCCCCTTCGTCAGGCATGTGACGAAGGGGCCCTGCGCGGCTCCGAAACGTTGCACTATTCCCTTGTGATCATGCAATAAACCACTCTTTTTGGACGCTATCTGTGTCGCTCCATGGTGTGCTGGCAAACATCTTTCTACTATTAAGTAAGAAGAGGCCACACACAAGCCATTTTTTTTTTTTTTGCAATTCTTCTACATATGCCTAATGCCCCATACACACGATCAGAAATTCTGCCAGCAAAAGTCAGATGTGAGCTTTTGGTCAGAAATTCCGACCGTGTATATGCTCCATCTGACTTTTGCTGGCAGAATTCCAGCAAGCAAAAGATTGAGAGTAGGTTCTCCATTTCTCGGTCGGAAAAAGTTCCGATCGGAAATTCCGATTGCCTGTACAAATTCCGACACGCAAAATTCCTACGCATGCTCGGAAACAATTCGACGCATGCTTGGAAGCATTGAACTTCATTTTCTCGGTTTATCGTAGTGTTGTACGTCACCGCGTTGTTCACGGTCAAAATTTCAGAGAAATTTCAGAGCAAGCCAAGCTTTTTCCAATGGAAAATCCACTCGTGTGTACGGGGCATAAGTGTTCTGGAATGACTGATTGATTGCCCCTTGCTGATAGGCGACTGCTCACTGATGCAGCGGAGAGCCTGAAGCTCAGTGACAGGCATCTTGGGACATTGGAGAGAGTCGTGTATGTTGGTAGAGCCCACTGCCTGTCCAAGCAAGCTGGCCAACAGAAGAGGGGGGAATTATATTACAGACTGCTGGACTGTCATGATGGTGTAGTACTCCCTAGTTAGGATTGCCCCAGTATAGGGTTTAATAGAAATTACTTTCTACACCAGCTGAGCATTTCCTTAACAGTATATTTATTTCTACTGTTCACTTATTGTGGTATATACAATGGTGTATTGGTGTATTTCGGTTTTGTGCTGCCCTAGGCAAGACTAAAATTTGGCACCCCCCCCCATCTAAATTTTGTCCCACCCCAGCCACGGTATATCATTCTTGTCTCGGGGATTATTCACAGATAACAGCTGCGGCTTCCTCATCAGACCCGAGACATGATTTGTCCAAGTGCCATATATAGAATTACTGCCCATGACCTGACATTTGCGGTGATCCACAATCGCTGGATGTGTGCGTGTGGTACCAACACGTGCATTGGCCCTTGCGTGCGAGCATGGGAAGATCAAGGTACTTTACTTTTTTTAATTATTATTTTTTTTTTTTTTTTACACTGATGCCTGACATTTTTTGTGATCACTTTTATTGCTGTCACAAGGAATATGAAAGCAATAGGCATGTGCCAGGTGCTCTATATGGAGAGATCTGGGGTCTATGAGACCCCAAATCCCTCCTCTGCACTTAAAAGCATTCAAAACAGTAAGATCAGTGTTTTTGAATGCTTTACATTTTTAAAAACTCATGTCATCGCTTACGGTTTACTGTTACCAACAAGCGATCAAAGCCAATCCCAGCTTTGCTTGGCTGTTCGGCCAGCCAGCAAATGCACCAGCTGGTAGCCTAGGTCTCCTGGTGGGATGGAAGAGCCCGAGAGAGCCGCGGAAGGTAGCGGGACCTCCCCTCCAGCTGCTTGTAATAGCAATTAAGCCGCTCTGATTGCTATTACAAGAGAGCCGACTGCCAGTTCTAAAAAACTATACCAGGGTGATCCCTGCAACCACCGAAAGGACCAGAAGTGGTTAAAGAGCCGCCTCTGTCCTTTCGCCTGGGGGCGGCGCCAGCCCCCTGAAAAATGCCACCCAAGGCAAGCGCCTTGTTTGCCTTGAGATAGATACACCTCTGGATATATACTGTGCATATACAGCGCCTTGAAAAAATATTCATATCCCTTGAAATTTTCCACATTTTGTCACGTTACAACCAAAAACATAAATGGATTTTATTGGGATTTTATGTGACAGACCAACACAAAGTGGCACATAATTGTGAAGTGGAATGAAAATGATAAATGGTTTTCAAAATATTTTACAAATAAATATCTGAAAAGTGTGGCTTGCATTTGTATTTAGCCCCCTTTACTCTGATACCCCTAACTAAGATCTAGTGGAACCAATTGCCTTCAGAAGTCACCTAATTATTAGAGTAGAGTCTACCTGTGTATAATTTAATCTCAGTATAAATACAGCTGTTCTGTGAAGCCCTAAGAGGTTTGTTAGAGAACCTTAGTGAACAAACAGCATCATAAAGGCCAAGGAACACACCAGACAGATCAGGGATGAAGTTATGGAGAAGTTTAACCGCTTCCCGACCGCCTAACGAAGATATACGTCGGCAAAATGGCACGGGCAGGCAGAATCACGTACCTGTACGTGATGTGCATGTGCCTGCCTGTGGGTCGCGCGCGCGCCGCTAGCGGCGCGCTCGCGACCCGGTCGGGAGCTCCGTGCCCCTGGCCGCGGGACCAGCGGACCCGATCGCCGCTGGTGTCCCGCGATCGGGTTTCGGAGCTGAAGAACGGGGAGAGGTCTGTGTAAACAAACCTCTCCCCGCGCTTCCTACACTGACTGTCAGTGATCGGCGGTTCCCTGTCATCGGGAACGCCGATCAATGACATCACACGTACAGCCACGCCCCCCTACAGTAACATGAACACAACACGTCACACTGACTCCTCCCCGCCCCCTAGTGGTTAACTCTTTCACTACAACTGTCATTTACATAGGAATCAGTGCTATTTAAATAGCACTGATTTCTATATAAATGACAAATGTCCCAAAAATGTGTCAAAAATGTCCGATGTGTCCGCCATAATGTCGCAGTCACAATAAAAATCGCTGATCGCCGCCATTACTAGTAAAAAAAAAAATATTAATAAAAATGCTATAAAACTATCCCCTATTTTGTAAACGCTATAACTTTTGCGCAAACCAATCAATAATCGCTAATTGCGATTTTTTTTACCAAAAATATGTAGAAGAATACGTAACGGCCGAAACTGAGGAAAAAAAATGTTTTTTTATATATTTTTTGGGGATATTTATTATAGCAAAAATAAAAAATATTGCATTTTTTTCAAAATTGTCGCTCTATTTTTGTCTATAGCGCAAAAAATAAAAACCGCAGGGGCGATCAAATACCACCAAAAGAAAGCTCTATTTGTGGGAAAAAAAGGACGCCAATTTTGTTTGGGAGCCACGTCGCACGACCGCGCAATTGTCAGTTAAAACGACGCAGTGCCGAATCGCAAAAAGGGGCCTGGTCCTTTGGCTGCCAATTGGTCCGGGGCTGAAGTGGTTAAAGCAGGGTTAGGTTATCAAAAAATATCCCAAGCTTTGAAAATCTCATGAAGCACTGTTCAATCCATCATCCGAAAATGGATTATGGCACATCTGCAAACCTACCGAGACATGGCTGTCCACCTAAACTGACAGGCCGGGCAAGAAGAACATTAATCAGAGAAGCAACCAAGAGGATGGTAACTCTGGAGGAGCTTCAGAGATCCACAGCTCAGGTGGGAGAATATGTCTACAGGATAACTATTAGTCGTGCACTCCACAAATCTAGCTGTATGGAAGAGTGGCAAGAAGAAAGCCATTGTTGAAAGAAAGCCATAAGAAGTCCCATTTGCAGTTTGCAAGAAGCCATGTTGGGGGCACAGCAAACATGTGGAAGAAGGTGCTCTTGTCAGATGAGACCAAAATGTAACTTTTTGGCATAAAAGCAAAATGCTATGTGCGGCAGAAAACTAACACTGCACATCCCCTGAACACACCATCCCCACTGTGAAACATGGTGGTGGCAGCATCATGTTGTGGGGATACCTTTCTTCAGCTGGGACAGAGAAGCTGGTCAGAGTTGATGGGAAGATGGATGGAGCCAAATACAGGGCAATCTTAGAGGAAAACCTGTTAGAGTCTGCGGCGGAGGTTCACCTTCCAGCAGTACAACGACCCTAAACATACAGCCAGTGCTACAATGGAATGGTTTAGATCAAAGCATATTCATGTGTTAGAATGGCTCAGTCAAAGTCCAGACCTAAATCCAATTGAGAATCTGTGGCAAGACTTGAAAATTGCTGTTCACAGACGCTCTCCATTTAATCTGACAGAGCTTGAGCTATTTTGTAAAAAATGGGCAAAAATTTCACTCTAGATGTGCAAAGCTGGTAGAAATATACCCAAAAAGACTTGCAGCTGTAATTGCAGTGAAAGGTGGTTCTACAAAGTATTGACTCAGGGTGGCTGAATACAAATGCACGCTATGCTTTTAACATATTTATTTGTAAAAAAATTTGAAAAAACATTTATAATTTACATAACATAAAAACATAAAATCCCAATAAAATACATTTACATTTTTGGTTGTAACATGACAAAATGTTGAACATTTCTAGGAGTATGAATACTTTTTCAAGGCACTGTAAACACATTCCTTGCTGTGTTATTGTTGTTTTGTATCTCTTTTACCATGGGGTACTACCAATACATCTGCAATAATTATTACCCACCCAGCCAGGTGTGTCAGTGTGCGTTATGTCATATTAATGCAAGAATATATAGAGAATCAAACCATGGCAGATAATCTGAAGGCTATAGACAGGGATTGTAGACAGGGCCGATACTGGGTGGGTGCGCAGGGTGCACCTCGGCACCGCAGAGGGGGGGAACCACAGTGTCAGCGTGTTTCCCTCCCTCCTCCTCTCCTTGTGTGCAGTAGCGTCGCTTTGGGGAGGCGGTGCAGTCCACCAGTGAACACAAGCAGTGGCGTCACTGGGGGGGGACTGTTTTCTCTAGTGGCCTCACTCCGAGTGAGTCACTCATCTGTCTCTGAGGAAGTCTGGGCTAGCTGAAGTCAGTGAAGTCTTGGCTAGCTGAAGTTCTTGTATCATGTCTGCAGTCTCTAACCATCTCTTGTATCATGTCTGCAGTCTCTGACCATCTCCCGTACTATGTCTGCAGTCTCTGACCATCTACTGTACTATGTCTGCAGTCTCTGACCATCTCCCGTACTATGTCTGCAGTCTGACCATCTCCTGTACTATGTCTGCAGTCTGACCATCTCCCGTACTATGTCTGCAGTCTGACCATCTCCCGTACTATGTCTGCAGCCTCTGACCATCTACCGTAGTATGTCTGCAGTCTCTGACCATCTCTTGTATCATGTCTGCAGTCTCTGACCACCTCCTGTACTATGTCTGTAGTATGTCTTGGGGCTCTTTCTACCAGACTCTCTAACAGAAGCCCTCTCTGTGTCCATCAGAGACACCCCCCCCCACCCCCAGGTCCCATTAGTGTACTCTCTTCCTGTAATTTGTTTATTGTTAAGAGATCATTGGAGGATCCCAGGGTAATGAAGACTCCTTAGGGGAGGATCTCTGTGTTTGAGTCGTTGCCATAGAAACATTTGTACCGGTGTACTGTTGAATACTGTCCCCTGTCGGATAGTGTCCGCCCTGTACTGCGCATGAATTGCTGAGCGAGACCATGCCCGAAGCGTGGCGAGTGAAGCGAGCCCGCAAGGGGCCCTGTTACTAGGTAATCTACCGTATGTCCACTTGCATGGTGGGGCTTGAACCTGGACTCAGGGCAGAAGGTACTAGCAAGTGCACAGGCGCTGTTCATCTTTGGAGACTTTTGGAGTCTCCTTGTCCTCCGTACTGCGCAAGCGCTGCGCCTGCACAGTACGGGGTGGACACTATCCAATGGGGGGACAGTTTTTGGCAGAACACCGGGAAGGAGTTAGTAAGATGACCACGCCCATGTGGGGGCGCCAGAAATATTTCTGAACCCAGGCGTTGGTGACCCTAAGAACGTCTCTGATTGTAGATCTGACAAAAGCTGTGACCGCTTCCTGCTACACCTGAATTTAAACACTATGTTATTGTCTGAATTTTGCTTTAAGTGCTTTTCTTGGCCCTTGTTAGTTTTATTTCCTTTTTGCTACTGAACCATTCACAGACTTGTCTGGAACCATTGAGCACACTTTAAACAGAGACAGCAGACATAATACATTTTTGATTTTTATTTGAGTTATGAAATGACATTTTTCGTTCGTTTATTGTTCCGAGCAGAAGGAGCTTTTTGTTTGCAGTTAGATTTTGTGCTACAGGGAGCCAAGCTGAACTCTCGAGATTCATTCAAATGCAGCACCACTGCTCAAGCAATAGAAATTGGGAGAAACAAGGCACAATAGGGAAATAGCTTATCTGATAAAGACCAGATTTTTGTATTTCTTTTTTGCAACCTCTACATGTGTGCATTAATAGTTTGTCAAATCTCAATTATGCTGCCAATGAATAAATCTGAACTTGTAAACCTTTATGCGCAAGATGCACAATGCGGAGCTTTTCACAATCAGGAGGTTATGTCTGGGCCATTCTGATTTTAAACAATGTGTCTGCAGTATCTAAGATCAAGCACAGAATGAACAGCGCTGGCACAAAACCATGAATAGATTAACTGCTTCAGGACCAGTGAAAAGGTACCTCCTCTATGAATCAGAAGATTCCAGGTGGCCCTGATCTGTCATGCGAGCTGCTGAGTGGTGACACCTTGAGGTGTCACCATTTTGTACCAAAATTGATATCCTCTGCAGGATAGACAGACATCTGCTGTGTGCTCAATATATGTCTTTGCACACAACAAGAGGACACAGCAGCTAAAAATAAATAAAATAAAAGTGAATATATGAAGCTGGCCTGCATGAGCAAATAACACTTGAAATGCTTTCAGTCCTGGGCTGTTGTGTTCTCCTGAAATATTTATGTAGCTAAGGGGTCTCCAAACTTTTTAAACAAAGGGACAGTTTACTGTACTTCAGACTTTATGGGGGCCGGATGTTGGTGTCAGTGGGAGTAATAGCACCCCATTGTTGATATTAGTGGGAAAAATCATTGGTGTCAGTGGGAGGAATAGTGCCCAATCATTGATAGTGGAAGGAATAGTACCCTATGATTGGTGTTAGTAGGAAGAATAGTGTCACAATCATTGGTGTCAGTAGGAAGAATAGCACCCCATCATTGGTGTCAGTAGGAAGAATAGTGCCTCATTCTTGGTATCAGTAGGAAGAATGATACCCCATCATTGGTGTCAGTAGGAAGAATGGTGCCCCATAGTTGGTGTCAGTGGGAGAAATTGTGTCTCGTATCAGTGAGAGGAACAGTGCCCCAGGGGCCAGATAGAGGCAAGCAAGGGATGCATCTGGCCCCTGGGCCACAGTTTAGAGGCAACTGATCTAGCTTAAAGTGGTTGTAAACCCTTACAGACCACTTTGACCTACAGGTAAGCCTAGGTTAAGGCGCTACCTGTAGGTCCAAGAAATATCTCCTAAACCTACACAGTTTAGGAGATATTTGATAGGCAGGCACCGACAAACAGGCACCGCTGTCTACGGTCGCACCGAGCATGCCGCTGCTAACGGCAATCATGCCGTTAGTGGTGGCTCCCGTGCGCATGCGCGGGGTTGACGTCATCGCGGCTCCGGGCCAGTCACAGTGCGGAGCCACGATACCCGGAAGTCACGCCGGGTATCATGGCTGCGTCGGAGGAGGACAACGAGGGTCGCTTCGGGGGCATCCATCTCAGGTAAGTTATTCATAATGAGCTAGTATGCTATGCATACTAGCTAATTATGCCTTTGCCTTGCAGGGTCTATTTTTCTTTTTTTTTTTTAAATGGCTTTACTTCCTCTTTAATACAGAAGAACACCAGTGTAGACAAAACACATTATCCAGACATATCACCCCTAAACAAATCTGTACTCTACATCCCCAAGCTGATTTTGACATGAGCCCATATATCTTGATAAGTTTGTGATAATAATCAAAACTAGCATTGCTGTGGGTTTGGCATTTTATCTAAAATCTGTTGCAGTCTTGCCTATATAGATAGCTTGGTGAAGCTTGACCTGTCAGTCAGTCGGATCTCTATTACGTGATTCTATGTGTAGCGCCGGTACTTTTCCAAAGTATGCGCTATGCATTTAAATTTAGTTTTTGCCCAAAACTATAGTTGAGTTTTGGGGTTAATTATTCTAAATGATGCTTTGGCATCAGTTTGGCTGGGCTGTATTGAAGTTCTGCCTGGTCATAGGTGGGTGAGCACCTGTGACAGGCCTGAGAAAGCAGTCTGGTTGGACGCATTGGGTACCAATCTCCTCTCGGAGCCTATCAGTGGGCGCGTTTGTCCCGCTGTGTATTCCGGGAGGGGGGTACTTAAGCTGCTGAAGTCACGTGGTTCGTGTTCCGTCCGGTCCAGGAGTGTCTGTTGACTCTGTGGTCCTGGTCCTCCTGACCAGTCCCGAGAGGCTCTCGTGGCCTGGGATGCAGATCCATCCATTTCCGAGCCTCGGAACTGGCTAGTTCGAGGCGCTGTAACTGGACGGAGGGTTCAAAGGTGTTTTGGGTGCCGTCTCAGGTTTGGAGAGGCCCAGCAACTCTACATGCAACCAGGGGAGGACTCTTCAGAGGAGGGCCACGCACAAGGCTGGCTGCTCGGTAAGAGCCTGGAAGCTGAGCTGTAAGGACACTAATTGAATCTGCATTTCTTATGGTATCGCCGGACCAGCTGCAAGATACTGGTACTGTAAGAAAAGTTCCTAACCTTATCCTTCAGTTACAACCAAGTTCCTGTGAGAGACTTTTTTTTGCGTTCATCTAAAGTTTCACAACCAAGTCTGTGGCAGAGACTTTGCTAAGCTAAAATCACTTGTTGGCTGCTAGATCTACAAGCAAGGATTTATCCAACAGTTGAGTTATCCAGTTGCGAGTGGCTACTCCCTGGATCATCTAGAGACATTTATTGAGCATCAGCAGTTCTAAAGTACCTGAGCTAAACTTCGTCCTATACCCTCTATTCCCAACTCAGAGACTGTGTTTTGTCTGACGTTTTGCAAATAAAAATCCTAAACAGGAATTCAAGTGTCAGTCTCCACAGGTACTGGGTATCATCCCTGGGAACCCCTAGACAAGAACAACAAGCTACAAGGCGGAGGAGGTAATTGGTAAGCCCAGAAAAACTCAGCCACCCCAAGGGGTTATGGCGCTACATATGCAAGGCTGACTAGCCTGCTATGAGCTTTGGGAGGCACATCGAGAGCCCTGCCTGCTCTGCAAACTGAGGCTCACATAATCAATACTGTAGTACAGGGGTAGGTAACCTTAAAGAGGTGGAGATCTACCTGAATAACATGGTAGAAGTAATAGCTCACCCACTTGATTTAAACCTCTAATTAAACCTCTAATTTCCTTACTACTGTGTCACAATCACATGCATTGCTGCTCTTGTGAATGAGCCCTTGGTTGCATTCGGTAACAGGGCTTAGGGCTTGTTCACACATAAAGTTGCGGGCTGGCAAATCCCTGCCCCCTTTAGCTGTTAAGGCAGCAGCCATAGCTGTACACATGCCGCAGCAATGATTAAACCCCCTGTTGCTTTTGGTGGGTGCTACCGCCTGCCAATCGTCACCCATTCAAGTAAATTGGGCCACTCTGCAAGCGCCCCACTACTGCTTCTGCAGGGTCCAAGACGTTAAAGCAGATGGTGAGAAAGCAACACAAAGCTGCCTGCTTTAAAAGAGAAGTAAAGGATTTTTTCCCCCCATTAATACTTTCCTAGGTGGATGCAGCATGGGTCCAATGCTGCATCTGTCCCCTGGCGCCTCTACACTGAGAACCGAGCAATCGAACACCGCCGATCGCTCGGTTTTCAGAGCTCCATGAGCAGAGAGCTGTAGACTGTCAGTCACAACTCACTGCTCTCCTCCCTCCTTGCTCCCTGGAGCGCTGAGCTGTGGAGTAAGGGGAGCGGCCATCTCAGGTTCTCAGCGGCTCGCTGAGAGGCTGAGACGGGTGTGTCAGTCCAGGCACCTGGCGGATCCAGACTCCGTGGTCGAGATGAGGCGGTGCCTGGACTGACATTGGTAATGTCAGCAGAGGGCAGACTTCAGCCAAAATGAATTGCACTTCTGTGATCCATTACTAGAAGACCAGCAAAACAAGCTTTGGCTGGAGTCCTCCTTTGACCCTTTGTTTTCTGTACTGTACAAGGTTTCAGGGCATTTGCAGAGCAGCCTCATTCACCTAAATGGGTCATTCTTAGCACATGCTATACCCACTAACCATGACAGGGTGTATAACTCTTGCTGCGGCTGCAACATGTGTACACCCCTGGCCACTGCAGCTACAGGGGGTGCGCTGGGGTGTTAAAAACACATCTTAACTATGGGGTTTTACAATCCACAGGTGCAGCGCAGTGCATCTGCGACTTTCCTAGGTTAGCTATGCTTTGCCATAGACTTCTATTATATCTTGCAGGTGTGGTGCACTTTCTGAAAGTGCACCAAAACTCCTGCATTCAGAAAGTGCACTAAACCCGCAGGATATAAAAGTCTATGGCTAAGTGCAGCAAACACCCAGGAAAGCTGCAGGTACTCTGCGCCCACGGTGTGGGTAAACCACAGCGCATCAGTGAGAGCAGCCCTTTACTATTAGGCCCAGTGCATTGCTTCACACCGACCTGAAGATCTCTTCTTTCCTGGTGTTGGCACCACTCTGGAGACCGCTAGCCAGGATAAGAGGTGGAGTGCAGTTGATATCACTCCGCATGGGACAGAAGCCAGCATTACAGAGGAGATATCAGCTTATGCGGCTGTTGCTCCCTACTACTGCTCCAATTTTACAAATAGTCCTTCTGCATTGCACTCTGTTTGATGCTCTGGGATGAAGGGTTAGACCGCGATCTACCAGTCACCTGGCTGCGATCTACTGGTAGATCGCAATCTACACCCGTAGACCCCGGTGTAGTAAATATTTTTTTGTAAATATAGATTTAAAAACAGTTTGTAAACTTGCAGAATTAAAAGACCATTGTCCAGTAACCATTATAGAGCAGCAATAAAACAGCATAGTACCCTGGAGGGGTAGTCCCCACAACCAGCAAATGCTCTTTGGTTTGTAGAGTAAGACAGTCTACCACAAGCTTGATGTTTATCATTGGCATCATCATAATTACAATAAAATTAATTTCTTGAACATACAGACAAGCATTAGAACAATAACTAAGTTCAGTGCCCTTTGTTAACATAAATATATGTAATATAAATGACCTAGGAATATTCTCCTTTGTCCGAATATTCTCCTTTCTCCGCCTTCATTATACTGCGGCCATTCGGCACGTTACCGCGAGCCTTCATAGCTATACCTCGGCTCCTTTAAGTGTGATAGCAGGCACGCGCGCGCCCGCTGCACTGCGGGGGGTTCCGATGCTCATGACTGGCGGTCTCGATGACCACTGGCCACAAGAAATCACGGGCGCGAAATGCAGAACTGGGACATGTGTGTGTAAACTGAGAGGAGATGCAGATCGTGAGTTCCTAATAGCTTAGGAACCACGATCTGTCATCTCCTAAAGTCAGTACCCCCCCCCCCCCCCCCCCAACAGTTAGAACACACAGTCAGGGAACACAGTCAACCCCTTGATAGCCCCCTAGTGTTAACCCCTTCCCTGCCAGTGACATTTATACAGTAATCAGTGCATTTTTATAGCACTGATCGCTGTATAATGGTCAATCGTCCCAAAAATGTGTCAAGTGTCCACCATAATGTCGCAGTCATGATAAAAAAATAAAAAATAAAAAAGAATTGCATTACTAGTAAAAAAAATTATAAAAATGCCATAAATCTATCCCCTATTTTGTAGACGCTATAACTTTTGCGCAAACCAATCAATATACGCTTATTGCGATTTTTATTACCAAAAATATGTAGAAAAATACATATTGGCCTAAACTGAGAAAAAAAATAGCTTTTTAAAAAAAAAAATCGGGATATATATATATATTTATTATAGCAAAAAGTACAAAATATTATGTTTTTTTTTTTCAAAATTGTCGCTCTTTTTTTGTTTATAGCGCAAAAAATAAAAACCACAGAGATGATCAAATACCACCAAAAGAAAGCTCTATTTATGGGGAAAAAAGGACGTAAATGTTGTTTGGGTACAGTAACGCACGACCGCGCAATTGTTAGTTAAATCTACGCAGTGCTGAATCGCAAAAAATGCTCTGGTCATTGAGCAGCCAAATCTTCCAGGGCTGAAGTGGTAAATATCAGCTGCTTCTCCTGTGTTTTGTAAAACCTCTATTAAAATTCTGTGCTTACTCTACTGCATTGCTACTGCTGCTGCATTAATATAAGTTAGAGAGAAAAAAAAAACCTGTTTGGAAGTGCAATGAACTGTGCATTGACTTTAGACATCGCCGCATGATATATTTCTATGTAGTAGTTTGACTTTTAGGATATTAGTGTAAAAAGCCTAAGGTATATCATTGCATTGTGACTTTTTTTTGCATTGGGAATGACAGAATACATTTTGTAGACAATTTTTTCAGGTCTCTCTGCTATGCTCGGGTCAAGCACTCTTGAACTACAAAATCGAATCTGCTTGCTAGCATTTTTGTTCCCTTGTCTGACTCACTCAGCCAGCTTGTCTTCACTTCTTTATATTACAAAGTATCAGACCAAAGGAAAAGCCTTAAAGCTGAAGTCCAGGTATGGATATGTTCACATAGTTTTGGTCCAGCTTGGACAAATGTAAGTATGCATGATGATCCATACCTGTGGGATCACAGGTAATCACTGTAGTAGGCACCCGTGCTGAGTGGCTGTCCTGCTTCATATCAAACACAGGAGGTAATTTGCTGGACACAGGCATCATTCAGAAAACACTTTGCATTTTCTCAATTAATGCAAAGCATTCCCTGATTGGATGAGGTGGAAATGCAGGGCGGTGATGTCATGATCTCCACCTCGTCCACTAAGGCTGGATTCACACTGGGGCGGTGGGGACGGCGGTGGTAAAGCAGAGCTATATTTAGCGCTGCTTTACTGTAGTTTTAGCCGCGGTATTCGGCCACTAGCAGGGTGGTTTTAACCCCCGCTAGCATCCGAAAAAGGGTTAAACCCCCCCGCAAAGCGCCGCTGCAGCGACGCTTTGCCGGCAGTATTGCTGCGGTATTACCGCGGTGTCCCATTGATTTCAATGGGTAGGAGCAGTGAATACATCGCTCCTTCACCGCTCCAAAGATGCTGCTAGCGGGACTTTTTTTACCGTCCTGCTAGCGCACCGCTCCAGTGTGAAAGCCCGCCGGCTTTCACACTGGAGTTAAAGGACCCTGTAGCGCCTGAAAAACGCTTAGGTGTGAAAGGGGCTTTAAAGCTGAACTCCTGGTAAATTTAAGTTACCCTTGCTCTCTCTTTCACTCAGATGCTCCAGGTTGTTGGGGACAGGCTTTTTGCATCCTCATTTACATTGCAGGAGTGCTGAAGAGAGAGCAGCTGCAGGGGACTGGATACACAGAGAAGAGGAAGATAAGGTAGAGAGGGATACGATAGGTAAAAATGCTGTTGCAAGGGTAGTTTTGGATTTTCCCTGGAGTTCAGCTTTAAAAGAACCAGTAACCAATGGACATTTGTAATAATCTAAACATCTACTCTTATTTATATAAAACATTGCTTATTGAATATAGAAGTAGTAGTAGTAGTAGTAGTAGTAGTAGTATTCAGGCAACTAACAATTTCTCTCTAGAAAGGTTCCCCTTAAAGTGGGCTTAGCATTAAAAATATTTTTTATCTTAACTGTATACAGTATATCTACAACTGACTGAGCGACCACCTCGCAGAGAATAACCTACTTGATCCCATTCAGTCTGGATTTCTCCCTCAACACTCCACAGAAACGGCACAGAAACTGCCCTCCTAAAACGAACAAACAATCTACTAATGGCCAAAACCAATGGACATTATTCTATACTCCTACACCTGGACCTTCCTGCTGTTGACCACCCTCTCCTCAACAAAAAACTCCACGCCTTTGGTTTCCTTGACTGTACTCTTCACTGGTTCTCTTCCTACTTATCCAACCGCACCTTTAGCGTTACGTACAATTTTACTTCCTCCTCTCAGCATTCTTTCTCTGTTGGGGTCCCCCAAGGTTCTGTTTTTGGACCTCTTCTATTCTCAATCTACACCTACTCCATGGGTCAGCTAATAGCCTCCAATGGCTTCCAATATCATCTCTACGTGAAAAAGTGACGGTGCAGCGCTAATGACAAATTTAAATAGGTGATCTAAAGTGCATAGATAACCTGATAAACATCTAAATATATCAAAAATTGATTAATAGTGAAGATATCAAACTAACAGTATACATGTGCAGTATTGAAATAATATCAGGTGATTAAACCAATGTGATTAGACCAATTTATACCATACATATAAAATGCAGTGATATCAGGTCAGTGTTGCCAACCTACCAGATTGAAATTTACTGACACGACACCCAAAATTTACTGGCACAGCCAAGTTTTTGATGGCATTTCCAAAAGTTACTAAATTACAGTTTTAAGTGCACATTTTAGCATTTAGGCTACAAACAAGTACAATATGCAATTAGCAATGTGATTTAAGGTAGAAATTAAGGCAAAAAAAAAAACATTTCTTATTTTATTTACGAGAGTAAATACAATAGATTTATTAGCAAGTACAGTAAGTAGCTCAGGGACAGGACTCAGGAGGACAATAAATTAAAATGGGCAGGCGCACACACACGTGAAATTGACTCTCACAGTGACACTGACAGCAGTGTGCCACAGCACAGATGATAATGACACCTCACCGACGCGTCCCCTCCTGAGTCACAGTTATGGTCCCTTCAGTCCAAACAGCACTGACAGTCCTGTTCCCAGCTTGCCTTGCTCACACAAGGTTCCGGCCACTCAGCTCTGCTCCCTTGCACCATGACATCTCACAAAATGCTCAGGCACTGATTCCACCAGACCCCCCCCCCCCCCCCCAGCGATGCCCGAACACACTGTAAAAGGCACTCATATGGCCATATTTTTTACTGGCAACCTTTTCTTGTCACTGGCATTTACTGGCAGGAGAAAAGTGACAATTTTTTACTGGCTGCCAGTAAAAATACTGACGGTTGGCAACACTGTATCAGGGGATTAAACCAATGTATATCATACACATAAAATACTTATTATAAACTCAAAAGCAATAAAGAGAAGTTCACCGAGATTGAAAAAAATCTGATGAATGGAAATGTCCAAAACATACTGTATATATTCGAGTATAAGCCAACCCGAATATAAGCCGAGGCACCTAATTTTACCACAAAAAACTGGGAAAACGTATTGACTCGAGTATAAGCCTAGGGTGAGAAATGCGCAGCTACTGTAAGTGGAAAAGAGGGTCAACAATGCCCATTTGCAGCCTCACTGTGCCCATTTGCTGCAGCCAAAATGTCTGGTCTCTGGACCCAGAGGGTCCCGAAATGACATTGCTGCGGATGGACACAGTTGACCAAATTTGGGGCCCCGTATCTCGGGACCACTTGGTGCTAGGAACCCCAGATTTGGTGTGCAAACCCAGTGGAACTATCACTACAACATATCCAAAGTTCCTAGCACCAAGTGGCCCAAGATACGGGGCCCCAGAGTCAGTTCGGAAAATGTCAAGCACTTTTCTGCAGCAGAGAATGACATTTTCCAAACCGAATTTGGGGCCCCGTATATCGGGGCCACTTGGTGCTAGGAACCGCATACTATGTTGTAGTGCTAGTTCCATTGTGTTTGCACACCGAATTTGGGGTTCCTAGCACCAAGTGGCCCCGAGATATGGGGCCCCAAAGTCAGGTCGGAAAATGTCATTCTCTGCTGCAGAAAAATGCTTGACTCGAGTATAAGCCGAGGGGGCATTTTCAGCACAAACAAAATGTGCTGAAAAACTCGGCTTATACCCGAGTATATACGGTATGTATCTTGAGGCCCCAAATGGTAATTTTCAAGCCCCCGCTAAACGTGCATGAAAAGGGGAGATGGAGCACCGCCACCAATTACTGAGGCTTCCCAGAGAGTGTGGATTCAGTAGGACATACGCCATATGAATCAAAAAGGCTTGTCTGTGATTCTTCACCAAAGATAATAGGACCCAGATGGATATAGGCGTTCATACAATTGGATATAGTAATCTTCTCAGAAGGACCACAGATTGACAAGAAAAAAAGCTCCAAGATATATAAAACGTCACGTGGATTCAAACATATGAGGCAAAAAAGGAATAAAAAATGCACATAGCGTGAATCTGCATAACACTAAATTTATTATTAAAAATGAAAGATTTACACTCACATTTTGGAAGAGGTAAAACAAGCGATTGTTAATCGCTAAAATGACGCAATGGGGAACAGCAGGCTTGACCCAACCCCTTTCATCCACAAAGATATCGTCTGGGGTGTCGTCCTGCCTGTCCCACTGCGTTTATAAATATATATATAAAATATCCCATAAATTTAGGAGACAAACCTGTGCATGCTTGTCCTAATTGGTATTGTATGTCCACTATGGACAAAAATGGCAGCATGGCTTGAGTTTCAATCCTCACTATGGTACCATCCCAACATATGGAAACAGGAAACGGAAGTGACACAGGCCGCTCCAAGCCTTGCTCTGAAGGGCTAAAGATGGAGTGTGTCAATTAACTGGAAACAAAAAATGTCTGGAAACATGGAATTACGTATTAAAAAATGAGTAGGATAGGTCTAAATAGACCCACTAGGAAGGCCCGGACTGAAGCGAAAAAATAAGTGAGTTAAAAAATGTAAAAAATTGCATACTAAAACTCATACTGAAAGTAGCCTAAATGCTGATATATGACATTTAAAAGCATTCATATAACAAAGGTGTTGTAAGAATACATGAAAGGAAACCAAAGATGCCACTGATTGACAGCCTGGACAGTAGTTTCTATGGCAATCTTACAACCTGACACTAGCCTGACATTTCAACTTTGACAAGCAAAGAATAAAACTCAGTAACACAGATAAATTATTCCTGCATGATAATGCTACACCATTACAACTGAAGAGTGGAGATTCATGTTCTTAAAGTGGTTCTAAAGTCAAAAGGCTTTTGCATCCTCTGTATTAAGGGAAGAAACCTTCCAATTCCATCCCCCCCCTTCTGCCCCTAACACGCCCATCTTGGGAGTGCACTCCTTCTTCGAGCATGTACCCCCATAGCAAGCCATGTGCTATGGGGTCACCCTCATAAAGAAAGAGCGCAGAGCGCTGATGTGGGGCTCCAGAAAAGGATATAAGGGTGAGGGGAGGTGCAGCGTGGTACAGCACGAGTAAACACTCAGAGTCCAGTTGCAGAGAACAGAACTTGTATTAATGTTAAAGTTCAGCAATTCACAACAAGCCTGGCAAGAAGGCGCCTGACCGGGAACACTCACAGAATGCAACAGCGATGTGTAGCAAAGCAGGTTTCAGGTGTGCCGACAGCATCTGTCTTGAGGGGTGGAATGTGGTCTGGCCGGTCCATGCCCAAATGGGGGAGTGTCCAGGAAGGATAGCGTGTCCCTATCCTTTCCCTACTCGCCTGGAACCTCTCTCTATCATTAATCACTGTTCCTGTCAGATGGTTGACCTGTCCCTACACTACCCACGCGTGAAATGTGCACCAAGCCTGGGAGCCAGGGCCATAAATAGGCTCTGCCTGACCCAAGATGGATGCCAAAATCAGATGGGGTGGCAGCGTCCACTAGGATAGTTTCCCCAGTGACTTATTCTCCAACTGCAATGCCACAGCAGTCGAGCGCCACCTACAGTAGAGAAAAAATAGACTGCACCTGACTTCAAGGGGCCGCTCTGTGCAATGTTGTTGCACAGAGCAGGTAAGTATAACTTTTTTTTATTTTAATCCCCAAAAAGTTTTACCTTTTTAATACCACTTTAAATCTGCCCATTCCGGAATAAATGTTTTAAAGAGGTTCTGTTGCTAGATGAAAACGTAAAAAAGAAAAGCCCTAATACTTAGATGCCCCACTGGCTACATTGAGAATTTTCACTCTGTTGCAGAGGTACAGTTACTAAGGATTCTTCAGCACTTTTGTGTCAGATGCTTGGTTCCTCTCTACCCAGCTGTCATATGCCTCGATCCCCAATTTGTGATGTGGTTTATTTTATAGACTCCTATGTCATGGCTGTGTCTTGTACTGGCAAAGCCAGAGTTTGATTTTTTTTTTGCCTTCCAACTCGAGCAGAAAATGAGGAGCAATAGAAAAATGGCCCTCAATGTTTTTCCTTTGGATAGGGACACAGACCAGTGCTCAGTTGCCCTGGGAGATCCTACTCTGTTGTCAGTGTGGGTCTTGGAGCTCACCTACTTTAATTCTTGCCTTCAATGTGTGGTTACCATATGCCTGGGTTTCCCAAGAACAGTTCCTGTTTTGAGGTGTCTGTCCCCAAAAAACATATGTCCCCCACACTGTCCCAAGCTGCTGCTGGTGGTGTAGCATACACATTTGTACTACGCAAGTAGTGGTAGTGCGATTGAGGGGGGCAGGTTTGTCTACCGTACCCCCCCCCACAGAAAATATTAAGCACCGGCCACCACTGAGGGAGACTGAGACATTTAACCACTTCAGCCCCGGACCAATTGTCAGCTTAAGGACCAGAGGTCTTTTTTCAATTTCGCACTGCACTACTTTAACTGGTAATTGCGCGGTCATGCAATTTTGTAACCAAACGAAATTTGCGTCCTTTTCTTCCCACAAATAGAGCTTTCTTTTGATGGTATTTGATTGCCTCTGCGATTTTTATTTTTTGCGATATAAACGGAAAAAGAGCGAAAATTTTGAAAAAAAATGAGATTTTCTACTTTTTGTTATAAGAAAAATCTAATAAACTCAATTTAAAAAAAAAATGCCAATAAGCGTATATTTATTGGTTTGCGCAAAAGTTATAGCGTCTACAAACTAGAGTACATTTTCTGGAATTTACACCGCTTTTAATTTATGACTGCCTATTTCATTTCTTGAGGTGCTAAAATGGCAGGGAAGTACAAAACCCCCCCAAATGACCCCATTTTGGAAAGTAGACACCCCAAGCTATTTGCTGAGAGGCATGTTGAGCCCATTGAATATTTTTTTTTTAGTCCCAAGTGATTGAATAAAGACAAAAATAAAAAAAATTTTTTTTTTCAAAAAGTTGTCACTAAATGATATATTGCTCACACATGCCATAGTTATATGTGGAATTGCACCACAAAATACATTTTGCTGCTTCTCCTGAGTATGGGGATACCACATGTGTGGGACTTTTTGGGAGCCTAGCCGCGTACGGGGCCCCCGAAACCCAAGCACCGCCTTCAGGATTTCTAAGGGTGCAAATTTTTTATTTCACTCCTCACTACCTATCACAGTTTCGAAGGCCATAAAATGCCAAAATAGCACAAAACCCCCCAAATGACCCCATTTTGGAAAGTAGACACCCCAAGCTATTTGTTGAGAGGCATGGTGAGTATTTTACAGCTCTCATTTGTTTTTGAAAATGAAGAAAGTAAAGAAAAAACATTTTTTTTTTTTTTTTCAATTTTCAAAACTTTGTGACAAAAAGCGAGATCTGCAAAATACTCACCATACCTCTCAGCAAATAGCTTGGGGTGTCTACTTTCCAAAATGGGGTCATTTTGGGGGGTTTTATGCCATCTGGGCATTCCATGGCCTCCGAAACTGTGATTGGCAGTGAGAAGTGAAATAAAAAAATTACACCCTTAGAAAGCCTGAAGGCGGTGCTTGGTTTTTGGGGTTCCGTATGTATTTTGGGGTGTATTTCCACATATGCCCATGACATGTTTGAGCAATATATCATTTAGTGACAACTTTTTGTAAAAAAAAAAATATATATATATATTTTTTTTCATTATTCAATCTCTTGGGACAAAAAAAAAAAATATTTAATGGGCTCAACATTGCTCTCAGCAAATAGCTTGGGGTATCTACTTTCCAAAATGGGGTCATTTGGGGGGGTTTGAACTGTCCTGGCATTTTATGCACAACATTTAGAAGCCTATGTCACACGTCACCCACTCTTCTAACCACTTGAAGACAAAGCCCTTTCTGACACTTTTTGTTTACATGAAAACATATTTTTTTTTTGCAAGAAAATTACGTTGAACCCCCAAACACTATATATATTGTTAAAGCAAAGGCCCTACAGATTAAAATGGTGGGTGTTGCATTTTTTTTTTCCACACAGTATTTGCGCAGCGATTTTTCAAACGCATTTTTTGTGGAAAAAAAATACACTTTTTTTTATTTTAATGCACTAAAACACACTATATTGCTCAAATTTTTGATGAAATAAAAAATATGATCTTAGGCCGAGTACATGGATACCAAACACGACATGCTTTAAAATTGCGCACAAACACGCAGTGGCGACAAACTACATACATTTTTAAAAGCCTTTAAAAGCCTTTACATGATACCACATTAGATTCACGGAGGAGGCCTACTGCTAAAATTACTGCCCTCGATCTGACCTTCGCGGTGATACCTCACATGCATGGTGCAATTGCTGTTTACATATGACGCCAGACCAACGCTTGTGTACGCCTTTGCGCAAGAGAAGGGGGGGCAGGGGTGCTTTTTTTTTTTTTTTTTTGGTTTTTTTTTTTTTTTTTTTGGTTTTTTTTTTTTTTTTTAAAATGTTCCTTCCATTTTTTTTTTTTTTTTTTTTTTTTTTTTTATTGTTATCTCAGGGAATGTAAATATCCCCTATGATAGCAATAGGCAGTGACAGGTACTCTTTTTTTGAAAAAATTGGGGTCTATTAGACCCTAGATCTTTCCTCTGCCCTCAAAGCATCTGACCACACCAAGATTGGTGTGATAAAATGCTTTCCCAATTTCCCAATGGCGCGGTTTATATCCGGGAGGGGGGACATTCCCTCCCACTGCTTGTAAAAGCAGTCTAGAGGCTAATTACCCGCTAGAATTGCTTTTACATGAAAGCCGATCACTGGCTGAAAAGAATGATACCAAGATGATACCTAAACCTGCAGGCATCATTCTGGTATAACCATTCAAAGTCCAGCAACATACTGGACATATATTGTAATCTTTTTTTTTTCATGCAGCCTCTTGGCTGAACGAAAAAAAGAGATTGGTGGGTATGCCCACCATTAGAATACCTCCCTTCATCCACCCACTTCTAATGATGGGCATACATGCACCATGTATATATGCCGATGCATGGGGGCATCCTCCCGCAAAAGTTATGCCGTGTACACACGGTCGGAATTTCGACCGTATGTACGTGGCATTAGGAGCCAATCGCTCCTCCCCCCTGCTGCCCCCATGCTTCGGCACATATGCTCTTTTTTTTAACTGTGGTGGCGAAATCACCTCCTACAGCGTTGGAGTCGCGGCTTTATGTATCGTGGGAGCAAATGCTGTTGCTGTCAAGATAAATAAATCCGCGCTGCAACTGAATGGCGCACCTGAAAACAAAAAAATGCTTAACACTAAAACACAGTAAACAAAATTACATACCTGAAAAGCAAGCATGATAAAACATAATAAAACATTGCAGAATAGAATGGAGTAAAAAAAGAGCAACAATAGAGAGAGAATAGAGAGAGAGAGAGAACAATAAAACGACAACTATTTTTGTTTTTTTTATTTTTTTGAGATTCACAGGTAAAAAAGCTCCTGACTGTTAGCGACTGAATCAAAACGCTACCACAAAAAAAATGTTAGCGATCGCAGGGATCAGGCCTGACTCTGCGAACGCTGCAGTTATGTGTGCTTAGTGTTTTGTAAGTGACAGTGATCGATCGATACTGCACTTGGGCGGAGGGGGAAAACGCAGGTGCTAGCAGGTATCTGGGCTGATCCCGCTAACAATGCGTTTTTTTGGAGCCCTAAACTGCTGGGACGCTAGTATAGATCTGATCAGATCAGATATTGATCTGTTCAGATACTGTGCCACTAAGGGAGGTGTATGCTTTGCGCGTGGGTGTTTGCGGTACTGGCACTAACCTGGGGCGACGCAGACCTTATTTGACCCTAAAACCTAATTGATATCACCCGCCGGGCGATCAGGGGGTTAAACCGTTATTGGGTAATAAATGGCGGGTGCCCTGACAGTATAAAAAACAAGCTAACTAACCAGCGTCACCCGTAACAGTAATACAAAAAAAAACTGGCTACCTAGCGGCACCAGTGACACTAATGCAGCGATCAGAAAAACAATCGCTTAGTGACACTGCCAAAAGGGGGTGAAAGGGTTAACTAGGGGCAATCAGGGGGTTAAACCTTTATTAGGTAATATATGGGGGTACCTGACGCTATATAAAAACCTGACGGGGAACCTAAATAACGAAATAACTAACTGGCTAACCAGCGTCACCAGTGACACTTATACGGTGATCACTGGTGAAAGGGTTAACTCTAGGGGCAATCAGGGGGTTAAAACCTTTAGGTTGTAATATGGGGGTACCTGACCTATAAACCTATTTATGAACCTATATAAACCTGGCGGTTAACCTAAAAAAAAAACTGGCTACCTAGCGGCACCAGTGACATTAATGCAGCGATCAGAAAAACGATCGCTTAGTGACACTGGCAAAAGGGGGTGAAAGGGTTAACTAGGGGCAATCAGGGGGTTAAACCTTTATTAGGCAATATATGGGGGTACCTGACGCTATATAAAAACCTGACAGGGAACCTAAATAACGAAATAACTAACTGGCTAACCAGCGTCACCAGTGACACTTATACGGTGATCACTGGTGAAAGGGTTAACTCTAGGGGCAATCAGGGGGTTAAAACCTTTATTTAGGTTATAATATGGGGGTACCTGACCTATAAACCTATTTATGAACCTATATAAACATGGCGGTTAAAATAAAAAAAAAATGGTTACCTAGCGACACTAATGCAGCGATCAGAAAAAACGATCGCTTAGTGACACTGGCAAAAGGGGGTGAAGGGGTTAACTAGGGGCAATCAGGGGGTTAAACCTTTATTGGGGGGGGGGCCCCCCCCCCCGCCCCCACCTTAGACCTAAAGGGGCCTAAAACTAACTGCCCTGACAGTTATTACAGTCACACTGACACTAAATGCAGTGATCAGTAAATAAATGATCACTGCAATTAGTGACACTGTGACTGGGGGGGCAGGGGGTGATCTGGGGGGTGATCAGGGGGTGACAGGGGGGTGGAATATGTGCCTATGTGTACTGGTGTCAGTGTACTGTTGTGCACTAACCTTTACACGTTCACAGCTCGGCGTCCCCGGTCACATAGACCGGCGCACCGAGCGTGACATCACTTCCGCCTTCCTGTCTATACAATAGACAGGAAGGGGAAGCTTTTCATTCGCCAGGAGCGATCGCGAGGGGGTGGCCAGAAACCACTGGCCGTCCCCTCGTCCCGGATCGCTCCTGAAGCGATGCCGACCGTCCCCGCATGGCGGAGGGGGTTCCGATCGGACACCCCACCCGCCGGAAGAATGTCACGTACAGGTACGTGATTTTGCCTGTACGTGCCATTCTGCTGACGTATATCTACATGGGGCGGTCGGGAAGTGGTTAATGTACATAATAAAGTACATATAAACCTCTGGGGAGGCTGTTAAAAAAAATAAAAATAAAATGAATGGATTCCCACATCCACATAAGTGAGGTGGATAGGGGAATCCTCACCACTGTGCCATTGTATTCTGAGAGTGGGACTGCTCGCTGTCAACATACATTGCTCAGTGGCTGCACCCAGCAGATTGAGAAACATCTACTGAAGAAATCAATGCTTTGACAATACGTATCTAGGGGACAAAGCCTGCGTAATGACGTAACATCGCGCCCATCTTGATACCTATTGTCTCTGAAATGTGTTTTCAGCTAGCACGGCTTACAGTACCATCTTTGTGAGTTTTATACCTTACCTTTTTATATATAATTAAACATTTTAAAACAGAGAGCACTAGATTCTGCTTTTTTTCTTTTGCATATCCATCATATCTAGTGAGATGATCAGGTTTTTATCCCATGGGAATAAGCGATTTGAAGGAGAAAAGTGATTACCATCACCACGTCAGCCTTCTCTATTATCCCCCAGGGGAACATTGCTGATTTTATTCAGTTTTGAGGTGAACAGCCTGTGAGATTGGTGGAGGAAAGCACAAGCACTTTGGATTTTTGCACTGGAGATGTATTGATTTTTTGAATTCACTTCAATCATTCACATAGATTTTATATGAACTTTAAGCAATTAAGGAAAATTGTTGCCCATACTTACCGTAATTTTCCTTTCCTGGATCCTCCCCATGTCAGCCTACTATGGGTCAGCTCCGCCCCCTCTGACCCCTCCAGGACCACCTTTTTTCTAGCCCATAAAGGGCGGCTGTCTGCCCACACCAGTGTTCAAAAAATATTCGCCTTGCGACGGATAAACTGGGTGGGAATCCTCCGGCTGACATGGGGAGGATCCAGGAAAGGAAAATTACGGTAAGTATGGGCAACAATTTTCCTTATTCCTGGACCTCCCCATGTCAGCCTACTATGGGATGTACCAAGAAACATTAAAAAGGGAGGGAAGACAAAAAATCAGCTAAACCCTCAATGCAATGGTACTCAAACTTTTAATGGGCAACAGCCGCCGTAATAACCATAGAGCCAAATGTTTCCTCAGGTGGACAGGCCAAATTAAGACTGTAATGCCTAATAAAAGGTGTTGGGCGCGCTCCAGCTTGCTGCTTTGCAAACTACCGCAGGGGCGACCTTTACGTATGCTGCCCAGGATGCTGCCATACCCCTCATTGAATGTCCTTTGATCTCTGAAGGAGGAGGAAGGCCCCGCGTTCTGTATGCAATATGTATGGTCTTTGACAAATCCGGAAGACACAATTCTGGAAGTTGCCTGTATACCCTTTTAGGGCCCATTGGGAAAAACTACAGCTGATCTGCTTTTAGTCCATATCAGGTAGGTTGAAACCGCAGAGGCCAGGTCTAACCTACTCCACTCATCAGCTGTATCCGCCGGAAAGGCTAGGAGAATGACCTCCCAGTTCCTATGAAATTATATGGCAACCTTAGGTAGTAAGCTTGGTATCGGCCTAAGGACTGTCTTGTCTGGGAGCACCAAACAATATGGTTCTTTAGATGAAAAGGCGCACAACACGGAGATTCTTCTGGCCGAGGCAACGGCTAGTACAAAACAAATAAACTGTTAAAAGTAAAAAATGAACAAGAGAAAGCTTGATCAAACGGAGGAACCAGCGATGTTCCCAAGACTAGTGTTAAGTCCTCTTTTGGAAAAAACGATTTCAATGGACGTCAAATTTCTATGGCTGCCTCTAAAAATTGGATCACCAACTGATGTAGAGCATATCTTGTACATGACATAGCTGACAAAGCAGGGATTTGACCCTTCAGGGAATTATAAGCTAACTCTAAGAGACTACTCTGCAGAAATTCCAAAATGTTAGCTACCGAAGGAGATCTAAGGCCCCAAACCCTTTCCGTAGTATTCCAGATCTGGTAATAGGTCACAATCGTGGACCTCTCATGAGCCTGTAATAATGTCTCCACTATACTGCCCGAGAGACCCAAGCCAGCCCAAGCCTCCCTCTCACTTCCAAGTTATTAAACTTCATCCTCCTGCGGTTCGGGTGCCAGGCCCCACTCCGCAAAAGGAGATTTTGACAAGGAGGCAGTGGGATTGGTGAGCCCAACTTTATCCTGCAAAGCAAGATGGAACCACGGCTGCCTGAGTCAGTAAGGTAAGACTACTATTGCTGTGATCCTTTCTCGCTGAATCTTCAGCAGGATTTTGAGAGCCAATGGAAGCGGCAGGAACACATATACCATGGGGAAATTCCAAGACCTGCACAGAGCACCCCGACCCAACGCCTGTGGATGCCAGGTCCGGGAGGAGAAGTAAGGCGGTTGGCACTTCTCCTCCAATGCCATAAGATCTATCGATTGAGGCCCCATTCTTTGTGATCCTCAAAGACTTGACTCAAGTGATCTGCTAAAACATTCCCAGGCTCTGGGAGATAAGATGAAGTAAGAGAGCCGAGATTCTTCTCTGCGCATAGGTAGATTGACATGCCACCTGAAGGAGAGGGCGACTTCTTGTGCCCCCTTGATGAGACACCCAAGCCCCCGTAGTTGTTCAAAGACTCTTGACAGTATGACCTCGCAACCTAGGTTGGAATGCTAAGAGAGCGCGTCTAACAGCATCCAATCCCAGGAAACTTGAACTCTTCACCCCACAAAAGTTCCATCGGCCTTGAACCTGCTGTCCCAGGCAGTGTGCCCCGCAGCCTGCCAGACTGGCATTGGCCGTCACCACTATTGGTTCTGAGGCCTTCAATGGAAGTCCGGGGGAAAGATTGCGATGTACTGACCACCAAACCAGGGACCAGATTCTTGGAATTGGCAGATAGATTTTTCTGGAACAAGGAGTGACGATCCCACTGAAGAAGAAAGTTGCATTGAAACCTCCTTCTGCGCCACCTGACCCACGGGACTACTGGAACTGTGGCTGATAGAACCCCCAGATACTGCATGCATTGCTTCACCATCATAGATGGCCTGGCTATCACTGCTTTTGTCTAAGACTGAATCTCCTGGACCTTCCTCTGAGGAAGAGAAACACCACCCTGATCCGTGTGGAATTGTACTGCCAAATACTCCAACATTTGGGTCGGATGCATCTGGCTCTTCCGAGAGTTGAACAACCAACCGAAACAAGCTAGTGTTTTACAGGTGAAATTCACATGAAGTAGAAGGAGCTCATTTGACGGACCCAGAAGTAGCATGTCGTCTAGATAATGGAATATTTGCACTCCCTTGACACTGAGAGTCGCGATGACAGCAGACAGTAGCTTCGAGAACATTCTCAAAGTCGTGCAGAGACCGAATGGGAGACATTAAAATTGAAAATTAGAGCATTCCCCGGAAAATCTGAGAAATCGATGGAGAGATGCGTCTATGGAAACAAGAAGATACGCACCACCAGATCGATGGAAACCATCCAGTCTCCTGAGTCCAATGACTCAATTTTGAATCGTGGTACCTTCATGTAAGAATTCCGAAACCACCTAAAGCCTCTGGGACTAAAAACAGAGGGGAACATACTCCCTGAGTCTTGCTCCTACTCGAGAGGGTCAAGTGGATAAAATAAACTTCTCCATCCGAATCTTCAGTTCTAAGGCAGTTAGGCAGGCAGGCAAAACTCCAAGGATAATAAAAACAGTCCAGACCAGTAACACAGCAGTTAGTAACAGAAGTCAGGCTTACCAGAGCAGGGTAGTAGATTGATCAGCTGGAGACTGAGATTAGGCTAGAGGACACAGCTTGCTGCAAATCAGTAGTGATCCTTCTGGTGTTTTGCTAAGCAATCCAAGAGGAAGCTACCTCTGACCTCACCTGTTGAACTCTGAGCTTCCTGAAAGGAATACATGTGGAGGTGGTGAACTGCAAGTCCCAGCGAGCCAAACCACTGCATGAATGCCAGCACCTGCCTAACGAAGGTGTATACAGTAATTTATACCGTTGTGACCTTGCCAGTAATACACAGTCATTTATACTGTACCATACAATCCCAGCACCACGGGAACCCACACTCCTCGGGAGATTTACAGCCCATCTGGGGGTGTCTTCTGATTCGGGAGAGGCTTAACCCGGACAGGATGGATGGTGGATGGAGAAAAAAAATAAATAAATACATAAGTAAAATAAAAATAAATATATGAATAACTAACTAAAATTAAACTTTAAAAGGCGTCCGGAGCGAGGACGAAAAAAGAACACTGGTGTGGGCAGACAGCCGCCCTTGGGCTAGAAAAAAGGTGGTCCTGAAGGGGTCAGAGGGGGCGGAGCTGACCCATAGTAGGCTGACATGGGGAGGTCCAGGAAATATGTTTATGTTTATTGGTTGCCATTTTTAGTTACACTTTATTATTATTAATGTTTTTTTATAGCGCAGCACTGTCTATAGATTAGTAGTAGCTGTCTGTGCTGTTGGACAATGTGTGCAGATCCCCTGCCCTCTGCTAGCAGTAGTGAGCTGGTCGTCATACAGAAGGAAAAGAAAATGCAGCCGACTTCTCCACCTTTTTCACTGCAACTGACAGGAGCGGGATCTGTATAAAATCCCTCGCTCATTCTTCTACCCCCTCCCTCTTGACAGCAGTGAAGAGCCAGTCAGAGGGTAGAGACATCAGCCAATGGGAACATTAGAGAGGGGGACTCGCTATGCAGCAGAGCATCAAAGGAAATGTAGTCTTAAAGGGGCACTGTATAATGGAAGTGAATGGCTGCAAGAACTACAGAAGTCTAGATCCCCTACATATTAGGGGAGGAGAGAACTGAGATTTCCTGGGCAAATGTGAAGAGAGGGGTTTTGCTGAGAAGAAGCCAAACCGCATGGACATTAGACATGTGCACCGTTAAAAAATTTGTTTTGTTCCATTCCGTTTCGTATTAGCCGTTAGTTCGTATTTCGTAATTCGTGTCCGAAATTCTATTTTGATTCGTACGAAATACGAATTTTCGATAAGTTCGTAAACTTTTCGTAACAATTACGAACCTTCGTTATGATGAATTTATCATTATGAGGGGCTCCCACCATCCCTGTGCTGTGCTGACTTCCTGGGTTTTTAACTTCATCATAACGAATAATCGTAATTAACGAACAATAACGAATAATCGTAATTAACAAACATTCTTATTTTGTTCGATTCAGTCTCCCACTCCCATATTAAAAAAGGTCATTTTCCCAACCCTCACTCAGCAGCAGAAGAAAACCTCTGATTGGTCAACAAAACACCAGTCACGTTTCCGTTGTAATGGAATTTGGATCCGAAAATTCATAAACTAAATTTTGTATTTCGTACAAAATTCGGAGGCATAGCAATTCGTATACGAAACTTCGATTTGTACGAAACTAACCACACATGTCTAATGGACATGTTGCCTTTGCAAAGCCTGAGGATCGAGCTGCAGAGGAATCACTTGCTGTGCCTTGGGACCAGAGTTGAGAGACCCGCTACCGTGAAAGCCTGCACTCAAGTTGCTAGGACCTGTGAGCCTTGCAAGGATCCAAGAAGGACTAAGCCTTGTGAGACCTACCTTCAGATGACTGCAGACCGCCAAGTGATTTGGATTGGATCCCTGTTTACCAGGAGGGGTGAGCTGAGCATCTGTGCTTATCTCAACACTGACACAGTTAATGCAGGGGAGACTTGTTTTGCAGCCTACTATCCATCCACTAAACATTCTTTAAGCAACTGCTACACATGCACCACCTACAGAAAGGTCCCAACAAAAGCCGGCCAACATTAACAATTAGGCATCAGGTACTTTTCCATTACTTCCAGGTGTACCCCTTAGTTAGTAATGCATATGCCCACCTGCTATTGGGGCTGTATGTGTAGTGTGCACATGAGGACCCTTGTTTTATTGGATTAGGTGAAGCTAATACCTTAACCCTGTTTGCCACAGTTATAGTTTGGTTTTGGTAGAATTGCTATAGTTAACTTTACTGCCAGCTTAGAGATCAATGCTCATTTACCTAGTATGGTATCCTTCAGTCTGTTTATTTGCCTGTGGAATGATGTATGCATTGTTTAACCACGTTGCTTCAATACAGCTATTTATTTACCACCAGTTGCTTGGCCTATTTCCTATGTGGTGTTACAGAATGTATTATACTATCGCTTAAGTTACGTGTGAGCAGCCTTCAACCTACAACCAGGTGTGACAGTCAAGACAGAGCAGCTTTAAGTATTATGGTAGAACAGAGAACCCATTATCACCATCTGCTTTTGCAGGGATAAGTGCTACACATCTATGGGCAGCTTAAAGGGGTTGTAAACCCTCATGGTTTTTCACCTTAATGCATTCTATGCATTATGGTGAAAAACCTGTGGTGCTGCAGCCCCCCAGAGCCCCTGTTTTTCTTACCTGATTCCGATCCTTCTCCGGCCGGGAACGAGCACACCAACTCTAGCTGGTGTCTTGTGTCCTGATTGGATAGATTGTGATCCATTGGCTCCCGCTGCTGTCAATCAAATCAAATGAAGCAGTGCCGGGGGGGGGGGGGGGCAGGGCCGAGTCATGCATTCTGCGTGAATAGACACAGGTGCAGGACTCGGGAGCGCGCCCGCACGGTGTCCACCAAGGAGAGTGATACTCCAATGTGGACACTCGATGCAGGGAGGAGCCAAGAGCGTCACTGAGGGACCCCAGAAGAGGTAGATCGGGGCCACTCTGTGCAAAACTAACCGCACAGTAGAGGTAAGTATGACATATTTGTTTTTTTGTTTTTAAAACAAGGGTTTACAACCCCTTTAAGTTTGAACAAGATTTGTTGAACCCTTGGAGAATTTAACCCAGGCACATTTGCAAATCACTAATCATATCACTAATAACAAAGTATTTTAGTTCAGTTTATTTTTTGCTATATGCATTAGAACATGTAAAAATGTGTGAGCTAGCACATGATAAGTTGTGTTACATTTAGTCATCTTGCTCACTTTTGACTTGATGGCTTAGACTCACTGGCTCTCATTTAAAAGGCAGATATTAAAACGTAACTTATTTCATTTAATTGTGTAATATTTCCAAGCTATTATCTACTCTCCAGGGTACTTGTCTTGTACTTGACTTTCTCATGGTGAAAGGTCAGCAAGGACTCCAATTAGAGCTTCTGCCATACATATACTGCGTCGTCTGATGGCTACAAATCTATACATGAAAAATGATAATGAATAATATGACACAGTGTGATAAAATATAAATATCACACCAAATATAATTTTCCTAACCTGTCATGTAATATGACATTATTAACAGTTTTTTCATAAATTCCCAATAACCCAATTGGTCGCTTAAAGAAGAAGTAAACCCTGATGGGTTTACTTCCTCTTTGTTTCCCTGCAAAAGCAAAACATTATGGGCTACAATACATTGCATAGTAGCCCATTATGTGTCACTTACCTGACACAGGAGCCTGCAATGTCCCCAATTTCCTCGCCGTCTGGAAGCATCCATCTTCCTTCTGGGATCACGGACTCCGGCTCTGTAACTGTCACAGAGCCGGACAGTCACTGCGCGCGGGACCTGCCAGTCACGGCATGTCCTTTATTGAAAACGGCACGCCGTGACCCTTCTAAAGTGCGCATCCGCTGAATACATCGGCGCATGCGCAGAAGGAATCCTCGTACGGGGAATTGTAAATATCTCCTAAACCATGTAGGAGATATTTACAGCACCTACAGGTAAGCCTTAATCTAGGCTTACCTGTAGATGAAAGTGTGTTGTAAGGGTTTACAACCACTTTAAAGCTGGCTAGAAGAACCTATAGTATATGAATTCCTTGACTTGCTACAGTTTTAGCATATGTTTAGTTGCTTCCAGCTCGAATGGGCATTTTTAAAGCCTTGTATAGCAACCTTTAAATATTTTAAAAGTGATATTAAAGGCTTAATCGTTTTTTTTTTTAAATAACAAACATGTCATACTTACCTGCTCTGTGCAAGGGTTTTGCACAGAGCGGCCTCGATTATGCTCTTCTCAGGTCCCCTGCCGGTCTTCAGGGCTCCTCCCCCTGCCAAGTGCCCTCTATAGCCAGCTGCTTGCTTTGGGGTCAAACTCATACATGCTCGCTCCCAGGCCCTGCTTTGTGTGTCCATAAGACACACAGAATGTGACTCCCCCCCCACCCCCTCCCCACTATCTGTGATTGACAGCAGTAGGATCAGGATTGGGCTCAAGTGAGCATGGAGGGGGGCTGCGTGGAAAGCTGCATACTGAAGGTTTTTAACCTTCATGCAGAAAACCACTGATGGACACTGATAGGCTGCACTGGTGGGCACCGATGAGGTGACACTGGTGGACACTGAGGAGGTGGCACTGATAAGCTGCACTGGTGGGCAGTGATAGGCTGCACTGGTGGGCACTGATGAGGCGACACTGATGGACACTGATGAGGTGGCACTGATGGACCCTGATAGGCTGCACTGGTGGGCAATGATGGGCACTGATGGACACTAGCCTGTCCATGTACTACCCTAGCCTGTCCATATAATACCCTAGCCTGTCCATATACTGCCCTAGCCTGCCTCTGTACTGCCATAGCCCACCCCTATACAGATCTATTCTAGTGGCATATCATCTATGGGTGCAACGTGTTCACTGCACACAAGCCCTGAAGGGTGGGGGGAAACACTGTGCTAACACACACTGCACCCATGGACCATGGATGCCCTAGGGCACCAAGATGAGGGAGCAGTAACACGTGGAATGTCATATAATTTAGCATATAGACAAGGTGCTGTTACATGTAAATCTGACCTGATAAATTTAATTTTAGTTTTAATTGTCATGATATGAATAATGGTGGGCATTATTTTTTTTTGGGGGGGGGGGGGGCAGCATTTCATTTTTGGACCCAGGCAGCACATTGTCTTGAGCTAGCCCTGGATTCAGGACTTATACAGGACTCATATAGGTGCATTCATTTTTTTTTTCACCTGCACTCCCCATACAACAGCATTCACTCTGGGGAGGAAGGGTCAGCACTCTAACATTGGGGATACACTAGTGGAAAATATAATATATTTTATAAATATTCTTTGGAAAATTTGTTGTTCGAAAGTAGTTCAAGATTTCCTTTGCTTTTAACATATGATTTTGCAATGAATGGACTTTACAGAATCAAAACACATACACTGAGATTTATACGTTTGAGAAAAAATTGCCATCCTGCTCCTTCAAATTTTCTCACCGCTGTCTGCTGCAGTATAAAAGAAACATCTATTTGATCCCACTTATGATTAGAAAAAGGAATGAACATTCTTACAACATTCTTACAATGAAAAATGAAAAACCACTAACAGATTTCTATTAGTGAATAGCTAGCTTTAGCTAATGTGGGCTCCATTGCTTTGCACAGTGCAGTCTGCAAACATGCTGACAGGAAAGGAGAGCAGGAGGTTGACCTTGTCAGAGTGCTGCTGCTCTTTCATTGTTCAAGTACAGACTGAGGTAAATGCAGGGCCAGATTGTTTTGCCTAAAATTGAGCTGTAAGTATTTTACGTGCATAAATAAATTTGTAAAGAATAACCAAAAACTGACACAGCGTGGGAGATAAGAGATAGAAATTAGCTGCCAGCACACAAAAAGTCAAGATACAGACTCCACAAGTACGGTAATAATAATATAATATATATATATATATATATATATATATATATATATATATATATATATATATATAGTATCTCACAAAAGTGAGCACACCCCTAACATTTTTGTAAATATTTTATTCTATCTTTTCATGTGACAACACTAAAGGAATGACACTTTTCTATAATGTAAAGTAGTGAGTTTACAGCTTGTATAACAGTGTACATTTGTTGTCCCCTCAAAATAACTCAACACACAGCCATTAATGTCTAAACCGCTGGCAACAAAAGTGAGTACACTCCTAAGTGAAAATGTCCAAATTGGGACCAATTAGCCATTTCCCCCCCCCTGGTGTCATGTGACTAGTTAGTGTTACAAGATCTCAGGTGTGAATGGGGAGCAGGTGTGTTAAATTTGGTGTTATCGCTCTCACTCTCTCATACTGGACTACTTCAACATGGCACCTCATGGAAAATAACTGTGAGGATCTGAAAAATAGAATGGTAGCTCTACATAAAGATGGCCTAGGCTGTAAGAAGATTGCCAAGACCCTGAAACTGAGCTGCAGCAAGGTGGCCAAGACCATACAGCGGTTTAACAGGACAGGTTCCACTCAGTACAGGCCTCGCCATGGTTGACCAAAGAAGTTGAGTGCACGTGCTCAGCTCCATATCCAGAGGTTGTCTTTGGGAAATAGACATATGAGTGCTGCCATCATTACTGCAGAGGTTGAAGGGGTGGAGGGTCAGCCTGTCAGTTCTCAGACCATACTCCGCACACTGCATAAAAATGGTTTCCATGGCTGTCGTCCCAGAGGGAAGTCTCTTCTAAAGATGATGCACAAGAAAGCCTGCAAACAGCTTTTTGAAGAAAGCAGACTAAGGACATGGATTACTGGAACCATGTCCTGTGGTCTGATGGGACCAAGATAAACTTATTTGGTTCAGATGGTGTCAAGCATGTGTGGCAGCAACCAGGTGAGAAGTTCAAAGACAAGTGTGTCTTGCCTACAGTCAAGCATGGTGGTGGGAGTGCCATGGTCTGGGGCTGCATGAGTGCTGCCAGCACTGGGGAGCTACAGTTCATTGAGGAAACCATATATGCCAACATGCAATATGACATACTGAAACAGAGCATGATCCCCTCCCTTTGGAGACTGGGCTGCAGGGCAGTATTCCAACATGATTACGACCCCAAACACACCTCCAAGATGACCACTGCCTTGCTAAAGAAGTGGAGGGTAAAGGTGATGGACTGGCCAAGCATGTCTCCAGACCTAAACATCATCAGCATCTGTGGGGCATCCTCAAACGAAAGGTGGAGGAGCACAAGGTCTCTAACATCCACCAGCTCCGTTATGACATCATGAAAGAGTGGAAGAGGACTTCAGTGGCAACCTGTGAAGCTCTGGTGAACTCCATGCCCAAAAGGGTTAAGGCAGTACTGGAAAAAAATTGGCGGTCACACAAAATATTGACACTTTGGGCCCAATTTAGACATTTTCACTTAGGGGGTGTACTCACTTTTGTTGCCAGCGGTTTAGACATTAATGGCTGTGTATTGAGTTATTTTGAGGGTACAGAAAATTTACACTGTTAGACAAGATGTAAACTCACTACTTTTGCATTGAATCAAAGTGTAATTTCTTCAGTGTTGTCACATGAAAATATATAATAAAATATTTACAAAATTGAGAGGGGTGTACACACTTTTGTGAGATACTGTATATATATATATATATATATATATATATATATATATATATATATATATATATATATATATATATATATAAATACATTTGTGACATTTGAAATATAATGTTTTAAAAACTCCACATTTTATGACTTAGGCCAGGTTTACATATGCTGCATGGGGTCCAGTGCGTTCCTCTTCACCCATCCAGGTGCGAATCAGGTCCGAATTTTTGCCTGAATTGGAAACCAAAAGATGCATAGGACTTTTTTTTTTTTTTTTTTTTTTTTTTTTTTAATCTTTCAATTTTTATTCGTTTCTCAGATACAATACAAATGCTTTTTGGTACATTTACATATAGATACAGAAGGGAAAAATACATATAAACAGGATAAATAAACAAAGGTGTTATCAATCCAATCTACAATTAAATGTTGTCAATGAGTTACAATACAATGGTGAGAACTACATACCCTATCGACCCCGTTGGGACCATCTTGTCAAAAGGGAATGTTCCTAAACTAAAAAAAGGGGGGGGGGGGGCAAAGGAAAGGCATATGGAAGTCACTTTATAATTCAACATGTAAAGAGAGGAGACTCAATGGTTATTAAATTCTTCAGATATTTTGAAGCTTCAGGATGTCCCAGCAGGCTTGCCAAATGCTTTAAAAAAATGTTTTCGTTTTCGTATACCAACATTAGTCCATTAGTTCCTAGTGGGCCTGTGTGTTTACTTTTAATATCACATCAGGTAGATTGGGAGCAGTATTGGATTTCCACAGTTTAGTTATGGTGAGCCTTGCTGCTATTAATATATTGGCCACAATAGTTCTGTAGTTTAATTAGTATATATCAAGGTTTAAACCTAGTAGAGTTGTTGCAGGGTTAAGAGGAATTAGGTTACCCGTAAGGGATGCAATAAAAGAAGATACAGCCCTACAGAAACTGGAGAGGTTTTTGCAGTTCCAAAGTGTATGATATAATGTTCCTTTTTGATCACTGCATCTCCAACAGATAGGAGAGGAAGAAGGGAAGATATTAGAAAGTTTATAGAGCATCAAACACCAACGGTTAAGTATTTTTTGCAAATTCTCCCACTGTTCTATACAAGATGCTGCAGATAGGGATGAGCCGAACACCCCCCTGTTCGGTTCGCACCAGAACCTGCGAACAGACCTAAAGCTCGTGCGAACTTTAGAACCCTATTAAAGTCTATGGGACTCGAACGTTCAAAATCAAAAGTGCTAATTTTAAAGGCTAATATGCATGTTATTGTCATAAAAAGTGTTTTGTGTGTTTTGTGTGTTGTATTAATGCAATATTTTTTTTTAAAAATGGCTGTTTATTCAGGAGCAGTGATTTTAATAATGCTTAATGTGAAACAATAAAAGTGTAATATTCCTTTAAATTTCGTACCTGGGGGGTGTCTATAGTATGCATGTAAAGGGGGGCATGTTTCCCGTGCTTAGAACTGTTCCTGCACAAAGTGTCATTTTTGCAGGAAAAAAAGCTATTTAAAATCACTTGCGGCTAATGAATTGCCGGCTCCCATAACACAGAGAACAGTCATTCATTGAAAGTCATTGATAAAAAAAAAGTCATTGATAAAAAAAAAAAAGCGTGGGGTTTCCCCCAAATTCAATTACCAGGCCCTTCAGGTCTGCTATGGATATTAAGGGGAACCCCGCTTCAAATTTAAAAAAAAAATGATGTAGGGGTCCCCCTAAATATCCATACCAGGCCCTTCAGGTCTGGGATGGATTTTAAGGGGAACCCTGGCCAAAAAAAAATAAAAAAAATGGCGTGGGGTCCCCCTCAAAATCCATACCAGATCCTTATCCGAGCACGCAACCTGGCAGGCCACAGGAAAAGAGGGGGGGACGAGAGCGCCCCCCTCCCTCCTGAACCGTACCAGGCCACATGCTCTCAACATTGGGAGGGTGCTTTGGGGGTCTGTGACCCCCCCCCCGTGTGAAATGGTAAGAGGGTACCCCTACCATTTCACCAAAAAAGTGACAAAAATTTTAAAAATGACAGGAGACAGTCTTTGACAATTCCTTTATTAAAATCTTCTTTCTTCTGGTCTTCCTTCTTCCTTTCTTCATCCTTCGGTTTCTTCATCTTCTTCTTCTTCCATCTTCTACCATCTTCTTCCATCTTCTTCTTCCATCTTCTTCTTCCTCCGATCCGCTTCTTCTTGCTCTGGTCTTCTCGTCCGGCATCTTCTTCCACGGCGTCGGCTTGTCTTCTTGGGCCGCCCTGCGCAATAGGAGGCTCCCGCTGTGTGAGGCTTCGCTGCGTCTGACAGCTCTTTTATAATGGAGGGCGTGGCCACCTGGTGACCCCGCCCCCCCTTTGACGCACGTGGATGTCATGGGGACTTCCCTATGGCTTTCCCCATGACGTCAGCGGGGGGGGCGGGTAGAGTATTGCACAGTGTTGGCAGAGTATTGTACAGTGGTGGCAGAGTATTGTACAGTGGTGGCAGAGTATTGCACAGTGGTGGCAAAGTATTGCACAGTGGTGGCAGTGTATTGCACATTGCAGGCAGAGTATTCCACACTGCTGTCACTGACCAGCGCTGTGGGCACTACACATCCAGCCCACAGCGCTGGTCCCATCTCTCCCCCTCTCCACTTCTCCCCTCTCACTGTACCGATCGGTACAGAGAGGGGAGGGAGGAACCGGCGCCATGACGTGACACCGGTTTGTGTAGATGTGATCGTTCCGTCATTTGACGGAGCGATCATGTGGTAAACGGCTGCTATCAGCGGCCGTTTACCGTGATCCGTGATGCGCCGGGTCCTCGGGACCCCAGGGGGCATGCGGGAGCAAGGTTCTGGGAGGACGTAATTGGCATTAATACAGCCATCAATGCTAAAAAATTGCATTGATTACTGTAAAAATGTCACTGGCAGTGAAGGGGTTAACCACTAGTGTGCCATAGGGAGTAATTATAACTGTGGGGGGGGGGAGGGGCTGTGTGTGACACATCACTGATCACCGCTCCTGATTACATCTCCCCGTTCTTCCTCACCATGACACGATCGCGGGTATCCCCGTGGACATCGAGTCTGCAGGACCCGTGATCCTGGTCACGGCGCATCTGGCGGGTGCCGGCGGCACGCGCACGCCCACAAGCCGCCTCTTAAAGATCAACGTACAGGTACATTAATCTGTCTGTACGTGCCCTTCTGCCGCAGTATATTTGCGTGAGATGGTCGGGAAGCAGTTAAACAATGCTCAATTGGTACTAAGGGGCCCAAGAAAATTTCCCCACAACATTACACCACCACCACCAGCCTGAACCATTGATACAAGGCAGGATGGATCCATGCTTTTATGTTGTTTATGCCAAATTCTGACCCTACCACCTGAATGTCGCAGCTGAAATCAAGACCAGGCAAAGTTTTTCCAATCTTCTATTGTCCAATTTTGAGCCTGTGCGAATTATAGCCTCGGTTTCCCATTCTTAGCTGACAGGAGTGGCACCCGCTTTGGTCTTCTGCTGCTGTAGCCCATCTGCTTCAAGATTCGATGTGTTGTGTGTTTGGAGATGGTATTCTGCATACATTGGTCGTAATGAGTGGTTATTTGAGTTACTGTTTCCTCTGACATCAACAAGGCATTTCCTCCACACAATTGCGGCTCACTGGATATTTTCTCTTGTAAGGACTATTCTCTGTAAGCCCTAGAGATGGTTGCGCATGAAAATCACAATAGATCAGCAGTTTTTGAAATACTCAGACCAGCCCGTCAGGCACCAACTACCATGCCATGTTCAGAGTCACTTAAATCCCCATTCATCCCCATTCTGATGATTGGTTTGAACTTCAGCAAGTCGTCTTCACCACGTCTAGATGCCTAAATGCATTGAGGTGCAGCCATATGATTGGCTGATTAGCAACTGGTGTTACCAAGCAATTAAACAGATGTACCTACAGTGCCTTGAAAAAGTATTCATACCCCTTGAAAATTTCCATGTTCCATGTTACAACCAAAAACTTAAATATATTTTATGTGATAGATCAGCACAAAGTGGCACATAATTGTGAAGTGGAAGGAAAACAATAAATGTTTTTCAATTTTTTTTTACAAATAAGTATAGGAAAATTGTGGGGTGCATTTGTATTCAGTCCCCTCAGTCAATATTTTGTAGAACCACCTTTTACTGCAATTACAGCTACAAGTCTTTTGGGGTCTCTACCAGCTTTGCACATCTAGAGAGTGACATTTTTGCCCATTTTTCTTTTCAAAATACCTCAAGCTCTGTCAGATTGGATGGAGAGCGTCTGTGAACAGCAATACAGGGCCCTGGAGTTATACTCTTGTCTGATCTGGGCCTTGGCTTGTATGATCTGGGCATACCCCTGTATGCTCTTGGTATTCCCTTTTATGATCTGGGTATTCCCTTGTCTGATGTGTGCATACCTTGTTTAATCTGGGCATGCCCCTGTATGATCTGTACATACCATGTATGATCTGTGCATAGCTATTTGTGCATCTCATTATTTTAAAAATGAAATGCTTCATACAGAATGTAAAGCACTGTATAAATTGTACGCGCTATGTACCGTATTTATCGGCGGATAACACACACCCTCAATTTAAGAGGGAAGTTTCAGGAAAAAATATTTTTTTTAAAATAAACTACTTTAAAGCAAAATAATGGTCAGTGCCCATCATTGCAGCTTTATCAGTGCCCATCTGCAGCCTCACCATTACCCATCATTGCAGCCTGATCAGTGCCCATCATTGCAGCCTTGCCCATCATTGCAGCCTGATTAGTGCCCATCTGCAGCCTTGCCCATCATTGCAGCATAATAAGTGTCCATCTGCAGCCTTGATAATCACTGCAGTCTGATCAGTGCCCATCTGCAGCCCTGCCAATCATTGCAGTCTGATTAGTGCCCATCTGCAGCCTTGCCAATCATTGCAGTCTGATTAGAGCCCATCTGCAGCTTTGCCCATCATTGCAGCATGATCAATGCGCATCTGCAGCCTTGTTATTGCCGAAAATAAACAGAGCCGGATCTCCTGTGTACTCGGCTCGCAGTCCCACCCTGTGGCCCAGCTCTTATGATGGACATAACACCGGTCCATTGGCGGGACGTCAATGCTAGGAGGCGGGACTGAGCGTGACTGCGAGCAGAGCCGAGTACACAGGAGATTCGCCTTTCTACTTCGGCAGCGCTCTTCCCCTCCTTCCCCTCCGAGGCAGCTGTTCGGCGTATAACACACACACACGATTTCCCCCTGATTTTAAGGGGGGAAAAGTGCTTGTTATACGCCAATAAATATGGTATATGCTTCTTGTAGAAGCACGCCCATTTTAAATTAATACCCCATCCCTAATTAAAGTACATGCTCTGCCTAAATTTCTTTCTAGACACACAGAACAAAAAAGTGTCCCTAAAAACTTTTTTGAAATGTTGGCAACTATGTTACCCCTTCAAACCATCCACCAACCTTCCTATTCCCTCTCGTCTTTCAAATAATACCCCCCCCCCCCCTTCCTGCCAGCATCACTGCCGCAGTGAGGTCATCCACCAGTCTGCATGCCAGCAAGGAGAATAGATAGGAGTGGGCACTCGGTTTTAGTCTTGACCAGGGCAGCACAAAACCAAAATACACAACTGGTTCACAGGGCAGTAGTGCAGCTGCTTGGCAGAGGGTCTGGGATCTGGGGTCTTCCACAGTGATGTCCAGATTCCATGGGGTTCCCACAGGTATGGGACATACATTCTTACCATGCATTGGTCCAAGCTGGGCCAATGGAATTATGTAAGAATTGCCATACCTGGAATTCAGCTTTAATAAGAGTTCCAGACCACCATTTACTTTGTTATTTTATCCCAAACACTTCCAGTTAAAGCTTGCTATTAGTATAGGGATGCAAAAAATATTTACTGTTACTTGCACCTGATCAATTGTGTTGCATTAAGTCAAAATAAGGTCACTTTAAATGACTGGTTTTGATTGCTCAGACTTATTCCCAGATTGTGATTAAATGCTGTGACGGCCAAGATATCTAAATATAACTTGCCAATCTTGTAACATTTCTGAGTTATCATCTGCTCTTTTGTTGCGATGTCACAGAAATAGAAGACATCTTGATGAGAATGTGGTTGCCAGTGTTGAGGCTGAATGGCATTAAATAGGGAAAAACACAAGTTTCCGCAAGTTCCATCCCAACTCCCAATCAAGTCCTGCATGTGTTAATTTGGACAAAGAAGGCAATCTGCCCTCTATTGATTCCTACATCAAACTGTTGTTAGTCACATCGATAGTCTCAGCAAGTGTCTGCAGACTTCACAAATTTAAGCAATGTGGAAAAGCTAGAAATGCAGACGATGCAGAAAATCCTCTTTGGGCAGTTTATTGTATTTACACCGGCTAGTAGAAATAATGGAGCATTTAGAATAGAATTAACAGGGCAATACCCGTGACAAAAATAAATCTTTTTTTAATTGTCCATATTTTATTATATCATCTATCATTATTATTTATACACTGGTGCTAACGTCTACCAGAATCAGCTTAAAGCTGAACTCCAGGTACACAGCTAAATACACAGATGAAATACATATAAGGAAGCTGTTCTAACTGCCAAAAAAAAATTATTATCCAGTCCTAAGATTTACACAGCCCTGTGTCCGGCAGAAGGCCTGATTTTTCTTAGTCACGTTACACTTATGCCCCGTACACACGGTCAGACATCCCGACCACAAAATCCGTCTGATTTTTTCCCACGGATTTTGTCCGAAACTTGTGTTGCACACACGGTCAGACAAAGTTGTCGTAAAATCCGATCATTTCCCGAACGAGGTGACGTATAAAATGTACGACGGGACTACGTAGAGCCCAGTAGCCAATAGCTTTAGTCTCCAAATTTCTTCTGAGCACGCGTGGCACTTTGTGCGTCGGAATTCTCTACACACGATCGGAAAAAGTCCGATCGGATTTTGTGGTCGGAAAATTTTAGATCCTGCTCTCAAATTTTTTCCGTCGGAAGTTCCGACGGAAAAAGCCCGCTAGGGCCCACACACGATCGGATTTTCCGACAACATCAGACTTTTTCCATCGGAATATCCGACCGTGTGTACGGGTGTACAGGTCTTGCCCCTACCCTACCCCATCCTGTGACTGGACAATAAAAGAACAAACTTTAGACTGATAAACTCATCTCTCTGTTACTCTACTTACTTTACATATCAACATGTTCCTTGTCAGCATATCAGTGCAGAACATCTATTTGACTTCTTGTGCTGCTTCTACCTCTCCCAGCCTGAGTTTTGCTGTACAGGGAATTGCAAGAGACTATTACCAGGTCACATTTAGGTACATACACTGCTTCAATTTAATAATGTATTACTGAATACAGAGCTAGATTAAAGCCTAACTCCGCTCTGCAAGGTTTAATTACTCATATAAGTATAGGGGACTTGTTAAAGAAGATTTACTTACCCGATCCTCTGCTCTTCTGTGCTGCTAGACTGGTCCCTTTAATATCTTCTACCTTAAGCTCCCGCGGTCTCAGGTCCTGATAGCATCAAGCCCTGCATTTGCAGAAACAAACTGCAGTCCATTTAACATGGTTTCCTATGGGTCATGTTCACATCTGTGCATTTTATGGAAAGGGCCAGAGACTTTTTTTTCAGTTTTTTTGACTCCATAGACTTTAATGAATCAAAAATGTGTATTGAAAAATGCAAAATGCACCCGGAATATGCAAACTGCAACCTGCATAGGTGTGAACCAGGCCTAAGTGCCTTTTTTTGTTTGTAAAAGCAGCATTTTGGATGCAGTGGGGCCATACTGCTGTTGTATAAGACCTATGCATTTTTAGTGCTTTTTGCATTTTGCAGATTTGCACTACAGAATGTGTTCCATAAGAAACCATGTTAAATGGAATGTAGTGCAAATCTGCAAGATGCAAAAAGTACTAAAAATGCATAGGTGTGAATCAAGCCTAAATCAGGCTCTATGCCTCTTTTGCACAGTGCTGTTATCATGTTTTCAGCATGAGGTGTTGGAATCAGATGTGATGGTATACTGGACAAGATGGATCTCTTCAGTGACTGGTTCTCTTTAATGTTCCAGATTGCTAGTTAGAACTGACATAACTACAGGCTCATAATAGCAGTGCCAGCCTCAGGTTACTTGGGCGTGTATTTATAAAAAAATTGACGAGCTATTCTTCTGATGAAACTGCATGTGCATAGATGTACAGTAAGTATGGGGAAAAGAGGAAGGTTATTAGGCTATTTTCTGTCCAAGTCAAATTTTATGTATTCGTAATAGAGTAAATCAGCAAAAATACTGCATTATGGCCACTAGATGGAGTAGACACTCGTAGGAAATGAATATTTATTTACGATGACTGCCATCTCCATCTAGTGTTGACCTCCAGAAGATTTACCCCCCTTCATGACAAGGCCATTTTTGGCCATACATGACTGCATTACTTTAACTGACAATTGCGCGCCCGTGAGTCACTGTACCCAAAAAAATGTATGTCCTTTTTTCCCCCACAAATAGAGCTTTCTTTTAGTGATATTTTATCACCTCTGCATTTTTTATTGTTTTGTACTATACACAAAAAAAGGCTGACAATTTCTACAACTGACCAACATTTTTTACTTTTTAATATAAAACATATCCAATAAAAAAAAAAAAAAAAAAAAAAAATCTTTTCTTCATCAATTTTCTTCTGCTACATATTTTTGGTAAAAAAATCCCAGTAAGTATATAGAGTCTACAAACTATGGCATATGTTTATGGTATTTTTATAGATTTTTTTTACTAGTAATGGCGGCGATCAACGACTTTTATAGTGGGACTGCATTATTGTGGCACACAAATCGGATGCTAAATGACACTTTTGACTGTCCAATGATGGGCGGGATCAGCATACGCGCCCGACCCAGAAGTGCAGGGTCACGTACTAGGTATGTGATCCTGAGCAGCAAAGCGACCTTGCTGCCGTATATGTAAGTTGTATGGTCAGCAATCGGTTAATAATTATGGTAGACCTGGTGAAAAAAAAGTCTAAAAACCAGTGGCGGCTGGTGGGTTTTTGTTTTGGGGGGCGGCAAACAACCACCCCCAACCAACCCTCTTTTCTGGTCGGCAGCACGGCACTACTAGCACCCCCCCTGCAGCGTGGCACTACCACCCCTGCCCCCCCGGGGCAGCCAGAAGTTCGGCACTTAGCCGATCTATGTGGCGGGCTGTGGTGTCCTCCAGCAGGGTCCTTGCGGGTGGCAGGGTGCAGGTAGCGGCTCCGTTGTCCACTCCTCCAGCGGCTTCCTCCGTCGCATGTCTCCTCTCTCTTCCACCTAAGTCCTAGGCATCGAATAGGATTGTCTGACACTTTGGCTAATCGGGAAACAGGTCTCATGACCTACTGTCACGTTCCGGGTATGGCGGGGAACAGGAGGAGCTCAGCAACATGAAAAAATATAGCACAACATACAGAGTGGGGCATCCAAGGGTGCATTGAATACAACACAACATAAAGAATGTGTCACGTACCGGGTACGGCGGGGAACAGGAGGTGGATCCCCTATGTCAATGAGGCGATAGCACGGGTTGTATTGGAGGACCGGTTCTAATGTTGCTACTGGTTTTCACCAGAGCCCGCCGCAAGGCGGGATGGACTTGCTGCGGCAGTAGCAACCAGGTCGTGTCTTCCAATAGCAACTCGACCCCACTGACAGCTGAGACAGGGGCGGTACACAAGGATAAGGCAGAGGCAAGGTCAGACATAGCAAAAGGTCAGGACAGGTAGCAAAGGTTCGTAGTCGGGGGCAACGGCAGAGGTCTGGATACACAGTAGGAGCAAACACAAAACACGCTTTCACTGGGCACTATAGGCAACTCAAGATCCGGCAAAGACAGGAAGGGGAAGTGGGTTAATAAGGGAAAGGGTGAAGCATGATTGGGCCAGGCACCAATCAATTGTGCACTGGCCCTTTAAGAGAAGGAAGGAGCCGCGCGCGCGCGCCTGGGGAGAGGAGGCGAGCGCGCAGGGGGAGGCAGGCGGAAGAGCCGACGGGGACGAGCCAGCAGAGCGGGATGCGATCCACGGGCGGACCGGGGGCGCCGCGTGGATCGCATCCCAGAGACAGAACAGCACCCACGGCCAGGGGAGCTGGCCGGGGCGCTGCAGGAGGACAGACGCCGTGAGCGCTCCGGGATGGACGGGGCACCCGGAGCGCTCGGCGTTACAATACCCCCCCCTTGGGTCTCCCCCTCTTCTTGGGCCTCCCCCTCCTTCTGGAACCCAAGAACCTGAGGATGAGATCCTTGTCAATGATGTTACCCTCAGGTTCCCAGGACCTCTCCTCAGGACCACAATTCTCCCAGTCAACAAGATAGAATCGTTTACCTCGGACGGTCCTAGAGGCGAGGATCTCTTTAACGGAGAAGATGTCGGAGGAGCCGGTGACCGGAGCAGGAGCGGTGACCTTGGGGGAAAAGCGATTAAGAACAAGGGGTTTGAGGAGGGAAACATGGAAAGAGTTGGGGATGCGGAGGGAAGGAGGAAGGTGCAGTTTGTAGGAAACGGAATTGATCCGAGCCTTGATCTTGAATGGGCCGAGGTAACGGGGACCCAACTTATAACTGGGGATGCGGAACCTGATGTACCTGGAGGAAAGCCACACCCTATCACCAGGGGAGAATACAGGAGGAGGTCTTCTCCTACTGTCAGCATGTTTCTTCATGCGGGAAGAGGCCAGGGCAAGCGATTTTTGGGTCTCTCTCCAGATGGACGACAGCTCTTGGGTGACCTCGTCTACAGCGGGGACTCCGGAAGAAGTGGGGATGGGTAGGGGGGGAAGAGGATGACGGCCGTAAACCACAAAGAAGGGTGATTTAGAGGAGGACTCAGATTCTTTCAGGTTGTAAGAAAATTCGGCCCAGGGCAGGAGGTCAGCCCAGTCGTCTTGACGAGCAGAGACAAAGTGTCGCAGGTAGGCCCCAAGGATTTGGTTGACTCTCTCCACTTGTCCATTGGACTGTGGATGATAGGCGGAGCAGAAGTCCAGCTTGACTTTCAATTGACTGCAGAGAGCTCTCCAAAACTTAGATACAAACTGGACGCCTCTATCCGAGACGATGTGAGATGGAAGTCCATGAAGACGAAAAATCTGGAGGAAGAAATGTTTAGCAAGTATAGGTGCAGAAGGGAGGCCTGGAAGCGGGACAAAGTGCGCCATTTTGGAGAAACGATCCACGAACACCCATATGGTAGTGTGGCCGTGGGAAGGAGGAAGGTCCGTGATGAAGTCCATAGCTATGTGGGCCCAAGGTCGTTCAGGCACAGGCAGAGGGTGAAGAAGGCCAGCAGGCTTTTGATGAGGGGTCTTGTCTCGGGCACATATAGTACAGGCCTGTACGAAGTCCGTCACATCCTTTTTTAAGGAGGGCCACCAGTAATACCTGGAAATCAGTTGGAAGGATTTCTTGATTCCAAGATGACCAGCGAGATGAGAGGAGTGACCCCATTTGAGGATCTGAAGACGAAGACGTGGAGGGACCAAGGTTTTCCCAGAAGGAACTTGCAGCAAGGAGGCAGCAGCAGAAGAGATCAGACACTCAGGGGGTACAATGTGTTGTACAGGAGACTCAGACTCTCTTGTCTGCAGGACGGAAATGGATCTCGAAGTTGAAGCGGGCAAAAAACAACGACCACCTAGCTTGGCGTGGGTTTAATCGTTGGGCGGATTGGAGGTAAGAAAGATTTTTGTGATCCGTGAAGATCGTGATGAGGTGAACGGACCCCTCAAGGAGATGTCTCCATTCCTCAAGTGCTAGCTTAATGGCCAGTAATTCACGGTCTCCGATGGAGTAGTTCTTTTCAGGGGGAGAGAAGGTCTTGGAGAAGAAACCACAGGTGACGTTCTTGCCCTTGGGGTCTTTCTGAAGAAGCACAGCTCCTGCTCCCACAGAGGAGGCATCGACTTATAGGAGAAACGGTTTGCGAGGATCGGGCCTGGACAAAACGGGTGCAGAGGCAAAGACAGATTTGAGGTGGTTAAAGGCCTCCTCAGCTGGAGGGGGCCAGGACCTAGGATTAGCATCCTTTTTGGTTAATGCCACAATAGGCGCGACAATGGTGGAGAAGTGAGGGATGAACTGGCGATAGTAATTGGCGAATCCAAGGAAACGCTGGATGGCCCGTAGTCCGGTAGGACGTGGCCAGTTCAAGACGGCAGAAAGCTTCTCCGGGTCCATTTGGAGACCTTGTCCAGAGACCAAGTAACCTAGGAAGGGAAGACTGCAACGTTCAAAGAGACATTTCTCTAGTTTGGCATAAAGATGGTTCTCCCTGAAGCCGTTGGAGCACTTGACGGACCTGAAGACGGTGTTCCTCCAAGCTGGCGGAAAACATCAGGATATCATCCAGATAGACAATGACGCAGGAGTATAGCAAGTCTCTGAAAATCTCATTCACGAAGTCTTGGAAGACCGCCGGGGCATTGCACAAGCCGAAGGGCATGACGAGATACTCGAAGTGTCCGTCACGGGTGTTAAAGGCGGTTTTCCACTCATCGCCTTTACGGATATGGATGAGATTATATGCGCCCCGGAGGTCCAATTTGGTGAAGATTCTTGCTAGACGCAAACGATCAAAAAGTTCCGAGATAAGGGGCAGCGGGTTGCGATTTTTTATCGTGATCTTGTTAAGACCACGATAGTCAATGCAGGGACGTAAGGACCCGTCTTTTTTGGCGACAAAGAAGAATCCAGCTCCAGCAGGGGAGGAAGACTTGCGGATGAAACCTCTTTTGAGATTCTCCTGGACGTACTCCGTCATAGCTTTAGTCTCCGGGATGGAGAGAGGGTAGATCCTGCCACGGGGCGGCGTGGTCTCAGGAAGAAGATCGATAGGACAATCGAAGAGTCTATGTGGCGGCAAGATCTCAGCTTGTTTTTTGCAAAAAACGTCAGCAAAGTCCCTGTAAGGTTTGGGGAGACTAGACCGAGAGGTAGCGATGAAAACTTGCCTAGTGGGTACCGCTTTGAGGCAATGCCTGTGGCAGGAGGGACCCCAACTTTTGATGTCCCCCGAGGTCCAGTCGAGGGTAGGGGAGTGTAGCCGGAGCCAGGGTAGGCCCAAAAGGATCTCAGAGGTGCAGTTGGGCAATACAAAAAAGTCTATCTTTTCCTGATGGAGAACTCCAATTCTCATGAGGAGAGGTTCGGTGCGGTAACGCACGACGCAGTCCAGATTTTGACCATTTACCGAGGTGATAAAAAATGGCTTGACAAGACGAGTGACTGGAATATCAAATTTGTCGATGAGTGAGGCTTCAATGAAGTTTCCTGCAGAACCAGAATCCAAAAAGGCCACGGCGGAGAAAGAGGACTTCTTGGGCAAAGAAAACTTCACTGGAACAGTCAGATGTGGAGAGGAAGAGTCAACACCTAGCAACACCTCTCCCACGTTAGCTAGGTGCGAGCGTTTCCCTGACGCTGAGGGCGGATAGAGCAATCCTTTAAGAAATGGTCAGGACTGGCGCAATACAGGCACAGATTATGGTCTCGGCAGCGAGTCCTCTCTTGTGTGGTCAGGCGTGGCCGATCTACTTGCATAGCCTCCTCAGCGGGAGGCGCAGGTACGGGTTGCAGAGGATTCTGAAAGAGAGGTGCCAGGCGAGGAAACCGCCTGACGCGACCAAAGTCCTTTTCTTGGCGTAGCTCAAGGCGTCTCTCGGTATAACGCATGTCAATGCGGGTGGCCAGCTGGATGAGTTCAGACAGAGTGGCAGGAATTTCTCGAGCAGCCAGCACATCTTTGACATGGCTGGATAGCCCCTTTTTAAAGGTCGCGCAAAGGGCCGCATTGTTCCAGGAGAGTTCGGATGCCAGGGTGCGGAATTGAATGGCGTAATCGCCCACTGAAGAATCTCCCTGGACCAGGTTCAGGAGAGCCGTCTCGGCAGAGGAGGCCCGGGCTGGCTCCTCGAAGACACTGCGAACTTTGGAAAAGAAGGCTGGAATAGAAGCTGTGGCAGGATCGCCACGGTCCCAAAGCGGTGTAGCCCAGGCTAGGGCCTTATCTGAAAGCAGGCTAACCACAAACGCCACTTTAGACCGTTCGGAGGGGAACTGGTCAGACAACATCTCCAGATGGAGGGAGCACTGGGATAGGAACCCTCGGCATAGCTTAGGATCCCCATTGAACTTGTCAGGAAGGGACAGGCGGACCCTAGCAGCAGCAACTCGTGGAGGAGATGTAGGAGCTGGCGGTGGAGGCGGTAGAAGCTGCTGTAGCATAGCAGTCAACTGCGCCAATTGCTGTCCCTGTTGAGCGACCACCGTGGTCAGATCCGAGAGGCTTGGCAGCGGGACCTCAGCAGGATCCATGGCCGGATCTACTGTCACGTTCCGGGTATGGCGGGGAACAGGAGGTGGATCCCCTATGTCAATGAGGCGATAGCACGGGTTGTATTGGAGGACCGGTTCTAATGTTGCTACTGGTTTTCACCAGAGCCCGCCGCAAGGCGGGATGGACTTGCTGCGGCGGTAGCAACCAGGTCGTGTCTTCCAATAGCAACTCGACCCCACTGACAGCTGAGACAGGCGCGGTACACAAGGATAAGGCAGAGGCAAGGTCAGACGTAGCAAAAGGTCAGGACAGGTAGCAGTCGGGGGCAACGGCAGAGGTCTGGATACACAGTAGGAGCAAACACAAAACACGCTTTCACTGGGCACTATAGGCAACTCAAGATCCGGCAAAGACAGGAAGGGGAAGTGGGTTAATAAGGGAAAGGGTGAAGCATGATTGGGCCAGGCACCAATCAATTGTGCACTGGCCCTTTAAGAGAAGGAAGGAGCCGCGCGCGCGCGCGCCTGGGGAGAGGAGGCGAGCGCGCAGGGGGAGGCAGGCAGAAGAGCCGACGGGGACGAGCCAGCAGAGCGGGATGCGATCCACGGGCGGACCGGGGGCGCCGTGTGCATCCCAGAGACAGAACAGCGCCCACGGCCAGGGGAGCTGGCCGGGGCGCTGCAGGAGGACAGACGCCGTGAGCGCTCCGCGATGGACGGGGCACCCGGAGCGCTCGGCGTTACACCTACCTCCTGATTAACAGGGAGGAACTTTAGTGTAAAAAACAGCGAAAATTTATTCGCTATCGTCACACAACTGGGTGGGCTCGGAGTGCAATGCTCTGCGCTCCGAGCCCACCCTTTTTTGAAACCTATCAGAAGCTACACAGCTATCCAGTCAGACTATCAGCAGTCAAGCTCAACCCAGGTACACCGCCGTGAGAGGAATCTATTAGTTGGTGAGAGCAAAAAACAGAATGTGACAGGACTGCTTACATTGTAACGCTTGTTTTAAATGCTTTTCTTGTGAGTGCAACTTGTAAGGGGGTAATTGATTGGATTGAATACATTGATCACCATTCATCTGGTGAGTTCATGACCATAGTGGTGTTAATTCACAAGGTGTGGTGACGGTCGAAATATAAGATACAGATCACATGGAAGCACATGGATGAACTTTCATTGATTTATTTATTTATTTTTCATATATGTTCAAGTCCTTTGAATATTTGGACTGCTTCTATCATGGACTCTTGTTAAATGTATTTTGAGTGCTGCTAATGCTGGATTGTATTTTAGCATATTTGTTTAAATAGTAAAACCTCTGGCTCTAATCAGGTGCATAAAAAAAAAAAATAAAATAAAATAAAAAAAAAACACCCAACCCGCATTGGAATCCATAGTCCTGTGCCCTGATATGTAGATCAGGGGGCCGGACGCATGGATAGGGGAGGCAGCACCCATGCGCCCTCTATGGACGGGCCTCCCCTGCTAAAAACACTTGTTTGCCCACATTCACACAGAACAAATTTACAGTGGATATAAAAAGTCTACACACCCCTGTTAAAATATCAGGTTTCCGTGATGTAAAAAAATGAGACAAAGATACATAATTTCAGAACTTGTTCCACCTTTAATGTGACCTATAAACTGTACAACTCAGTTGAGCAACAAACTGAACTTTTTTAGATGGAGGGAAGTAAAAAAAAAATAATATGGTTGCATAAGTGTGCACACCCTTAAACTAAAACTTTTTTGAAGCACCTTTTGATTTTATTGCAACACTTAGTATTTTTGGGTATGAGTCTATCAGAATGGTACATCTTGACTTGGCACTGTTCTTTGCAAAAACACTCCAAATCTGTCAGTTTGCATGGGCATCTCCTGTGCACAGCCCTCTTCAGATCACCCCACAGATTTTCAATCAGATTCAGGTCTGGGCTCTGGCTGGGCCATTGCAAAACTTTAATGTTCTTCTGGTGAAGCCAATCCTTTGTTGATTTGGATGCATGCTTTGGGTTGTTGTCATCCTGAAAGATGAAGTTCCTCTTCATGTTTGGCTTTCTAGCAGAAGCCTGAAGGTTTTGTGCCAATATTGACTGGTATTTGGAACTATTCATAATTCCCTCTACCTTGACTAAGGCCCCTGGTCCAGCTGAAGAAAAACAGCCCCAAAGCATAATGCTGCCACCACCATGCTTCACAGTTTTTGCTGTAAACCTATCTTTAGGAATTATGGGCAAAAAGTTCAACCTTGGTTTCATCAGACCATAACAGATTTTCCTACATGCTTTTGGGGGACTTCAGATGTGTTTTTGCAAAATTTACCTGGGCTTTGATGTTTTTCTTCGTAAACAAAGGCTTCCATCTTGACACTCTACCCCATAGCCCAGACATATGAAGAATACGGGAGATTGTGGTCATGTGTACTACACAGCCAGTACTTGCCAGATATTCCTGTAGCTCCTTTAAAGTGAATGAAAACCCAATTTTTTTTTTTTTTAATTAAGGCTTGAATCTTATACAGTATATGATTTCATGTCATCTGTGCCAAGTCTTGCCACAAATAATTAATCCAGCTCTGAGCAGTCCTCTTATCTTTTTTCAGTGAGATAAAAATGGACAGACAGAGAAATACCAGTCTGTTCTTCCTCCTTACTGTGAGTAACATGTGAGTTACATATCTCATGCACCAGCGTGAGACAGGCATTCTGTGTACTTCACAATTCACATCCCCCCTCCCCTCTTTCTTCTCCAGCTCTCCCAGGATTAGCTGTCTTTCCTGGGTTTTGACTGGATGTTTCTCATCATGGGGTGTGATCCACAGATCAGTGTGAGTGGAGGAAATGTTTCTAGATACACAGACAAGTGATTTGATTTAGGAGTGATCCTATTGTTATGGTGCAGTGTGTGTGTCTGATGTCACCTGATAACAGTTGCAACATTCCTTTTGATCACCAGGATGTGTTATGTGGGGGAGGGGTGGATGTCTCACTTTTCATAATTACACCAAGTGAGGCTGAATGAGCTCAAAGCTTACAGCCTACTCGTGTGAAGCATGCAGCTGGAGAGCAAGGAGGCACTGAAGGTTGTCAAAAATAAAATAAATTTTATTCCATGAATACAACATACAATACAACACATCATAGGCACAGAAATACATTGTGACCTGCAAGCCATCTAAAGTTGAATTGCATAGTCTATAATATACAATAAAAATGCGGTGGGACCAAAACCCCCCCCCAGTCACACCGACCCGTCAGGATTTCCTGTCGTCTTGCCATTGTTGTTGCCACCTCTGCTCCCGTGGGAGACAAATATCCGCAGCCTCGCCCTGGCATCCACCACCACACTCCATGTTCATTGTCTACCTGTAAGTATGGGTGAATGTCTTTTCATTTCCCCTCCCCGTCTTTTGGTGTGTCCAGTTTACTCACTGTTCACTTAATTTCCTAGACATCCCTACTGCGTCTGCTCCTGATGAGTGACAGCCAGTCACGAAACGCGTCGAGCTATAGATGCTACAATCATGGTTATATACCCAGTTGTTTGAGCTAACAATGCTGCTACCTCATGTTTACAGTCAGTGATTATTTTACCACTAATGTATGGGATGTTATATATTATTATACCTTATGTCTACGCATTTTTATTGTATATTATAGACTATGCAATTCAACTTTAGATGGCTTGCAGGTCACAATGTATTTCTGTGCCTATGATGTGTTGTATTGTATGTTGTATTCATGGAATAAAATGTATTTTATTTTTGACAACCTTCAGTGCCTCCTTGCTCTCCAGCTGCATGCTTCACTCAAAGTCCCAAAAACCCTCTTTTCTCTTTTGCTGCGCAAAAACCGGGATGGAGATACCTTTGATTTTTATTTCAAAGGCTTCATTTAAAGTCCCAAACTTTTATTTTTTTCATTTTTTTTTCACAGCCTACTCGTGTCACCTGACTGCTCCTACCAAATCCCTACCCATGCCACCTGACTGCTCCCACCAAGTCCCTACACGAGTCACCGGACTGCTCCTACCAAGTCCCTACTCGTGTCACCTGACTGCTCCTAATAAATCCCTACCGTGCAACCTGACTGCTCCCACCAAGTCCCTACACGAGTCACCGGACTGCTCCTACCAAATCCCTACTCGTGTCACCTGACTGCTCCTATCAAATCCCTACTTGTGTCACCTGACTGCTCCCACCAAGTCCCTACTTGTGTCACCTGAGTGCCCCCACCTAGTCCCTACTTGTGTTACCTGACTGCTCCCACCAAGTCCCTACTCGTGTCACCTGACTGCTCACACCAAGTCTATATTTTCTTGTACAAACATCAGGCTGAAAAAAGAAGTCATCCTCTCCAGCCTGCACCACAGTGTATTTTCCCATCCCCACCTTTTACCCAAATCATAGCTGTCTAATCATGACCCAAACATCTCCATCCTATCATATCCATCCACCCTCTTATATCCCATCCACATGATACAGGAGTTGATCAGAGAGTGTGCAAACATGATGCAGCTGCTGCCAAATGTGGGTGTGGCTTTAATTGTGTAGTGGTACCCCCATAGAGGCTGCTAAGTATAATGGTCCATCTGTCACCCTGCTCAGCCAGGCACACACTTTTTCATTCCTCAGAGACAATAATAGTCCTTGCATTTTGTTTTTGTTTTTGTTTTATTGACGGGAACTTGGATAGGGATGGGGACTCATGAGATGCCCAGGTGATCAAACATTGGAACTTGGGACTCTATATACATCCTGTATATACATCACTCCATTTCTCCTCCTGCACATCACTTCCTTTCTTCTGAGTATCGCTACATACTCCTCCTGTACATTGCTTCCTCTCCTCTGAGTATCGCTCCATAGTCCTCCTGCACATCACTTCATCGCTTTCTATTTTCTGAGTATTGCTCCATACTTCTCCTGTACATCGCTTCCTATTTTCTGAGTATCGCTCCATACTCCTCCTGTACATCGCTTCCTATCTTCTGAGTATCACTCCATACTCTTCCTGTACATCGCTTCCTCTCTTTCGTTTTCCAGACTAGCTAGCACTGTAGGCCTGACACTGACTCAGCCAGACTTAAAGCAAATGCCCTTCACAGGAAGGGACTGCGGGCCCCTATGGTGTAGCAAAAAGAAAATAGTAAATTCTGGTACTAGCTGTCCCACATGCGGCTACTGATCCCAGTCAGCCCTCTTCAGGCCCTCTTCAGGCCCTGCCAGCCCTCCTGGCTGCAGCTGCCTGACTCCACTGCTCACAACACCCCAGTCCTCTCCTCTGGTTCTGCACCCATCTCCGACTGCACTCTCCCAGTACTTTTAGGTCTGCCTCCCCAGTCCTCCCGACTGTGCATGCCACTCACCAGCCCTTTTGGCTGCAACTGATGGTTCCTCTCCCTGGACACTTGCCCGGAAGTACTCTCTCCTGCTGTCCTCTCTTGCGCCCCCTGTGCCTCCTGTCCAGGACCAGGACACCTCCACGTTTTCTTGGAGAGCCCTGTCCGCACCCGAGCCCAGGCCCAAGGTCACCCCCCCCCCAGACTGGAGAACTCCCTCCAAGGCCCCGGCAGCCTCAGTACTCTATCTCCAACTCCTCTACTCGACAACTTCTCCCAAACTGGGCTGACCCTTGGTATTTGTGGAGGCCTGCCCCCTGCCAATTCCAAGTTGGGGATTAGTCAGGGCTCCTCAGAGGATGGAGTATATGGAGGTGGGTAGTATGTGCAGGAGAGGAGTGTATGGAGGTGGGTAGTATGTGCAGGTGAGGAATGCGAAGTGTACAGTTGTGGGTAGTATGTGCAGGATGGTTTCAGTAGGACAGTGGACAGTGTCAGTAGTTTATTTTTTTATTTTAGAATTTAATTGTTTAGTATTTTTTTTTCAAAATGCTTTTTTGGGACCAGTGAATTGTGTTAGTAGAGCAATGGACAGTGTCAGAATTTTTTTATTTTTATTTTTTTTTACTATTTATTTTTGTACTTTTGTCAGTGGTTGGTGTCAGTAGGGAAGTGGTCGGTGTCAGTAGGGCAGTGGTCGGTGTCAGTAGGGCAGTGGTTGGTGCCAGTGGTCGTGTCAGTAGGACAGTGGTTGGTGTCAGTAGGACAGTGGTTGGTGTCAGTAGGACAGTGGTCGGTATCAGTAAGGCAGTGGTCGGTGTCAGTGGTTGATGTCAGGACAGTGGTCGTGTCAGTGGTTGGTGTCAGTAGGGCAGTGGTCGTTGTCAGTGGTTGGTGTCAGTAGGGAAGTGGTCAGTGTCAGTGGTTGGTGTCAGTAGGGAAGTGGTCAGTGTCAGTGGTTGGTGTCAGAAGGGCAGTGGTCAGTGTCAGTGGTCGGTGTCAGTAGGGCAGTGGTTGGTGTCAGTAGGACAGTGGTTGGTGTCAGTAGGACAGTGGTCAGTGTCAGTGGTTGATGTCAGTAGGACAGTGGTCAGTGTCAGTGGTTGATGTCAGTAGGGCAGTGGTCGGTGTCAGTGGTTGATGTCAGTAGGGCAGTGGTCGGTGTCAGTGGTTGGTGTCAGTAGGGAAGTGGCCGGTGTCAGTGGTTGGTGTTAGTAGGACAGTGGTCAGTGTCAGTGGTCGGTGTCAGTAGGGCAGTGGTCAGTGTTGGAGGTGTGTATTACAAGTTCATTTGTTCTTAATTTTTTTTCACAATCCCTTTTGGAGGTGGGGGGCTTGGGGCTCTGGACCGTGTCGGTATGGGGGGGGGGGGGGGGGGGGGCGGTTGTGGTGTCAGTAGTTTTAATTTACAATTTTATTTTTTTATCTTTTTTTTACAATTTTATTATGTAATATTTATGTCGTTTTTTTTTATCGGCCCTGTTGGGGGCATTGGTGACAAGTCACGGGTCTAAACAGAGATCCTTGACCTCTCCCCTTTGAGACAGAGAAAGGGACAGAGGACACAGATTCCCCAGTCTGTTTCTCTGCATTGAAGATTAATGAAGAGGAGGCAGAGGCTCCCCTCCATTCATAAACTGAAGCAGAGTAACACACAGGTTACTCTGCTCAATTATCACAGGACACAGGAGTGATCGTTAACAAACACTCACTGTGTCCCATTCAGAAAAGAAAGGGGAAGGAAAATGACATACCGGCCCCTTTCTCCTGACAGATTCCCCCCCCCCCCAGCCTGCGGGAGAGGAGAGGAGGGGAACTGGCTGTGTGGGACGAGGGGGGTGGAGAAAGAAGACACATAAGGTGGATGAGGAGGACACGGAGGGAGACCAGAGAAGAAGAAGGGGGGGTGGAGGAGAACACGGCGCTGGGGGAGGAATAAGACACGGAAGACAGTCGGGGATGATCGGTGCGGTGGGGACAGCTGTGAGCTCTGCTTTTACCCAAAACGCTCTGCCTCCCCTGTGTGTGCTCTGGCCAAGGGGAGTGTAGAGGTGGGCAGGGAGTCTGCTGGCACGACTCCGCCCACCGAGTGCCAGATAACAATCCCACCCACTGAATCCGGAGTTTTTGGGGGCATCAAATAGAGAAAGGGGAGACATTTGAAAGGTAAGGATAAATGCAGGAGGCATGTATATCCTTATAGTTCAGCACTATGGTAGTACTTTATAATTGATGAGAGTGGGTTTACATCCACTTTAATGTTGCAGTAGGCCTCTTGACAGCCGCCCTGACCCATTTTCTTCTCGTCTTTTCATCAAACTGTTGTGCCATATTTTCTCCACTTGATGATAACTTAACTGTGTTCCATGGTATATCGAATGCCTTGGAAATTCTTTTGTACCCTTCTCCTGTCTGATACCTTTTAACAATGAGATCCCTCTGATGCTTTGGAAGCTCTCAGCGGGCCATGGCTTTTGCTGTAGGATGCAACTCAGAAAATGTCAGGAAAGACCTACTAGAACAGCTAAACTTTATTTTGGGGTTACTCAGAGGCACTTTCAATGATGGCAGGTGTATACTGACTCCTATTTAACATTAGTTTGAATGTGATTGCTTAATTGTGAACACAGCTACATAAGAGGGTGTGCACACTTATGCAACCACATTATTTTAGTTTTTTTAGTTTTACTTCCCCACCCCTAAAAGATTTCAGTTTGTTTTTCAATTGAGTTGTACAGTTTACAGGTCACATTAAAGGTGGAAAAAGTTCTGAAATGATTTATCTTTGTCCTTTTTACATTACAGAAACCTGACATTTTAACAGGGGTGTGTAGACTTTTTATATCCACTGTATATACAAGATGAATAGCGCTGCAGATTTTGAGTGTTACTGTTATATATGTGAATTTTAAGAGTGGTTAAGCTGAATTACATATATTTTTTAAGGTAAAACAGGATATTGATATCTAATAAAATGCTGTTATTCTTTTTATTTTATTTTATTTAGTTTTTAGTGCTCAGGTATAACTAACACCTTTTCGTTTTCTGTTTCATATTGAGCAAGCAGATTACTGCTGCAAGCTGGTTCTTTAAAATGAAAGTAAGGCAGCTAAGCACAAGCTACTTTTGTAGGTGGTCTAGCTTCCTGTTGCGGTCGGCACTAGCCAGCAATACTACATTCTGGCGGTTGTATTATTATTATTACTATTACACCTAAAGCAAGAACTGTTAAAACATGTTTGTTGCTATATCTAAAGCATATACAAAATTAGGTCAGGCATTTCAGTACTAAATGAAGCAACCTTAGAACTAAAAACAAAGGGCGGTGTCATATTAGACCTACTGATGCCCTTGTTTGTGTTCCATTATAAAATGTCTGATCATTTAATTGTTAAAAAAATATAAAGTCACAGTTTTTTTTACTCATGATTGCAGCTTCTTAGGTGCAAGGAAGCACTTTCTGAATTATTCAACTGCGAAATGTATGCAATGAAGTAAACCTCTAAAAGAAATGTATAGTAGTTTTGTATATATTTTTACTTTGTACATTTTCTTGTTGTTATTTAGGTCTATTTTTTTCCTTTTTTATATGCATACAACAGGTGGATCTCCTGTTTCTGTTTAACATATTTTCCAGGGTCTTCCAAAAGCTTGCTATTTACACAGCACAATACATTAATATAACGTTGCTGTTATGCCCCATACACACGGTCGGATATTCCGATGGAAAAAGTCAGATCGGATTATGTTGTCGGAAAATCTGATCGTGTGTGGGCTCTAGCGGACTTTTTGAGAGCAGGATGTAAAATTTTCCGACAACAAAATCCGATCAGACTTTTTCCAATCGTGTGTAGAGAATTACGACGGACAAAGTGCCATGCATGCTCAGATCAAATTACAAGACCAAAGCTATTGGCTACTAGCCTCTACGCAGTTCCGTCATATGCAACGAACGGCACCACGTTCCGAACGATCAGATTCTCCAACAACTTTGTCCGACCGTGTGTATGCAGCACCAGTTTCGGACAAAATCCGATGGATTTTGTGGTCGGAATTTCTGACCGTGTGTACAGGGCATTACAAGTATTGGAGTTATAGCTCAATTTTCCTCTCTTTGTTTTAGATGAGATTTACATTTCTGAAAGGGAACAGCCCCTATTGTGCTTTATGTCCACAGTGCTTTGGGAATCCTCTGTCATTTGAAACTGTTATTTATATACCCATACACTATACATCATGGCTACGCTTTTTTTTTTTTTTTTAAGAAAATGAGCATGCCTCTCCTTTCATGCAGTGCATGGGAAAGTCTTCTTGGACTTACAGGTTCACCTCTGCCATCTGCTGGATGTTCCTCAGCACTGCATCATGCTCATGCTGAAGTTTCACATCTGGCCTATATAAGAAGTGTTTAAATGGAATCAGGTAGTTCAGGATAATGTGATCATTTCCCTTGACATCTCACAACCCACCCACTGATACTAACCTGTACAATGCTCCCCCACCACTCCATTCATCCATTGGAGCTGTAGGCCTACATGCTATGTAGTCTTGGCTATGTTGGACAGTATATGACATTTTAAGGGTCTGTTTACATTTGCCTGCACAATAAGCATGTCGGCATCGGTCTGTTTTGGACAGCAGAGAGGCGGGCGATGTGATGCACGGCTTATTGCATCACACAGCATCCTTTTTTTTTTGTTCAACTTTATTTAAAGGGTACACAGTGACACTTCATTCATTCATTCAAATACTGTTGCCAGTTTAACAACTTATAATTTTAGCCAATGCTGAATAATCATTTAAATTTAATACACAGAATACATCACAACATCTTAAAGAGGAACTGCAGTCTGCTCACATAATTTGTAATAAAAAGATCTTTGCCATTATGAAGCTTCCCTCCAACCACTTTGCATATTATTTTATATATACTGTGATTCTGTACTTGCCATATATGCTGCAGAAATCTCCCTCCAGTCTGGCTGCAACCATTTTATCTGTGGGCAGCTGAAGCTGCTGCCTGTTCACTTCCTGGATTTACACAGACATACAGAGGCACACCTCCAGCTCTGCAGCTCTCATTGGCCCTCTTATGACTCACCCCCCCTCCCTTCCTGGCAAACTCTCACATAAGTGAGAAAGAGAGCTGTGCATGATGTCATAAGCCTAGGCTTTTTACCAGACAAGAAACAGGAAGTGAGCTGTATAAGGTATTTACTGGCAGAACACAAATGTTTTACTATCCAAAGTTAAAACAATAAGAGCAGAAGATTTAATAGATGGAAAGTTAAAAAAATTACTGAAGTTCTGCTTTAAAGTGTTGGATAGTGGAGAATGATATGAAACACTTTTGGATTTTTACTGCTATCTGGGCTTCAGTTCTCCTCACATACAGTCACATTGACAATGGTTTCAGGTTAATAAGCAGGGACACAGTCCACAATAGAAAGCTAAAAGTGATTCCAACCTCCCCCTAATCCACCTAAAAATATATTTTATATTTCTGTTGCAAATTTTCTCACTTTTTTTTAGTTGTTTGCCTGGAGTTCTGCATACGTTTCAATACCACTGTCATTTGAGAGGAATGATAATCGTAACCTATGGAGAAAAATGGAATAGATTTCCATGGGTAATGTATGACTGGTGGGGGTAATGTAGCTGGTATATTTTCAGTCTGTTTTTCTCATGCTTGCCATGCTGTAATTAGTAATGTGAAATGTGAATATATCTACTATTTTTAGAGCACATCCTTGTCAAGTGCTTTTTGCATTTAAACTGCCAAAGGTCTAACATCTGTGTTTATTTCAAACACCAAACTGTGTGCAGAGCAATTAAAAACCCCCCATGTGATATGATATTGGAAGCAAATGCAGTTTAAAAAAAAAATAAATAAAAAAAAAATAATAAAAAAAAATAAATAAATAATCGCCCTTTTATGGAGCATCAATGATAATACCTTTGTTAGCACTCATACTACTCTGCATAGCATAGCTGAGCATGTCTGAATCAGAAAAAACTTTGCTCCCCTAAAGCAGTAGTATTTCCCTTGCTTTATGCAGACCAGTTAGCAGTATTAGAGAACGTATTCATTTTAAGTGTGTTGGACATTAATTTCATTTGCAAGAAAAGTACATTTATAATAGGTTTCATCTAGATTTTAGATTTTTAAAGTTCCTCACGTGAATAAAAAAACGTTTTGCCTGGTGGGCTTCTTTATGTGTTTTTTTTTCTGTATGACGCACAAGAGTCGTCTGTGTCATCAGCATACAGACAGATTTGGCTACAAAATTTGGGAGGTAATGACAATTAAACAATTTAGCTCATCAAATTGGACTTAATTCCTAATTTTATGTCGATATTGTACTGTGTTAGAACTAATTCACCATCTGCCAGCTCCATCCTGCTTCTACAGATTGGTCTAAATGCTTTCAAGCATACAAGCTGGCAGAACCTTTTTTTTTTTTTTCTTGGGTTAATCTTCCAAGAAGTATTAAAGCAAACATGTCATAAATGATATATAGGGGTTGCCATTGCTGACTTACTTCTGAAAATACAAGCATGCTGACCCATTCATTTCAGTGTTTTTTTTTTTTTTAAACTACTGACCCAGAACAAGATCAGGAATTTGATAGTACTTATCTGCAGACTAGTTCCAAGCCAGTGATTTAAAGTATTGAAGCATTAATGTCAGCATGACAACCAAACTATTATTATCAGGAAGTGAAATTAAATGGTAGTTTTTGTGGGCATGCTTTAAAAGCAATTGTGTCACTTTCAAAAAAAATGTATAGCTTTTCCTCTAAAAGTGGTCATTAGTATTTAATACTTACGGGAGTGTTCAATAACTATGTTCCCTGCAGTATGCTGTGGTTTCTCCCACCACCCTCTTTGTCACTACAGCACACAGTAGTGATGTAGGGGCTACTGGGAGGAACCATTAAATATAGTACAAATGGAAAAAATTTCCCATGGGGTTTTATTGCCAGAAAAACAAGAAGTTAAAGAAGAAATATTTCTTGTATCAAAAAATATAAATTGTTTAATTAATAAAAAATGCAGCAAAGAAATTAATGTCTTAAAACATGAGCTCTGAGCATGAACGTGTGCATATTAATACAGCCAGTGAGTACATACACAAAAACATAGCATGATGTAAACAATTATATAATCGCATTAAGCTCCCCAACCCTGACGCGTTTCAACCTTAGCAGTAGGGGTCTTCTTCTGGGGGAATACAGAGGGAAAAACTCTAAAAGAAAATGCATTGTAACAATGAGATCATTTCAACAAGAACAATATTTACAAAGACAGTGCAGATTTCAATGATTACAGTATGTTTTTATTTACCACTAATGGCTGAAGAAGATGCTCCTAGTTGCCGAGCCCAAAAGATGCCAAGGGATCCAACCAGCATGGTGAACACTCCCGTCCCAACAACGCGGGGTGGCAGGGGCACACACACAGGGGAAATAACCCACTACCCCCCACACAAAAGGCCCACAAGAGCCCACCCTAACTCCCGAGAGATCCGGGAAGGGAACAAAAGCAGGGAGAAAAAGGGGGGGGGGGGAGAGACATGGACCAGGACAGAGGTCACCCCCCGGGGGGAGGAGAAAATGGGGGCCGGAACAGGCCGGAATTTCACAGGGGAAAACAGCCCTCACATTATTATTCTGTTGAAAAAAAAAAGGAATACTAGTATTAGAAAAGGGTCAATATAAATTATCAATACAAATTAAAAGGTAGTGTCGTGGATATTCCACCACACTCTTGCGCTAATAAGCGCCCTTCAATCTAATGATATGATGTGCCCTCCGATCGTATGTCTCCCCTGGTCCACCCATTCCCCAGTAACAGACATTACCACAAGTCTCACGTCTTCATTTCAGCATCGGCCCCCCTCCTCTGAGCCAGCTTCCTTTTTATTCACAGACAACAAAAAGGAATTACAAAGGATTGTGACCTCACAGGAAATTGAATGACCATATAAGGATTTGAAACAATATAATACAATGCAATGGATAGACAGCCAATCAGACACTTGTTTTTCTTCAAAATAACCAATCACAGACTTGTATACATTCAAATAGGCTTAGCAAACTGACATGCACAAACTAACTATATGATTCAATCACCAATGACTACAATTCCGTTGATAGTAATCCTTAGTACACATTGTTCCAAAGAACAAGTAAATATGTGATTGGACCCCAATGGAAAGGAAAAATTGAAGATGGGGTAAAGTGCAACAAAAACACTACCAGTGCACACAAAAAGTGAGAGTGACAGTGTAGATAAAGTGAGTTAAGATGGGCTACGAAAAGTGAGAAGCAACAAGAATGAAAAGTGTCACATTAAAAAGATAGTGAGAAATGTATATGATGCAGTGCAAAAGGGTGTCAGTAGCCAAAAAGGGGGACTTACACCGGGTATAGGGAATACACCATTACAGGTTAGGTGCAGAGAGATAGTCTGCCAAACCTGTGAATGCGAGGGTATACCTATAATAGGTTGTTAAAAAAAACATAATAAAAAAATTTGTGTCTATCTGTCCTGGTCACCAGCATGGAGTATGGCATATAGCCCAACATGCGGGACACCTTTTTATGGAGATTGGTGAGGGAATCAGCCAATCCAAAACCCACCCACACTGGGGGAGGAGCCGCCCCGGCCCATGTAAACCCACCCCCCCAAGAATAAACCCCTCGACGCATGTCAAAGGAACGCACATGCACGGGAGGCCATCTGGGACGTCCTGGGGGATCTCAGAATGCCGCCGGCAGGGAGAGAGCTCCCTCCGATGGTAAGAGGGAAAAACCACCTAAGAGGGAAACAAAAAAAGGGAGGACACAAACGTGGTGGTATACCACGTCGCCCCCCCTTGCCTGCCATGGGGCCAAAGAGAAGGGAGGAGGAGGGGAGAAAGCCCAAGGGTGTGCCATTAAATATAGCAGGGGATACAGGCATTTAACACTCCTGTAAATTTGGCATACCAAAGACGTTGCTGTTCAGCTGGAATACAGCAATTCTATTTTTCTACTTCTTCTATTCGAGGAGCCAAGCTGGATTTTTTTGGAGAAAATTGACAGTCACTTTAAACAAGAACCAGAGACAATGCACACCATTTGGTATAAAAAGCATTATAATGATTAGCAGTGTTTGTCTTTGGATTCACCATTTGTCAGAAAACCTAGTCACTGCTATGGCTTTTAAAGCTTGTTAGCAAAACCTGTATTTCTGGACAATACAATGGTTACCATTACTAAAGAGGGACCAGTGGTGATGCTAAGAACAAATTCAGAGATGGTCATGTATAACTGTCATAAGTACTGTATATATCTGGGAAGCGAGGAGGTTGAGTGTTAGATTTCAAAACTACTGATCATCATATTCAAAACAAAAAAAATAGAAATTTCAGTACAGGAGACAAGCCTATACAAGACCGAAAGTGATTGTAAAGTCTTGTTTCTTTTTCTATACAAATAACAAAAATATACTTACCTGCCCTGTGCAGTGGACTTGCACAGAGAAGCCCAGATCCTACTCTTCTCAGGTCCCTCTTCGGTATTCGTGCTGTGTCTCAGCCAATCAGGAGACATCGCTGGACAGATATGGGGGCTCAGGTAAATATTAGGGGGGCCAAGGGGGGCTCCTTTTTTCGCCTGGTGATTGGGCCAGTAAGACACATCCTGTTGAGGGTGACAATGCTGCATAGATACAATACTGTCAGTATTAAAATTAGCTTTGTCACCCTAAGAAGTGTGTTATTGTCAGGATCATTGTCAGAGTAGAAGATAAAGAAAATAAACAAAACAAATGCAGCCAGGAGATTGCCAGGATCTGGGTCTGAACCTGCAACCTCTGCAGTGTCTGGCTGTGGCTCTTCTTGCTGTACCACCAGGAAACCTGGACATTGCCTTGCTTTATTCCCTGGAAAGTCTTGCTTTGAGTCTAGTGTCTAGTGAATCTTGAACTCATTGCCCCTTCCATTACCTTCTAGATTTAAGCCATATCTCTGCACTTCCTGTTTGCCAGATTATTGTGGTCTCTTAAGCTGATATCTTGCTACTTGCATACCTGCTGCTTTCCTTATCTTTGCTACCACTTGTTACCGACCCTGAGCCCGTCCAGCTACTACTTGTTATGATTCTTATGGTCAAATGTTATCTTTTTTTCCTGTAAAGAATGTGCTTAGCCTTACCCCTTCCACTGTCTTTGCCTTGCTCTTGGTAAGCTCTTAGTGGTTCCTACCACCCACATGCAAATGTAGGAAACTGATGCAATGGCTATGCTTTTAAGTGGTAACAGATACTCAGCATCTAAACCTTGCATACTGAAGAAGAGCATTTTGGCAACAAATTTGACTATTTAAGGTGCAACAAAAATGTTTTTTGGTAAAAAAAATAAAAATAAAAAAATGTTGTTTACGCTTAGAAGCTAATGTGCTAATGTGCTTATTATGTTTTGTTAATAACCACATACATTTTTAATTTGATAAATAAACACTTAAAGTGGTTCTAAAGCCCAGACATTTTTTAGCTTAATGCATTCCATGCAGTAACAGTATCGCGCCCTCGCCCTCCTTAATACTTACCTAGATCCTGCGATGTGCCCATCTTTAGCCACTCTCTCCTCTTAACCTGCATTCACAGGACAGGGAGGCAACAGCGGGAGCCAATGCTGCTGTCAATCAAGTAGAATAGAGAGCAGAGCAGATGCTGTGTATGTCTATGGACTTGACTTGGGAGCAAGTCCACACATCTTCCCCATAGCAAGTGGCTTGCTTTGGTGGCAGACACAGAAGAGGAAGAGATGAGATAGCCAGCGGGGGACAATGTTTGGGGCCATTCTGTGTAATTTCATTGCACGGAGCAGGTAAGTATACCATGTTTTTCATTTTGGAAACAAAATTAACCTGAAACAACTCCTTTAATAGAAGGTACATCCATGACATTGAGTTTTCTAAAAAGAGTATACCCTCTTAGCTGTTAGCTGTTTGCTCTCAGGCTTTCACGCTTTCAGCCCTGTAAAAGTTTTTTTTAGCACTGTATTAAAACCGTGTAAAACATTTTGCAGTCACCTACCTGAACAAATTTTTTTTTTAATTCCATGTCCTGTTTAAATTTCCAATTTGAGAGAAAAACATGATGTTTTTGAATATTGTGTTTTTTGTGCCTTTAGGATATTTCCTATGATCAACTTGTTTTTTACATAACTGGCTTATTTAGGCTAGTTTTGAATTTAGTTTCCTTTGACAGAAGCAAACTTCATAATGAAGCTTCCAGATTTTTTTGCAATGTGTTTCCAAGCTATATGTCCCTTTGAATAAATCTAACTTTCAATATTTTTTGGTGAGTCCCAAACCTACTGTGCAGAAATCTAAAAATCCAAGCTAAAGAATATTTGTCGTAGGCACACCATCTATGCTAGAGACTGGATAAGACAGGATTTAAGAGGATTTATTTACACAGGTGTTGCCACAAAGCCTGATGCAATTTCTACAGAGAAAACTCAAAACTCATATATTTATTGGTAAAACTGAATAAAACATGGCATTGATCCCTCTTATTTCAGTACTTCTACTACAGGCCGAGAAAGCTGATAAGAGCAGCTAACTGAGATAAATAGAAAAATAGAAAATTTTCCTTACAGAATGCAACACAGGGCACACAGCTAAAACAAAATGGTGTATCAGGTATATACAATTGCACTCTTCATCCTCCAATAGATTCAAATCAGCATGTGTCAACATTTGAAAAAACAAAACAAAAACAAACTTAAAACAACTGCTTTAATACAGGGTACATTCATTTCTGAAGAGAGTATACAATGGTGTTAGCTGTTTGCTCTCAGGCTTTTTCTCTCTAATTGAAACTCTTTAAAGATATACAGAACAGGAGGGTGTGGGATCTACAGAGAAGATACATAGGCAGGGTGATGCACTGCTCTGATTATTGTAATTGTATGTGTAATATAAACTGTGTACCACCGTAAAAGGGCTTTTTTTTTAGCAATGTGTTAAAACCAGCTTTTTTTTTTTTCATTTTAAACTGTTTCTTTGTTTCCATACAAGCCTATGAGAATTCAAAACCTGCTTAAAGCAGGTCAACTGCAGTTGAAATGCAACTGTCAATGAATTCCAAATGATCTCAAAAGAACTGATGCCATTAAGACAAGCCCAAAGCCCATCGACACATGCCTTTTTGGATACAAGGGTACAAGGGTTTCACATGGGCGATCGGATCAGGTCCGCCTGTCAGTTTTTGTAGGCGGACCTGAACAGACCAGCCATTGTTCTCTATGGAGGGGCGGATGTCAGTAGACCTGTGTCCGCTGACACCCGCCGGCATCCAATCTTGTCTGCCAAAAACAGACAGATGGGGGATCCATTCTTCATACGTCCGGCGGGTCGGATGGAAGCAGACACACAGTCTATTTCCATCCAACCACCCCATAGAGAAGAGCAGGACTGTGTCCACTTTGCATAGTGGAGCAGACACCGACCTGTCACCTGCCTGCAAAGCGGGGATCAGCAGAGAGATTCCCTGCTGAGCAGGTAGATGCGCCTTTTAGAGTCCGCTCCATGTGAAAGAGGCCTTAACCACTCCAATACTGGACACCCCCTTCCTGTCCAGGCCATTTTTAAGTTATCAGTGCTGTCACACTTTGAATGACAATTACTCAGTCATGCAACACTGTTCCCAAAATATTTTTTTACAATTTTTTGAGACATAGAGCTTTCTTTTGGTGGTATTTAATCACCACAGTTTTTTTTTTTTTCTGCTATATAAAGGAAAAAAATCCAAAATATTTTGCAAATATAATTGCAAATAAATAATTGTTCTTCATAAAATAAATTCTACATATATATTTGAAAATTGATCAATCCTGATGTACTGGCTGCCTATCTTATTTCTTGAGTCCCTAAAACGCAAGGACAGTATAAATACCCCCCAAATTACCTTTTTTTGCAAAATAGACAGTCCTAGGTGTTTAGTAAGAGGCATGGTCATTTTTTGGTCACTTTTTTGGGAAAATTACAAATTTAAATAAAATTTGTTTTTATTTTCCCACAAAGTTGTACCGTAATTTTAACAAGTTATGTCTCACACACATCATAGGCATACTTATAATTACATTTCAAAACACATTTTGCTACATGTGTGAGACTTTTTCACGGTCTAGATGCATGGAAGGACCTAAAATCCAAGGAGTGCCTTTGGGCTTTCAAGGAGCATAAATTACCCATAAATTCTGCATCTAATTTCCTGACTAACTATCACATTTTTGGAGCATTTATTTTTTTTACATATTGTTACTAGAGTAGGGTGCACCGTACTACTCTGGGGAGGTGATCAATATTTTTTTTTTTTCTACACTGTGATTGTGAAGCCCCATACACACGGTCGGGTTTTCCGATGGATTCTGTCCTATCGGACAATGTTGTCGGAAATTCCGACCGTGTGTAGGCACCATCGGACATTTTCCATCGGATTGTACGACGGACAAAGTTGTATCTCCTGCTCTAAAAATTTTCCGACAACAAAGTCCGATCACACCAATTCCGATCGTGTGTAGCGAATTCCGACGGACAAAGTGCCACGCATGCTCAGATCACATTACAAGACCAAAGCTATTGGCTACTAGCCTCTACGAAGTCCCGTCGTAGGTAACAAACGTCACCACGTTCAGAATGATCGGATTTTCCGACAACTTTGTCCGACCGTGTGTATGCAATACCAGTGTCGGACTAAATCTGTCGGACCAAATCCGATGGATTTGGTGGTCGGATTTTCCGACCGTGTGTATGGGGCTTTACAGTGATGATCACTGTAACAGCAATCATTTTAACTGTCATGAATGGCTTTCATTTATGGCTCTTGTTTTACTCTGATGATTGACCTTGTACACCATGTGATCACTGTGACCAATCACAGCATGACAATAGTAAGTAATGAATCATTAATGGCTACCATTCATGACAGTTATTTACTTGATGAGCATGTGATCACGGTGATTAATCACCGTGATCACATGGTACCTGGGCCAGACACAACGGCCCAGTACCGTTCGCTCAGTTCCGCTGTGTCCAGTGGACATCATTTTACAATAGGCCGTGCAGGAAGTGGCTAAATCATTTTTCAGTTTTTGGTAAACATTGGACAGTTAACATAAACCCAACCACTAAGGCTGCTTTCACACTGGGGCGGTTTTCAGGCGGTACAGCGCTAAAAATAGCGCCTGTACACCGCCTGAAAAAAACGTCCCCATTCACTCCAGTGTGAAAGCCGGCAGGCTTTCACACTGGAGCGGTGCGCTAGCAGGACGGTAAAAAAAGTCCTGCTAGCAGCATCTTTGGAACGGTGAAGGAGCGGTGTATTTACCGCTCCTATACCGCTCCTTCCCATTGAAATCAATGGGAAACTGCGGGGATACCGCCCGCAAACCGCCGCTGCAGCGGCGCTTTGCGGAGGTTTTTAACCCTTTTGCGGCCGCTAGCGGGGGTTAAAACCACCCCACTAGCGGCCGCATACCGCGGGTAAAACGATGGTAAAGCAGCGCTAAATATAGCGCTGCTTTACCGTCGCCGCCCCGCACCGCCTTAGTGTGAAAGCAGCCTAAACAACTATATACATTTTGTAAATAAAATGTAACACATGTAATTTAAAAAATAATCTTCAATATTTTTATATTGCAGTGCTCATTAAAATAATACATGGTGATCCTGCCACGAAGGACCTTTTCAGACATGTCCTGTTTTAGGGTGACAACTCTCTGTCCCTGTCTTGAATTTGTGTTCCTGATTTGTCACACAGCCATCCAATATAGACTACAGATGGTAGTTTCAAAACACAATATGCAATTTTCTGTTGTCACCATCAGAAAGCTCATGCTGAGAAAATTAATTTAGTCATTGTTGGAGTATATGTATGTAAACAAGATTTGGCTGCAGAGAGGGTGCAGGATATCAGCAGCACGGAAATGTAACAAAGGATGAAATAAGACGAAAGAAATTATTTTATAAAACAAAATTGCATTTGTATGGGTCATTGAGTTTGGGTTTTCATCAATGTTTTAATCTAGGTATCTCGGTTTTTATCTATGTTAAACCACTTCCTATATCTCTTATAAACTCTATTACTCTGTTACTTAGATCTCTGTGTTTGAGCTCCTGGGTCTGCAATACAAGGGGGTCCCAAATTTCCTGTTGAATTTTTTATTCTGGTTGACATGGGAAAGGTCTGAATCTGTGGTAGGGAGATCCTACTCTGAGGTTGAAAACACAGGCCCATCGTGTTAAACCTATGTGTGCATTTGTGTGTGCTTTTTTAATTCTCTAACAATTCCCATAGCTTTGTATAATCTGCTTGCTTCCTTCCTAGGGAGATGGAGTTCTATATTTAACAGATCTTACAGTAAAGAATCCTTTCTGAAATCTAAGGTTAAAGCTGCTTTCTCTTAACTCATGGCCACAGGCCCTCTTCAGGGGCCTTAGAGTAAATTGTTTATCACAGTTACTGGATATATCTGTATATTGTAATCATATCCCCTCTTAAGCACCTCTCCTCCAGACTGAATTAATGATCTACAGTGCCTTGAAAAAGTATTCATACCCCTTGAAATTTTCCACATTTCGTCATGTTACAACCAAAAACGTAAATGTATTTTTTGGGGATTTTATGTGATAGACCAACACAAATAATTGTGAAGTGGAAGGAAAATAGTATATGGTTTTCCAATTTTTTTTTTTTACAAATAAATATCTGAAAAGTGTGGCGTACATTTGTATTCAGCCTCCTCTACTCTGATACCCCTAACTAAAATCTAGTGGAACCGATTGCCTTCAGAAGTCACCTAATTAGTAAATAGAGTCCACCTGTGTGTAATTTGAACTCAGTATAAATACAGCTGTTCTGTAAAGCCCTCAGAGGTTTGTTGGAGAACATTGGTGAACAAACAGCATCATGAAGGCCAAGGAACACACCAGACAGGTCTGGGGTAAAGTTGTGGAGATGTTTAAAAATATCCCAAGCTTTCAACATCTCACGGAGCACTATTCAATCCATCATCTGAAAATGGGAAGAGTATGGCACAACTGCAAACCTACCAAGACATGGCCATCCACCTAAACTGACAGACTGACAAGAGAGCATTAATCAGAAAAGTAGCCAAGAGGTCCATGGTAACTCTGGAGGAGCTGCAGAGATCCACAGTTCAGGTGTGAGAATCTGTCCACAGGACAGCTATTAGTTGTGCACTCCACAAATCTGGCCTTTATGGAAGAGAGGCAAGAAGAAAGCCATTGTTAAAAGAAAGCCAAAAGAAGTCCCATTTGCAGTTTGCGAGAAAGCCATATTGGGGACACAGCAAACATGTGGAAGAAGGGGTTTCGGTCAAAATTGAACTTTTTGGCCTAAAAGCAAAACACTATGTGACTGAAAACTTACACTGCACATCACCTTGAACACACCATCCCCACCGTGAAACATGGTGGTGGAAGCATCATGTTGTGGGGATGCTTTTCTTCATCAGGGACAGAAAAGCTGGTCAGAGTTGATGGGAAGATGGATGGAGCAAAATACAGGGCAATCTTAGTAGAAAACCTGTTAGACTCTGCAAAAGACTTGAGACTAGGGAGGAGGTTCATCTTCCAGCAGGATACTGTAAACATACAGCCAAAGCTGCAATGGAATGGTTTAGATCAAAGCATATTCATGTGTTAGAATGGCCCAGTCAAAGTTCAGACCTAAATCCTATTGAGAATCTGTGGCAAGACTTAAAAATTGCTGTTCACAGATGCTCTCCGATCAATCTGACAGAGCTTGAGCTCTTTTGCAAAGAAGAATGGGCAAAGATGTCACTCTCTAGATGTGCAAAGCTGGTAGAGACATCCCCAAAAATACTTGCAACTGTAATTGCAGCGAAAGGTGGTTCTACAAAGTATTGACTCAGGGTTGAATCCAAATGTACGCCACACTTTTCAGATATTTATGTGTAAAACATTTTGAAAACCTTTTATCATTTTCCTTCCACCACACAATTATGTGCCACTTTGTGTTGATCTATCACAAATGCCCAATAAAATACATTTACGTTTTTGGTTGTAACATGACAAAATGTGGAAAATTTCAAGGGGTATGAATACTTTTTCAAGGCACTGTATGTAATCGATCCTCATGGCTGAGGTCCTTCATCCCCTTATTATTTTGTTGCCCTTCACTGAACGTTTTCTAATTCAATTGTCTTTCCTGAGGATTGATCATAACTGAACTGCGTATTCAAAATGAGACAGAACTAGTGAAATCTAAAGGGGTAGAATTATTGATTTGTCTGAAGAATGTATGTCCTTTTTAATGCATCCTATTGCTAAGTGTGTGTGAAGTACCCCCAGATCCCTTTCCATCGCTGATTGCCCCAAGGGAGCCCCCTCCTAATATGTATGTTGTATTTTTGGCACCCAAGTGCATAACTTCACATAACTTCAGTGTGTAGCATCATTACAGGAAGATCATCCTGTAATGGTGCTACACAGTGTGCCAAAGTTATTTTCCTGCATAATATAGTATCATCTGAAAATGCGCCCTTGATTCCAAACTCTATATAATTAATAAACAAATTGGACAGCCTTGGCCCCGAGACAGAACCCTGGGGCAAACCACTCATAACTTTAGACCATTAAGAAAATCAATTATTTATCAATACTCTCTGGACCTGTTCATGTAACCAGTTTTCTGACCATGTACATACAATTTCATCATCAACTCCAACAGACCTTGTAGATTAAATGTTTATGAGGTACAGTATCACATGCCTTAACAAAATCTAGATAAACTATGTCCAATGAACTTCTGCCATCAAAAGGATACAGTTAAACTGATTCTGATGTACGCTAACCAATGCCATAGCACATGAGAAGTAGTAAAAAAATATTGGTGCCTTCTAGCAAATGATTCCATAATAGGCAGGTGTATGCACTCAGTTCCAGAGAGTGTGTATCGATGAAGCGGGATAAATTCACATCCAGTGACTATATGGCCACAGAGAAGGGGGGTTAGTGTATACTTAAGACCACTTTTAAATGCCAATGGTGCTCACAATGCCCATGGGTGTTAGAATGTACCACTATATGTTTACTTAACCATGATATATTTTACCCGCTACTTGATGTGGATTGTGGGACTCCTGGTATCATATACATATGCCGTGCTTTTTACATTGTGAAATTAATCTGTCCACTCAGACACAGGACATATCATCATATATTTTTTTTTCTAGTAATGGTAAAATGACTACACCAGTCAGCCGCAATGTGGGGTCTAAAAATAATTTCGATGCTTCCTGTATCACCTTCTTGACACTTAATAGAGTTCACCCCGAATCCAAGAGGAGGTGGTTTTAATAACCGTGTACTCCAGTAAGAAACACGTTTGAATACAAGAGCTTTATGTGATCCAGTTTCCCTTCATTTAGGGGTTCCATTTGGGCTCGTACAATAGGAATTACTATCTTTGTTATATATGAATTTTATATTGTTTCAAGCTCCAATATATATTTTGTTCATGTGGGCAAGCTTGCTGGGTTTGATTCTCTGTTCCATAGTTCCGTAATTAGGCACTGTTGGACTATTTGCAACCTAAAAACAGTCAGGTCTTGATCATCCCATCAGATTATACCTGTAGCGCCCTGCTCCTAATGAGCAGATGCTATTATTTTGTAAATTTAAGTTTGTATGAAGCTGCAGTTTGGCTCAGACTAATTATGCTAAAGTTCTGGTTTCTGTACCAGTTTAGCTGGGTTGTGCTAGTTTCAACTTGACCGTGGGTGTCGCTGTCACCACCGATAAGTGTTGGAAATGCAACAGGCTAAATGCATTGGCTACCCCTTTTACTCAGAAACAGCGTGTGGGAGTGGTCTACCTGCTGTGCATTCTGGGTAAGGGTATTTAAGGTACAGGCGCCATATTTTTGGGGTTCGTTATCCTGACCTCATGGCCCTCCTGGCCTAAGGTGTGTGCGGCCTGACTCTATGTCTCGGGGCCGGCTGGCTCGAGGCTTCACAACTGAAGGGTAGGCCCAGAAGCCCTGGGGCCTACCGATCCAGGGGTGGTCCTGTGCTGTCTTGCCTGTGGGGAAAAGCCAAGTGACTGGAGGATCCAGGGGAGGACTTTTTCAGGAGAGGACCGAGCAACAAGGCTGGTATCTCTGGAAGAGCCTGGAGACTCAGTTGGAGGACGCATCCCGAGTCACCTACCACACAGTACCGCCGGATTGGCAGAAAGAAACTGTTACTGTGGGACAGCTCTTTAACTTTACAACAAGTTGCTGGTTGTGCCTTCCTGTGGCAGAGGATTGCACAACGATTCCGCTAAATTGACAAGTCTGTGGCAGAGACTTTGACCGAGCATCTCATCGGCTGCTAGGTCAGTGAGAGAGGCCTATCCGGTAGTTGCTAGATCCAGCCTATGGAAGCTGTTTGTCCTCTGGATCAAGGAAATACCTCCAACCCGCAAATTACAAGGTACCTGAATTCCCCTTAACCCTCTATCCCTCTATTGCAAAATTTATGTTCTTTCAAATAAATCTTTGGAAAAAAGGACTAAGTGTCAGAGCCAATATTCTTTAATCATCTCTACAACGGGACCCCTAAGACAGATACAGAGAAAAGGTGAGGTGACGGTAAGCCCAACAAAAACCAGCAGCTCCTTCGGGGGTCAGTGCTACATACTGAAATTGTACTTTTTGGTGGACTGAGCCTCTGAAGAAAGATATCTGCTGCTTGGAGCCAGCAGATCTCTTCTTGCTTTTTTTGCTTACCGTTCAGGCGTAACAGTCTTCGTTCATGGGGAGTCTGTGTGGCATCCTGACATCCTCCAGGTTCTGCTCCCTGGCTCATATAGGAAGATGAAGAAACCCCCCAATTGCCAGCCTACTGAAGCCACCAAAGCAAGCTCCTCCCATCCTCTCTCCATATTTGTCACAGCCAATTATAATGTGGTTGTATCACTTTCAATTGATGAAGGGGGCAGTTTTGCAGAGTGTTATATTTGTAGTTCTGTTTGGTAAGCTTTAGCCTTATCTAAGTTGGGTTTTGTTCTGTTGTGCTTTCAATTCCATTTTCCTTGACTCATTTGTTTAAAATAATAAAAGGCCATGGCCATTTTATTTCCAACAACTTATGTTGTGTTTTTATTTTATTTATGTTATTGCTATATATAATGCTGTGCTATCTACAGTCCCATGGTGACACCACTATTTTTTATTTGAGCTTCTTTGTCACCTGCCTGCACACTTGATAATGAATCACACATATCATGATGCATACAAATATAAACATGCATTTATTTTTACTCTATCATCTTAAACCGAACATGTTCATTCAAGATTGTGGATGACTTGATGCAATAAAAAAATTGTAGCTATGCTGTTTACATCCATAAATGTGTGGTTATTACCTTAGAACATTATGCTGAAAAAATGGTATTCATAAATAAAAACCTAACATTTTGCCAATAAAGTTAAGAAAGGAAAAGTTGAGCTTGTATTTACCTTGGGTTACAGAGCATAATGTTCCCATTCAGTTATGAAATGATTCCACTTATTTAGCTGTGTACCCTTTCAGGTATATAATTAACTTGCATAATGGAATGAAATGAAATCAATCATAACTGTGCAGAAACTTGTGATATAATTATTCATATACTGCAGGCAAAATACAAACACATCAACTTAACTGTCTACTGCCTCCATCGGGCCACCAAACGTAGTCATTTATTACATAGAGCTTATAGGGAATACTTAGTAAGCACTGTGGTAACTATGGAGTATGGAGCTTTTTGTATTTAATATATTTAGTTTGCCGTAACACATTTTACATGAGTTTTAATTTGCATATATTTTCAAATTCTATGCTGTTCGAAAGTGCTTTTGCATTATTTAAAAACTCTTATCCAAACGCTTCTCACATTTCTGTAGTTAAACAGAAGTGCTCACTGCTTTACAGTTCTAACCAGTGGCCCAGAATCCCCATAGGGGATAAATATGACTTTCACCAAACATTCACTGTATATGTGTATCAGTTACCTGCAGTAAATGTTTGGTGAATGTCAGATTCACTTATTTTGTAGCACTCCTCTGACACTCCAAAAGCAGGAAGACACCTTTAGGCCCCTTTCACACATGCGGACCGTATGTCCGTTTTTCATCAGTGTGCAGGGACCGCCCTGTCATCAGCCGGCTCAGCGGGGAACAGCTGTGCGATCCCCGCTGAGCAACGGATCTTCACGGGGCGGATCATTACGGATCCGCCCCGTGTGAAAAGACCCTAAGAGACAGGGACAGGCTAGCATTTTTTACCCCAGGAGTCCATGGCTCAAAATAGCAGAACTTAGAAAAGATATTGGGTGCCAGTCACTTTTGCCTTTCTAACATTTTATTAAATAGCCATCCATGCTGTGTTTTGTATAATGTGCTTTTATATTTTATGTCATAAATAAAGACCTTTTTTTTTTTACATATTTTTACAAAATCCTTTAAAGACATAATTCATTAAAGATTATAATTTATTGCCATTTAAAGTGCCACATATGAGGGTTCTCTTTCTATTCAGTATAAAGTATTTTTGCAGAATGGTTAAGGAGGTGGTGGTTAGGAGTCCCAGATACGAAAGTAGATACAAAAGCAGGGCAGCACAGTGGTGTAGTGGTTAGCACTTTCACCTGGCAGCAATAGGGTTGCTGGTTCAAATACCGACCACAACACCATCTGCCTGGAGTTTGCATGTTCTCCCTTTGCCTGCATGTGTTTCCTCCGGGTACTCTGGTTTCCTCCCACGCTCCAAAGACATGCTGGTAGGTTAATTAGGCCCTGTCTAAAAATTGGCCAAAACATGTGTTTGTAAGTGCATCGGGACCCTATGGGGTAAAGGACCGCGCTATACGGCAGATGGACACCAGCAGCAAAAGCACCCTGAGGTGATTCAGTTTGCATAGGTAGTGCTATACAAGGAGCTCATTCATTCAGATCATTTACAGACTTTGCAGCTACAGATCAATGTCCAGCTTCACTGTGTCAGAAACTTTAAGCCAACCCAGCAACACTGTAAGCACATTCCCTAATTTCAGAGCATCCTCTGAGTTAATTACCAGGTCCTCCTGGGAGACCATCCTTTTTCTTGGCTCCCTCCAGCAAACTATAAGACCTCCTTGGCACAGTATCCTATAGACCAAGCAGGACAGCTTCAGGACCACTTCAGCAGCGCTCCTTCAAGCAGTGCTCCATCAAGCAGCACCTCCCTAGGCCTCTGCCCAAGGAAAGAGAGAGAGCGCCTGGTCTGTTTATATCTTCCCCCTGCATGCACCTGTGGCATAAACCTCCTACTGAAGAAAATATAAATATTCATAACTTAGTTTTGTTTATGAAATCTCATACTATGACCAGTGGTACCAGTGACATCTATTGATGACAGTGAGTAATCACAAGCCAACTTAAGCTTAGGGAAAAACCAGATGGAAAACTATACAAGCAGACTGAGCTAACTATAGCCCAATCAAAAACAAAATGGACATAGTAGCCCCTGTTTAGGAGAAGAGGGCTACACTTTATAAAACCGTGTGTACAATTTTTTAAAAGCATTAGAATATGCAGAAGGTATCTATTTTGTATTGTTCACATAATTAACTTATCTTATAGTTTGTGAGAGTTTCATATTTTCATAGCTTTTTGTGAGTGTTTCATAGTGCTTTTCATGAATATTTAATAAACGTGAACCTGGAACTACAAAAAGGTAGAAGCACTTTCATACAAGATAAAACAGACCCTTTAGATATCGTTTTTACATAATTAAATACCTTTGTAACAGAAAATGCTTTAATATGACAGAACCATTTTGAAAAATAGAAACACAAAAGAAACTTTAAAAAATAAATTCACATTCAAGGGCTTTTCATATCTACTGTTGACCATGGTGGTCACTATGAGCTCATTCACACGGGCAGAAAAAACACTGTTTAGATGCGTACAGCAGATCGTTTTGTATGCACCTAAGCCCAGCATAATAGCAATCAATGAGCCCATTCACACAGCTGCATCTACATTTGAAAATGTGTGCTGCATTTGGGTGTGCACAAAAAAGAAGGTCACGGCTGCAGATTTTGTGTGCATAGATCTGCAGATTTTATGCATGTACACGTATAAATGCATATAAATATATATATGCATATACATGTGCATAAAGGCGAGTACTTAAAGTGGCGTTTCCACCAAAATTACAAATTGTGTGCATCTACATAAAATCTGACAAAAAAAAAAAAATTGGATAAAAAAATTCACTTACCTTTTTCTCCCTGTTGCTAGGTGGTCCCACGAAATCTGCCTCTTCCTCAGCCCAGGCTAGAAACGTCACTTCCGCTCGGCAGTCAGTCATCTGGGACACGTGACAGGTCCCAGATGACTGTGCGGTGAATCACGATGTGCGGCGCCGCTCGCGCATGCGCAGTGGGTGCCCGGCTGTGAAGCCACAGCCCGGTTCCCACAGTAAGGATGCCGGCACCGCGAGCGGAGCGGGGAACGAGGGGGGGTATCGTTCCCCCGCATCGCTGGACCCTGGGACAGGTAAGTGTCTGATTCTTAAAAGTCAGCAGCTGCAGTATTTGTAGCTGCTGACTTTAAAAAATTTTTTTTTGATGGGCCCTCCTCTTTAAAGAGGGAGTCCATCTGAAAAAAAATTATTAAAAGCCAGCAGCTACAAATACTGCAGCTGCTGACTTTTAATAAATGGACACTTACCTTTCCTGGAGTCCAGCGATGTCGGCAGCTGAGGCCGAACAATCGCTCGGCTCTCGGCTGCTGCCGGCGCCATTCTCGGTGAGGGAATAAGGAAGTGAAGCTTTGCGGCTTCACTTCCCGGTTCCCTACTGTGCATGCACGAGTCGCGCAGCGCAATGAGAATGCTCCGCGCTGTCTCTGGGACCGTGTGTGTCCCAGCAGGACAAGAAGAGGCATAGACTCCCACTGGAGTCTATGCCCGGAAGTGGGTGCAAATACCTGTCTTAGACAGGTATCTGCACCCCCTCCCACCTGAAAGGTGCCAAATGTGACACCGGAGGGGGGGAGGGTTCCGAAAAGCGGAGGTTCAATTTTTGTGTGAACCTCCGCTTTAAGGTGCGCAATTTAGGAAGGATATTTCTTGCATGTAGAAATACCTGTCTAAATGCAGCTAAACCCAGTGTTTTTTCTGCCTTTGTGAATGAGTCCATTGGTGAGCCCATTGGTTGTCTACCACAGGCAGCAGCTAGTAGTCCCGAATATACTGTATTAGTGTTACCACTGCTGGCCTGCTTCTAAACACACTACTGTAGTTTCCTAGCTGTGTCTGGCTTTTATTCTTTTTGAGTAACAAACTCAGAACAGGCATACAGAAAATTAAAATCGGAGGAAAGTAAGAATTCCTATAATTATATTTGTAATTCAGAAAGTATTAAGACTAGAAGATCAGCATGACAGCTAGACAACTAGCATTTCCCCAACAAGGTCAGCAGTGCTAGCATACATTTTTCTCTCATGGCACTTTCATCTCTGGCTAGATGTATTATTCTCAGTTGTGTTGTCTAGCAGTTTAAATTGATATCCCAGCACAGGCAGCAAAAGCCTGCTTGCAATGTCAACACAAATTAAATATAAAGTCTGCTCAATCAAAAAATGTTTCTTCTGGTCCTTTCTGATGCTTCCATATTTGATCTTGGTTGTTTGTTGTCCTAACCTAACCTGTGTTATTACTTTACCAAAATACTGACTGCAGCTTGTTTTATACAATGCGCTGAATTATCGGCCAGTACTGAGACTCAACTGCAGTGCATACTAGCTCATTATGCCTTTGCCTTGCAGGGTTTTATTTATTTTTTTCTCTTTTTTTTTTAGATGTGCGGGTATACAACCGCTTTAATTTGTTGAGTCTTAGTACTGGCCAATAATTCAGCGCATAATATATAAACAAGCTCTGATCTAGTAGCACTGCATACTAGCTCATTATGAAATACTTACCTTAGATCGAAGCCCCCGTATTGCAGCCCGATCCACGTTGAGGGAGCTGACATCTTGCCCTCTGCGTTTCTTCTGGGTTCGTTGCTCCGGCGATGTGAGTGGCCAGAGCCGCAATGACATCACTCCCATGCATGTGCAGGCGTCTTCTTTCCGGCAAGGTCCGGCAGCATCTGCCAGACCTTCAGCCGGGCATTCGGAGCGCATGACGTCAGCGGCTGCATGCAAAGGGAATATCTCCTAAACCGTACAGGTTTAGGAGATATTAATTTTACCTACAGGTAAGCCTTATTATAGGCTTACCTCTAGGTAAAAATGACACATTAGGGCTATACAACCACTTTAAGGAGTGCTTGACCTACCTTCTAGTAGCACAAAAAGTCTGCATTAATCCTCAACACTAATTTTATTACAAACTTGATACTAACAGCAATAACATACTACACCACTAACCAAATAATGAGTGATACACTTTTTGTATTTCACTTAACTTTGTAATTGCTTGTGATTGGTTATTGCACATCTGCGCCAGGTACACATTTTCCTGGGGTATGTCCTGGAGTAACTGGTTTTGAACACTGTACAACATATAAGCTTAAAGTATACATTTCCTGCTGGGCGTAGCTAGTAGATGCAAACCTACATTTTGGTTGCCTTCATTGTGGCCATTTGGTTCAAGCGTATAAAAATCAAGAGACATCATTGGCCAAATATGGTAAAGGAATCAATGGTTTACATGAGTAAAGGAATGAATGGTTACACTTATACACTTTCCTTTTATAACATCAGCAATAATTGTAATAACAATACAAACAATAGTTATTATTGACAATCCAATATAATCTTACTTGAAAAATCACCTTTCTGTCAGGGCTGAGCTCAGGCTACTCAGCTGTCGGTTAATTGCCAGTACTCATTCCAAAGTGACTCACGTGGTGATCATATTCTGCTCGTTAACAAGCCCTGCTGGCTAGTTAAGCTGCCTGGGTTAGATCTCCTGTGCATTTGCCTTGGTCAACATATCTAGAGATTCTCTGCTGTGTTCCTGTTGAAGACTTGCCTGGCTGACATCTCTTCTGGTTCCTGTGATCCTGCTGCTCTGACTACGCTGATCTCTGGCTCCCTGATTTCCTGGCTTTTTCTGACTACCCGATTTGGTTAAGAAAACTGGCTATGTTTTGAGCTGGAGAAGTTGATCACGTTTGCCATTCTCATTTACTCCAGACTCCGATAGAGTCCTTCCTTTAAGAAGCGCTTGCAGAAGCCTCCTGTACGTTTGGCTCCAAGCTTTGTATTCCCATCCTTGCCTTCCCCACCTCCCATACCTTTTGGTACCGTCTGCAAGTGAGGTAGAACCCATGCTGTGGATAAGAGGGTCTTTAGGAGGAGGAAAAGATTGTGCCTTTATTGTGGCCAGACAGGTCACTTTTTGAAGTCTTGTGCTACCCGTCCGGGGAAACGCTTGCACCTGAGGTCCTGTAGGGGACAGACCTTAGGTGGCGTTGTTACATCCCCAGTTATCCAGAAGGATAAGCCCCTGGTTCCGGTTATCCTTTCTTGGTCTGAGTCGTCCATCGAGATACAGGCTCTAATCAACTCTGGGGCTGCAGGCCTGTTCATAGATGGTGCCTTTGTGTCTAAACACCCAATTCCGCTGCAGCTTCATGCCACTTCACTTGCTATTGATGCTATTGATGGGAGAACTCCCATGAATCAGTCCAATTCCAAGTTATTTCCTCTCCTCATTTTCCGGTGGTTTTTGGTTATCCTTGGTTACAGAGGCACAAACCCTCTGTTGATTGGCTTTGTTCTGAGGTTCTTTCCTGGTCGCCTCAATGCAGTAAGACATGTTTTTAGAAAGTGGCTAAAGTCTTGTGCATCTCTTCACTCTCCTCCCTGTCGGAGGAGTACGGCGACTTTTTTTTTTTTTTAACAAAAACTTTTTATTTATATTTCCAAAACAAAAGAGAAATAAAACAGACATTATCACGTGTCAAACATATTGGTTACAGACAAAAGTAAGCAGCATTAAGGATCAGTTGTACAGTATCACAGTTTATGCAGTAGGTACAACCATCTAGTCATAAGCAAGCACTAACAATACAGTGAAAATAAAAAAAATGCAGTAACACGAAAAAGTATGTCTACCAGGGTCACTTCAGGGGACATATTGAACCCGCAAGGGGTCTGGAAGGATCAAGGAATTGTGAGGTGTTTTGCCTCTATCCAGTTGTCCCAGATCTTCCCAAACTTTTTGGGACAGTTCCTACCCAGGTACGTCAGCTTGTACAGAGGTAAAGCTGTGTTTATTAAGGACTGCCACATTTGTTTGGTAGGGGGAAGGGGTTGGTTCCACTGCAGGAGAATAGCCTTCCGTGCGTATAGCGTGGTATAGAATATAAACAGTTTTTTACCCCACGAGACCTCCAGAAAGTCGCAGACCCCAAGTAGGAGGGTTATGGGGCTGAATGGGACCACCAGTTGCCCAATATCGTTAATGTCTGTCAGTACTTCTCTCCAAAAGTCAGCTATCCCCGGGCAAGACCACACTACGTGAAAGAATTCTGCGTCAGGGGAGGAGCATCTAGGGCAAGCACTTGGGCGGTCTGGATAGATTTTGGCAAGGCGTGCTGGGGAGAAATAAACTCTATGGATAAACTTGAGCTGGACGAACCTGTCCCTAGCAGATATCGTAAGGGGTAGGTATTGCTGGATGCCCTCCTCCCAATCCTCTCCAGTGAGCTCCGGGACATCATCATGCCAGCGTTGATACAACTGGGACACCTTGGAGGTGTCGTGTGTGGCCAGGAGGTTGTACAGAGAGGAGAGTACGCGCCTCTCATCAGGAGAGCGGAGCGTCTTCTCCAATTCCGACACTCTCAGGTCCACTCGGGCAGAGAACTGGGACTGGAAGGCATGCCTCAGCTGCAGATACCTAAAGAACATGTAGTTCGGTAGATCGTGGTTCCTCTTAAGGCTGTCAAAGGTTAATAGCTGTTCTTGTGAGACAATATCCGCTAAAACTGTGATACCATGTCTAGCCCAGACCCCCGGGTCGGGGATAGAGAGGAAGTGGGGGAGTCGAGGATTCCTCCAGAGAGGAGTCGCCGGTGACCAGACATCAGGGGGTTTCATTAGTTTTTGGACTGAGTCCCACACCAGCAGTGTTGCTCGCATCGGTAGGGTTATACTAAGGTTGGACCTGGGTCCTCTGTGAATAAGATCTCTCAACTCTGCAGCGGAGCCCAACAGCGCCGCCTCGAGTGAGGCTGCGGGGTTGGCGGGAGTTTCCGAGAGCCACCATTTAATTGTAACGAGCATCGCCGCCCAGTAGTATTTGAGGAAACAGGGCAGGGCGAGGCCCCCCAGGGGTAGAGGGAGTTGAAGGGTAGTTTTGGCTATCCTGGGGGCCTTCCCATTCCAGACAAATGTTGTGATAGTGCTGTCTAAGTGTTGGAAGAATTTTTTGGGGATGGGGACGGGGGACTGACGAAATAGATAAGTAAATTTGGGGAGGACAGACATTTTGACCAGGTTTACTCGTCCCACTGGCGACAGGGGCAGGGCTTTCCATACAGCGCATTTCTGGGCCAGCCGTGTGACCACCGGGTTGAGATTAAGGTCAACAAACCTCCTCAGATCTCGGTGAATTTCCACTCCCAAGTATTTAAATTGGGTGACCCTTTGCAACTGCCCATCCGCCAGTGGGAGGGAAACAGAAGAGTGGAGGGGGAACAATATAGATTTTCCCCAATTTATACATATACCGGAGTAGCGGCCAAACCTATTTATTATGGAGAGGGCAGCCTGTAGCGACCTTCCATCGTCCCTGAGGTACAACAGGGTATCGTCCGCATAAAGTGACAGTTTCTCACATAGTGGGCCCCGAGTGATTCCCTGAACTTCAGTAGTGGAGCGGAGAAGAGCTGCCATAGGCTCAATTGCCAGGGCAAAGAGCCCCGGGGAAAGGGGGCAGCCCTGCCTAGTTCCCCTGTGCAGTCGAAATGATGGGGAGATAACCGAGCCCGTACGCACCCTGGCCGTGGGTGCCTTGTACACCGCCTCGACCCAGGAGATGAAGGTTGGGCCAAACCCAAACTTGCGGAGAACCTCCCAGAGATAGGCCCACTCTACAGAGTCGAAGGCCTTCTCTGCGTCCAGAGAGGCAACCACTTCTTTCTCCGAATTTTCATCGCCAGAGGCCAGGACAGCATACAGCCGCCTTAGGTTAATATCCGTCCCCTTCCCGGGCATGAAGCCTGACTGATCTTCATGGACCAGGGAGAGGATCACGTCGTTTAGACGTCTGGCGAGGATTTTGGTTAACACCTTTGCGTCAGAGTTGAGTAGGGAGATGGGGCGGTAGGAGGGACACAGTTGGGGGTCCTTCCCTGCCTTCGGGATGACAACTATGATGGCTTGAGCCATGGAGGGGGGGAGGTCTCCCGTCTCGAGAGTCTCAGTAAACATGTCATACATTTTCTCCGCTACCTCTTCTATATATTGTTTGTAAAATTCGGGGGGTATCCCGTCTTCCCCAGGGGTTTTCCCCGTCTGCATGGAGCCCAAAGCTAGCCGAACCTCGTCTAAGGAGATGGGGGAGTCTAGGAGGCGCCTGTCCTCCGGCGAAAGGGCCGGGAGTGTTACTTCTCCTAGGAAGGCCAGGAGCTCGTCCTGTGAGTAGTCAGATCTGGAGGAATAGAGTGCAGCATAAAAGTCTGCAAAGCAGGCATTTATACCGGTCGGGTCCGTCACCACAGTGCCCGCAGATGTACGTATGGAGGGTATTGTGGTTACTGGAGCCTGTTCTCTAGATATCCAGGCCAACAGGCGGCCCGTTTTATCACCCTGTTCAAATATTCTGTGCGTTTGGGCGAGTTGGCGTTTGTTCGCCTTGGCTACCCTAAGAAGTGTCACCTCTCTGTATGCTACCTTCATGTCCTGTGCTAAAATAGGATTGGCCGTGAGGGTAAATCGGGTTTCTAGGTCCTGAGCTCTAGCCTCCGCTTCTTCCACCATAATCCCATCATTCCTGCGTTCCCGGTTGATGGAGGATAAGTAGCATCCCCGCATGTAGGCCTTAAATGCATCCCAGACTACACCTTTCGAGGCGGTATGGGCATTGGAGAACCAGTATCTTTGAATTTCTTTGGCCATTTCTATCTCTAGAGTAGGGTGTTCTATCCAGTACTTGGAGAGACGCCATAGCCTATCCGGACGTGGTGTAGATGTTTGCAGTGTGCAGAGTAAGGGAGAGTGGTCAGAGATGCCCCTAGGGAGAAGTTCGGTGTGGAGGATATTAGGGAGTAGTGTAGTGCTGGCATATAGGAGGTCAATGCGGGAGAGGGTGTTATGGGAGGTGGAGTGGCAGGAGTAGTTACGGAGGGTTGGGTGTTTCCACCGCCACACATCTACCAACCCAAACGTCTGGGCCCATCTAGAGAGCGCCGAATCCGAGGCAGGGTCAGTAATCAGCTTATCCAAAGACGGGTTAGGGGCGATGTTGAAGTCTCCCACCATAATGACGTTGTCAGTGTGGAATTGGGCAACCAGTGTGGTAAGTTTATGTAGGAGAGAGAGGTTAGCCGGGGGGGGCATATACAGCCCGACCAGGACCATTTCCATTGTGTCAATATTGGCATGGATCAGCACGTATCTGCCCTCTTGGTCTATAATAACATCTAGTGGTACAAAATTCAGGGATTTGTGCACCAGAACACTAACCCCTCGTGAGTAGTTGGAGTAGGTAGCATGATAGTGGTGTCCCACCCACGGTCGTTTTAACCCCAGAATCCTTCCCCCTACCAAATGGGTTTCCTGGAGGATGCATATATGTGGCACATACTTCTTCATATAATCAAAGACGAGGGATCTTTTAATACGTTGGTTGAGTCCCCTGACATTCCAGGAGAGGATCTTCAAGGGAGCCATCTCATAGAGGGTCAGGGGACATCAAGCAAGGCCGTCGTCGAGCCCGGCCACGAGCGGGGAGACCCAAAACAGAGGGCCCACCAGACCCCGCCCAGGCCGAGACGGAGCAACAGGAGATCCCAAGTCATATTGTACGGTAGTTTACCCCTACTGCAAAAATTTCGTCTGTAATGGAAGATATATAAACAGATAATGTATGAACAGATTACCCACAAGAGGGTAGAAATCAAAACCCCCCCCAACCCTCCCCACACCCCACCAAAAAAACCATGGGATGTTTGTGTACCCAAACCAAACTTGAACATGTTGTAGGAGAAGACTCCTATGGGGGCGGTGTGTACAATTGGCACACCTAGGACAGAGTCTCGTGCAGCACAAAGTCTCGCCTCAGTAATATAAAATGCAAGAAAAAATAAAAGGGGAAAAATTTAGGAGAAAAAGAAAAAAGAAAAAACATTTTCCAATACCTGAGAGGGCACAGCAAGCAGGAATAGAAATAAAAGTGTAAGATCTAAACAATCTGTGCATGTCCTGCAATTCGGCTACTGTCTAACATACACTTAGAATCCTCTAAGGGCTCTTACTTGGTTACAAATCCTCCGCTCTAAATCTGGGATTGAGTCCGAGGAGAAAACAAAAAAACAGAGAAACATAGGTAGGAGAGCTCGATTAGAGCGTCAGCTCCACTTGTCGTTGAAGTAGAGATAGTGCCGAGGCCAGGGGGGGGGAGGCAACCACCCAGGCCCCAAGAGAATCTCCAAGTACTCCAGTGTTGGACCCCAACAGGGGGTGGGGGGGGGGCATCTTCACCCACATCAGGTTGTGAGGGGTATAGCGTGGTCCTCCTACCCGCACGGCATATAGCCAAAGGAAAAGAGAAGCAATTTTAAATAAAAAACAAAAAGGAGAAAAAACGAAGACGGTGCAGGGCCTCACCTCCTGTGTTCAGCAGGCAGTCTAGGGCACATGGGTGCCACGTCTTTGGGAAGGCATGGCGCAGATCGCCTCCAACTGTAAGCGTTTAGCAGAAGGGCCGTGGGGTTGTGAGGCATGGGTGCGTGTGCGGGCGGATGGCCCCCGAAGCGGTCACCAAGCAGGGCATCTACTGTAGACAGGGCCACACCGGAGTAGTCTCGTACAGTTTAGGCGCGTCTGGGGAGGGAGTCTAGCCATCTGGAGGCCTCGCTTGGGGAAGTAAAAAACTTTACAGACTCACCGTCCACGACTCTAAGCTTCGCGGGGAACATCATGTTATACTTTATGCCCTTGGTCCGGAGCTGGGCCTTGACTTGGTCGAACGTGCGACGCATCCTCTGGGTCTCAGTCGAGTAGTCTGGAAACAGCATCAGCTTGGTGTTGTCATAGCGTAGCTCCCCAGCCTTTCTGGCCTCCCTAAGGATGAGGTCCCGGTCGCGGAAGTTCATGAGGCGGAAAATAAATGTGCGCGGGGGTGCTCCTGGTGGTCCCCGGGCCGAGGGCATCCTGTGGGCTCGTTCTATAACAAAATGTGCAGAGAATGGCGCCTGCGGGAGCAGAGTGTGAAGCAGGTGTTCTGTGAAGGCTTCCGTGTCTCTCCCCTCAGCCCCCTCTGGCAGGCCGACCAGGCGGAGGTTGTTACGCCTATTTCTGTTCTCCTGGTCCTCGGCTCTGGTTTCCAGGGCCTTAACTCTGACCTGGATAGTGTGGAGGGAGGCAGTGTGATCCCGGACGGCGTCCTCGTTGTCACCGACCCGCCGCTCGGCCTCCGCAATCCGGTCTCTGTGCTTGTCCAGGTCGCGCCTGATCAGACCCATATCCAGCTGTATTAGTTCAATTTTAGCGGTGAGGGTGGTTTGGCACCCTGAAATGGCCTGCATCAGCGCCTGGAATTGGTCTTCGCCGAGCGGTGGCTGGGTTGCCTGGTCGGTCTGAGACGCCATGCTGGTCTGGGCCTTCCCGCGGGCGCCTCGTGTCAGTAGCGGGGTTCCAGTGGCCGCTTGCTTCTTTCTTTGGGAGCCGGAGCTTCCGCGGCGCATACCCGATCTTGCAGGGTAAAGTGGGAGCCGATAGGGTGGCAGAAAAAGCCCTCTCAGTCGGATGTAGAGTCAGTTAGCTGCAGAGCTCCGTCTCTTTGCGTCCTTTCAGTCCGCCATCTTGACCACGCCCCAGGAGTACGGCGACTTTAGCAATGTCTTTGACAATGATCAAGCCGGTAGTTTGCCTCCACATCGGTCGTATGATTGCGCAATTGACCTTTAATCTGGTGCCATACCCACTCGTGGCCAGGTTTACCCTTTGTCTGTCTCAGAGAACAAAGCCATGGGGGAGTATGTTGCAGACACTTTCTTGAGGATTCATCTGCAAATCATCTTCTCCTGCTGGAGCTGGCTTCTTCTTTGTGAAGAAGAAGAGTGGTAAACTGAGACCTTGTATTGATTATAGGGGTCTCAATCATTTCACGATTAACAATGCTTATCGGATTCCGTTGATTACAGAGTTATTTGACCGCCTCAAGGGAGCAACGGTTTTCACGAAGCTTGATTTGAGAGGGGCATACTATCTCATGAGGATCAAGGAGGGCGATGAATGGAAAACTGTGTTTAATACCAGAACAGATCAATAGTAGTACCTGGTAATGCCATTTGGCCTTTGCAACGCTCTGGCAGTTTTTCAGGAATTTATCAATGATGCCCTCGAGATTAGTTGCAGCTATGTGTGGTGGTATATCTCAATGATATCCTCATATTTTCCAATTCTCTAGAGAGCCACCACACAGATGTCTGTCGTGTGCTTCAGAGGCTAAGAGAAAATAACATGTATTGTAAATTGGAGAAGTGCGAGATCCATCGTAAACAGGTTAAATTCTTGGGTTATGTAATTTCTACTGCTGGTTTTTCGATAGACCCAAATAAACTTTCTGCAGTCCTACAGTGGCCCGACCCATGGGTTTATGTCCACTGCAACGTTTTCTTGGCTTTGCCAATTTATTATCAGAAGTTTATTCGTAACTTCTCATCTCTGGTCAGCCCCTGACTGATATGACCAGAAAGGATGGTAACCCACAGAATTGGTCTTCGGATTCCATTAATGCCTTTGAGAGTCTCAAGGCTGCCTTTGTTTCTGCTCCTGTGTTGGCACATCCTGATCCTATGTTACCCTTTATCCTTGAGGTTGATGCATCTGAGACTGGAGTTGGCGCCCTTCTGTCTCAACGTCCTACCTCTACGAGCGCTATGCATCCTTGTGGCTACTTTTCCAAGAAATTGTCACCTCTGGAGTGCAATTACGAGATTGGGACAGAGAGTTGTTAGTGATCATTTTAGACCTTAAAGAATGGAGGCATCTCCTCGAAGGTACCACTGTGCCGGTTCTCATGCTGACTGACCATAAGAATCTCACGTTCTGTCCCAGAAGGCTGGGATCTGGGGGTCCCCTTGTTAGATCCGATAAGCCCCCCGCCCGCAGACCCCCACAACCATTGGCCAGGGTTGTGGGGATGAAACCCTTGTCCTCATCAACATGGGGACAAGGTGCTTTGGGGGGGACCCCAAAGCACCCTCCCAATGTTGAGGGCATGTGGCCTGGTACGGTCCAGGAGGGGGGGCGCTCTCTTGTCCCCCCTCTTTTCCTGCGGCCTGCCAGGTTGCGCTCTCGGATAAGGGTCTGGTATAGATTTTGAGGGGGACCCCACACCATTTTTTTTGTCGCAGGGTTCCCCTTAAAATCCATACCAGACCTGAAGGGCCTGGTATGGATTTTGAGGGGGACCCCCACGCCATTTTTTTTTGGCGTGGGGTCCCCCTTAAAATCCATACCAGACCTGAAGGGTCTGGTATGCTCTTGGAGGGGAACCCATGCCGTTTTTTTTTTTTTTTATTAAAGTCGCTTGACCTGGGGGCGACCTAAAGTCCTGTTGTAAGTCGCCCCAAGTCCTGTTGTAAGTCGCCCCAAGTCCTGTTGTAAGTCGCCCCAAGTCGCGCTGGAAGTCGTGTTACCCCTGTGTGAATAGACTGTTAATGATACGACGTGCGCTATTATCAATGGCATATTATTATCTTGTGCGCTGGCATATTATGTGTTGCGCTTATGCGTGCGCCGGTTAACACGCTCAACTCATAATTTATCTGGCGCACAAATTAAGGTATAAACCGGCGCAGCGCATTCATCTTGGTAAATGACCCCCAATGTGTGTGAGTAATAAAGTGCTACAATAGTGCAAAATAACAAGTCCATCAAGTCCAACCTATGTGTGTGATTATATGTCAGTATTACATTGTATATCCCTGTATGTTGCAGTTGTTCAGGTGCTTATCTAATAGTTTTTTGAAACTATCGATGCCCCCCACTGAGACCACCGCCTGTGGAAGGGAATTCCATATCCCCTCTCAAACGTCTTGTCTCCAGAGAGAATAAGTTCAGTGCTCGCAACCTTTCTTCATAACTAATGTCCTCCAGACCCTTTATTAGCTTTGTTGCCCCATCTTTGTAATCGCTCAATTTCCAGTACATCCTTCCTGAGGACCGGTGCCCAGAACTGGACAGCATACTCCAGGTGCGGCTGGACCAGAGTCTTGTAGAGTGGGAGAATTATCGCTTTATCCCTGGAGTTAATCCCTTTTTTAATGCATGCCAATATTCTATTTGCTTTGTTAGCAGCAGCTTGGCATTGCATGCCATTGCAGAGCCTATCATCTACTAGGACCCCCAGGTCCCTTTCCATCCTAGATTCCCCCAGAGATTCTTCCCCTAGTGTATAGATTGCATTCATATTTTTGCCAGCCAAATGCATTATTTTACATTTTTCTACATTAAACCTCTTCTACATTAAACCTCATTTGCCATGTAGTTGCCCACCCCATTAATTTGTTCATATTTTCTTGCAAGGTTCACATATCCTGCAGAGAAGTTATTGCCCTGCTTAGCTTAGTATCGTCCACAGATACAGAGATTGAACTGTTTACCCCATCCTCTGAACTCTACCTTGTTGTCAGTTTTCATTCCATGTTCTCACCCTATGGTCTATGCCAACGGACCTTATTTTGTACAGTAAACGTTTATGGGGAACTGTGTCAAATGCTTTTGCAAAATCCAGATACACCACATCTACGGGCCTTCCTTTATCTAGATAGCAACGCACCTCCTCATAGAAGCTTAATAAATTGGTTTGGCAAAAACGATTCTTCATTAAAGAGGAAGTAAAGCCTCTTAAAAAAAAGACACCCTGCAAGGCAAAGGCATAATGAGCTAGTATGCCTAGCATACTAGCTCATTATGAAAGACTTACCTGAAAACGAAGCCCCCGAAGCGGTCCTTATCCACGATCTTCTGCGCCGCCATCCAGGGCCAGAGTGACTTCCGGGTCTCGCCGCTCCAGCGCTGTGATTCGCTGGATCGGCGATGACGTCACTCCAGCTCATGCGCAGGAAAGCGGCATATCGCCGTGAACCCGGCATGCGCAGTGCGCCTGCGCGCCGCAGTCTACGGCACATGCGCCGTAGACAGCGATGCGTTTTCATTTCTAAATATCTCCTAAACCATGTAGGTTTAGGAGATATTTATTGGACCTACAGGTAAGCCTTAATCTAGGTTTACCTGTAGGCCAAAGTGCTTTAGAAGGGGATTACTTCCACTTTAATCCATGCTGATTAGTGTTAATGATACCGTTTTCATTAATAAAATCTTGTGTATAGTCACTTATCATCCCCTCCAAGAGATTTCATACTATTGATTTTAGGCTAACTGGTCTGTAATTCCCAGGGATGTATTTTGGGCCCTTTTTAAATATTCGTGCTACATTGGCTTTTCTCCAATCCGCTGGTACCATTCCAGTCAGTAGACTGTCAGTAAAAATTAGGAACAATAGTCTGGTAATTACTTGACTGAGTTCCCTAAGTACCCTAGGGTGCAAGCCATCCAGTCCCGGTGATTTATTAATGTTAAGTTTCCCATGTCTAATTCTAATGCTGTCCTCTGTTAGCCATGTGGGTGCTTCATGTGATGTGTCACGAGGATAAACACTGCAGTTTTGGTTACTGAAGCCCCCCGATTCCCTTGTGAAGACTGAGGAGAAGAATACATATAATACCATCGCCATCTTCCCATCCTTTGTAACCAGATGTCCTTCCTCATTCTTTATGAGGCCAACATGGTCTGTCCTCCCTTTTTTACTGTTTACATACTTAAAGAATTTCTTGGGATTTTCTTTGCTCTCCTCCGCTATGTGTCTTTCGTGTTCTATCTTAGCTGCCATAATTGCACCTTTACATTTCTTGTTGCATTCTTTATAAAGTTTGAATGCTGATGATGATCCCTCAACCTTATATTTTTTTGAAGGCCTTCTCTTTTGCTTTTATATGCATTTTTACACTGGCGTTAAACCATCCAGGACTTTTGTTTCCTCTTTTAAATGTATTACCCAATGGGATGCACTGGCTAATGCCCTTATTTATTATGCTCTTAAAGTGAACCCATTTCTCCTCCGTGTTCTTTGTTCCTAAGATTTTATCCCAATTTATATCTTCTAGCAAGGTTCGTAGTTTAGAGAAGTTGGCTCTTTTGAAATTCAGTGTCTTTGTATTCCCCTTATGTTTTATATTTGTGTGATTTTGTCAGAGAAGGACTTTGGCCTCCCATGCTCGCCATACTGTTGCGCGCATGTGTGGCGGATTAGCGCTCCAGCGCACCCACGTGCGCGGCCCGATGGTGCGGCGCGCACCTGTGCGTGGTAGCACACGTGTGCGCGCAGTGGCTCGCAAATGTGCGCAATAGTACATGGATGCGTGCATTGGCTCGCGGATGTGTGCATTGGCGCACAGGTGTGCGCAATGGCGCACACGCTATGGCATCGTACCTACCAATTCAATGAGGATTGGGATTATACCCTGTCCAAATTACCTAACAACAAGCTTCCTGACACTACTACAATACAATACACAGGTACTCAACAAGACAATACACAGGTACTTGCAGACCCACGTGCACTCGCAGACAACATGCACTCGCAAAGTGATCATAAATAAATTCCAGTAAAAATTATGCATAAAATCGCATAGAATCGCATGAAAATATTGCATAAAATATCACATAAAATCGCATAAAAATAATAAGAAATAAAGTGATGATAAAAAATTAAAGTGATCAGTAGTCCTTCTAATAGAAAATATAAACAATATATATGTTCAATCTAAAACACTGGTCATTTCAGTGAAATCAAATAATAATGAGGTGTCCGTGAAGAAATTCCTTTTTCTTTGGTGAATGAACGGTGTGGCATATAACGTGACTATATGCATAGAAATTAAGGTGCAAGTGCTGGTGATTGCTTAATGCGATGTGATGTTGGTGTATTAGGTGACTTCTTATCCTCCGTGAAGTCTACAGTGTGGGTTTCCCCTTACCTTACAGCTGTAAGGTAACAGCATATAAATATGGGCCTTTGGTGTGGAGATCCCTGGTGGTCGTCTCTAAGTTGCATCTCCGGCTCTGCTGGTGTCTGTATTTTCCTTGCAGTCAGCGTCCCCCTTAAAACCCCTGGAGATGTCCCTGGAGGTGTCTGCAATGTATTGACCTCACCAGTAGGTCATGGATAGATGTGGGGAATAGGAACAGGGATGCCCAAATAGTGTAGTATGTTTGGTAAAAATATTTATTTATAAAGCAACAAACAGCGGTACTCACATTTAGTTATAACAAACAGATGTATACAATACGAGCGGCCAGCTCGTTCACGTCAATTCCGGTGTGTCAGTATTCCCGACGCGTGTTCGTCACGATCACGTGACTTCATCATGACTGTGACATTATGGCGGACACATCGGACATTTTTGACACATTTTTGGGACCGTTGCCGCCGCCAGCGCACGCGCCCGCAGGCCGCCTCTTAAAGGGCCACGTACAGGTACGTTAATTTGCCTGTATTTGCCCTTCTGCCACAGTATATCTGCGTGAGGCGGTCGGCAAGCGGTTAAGCAGTTAAGCGGTTACAGTATCTCCCTGACTATAGAAGTTAAACTAACAGGTCTATAGTTACTTTGTAAAGACTAGACATGAGCACACTGAAATATTTTGTTTTGGAATTTCGGTTACGTCCGAAAACTAAATTTATTTAGTTACTCCCGAAATTCGTTTTTAATTATTTTGTTTCTTTAAAAAATGCATTTGTACGGAAATCCAAATGAATTAAGGTTGAATCTGTCAATTAAAGGCTTATGGTGTCTGTCGGATGGTGTCTGCCTAAGAAGATTCGGCGAAGCAGCTAAACTGTACGATGCTGCAATCGTACATTTCCAGTCGAAGGCCCACAAGCTATAGTATAATTATAATGTTGTTTGACTAGTAATAATTATAATTATTAATAATTATTACTAGTTAAACAACATTCAAATTCTTCTATAGCCTATGGGAGGAGCAATTTAACCATAAATGTCTGCTCGCGGCGATCGTATGTTTTTAGTTACTTCGTCGAATCTTCATGTCGAGCAGTATTATACATATTTTTGATCAGCCAATACCATTCATCATCATCATCATTTTACTTCCCCCACCCATTCCAGCAGCGATCACTAACAGCTCTTTTATTATTGTCTCTATAATGTTGAATCTTATCTCTCTGTCGAATAATCTTGGACTAATAGAGTTAGGTTAGGCACATTCGACCGCAGGTTCGATAGACACATATTGCTATTGTCACCGTCATGTCGAATTTTCTATCTACCTATATCGAACTTTTGTTGCAACAATACGAAAATATAATGGATACGAAAATAAAGCATTTTTTGATTTCATATCTTTCGGATTTTGGATTCTGCGTGTTCGTTATCGTTTTGTTAAAACAAACACATAAATCCCTGAAATTCTACGAAAATGCATTCGGACGATAAGGAATGCACATGTCTAGTAAAGACATGGATCCCTTTGCTTATGCTAATCCAGTGGTACTATTCCAGTCATTAAAGAGTCCCTAAAAATTAGAAACAATGGTTTTGAAATGACAAAGCTCAATTCTTATTTCATTTACATGCACTTTTCATCCAATTCACTTGCACCCATTTTTGATAGTACACTCACCCACCCTCTTTTATATTTTCACACACCATTCACTCACACATTATATTTGTTCGTCTACATGCAAATTCTTTTGTCCTTACACCACCCATTCCATCTACCCATCACTCCTTTCACTGATTCTCACTTTCATTCTCTTGACGGCTGTTCATTTCCTTTTTCCCTCTTTTCTTTGACTATATTTCTTTTCTCCTTTCCTCTATGATCTTTCACTCCCTCACCTCTTTCCTCCCTTTTTATATGAAGCGGGCCATATATTCTTTCTTTCTTTCCTTTTCCCTTTCTTTTTCCCTTTTTCCCCTCCCTTGCCTTTCCTGCCCTTCTTCTTCCTTTTTCTCCCCCCCCCCCTCTTTCCCTATCCTGCCTTTTTTCCTCCCTTTCTTTTTCCTTCTTTCCTCTCTTCTTCTTTCCCTCCTCTTCTCCCCCCCCCCTTTTCCGTTCTTCCTCCCTTCTTTTGTTTCTTTTCTCCCTTTCTCTTTTTCTATTTTTCCCCTTTTTTCTTTTTTGTACTCACTTCTCTTCGTAATTCTCTCAGTCCCTGTTCTAATCCCCAACACACAGTCGAATCCTTGGGATCTTAACTATTAAGCCACAATCTTTATGCTATCCCCCCTAGGGGACCTAAGGCCCCTAGTTGAGAAACATAGTTACTTTTCTTTAACTAATTATAGGTACTCTATTTTTTAGTGTAATATCACTGCCCTATGATTTAGTGCAAGTTGGATTGAGGTATACATACCCTCTCCCTCTTTTGCTGTTGAATGTGTGCATGGTGATATTTTGGTCTATTCTAGGGATCCCTCATCGCGGGTGTACCCGTGCTCTCCTCTCCCTCCCTTTGCCTCAGGGTGCCCCGGTTTTCCGCTTTGGCGTGTCAGCACTAAGTGTGACCCCTCGTAAGTCACATACGGCCTGGACGGCGATCCTGCCTTGACCTACTCATGGGAGCCACAGCTGGGGACCACCTGGATAAGTCGAGTTTTATGAATCCCCATGCAGAAAAAAAATATCCAACGTACCACACGCATTCTGGTAAATATGCGCACTAAAACTGTGCTATCCTTTTGCCACTATGAATAAATACAAATGCGACATATTTACCAATACTTAATATGTAACCGAATAGTTGCTGTTATGCTGTTTATTTTCTCTATCCCAACAGACAAAAAACACTCTGAAGAAGACCTAGACAATTACAGGTCGAAACGCGTCAGCTTTTGTTGCATCATATTGACTCCCCCCTGTATTATCAGTTGAGGTGTTAGGTGCTACCTGTTGGCTTTGCCTGTGTGTGTATTGTACAATTTTATTTTATTCTGTATGGGCTTATGTTTTATATTTCACTTGTCATACATGTGATATGAATAAATATTTTAAACTTACTCCGTTTTACTGAGTCTCTCATCAAATACCAACTTTGATACATTCCTTTAAAAACTATTGCCTGCCTAAAAACCCCACCATCCCAGGGGGAACCTTCCTTTTTTGTATTCATTCCCGGGGTGAGCGGCAACCCATCTCCTCCAAATGTGTTATTCTCTTTTTCTCTATATAATTGGGTGGTTAAACACCCCTCCCCCCTTTGACACATTGGAGTTGAAACATAAGCCTAGTGATGCGGACCTATTGTATGTAACGGTATGCTCTAAATTTTTGATGTATCTTTGTATTTATATCGCTTAATCATTACAAACATGAGTGGCTTTTAGGGAAACGAATGGACCAATCTCATGTCAAGCTATGAGATTGACTTTGAGAAAAAAAAAAAAAGATCAGATTGAAACTCAAATATTTTCCCTTATGGAAAACCAAATAAAATCATAGACAAGAAATCAGCCCCTGTTTTGGCATGTAAAACCCCTCGATCGATATAGCAAGAAAAAAATAAATCCACTTGGCCTTTAAAATGTAGATTTTCCCTAATTTGAAGGATTTCGTGCTTGGCAAAACCTAATAATATCCCTTAGCTTACTACTATATACATATATGGTGTCCAACTAATAAATACTTACTTTAAGATATTTGTCTTGTGGTCAAATACTTTCCCTTACGGAAAAACCAAATAAAATCATAGAAAAGAAACCAGCCCCTTTTCTGACACCCCTCGATCAATACAGCAAGGAAAAAATAAATACATTTGGCCTGTAAAACGTAGATCTTCCCTAACTTGAAGGGTCTTGTGTCTGGCAAAACTTAATATCATCTCCTAGTTTACTACTTTATATATATATAGTGTCTAACTAATAAATATTTAAGATATTCGTTCTGTGGTCTCTCATCCCTGCTTCGTCTTCCCCTTCGCCCCCTATAATGCATTATATAATGCATTATACAATGATTGTTATCACATTTATTTATTTGTGTGCAATAATAAATACTAGTTTTCCAATTTTTATATGAGTGTACACAACATACGGTCGTTCTTGCATATACTATAAGGCTTGTGCAATCATCAAGGTACTTTTAAACATGGTACTTTTGATATGCCAATCTATATATTGATACTCTTTAACCACTTGCCGACCGCCCCCTGTATATATACGTCGGCAGAATGGCACGTACAGGCAGAACCACGTACCTGTACGTGCCATTCTTCCGGCGGGTGGGGGGTCCGATCGGACCCCCCCCGGCCGGCGGGGACGGTCGGGATCGCTTCAGGAGCGATCCGGGATGAGGGGACGGCCAGTGGTTTCTGGCCACCCCCTCGCGATCGCTCCTGGCGAATCAGATGCTTCCTCTGTCTGTGTCAATCAAAACACAGGCAGAGGAAGTGATGTCACGCTCGGTGCGCCGGTCTATGTGACCGGAACGCCGAGCTGTGAACATCTAAAGGTTAGTGCACAAACAGTACACTGACACCAGTACACATAGGCACACAAAACACCCCCCTGTCACCCCCTGATCACCCCCCAGATCACCCCCTCCCCCCCCAGTCACAGTGTCACTAATTGCAGTGATCATTTTTTTACTGATCACTGCATTTAGTGTCAGTGTGACTGTAATAACTGTCAGGGCAGTTAGTTTTAGGTCCAAGGTAGCCCCCCACCCCCCCCTAATAAAGGTTTAACCCCTTGATTGCCCCCCAGGTAACCCTTTCACCCCCTTTTGCCAGTGTCACTAAGCGATCGTTTTTCTGATCGCTGTATTAGTGTCACTGCTGTCGCTAGGTAACCATTTTTTTTTTTTAGGTAACCGCCATGTTTATATAGGTTCATAAATAGGTTTATAGGTCAGGTACCCCCATATTACAACCTAAATAAAGGTTTTAACCCCCTGATTGCCCCTAGAGTTAACCCTTTCACCAGTGATCACAGTATAACTGTCACTGGTGACGCTGGTTAGCCAGTTAGTTATTTCGTTATTTAGGTTCCCCGTCAGGTTTTTATATAGCGTCAGGTACCCCCATATATTACCTAATAAAGGTTTTAACCCCCTGATTGCCCCTAGTTAACCCTTTCACCCCCTTTTGCCAGTGTCACTAAGCGATCGTTTTTCTGATCGCTGCATTAGTGTCGCTAGGTAACCATTTTTTTTTTTTAGGTAACCGCCATGTTTATATAGGTTCATAAATAGGTTTATAGGTCAGGTACCCCCATATTACAACCTAAATAAAGGTTTTAACCCCCTGATTGCCCCTAGAGTTAACCCTTTCACCAGTGATCACTGTATAACTGTCACTGGTGACGCTGGTTAGCCAGTTAGTTATTTCGTTATTTAGGTTCCCCGTCAGGTTTTTATATAGCGTCAGGTACCCCCATATATTACCTAATAAAGGTTTAACCCCTGATTGCCCCTAGTTAACCCTTTCACCCCCTTTTGCCAGTGTCACTAAGCGATCGTTTTTCTGATCGCTGCATTAGTGTCGCTAGGTAACCAGTTTTTTTTTGTATTACTGTTACGGGTGACGCTGGTTAGTTAGCTTGTTTTTTATACTGTCAGGGCACCCGCCATTTATTACCCAATAACGGTTTAACCCCTGATCGCCCGGCGGGTGATATCAATTAGGTTTTAGGGTCAAATAAGGTCTGCGTCGCCCCAGGTTAGTGCCAGTACCGCAAACACCCACGCACAAAGCATACACCTCCCTTAGTGGCACAGTATCTGAACAGATCAATATCTGATCTGATCAGATCTATACTAGCGTCCCAGCAGTTTAGGGTTCCAAAAAAAAACGCATTGTTAGCGGGATCAGCCCAGATACCTGCTAGCACCTGCGTTTTCCCCCTCCGCCCAGCCCAGCCCACCCAAGTGCAGTATCGATCGATCACTGTCACTTACAAAACACTAAGCACACATAACTGCAGCGTTCGCAGAGTCAGGCCTGATCCCTGCGATCGCTAACATTTTTTTTGTGGTAGCGTTTTGATTCAGTCGCTTCAGTCAGGAGCTTTTTTACCTGTGAATCTCAAAAAAATAAAAAAAAATAAAATAGTTGTCGTTTTATTGTTCTCTCTCTCACTCTATTCTCTCTCTATTGTTGCTCTTTTTTTACTCCATTCTATTCTGCAATGTTTTATTATGTTTTATTATGTTTTATTATGTTTTATCATGCTTGCTTTTCAGGTATGTAATTTTGTTTACTGTGTGTTTTAGTGTTGAGCATTTTTTTGTTTTCAGGTGCGCCATTCAGTTGCAACGCGGATTTATTTATCTTGACAGCAACAGCGTTTGCTCCCACGATACATAAAGCCGCGACTCCAACGCTGTAGGAGGTGATTTCACCACCACAGTTAAAAAAAAGAGCATATATGCCGAAGCATGGGGGCAGCAGGGGGGGGGGGGAGCGATTGGCTCCTAATGCCACGTACATACGGTCGAAATTCCGACCGTGTGTACACGGCATAACTTTTGCGGGAGGATGCCCCCATGCATCGGCATATATAAATGGTGCATGTATGCCCATCATTAGAAGTGGGTGGATGAAGGGAGGTATTCTAATGGTGGGCATACCCACCAATCAATCTCTTTTTTTCGTTCAGCCAAGAGGCTGCATGAAAAAAAAAAAGATTACAATATATGTCCAGTATGTTGCTGGACTTTGAATGGTTATACCAGAATGATGCCTGCAGGTTTAGGTATCATCTTGGTATCATTCTTTTCAGCCAGTGATCGGCTTTCATGTAAAAGCAATTCTAGCGGGTAATTAGCCTCTAGACTGCTTTTACAAGCAGTGGGAGGGAATGTCCCCCCTCCCGGATATAAACCGCGCCATTGGGAAATTGGGAAAGCATTTTATCACACCAATCTTGGTGTGGTCAGATGCTTTGAGGGCAGAGGAAAGATCTAGGGTCTAATAGACCCCAATTTTTTCAAAAAAAGAGTACCTGTCACTGCCTATTGCTATCATAGGGGATATTTACATTCCCTGAGATAACAATAAAAATCATAACAAAGAAAAAAAATGGAAGGAACAGTTTAAAAATAAAATAAAAAAGCTAAATAAATAAAAAAAAAAAACAAAAAAAAAAAAAAAAGCACCCCTGCCCCCCCTTCTCTTGCGCAAAGGCGTACACAAGCGTTGGTCTGGCGTCATATGTAAACAGCAATTGCACCATGCATGTGAGGTATCACCGCGAAGGTCAGATCGAGGGCAGTAATTTTAGCAGTAGACCTCCTCCGTGAATCTAATGTGGTATCATGTAAAGGCTTTTAAAGGCTTTTAAAAATGTATGTAGTTTGTCGCCACTGCGTGTTTGTGCGCAATTTTAAAGCATGTCGTGTTTGGTATCCATGTACTCGGCCTAAGATCATATTTTTTATTTCATCAAAAATTTGAGCAATATAGTGTGTTTTAGTGCATTAAAATAAAAAAAAGTGTATTTTTTTTTCCACAAAAAATGCGTTTGAAAAATCGCTGCGCAAATACTGTGTGGAAAAAAAAAATGCAACACCCACCATTTTAATCTGTAGGGCCTTTGCTTTAACAATATATATAGTGTTTGGGGGTTCAACGTAATTTTCTTGCAAAAAAAAAATATGTTTTCATGTAAACAAAAAGTGTCAGAAAGGGCTTTGTCTACAAGTGGTTAGAAGAGTGGGTGACGTGTGACATAGGCTTCTAAATGTTGTGCATAAAATGCCAGGACAGTTCAAACCCCCCCCAAATGACCCCATTTTGGAAAGTAGACACCCCAAGCTATTTGCTGAGAGCAATGTTGAGCCCATTAAATATTTTTTTTTTTTGTCCCAAGAGATTGAATAATGAAAAAAAAAAAAAATATATATTTTTTTTACAAAAAGTTGTCACTAAATGATATATTGCTCAAACATGTCATGGGCATATGTGGAAATACACCCCAAAATACATTCTGTTGCTTCTCCTGAGTACGGGGATACCACATGTGTGGGACTTTTTGGGAGCCTAGCTGCGTACGGAACCCCAAAAACCAATCACCGCCTTCAGGCTTTCTAAGGGTGTAATTTTTTTATTTCACTTCTCACTGCCAATCACAGTTTCGGAGGCCATGGAATGCCCAGATGGCATAAAACCCCCCAAAATGACCCCATTTTGGAAAGTAGACACCCCAAGCTATTTGCTGAGAGGTATTGTGAGTATTTTGCAGATCTCGCTTTTTGTCACAAAGTTTTGAAAATTGAAAAAAGAAAAAAATTTTTTTTTTTTCTTTACTTTCTTCATTTTCAAAAACAAATGAGAGCTGTAAAATACTCACCATGCCTCTCAACAAATAGCTTGGGGTGTCTACTTTCCAAAATGGGGTCATTTGGGGGGTTTTGTGCTATTTTGGCATTTTATGGCCTTCGAAACGGTGATAGGTAGTGAGGAGTGAAATCAAAAATTTGCACCCTTAGAAATCCTGAAGGCGGTGCTTGGGTTTCGGGGCCCGTACGCGGCTAGGCTCCCAAAAAGTCCCACACATGTGGTATCCCCATACTCAGGAGAAGCAGCAAAATGTATTTTGGGGTGCAATTCCACATATAACTATGGCATGTGTGAGCAATATATCATTTAGTGACAACTTTTTGAAAAAAAAAAAAATCTTTTTTATTTTTGTCTTTATTCAATCACTTGGGACTAAAAAAAAAAATATTCAATGGGCTCAACATGCCTCTCAGCAAATAGCTTGGGGTGTCTACTTTCCAAAATGGGGTCATTTGGGGGGGGTTTTGTACTTCTCTGCCATTTTAGCACTTTTGCGCAAACCAATCTTATTGGCATTTTTTTTACTAAAGCAAAAAATAAAAATCACAGAGGCAATCAAATACCATCAAAAGAAAGCTCTATTTGTGGGAAGAAAAGGACGCAAATTTCGTTTGGTTACAAAATTGCATGACCGCGCAATTACCAGTTAAAGTAGTGCAGTGCGAAATTGAAAAAAGACCTCTGGTCCTTTGGCTGCCAAATGGTCCGGGGCTGAAGTGGTTAAGTAACAATGATTTACACATTATGAGTATTATAGACTATACAGATCACGTGATGTACAGAGCTCTAGTATACTATAATGGAGTACATGTTATTATTATTTAATTACATGTATTTTTTGTTTCTTTTATATTCTCTCCTATGACTTTCCCCCTTGGTGGCGCCACCTTGTGTCTCCCGTCCGTATGGCCGGGCGGATGCTACCATGCTTTTTTGTGCCTTCCCAGCAAAGGGGAGGGAGTTGCCTCTTTAGTTTGGCCCTCCCCCCATCCCCTCTCTCTATGGACGCCCAGGCAGGCCCTGGGCGTTCCTGTGGAGTGGTCCTTTGCTGGCGGCGTCCTCTGGCACTCACGGACGCATCGCTGATCACTGCGCATGCGCGGGGTTCCGTGCGTGCGCACGATGCGATGACGTCACACGTTTTGCGACGTGAGTGACGCTGATGCGGGGCCATGCCTCCTCAGGACGCCGGGGGGGACACACAGGGCGGACCAGTTGGTGCCGCCATGACCGCCGTTTGGGGCCACCGATAAGCACCTGTGGGTGCAATTCAACGGGGGGGGCGGGGGCAGCGCGGCACCCCAACGGGGACTGACCAATCACCACTGGGCACATGTATACATAACCATGTGGAGTGGAGCATAGGACTCCAGCTCCGCATGAGGATATACATGTGCCCCACATCTCTTTTTAAAAAACAGTGAGTACCACATTTCTATATCAGGGACATTGTCCAATTATGGCATCTGAGGAATTGGCTTCAATCCCCTTTTTTCATTTTCTGCAGACTTTACCACATACTCTGTCCTGGTCATATTGAGATCCAACCCTGACCAGGACAGGGGCTCCTCTAGCCCAATACATGCAGTATCTGGGGTATTACCGTATTTGCCGGCGTATAAGACGACTGGGCGTATAAGACGACCCCCTATTTTTCCAGTGAAAACTTAGGTTTTGGGCTATATGCGCCGTATAAGACTACCCCCTTCTGAGGCAACACCATTAAAAAAATAAAAATAAATCAGACTTAACATCAGATTTAAACACGGTAATTTTAATGAACCATTAGAAACATAAAAAACAAAAAAAAACATCAGACTTAACAACAGATTAGATTTAAACACGGTCATTTTGGTTGACTTTCTGGTACTTAAAATCCTTCAAAATCCTCTTCATGTTCATCCTCTGACATCATAAGTTCATCAATGACATCTTGTGGTACATTTGTTAGACAATCATCATATCGATCCAATTCCACATCAGATGGTGTGTCTTCAGCTTCCTCTTCATCTTGCCACAAGTCGTCGTCCTCCATACCATCCAATGAATTTGATATGCCACACTTCTTGAAAGACTTGATTACTTTTTCTGCATCAATATCATTCCAGGCTTTTATGACAAAGTTGCACAAAACATCCAACTGTGGAGCACGCATGTTTCCTCCTTTTGTGAATGACTTTTCGCCGCTAACCATCCACTCATTCCACTGTTCTCGAATGCGGTCTTTAAATGGCTTGTTTAGGCACACATCCAGTGGCTGTACCAACGATGTCAATCCTCCAGGAATAACCGCTGCATCTGTGTTTAGTCTTTTCAGCCTTTCCTTTGTGCTTGGAGTTAAATGAGCCCTGAACATATCCCACACCAGTAGGCTACGTTCTCGACGAAGTCCACCTGGTCGTCTACTCCATACATTTTCAAAACATAGCTTTACCCCTTCTTCATCCATCCAGCCTTTTTCATTCACATGAACAAAACAACCAACAGGGAACTTGAGTTTTGGCATTGTCTTTCTTTTGAAAATAATCATGGGTCTTAGTTTGGCACCATCAGCTGTACATGCTAGTACCACTGTAAAACTGGACTTCTCATGTCCTGTTGTTTTAATTAACACAGTTTTGGCACCTTTTGAATTGACTGTTTTATTTCCAATCATGTCGAAATTCATAGGAGTTTCATCCATATTTGCGATCTGACTTAACCCATAGCCATGTTTCTTGCGCTGTTCTATAACATATCGATGGAAATTACTCACTTTGCGGTCGAGATCTGCAGGTAATTTTTGTGCAATTTTGGTCTTTTGCCTCAGTACCAGATCATGCCTTTCTAAGAACCTAGAACACCAGGATATAGTGGCCTTAAATCCTTCGCTGTGATCTGGGTTAGATTTGGCCCACTGAAGTGCAAAAATCCGTATGCTGTTTCGTGTCACTACAAACCCATTGTGACGATGCTCATGCACCATGTCTGCTACATGCTTCTCGAGTTCTGGCCAATGTGGGGTGCCTCTTCTTAATGCACACTTAGCCCTTGGCATACACTTTAAAGCATCTTCCTTTGCTTTCCAGTCTCGGACCATCTTTTCCGTTACTCCATATTCTCTTGCAGCAGCGCAGTTATTATGCTCCTTGGCAAAGTTTACAACTTTGAGCTTAAAACTGGCTTCATGTTTCCTTCTCCTTGTTGGAGCCATGCTGGGTCCCGGTCTATCAGCCATTTCACACTACAGGAAATCTAAAAATCTGTCAGGTATTGTAATCTGTCAGGTATTACCGTACGCTATTACTTTTCTGAAATCAAAAAGGAAACTGGTGAACTACAAGTCCCAGAGATCCTACAATTGGTAGGTAGCAACAATGACTCCTCTCCTCCAAAGCACCATAAATCATAGCAGTATTTTATATGAAGGGGAGATCTGGAGCTGGATGTGCAGTACAGGATGTGGCTACCGGTACTCACAGTATACTGTATGATGCTTTGTAATATACCGTACAATAGCGCCAGGAAGACACAGTACCGTATATGATGCTTTGTTAGTATATGATGGTATATGATGGTACAGTATGATTTGTTGGTACGGTAGGTACAGTATACTGTATATGATGGTACAGTATGATGGTTTGTTAGTACAGTATGATGGTTTGTTACTGCAAGCTTGTAAAGTTGTCACTTGCTCACTGGTAAAACTCTGTAGGAATTCTGTAAAACTCTGTATGATAGGCTGTAAATTAATGTACAGTACAGTACAGTATACCGATATACCGGTATTTTGTTATATTTACACCAGGTCCGGTAGAAATCACTGCAGTATACAGTGTACAGCACTGAGCCAATCACGGCAGGCAATGCATTTTGCTAATTTGATGATGTATGCAAAGCCTGCTCGGATTGGCAGAGGCTGTGACATCATCAGCCCGCGCCGCTCTGACTCCTGTATATCCTGCTTGGATTGGCAGGGGTTGTTGTCCAATCCAAGCAGGCTTAACAGGCTCTAATACAGAGTGCATCGCCCGCCAGGATTGGCTGAGCGGCGCACACTGTATGACACAGGACACTGAACACAAGGCGGCCTCTTCACCCAGGACCGAGCGCTCGGCGGGCTTTTAATTATATCAGGCGGCCTCTTCACCAGCTAAGCAGCAACCCGGCGGACTTTACACCTATATGGCGGCCTCCTCACCAGGTACTGAGCACCCGGAATTCGTCTTGCGGCCTCATCACCCGGCGTATAAGACGACCCCCGGTTTTTGGCTCTGTAATTCGGGTGTAAAAGGTCGTCTTATACGTCGGCAAATACGGTATATAAATAAATTCAAATATCCAAGGTAACCTTGACTGTTTCTTTTTATCTGTTGTAACTGTTCAGGGGCTTTTTTTTTCACATATACCTTCTACCTACATTTTCTTTGCTCTTTCTATCCCCACACACACTATCACAAACAATTCACTCACACTGTTCCATCATCTTCAGTCTTTTTCCCCCTCCCCCTTTCCCCTCACCCCCTTCTCCCCTTCCTCCCCAATTTTTCCAAATCCCCCCCTTATCCCTCCCTCCTTCTCCCCCCTCTTCCCCTTTCCAACTATTCACACACTACCCATACACCCTTTTGCAATCTTCACCCTTCACTTGTTTTTTCACACAGTTTTGTTTTTTTCTCTCCCCCCCCCCTATCCCCTCCCGCCTTATATCATTTACATGCACTTTTCATCCAATTCACTTGCACCCATTTTTGATAGTACACTCACCCACCCTCTTTTATATTTTCACACACCATTCACTCACACATTGTATTTGTTCGTCTACATGCAAATTCTTTTGTCCTTACACCACCCATTCCATTTACCCATCACTCCTTTCACTGATTCTCACTTTCATTCTCTTGACGGCTGTTCATTTCCTTTTTCCCTCTTTTCTTTGACTATATTTCTTTTCTCCTTTCCTCTATGATCTTTCACTCCCTCTCCTCTTTCCTCCCTTTTTATATGAAGCGCGCCATATATTCTTTCTTTCTTTCCTTTTCCCTTTCTTTTTTTCCCTTTTTCCTCTCCCTTGCCTTTCCTGCCCTTCTTCTTCCTTTTTCTTTTTCCTCCCCCCCTCTTTCCCTATCCTGCCTTTTTTCCTCCCTTTCTTTTTCCTTCTTACCTCTCTTCTTCTTTCCCTCCTCTTCTCCCCCCCCCTTTTTCCGTTCTTCCTCCCTTCTTTTGTTTCTTTTCTCCCTTTCTCTTCTTTTTCTATTTTTCCCCTTTTTTCTTTTTTGTACTCACTTCTCTTCGTATTCTCTCAGTCCCTGTTCTAATCCCCAACACACAGTCGAATCCTTGGGATCTTAACTATTAAGCCACACTCTTTATGCTATCCCCCCTAGGGGGCCTAAGGCCCCTAGGTGAGAAACATAGTTACTTTTCTTTAACCACTTTAAGACCAGCCTCGTTTTGGATTTTAGGTGTTTACATGTTTAAAACAGGTTTTTTTGCTCGAAAAAAACTTAGAACCCCCAAACATTATTGAGACAGAACCCACTGTCACTGTGTGTTTTGGAGGGGGTTCTGGGCTCGTCTCCTACCCACAGACTATGGCCCAGCAGAGAACATGAGATTTGGAGGGCTATTTGCCATCTCCCACCACCTGGAGAAGATGCCACCTCCAGATATTTGTGTCCAGAGTTGCCAGTTCATCGGAACCGGGTGAATGCGGTATCTGTGGCTGGGCTTGTGGAGTCGTTCCTGGCTACCTAAACCTATTGGCCCGGCTGGGCTAAATATATACTTTTATTCTACAATTAATGTACTTTTAGCTGATAAAGACATATACAAAATGGCACTGATATAAGGTAATGTAAGCTGCATCCCCTCCCCCCCCCTCTTGTTGCTGTGTTTAATTGTGTTGGGTCAATTCATGTAGACAAAAGGTCTGCACTGGAGACACATCTCAGCAGGGGATCTGTTAGGAGGGGCTGCCTGCTTAGCATAATCCCTTCATGTGTTTCAACTGTAGCTGTTTGAATATACAAGTGTTGAGTTTCCATTGGTTCTTCCTTGTCCCCTACCCCCTCTATGACAAGGCTAAGGGGGGTGTCCCCAGCTGTGTTAAAAGTGTATTTTTGAAACTCAATAAACAGTTTATGCTCTGGATGTTTAACCCTCAACACCTGTGTGGCTTGTCTCGTGATTGAGGGGTTAAGGGCTGGTTATGGCGAATCTGCAGGCTGCGAGTGCATTTGGAGGAAAGGAGACACAGGTCTGGCGGAAATGCTCAGAAGTGGCATCCGAGATCCGTCACAGTGGTGGCAGCAGTGGGATGTCTCCTGCAGTCCGGGACATCCAAATCACCACCGGGATTCAAGATCCGGGCAGCCATCGAGGAGCGATACGGGGACCAGCTAGCATGAGAGCGGAGTTCGGGAGGAGGCTGCAAGGCATGCGGAAGCAACATCGGGGACCAGCGACAGAGCACACCATGCTCGGCTGGGAGGATGTGATCCGCCGGCAACTCTGGCAAGAGATGCTAAGCCACGAGCGGCACCATCAGGGGAAGATCCTTCCCTCCTCTACAGAGATGTACTGGACGCAGTACCGTGCACGAGAGGTGTTTCTGAGGGAACAACCACGAGATGAGTGGAAGACGGAGCTCGGAAGATTGGTCCGGGAGGAGATGAGGCTGGACACCAGCTACAGAGCCCTCCGGTGGTTCGCGGCTCAACTGTGGCCAGGTACAGCAGATGGCAGCCCGACAGAAGGCGTTGGCTACGGCAGCGTGGGGCTGCTCCATCAAAAAATGTACGGAGACCCAGACTTTGGGAGCATCGAGGAGTGGCGGCTGGAAGACATCCTGGACTTCCGAGATGAGGTGCTGGACCTCCCAGAAGAGGCATGTGACCTGGAGGAATTGGAGTTCCTGGTTGAGCAGGAATGGAAGCTCGAGATTGCCTACAAGCGGCTGTTTGATGGTGATCAACGGCCCGGCATGGCTCCCGTTGCCTGGGACTGTCCGGGAGAAAAAGCGGACAGTCGCGAAGATGCGGAGCAAATGGGGCCAGGAGTGCCCCTACGTTTTCCCGTTCTAACCACAATGGAAGAAGCGGCGATGATACAGAGGGCACTGCGAGTGCTTGAATGCCGGCATGCATCGGAGGTTCCCCAGGCAGCGAGACAAGCTAATGGCATAAAAGTCTTGGAAGGGGGAGTTGAGATGGGCGCTGGAAGGCGGGCAGATGGTGATCAGCAGCAAGTCCAGAGTATCGCATCCGGTGCCCCAGCAGAAGCGCTGGCTACGAGGCAGAGCGCCGCTGGCCTCTGCCCACCCTCAGAATTGGATCCGGAGAGTCCGAGAGATGATCTTCGGGAGCTGTTTCCCCAGCAGCGGATATCACCGCCGGGAGTGGAGGAAGCAATTATCCCTCCCCAGCACTTGGACACTACCCCAGTGTTTATCCCCCCAGCAGAAGCGCTGGCTACGAGGCAGAGCGCCAATGCCTCTGCCCACCCTCAGAATTGGATCCGGAGAGTCCGAGAGATGATCTTCGGGAGCTGTTTCCCCAGCAGCGGATATCCCCACCGGTAGTGGAGGAAGCAATTATCCCTCCCCAGCACTTGGACACTACCCCAGTGTTTATCCCCCCAGCAGAAGCGCTGGCTATGGGGCAGAGTGCCGCTGGCCCCTGCCCAGCCCTCAGTATGTTTTTGGAGGGTTTGGGAGAAGGCCCATGTCAGAAGTCGCCCCAGCAGCTGGTCACAGAACCGGGAGGGGAAAAAACTCTTCCCCCTCTCCAGCGGCTGAACTCTACCTTTGCACATGTCCCCCCAGCAGAAGCGCTGGCTACGGGGCAGAGCGCTGTTGGTCTCTGCCCAGCATCAGAAAAAGAGATGGAGAGTCCGGGAGATAGTCCCTGCAAGATATCTCCCCAGCGGCTGGTAACTATATCAGGAGAAAATCAAGCGCCTTTTCTTCCCCCAACGGCCTAGCACTACCAGCCTATGCTCCCTACCTGCTGAAGTGCTGGCACCGGGGGAGAGGATTATTCAGCTCCCCCCAATACCTACAACCCAGCCCCGGATCAGGGGAGTGCGGACATCTGTTCCCACTCGGCAGTGGCTGTTTTTATTCACGGGAGACCGTATGTGTGCTTTTGCTCCCCAGCGCCAGAGTCATACTTTTCCTGTTTGCCCAGGGTGGAAATTTGTGACTAACCCAAGTCCAGACCAGTTGAGGGTCAGGGACCTGGTTAGTCTGTTTTTAAAAGGGGAGAAATGTGACAGAACCCACTGTCACTGTGTGTTTTGGAGGGGGTTCTGGGCTCGTCTCCTACCCACAGACTATGGCCCAGCAGAGAACATGAGATTTGGAGGGCTATTTGCCATCTCCCACTACCTGGAGAAGATGCCACCGCCAGATATTTGTGTCCAGAGTTGCCAGTTCATCGGAACCGGGTGAATGCGGTATCTGTGGCTGGGCTTGTAGAGTCGTTCCTGGCTACCTAAACCTATTGGCCCGGCTGGGCTAAATATATACTTTTATTCTACAATTAATGTACTTTTAGCTGATAAAGACATATACAAAATGGCACTGATATAAGGTAATGTAAGCTGCATCCCCTCTCCCCCCCCCCCCTCTTGTTGCTGTGTTTAATTGTGTTGGGTCAATTCATGTAGACAAAAGGTCTGCACTGGAGACACATCTCAGCAGGGGATCTGTTAGGAGGGGCTGCCTGCTTAGCATAATCCCTTCATGTGTTTCAACTGTAGCTGTTTGAATATACAAGTGTTGAGTTTCCATTGGTTCTTCCTTGTCCCCTACCCCCTCTATGACAAGGCTAAGGGGGGTGTCCCCAGCTGTGTTAAAAGTGTATTTTTGAAACTCAATAAACAGTTTATGCTCTGGATGTTTAACCCTCAACACCTGTGTGGCTTGTCTCGTGATTGAGGGGTTAAGGGCTGGTTATGGCGAATCTGCAGGCTGCGAGTGCATTTGGAGGACAGGAGACACAGGTCTGGCGGAAATGCTCAGAAGTGGCATCCGAGATCCGTCACAATTATATATTGTTTTTTTTCTAACACCCTAGAGAATAAAATGGCGGTTGTTGCAATACTTTTTTTCACACCGTATTTGCGCAGCGGTCTTGCAAGCGCACTTTTTTTGGAAAAAAATCACTTTTTTGAATAAAAAAATAAGACAACAGTAAAGTTAGTCCAATTTTTTTATATATTGTGAAAGATAATGTTACGCCGAGTAAATTGATACCTAACATGTCACGCTTCAAAATTGCGCCCGCTCGTGGAATGGCATCAAACTTTTACCCTCAAAAATCTCCATAGGCGACGTTTAAAAAATTCTACAGGTTGCATATTTTGCGTTACAGAGGAGGTCTATGGCTATAATTATTGCTCTCGCTCTATGCGATACCTCACATGTGTGGTTTGACCACCGTTTTCATATGCGGGCGCTACTCACGTATGCGTTCGCTTCTGCGCACGAGCTCGTCGGGACGGGGCGCTTTAAAAAAAATTTTTTTGGTTTTTCTTATTTATTTTTCTTGATTTTATTTATTTTTACACTGTTTTTTAAAAAAAATTTAATTGGCTCACTTTTATTCCTATTACAAGGAATGTAAACATTCCTTGTAATAGAAAAAAGCATGACAGGTCCTCTTAAATATGAGATCTGGGGTCAAAAAGTCCTCAGATCTCATATTTGGACTTTAATGAAAAAAAAAAAAAAAAAAAAAATGTCATTTAAAAAAATGACATTTGAAAATTCCTCTTTAAGAGGTATGGGCGGAAGTGACGTTTTTGACGTCGCTTACGCCCTCCTATGGTATAGAGATGAGTGGCGGCCATCTTACCGTCACTCATCTCTATGCACAGGCAGGGAACGGACCCGATCGCCTCCGCCGCTGCCGACGGTTCCGGTAAGCGGCGGAAGGCGCGGGAGAGCGGCGGGAGGGGGGGCACCTCTCCCGCCGCCGATAACGGTGATCTCGCGGCGAATCCGCCGCGATGACCACCATTATCAGACAGCCGACCGGCGCCTGAAGAGATGGATATCTCGGTTGTGGCAGCAGCTGCTGCCGTTACCGAGATATCCCTCTTCAAAAAAGGGACGTACATCGTCGTGCGCCGGTCGGAAAGTGGTTAACTAATTATAGGTACTTTTTTAGTGTAATATCACTGCCCTATGATTTAGTGCAAGTTGGATTGAGGTATACATACCCTCTCCCTCTTTTGCTGTTGAATGTGTCCATGGTGATATTTTGGTCTATTATAGGGATCCCTCATCGCGGGTGTAACAGTGCTCTCCTCTCCCTCCCTTTGCCTCAGGGTGCCCCGGTTTTCCTCTTTGGCGTGTCAGCACTAAGTGTGACCCCTCGTAAGTCACATACGGCCTGGACGGCGATCCTGCCTTGACCTGCTCATGGGAGCCACAGCTGGGGACCACCTGGATAAGTCGAGGGGAGTTTTATGAATCCCCATGCAGAAAAAAATTATCCAACGTACCACACGCATTCTGGTAAATATGCGCACTAAAACTGTGCTATCCTTTTGCCACTATGAATAAATACAAATGCAACATATTTACCAATACTTAATATGCAACCGAATAGTTGCTGTTATGCTGTTTATTTTCTCTATCCCAACAGACAAAAAACACTCTGAAGAAGACCTAGACAATTACAGGTCGAAATGCGTCAGCTTTTGTTGCATCGTATTGACTCCCCCCTGTATTATCAGTTGAGGTGTTAGGTGCTACCTGTTGGCTTTGCCTGTGTGTGTATTGTACAATTTTATTTTATTCTGTATGGGCTTATGTTTTATATTTCACTTGTCATACATGTGATATGAATAAATATTTTAAACTTACTCCGTTTTACTGAGTCTCTCATCAAATACCAACTTTGATACATTCCTTTAAAAACTATTTGCCTGCCTAAAAACCCCACCATCCCTGGGGGAACCTTCCTTTTTTGTATTCATTCCCGGGGTGAGCGGCAACCCATCTCCTCCAAATGTGTTATTCTCTTTAGCTTCTCTTTTAGGATCCGTGGGTGAATGCCATCTTGTCCAGGTGCATAATTCACCTTTATTCTGTCTAAATATTTCTGGACCGTATCATGTTTGAGCCATTGTGGATCATTTGGGGGTGTGTCAATACTATCCACATTATGGATCCCCATGATCCTTTGAATACACAAAGCTGAAGAAAGTATTTAACCACTTAAGCCCCGGACCAATTTGCAGCCAAAGGACCAGGCCCCTTTTTGCGATTCGGCACTGCGTCGCTTTAACTGACAATTGTGTGGTTGTACGATGTGGCTCCCAAACAAAATTGGCGTCCTTTTTTTTCCCACAAATAGAGCTTTCTTTTGGTGGTATTTGATCACCTCTGCGGTTTTTATTTTTTGCGCTATAAACAAAAATATAGCGACAATTTTGAAAAAAAATTCAATATTTTTTACTTTTTGCTATAATAAATATCCCCCAAAAATACATAAAAAAAACATTTTTTTTTTCCTCAGTTTAGGCCGATACGTATTCTTCTACATATTTTTGGTAAAAAAAAATGCAATCAGCGATTATTGATTGGTTTGTACAAAAGTTATAGCATTTACAAAATAGGGGATAGTTTTATAGCATTTTTATTAATATTTTTTTTTACTAGTAATGGCGGCGATCAGCGATTTTTATTGTGACTGCGACATTACGGTGGACACATCGGACATTTTTGACACATTTTTGGGACCATTGTCATTTATACAGCAATCAGTGCTATACAAATGCACTGATTCCTGTCTAAATGACACTGGCAGTGAAGGAGTTAACCACTAGGGGGCGGCGAGGGGTTAAGTGTGACGTATGTGTGTTTTTTTACTGTAGGGGGGCGTGGCTTGGCGTTCAACATCACTGATCGTCTTTCCCGACTGTCAGTCTCACTAGGAAGCACGGGGAGAGGTTTGTTTACACATACCTCTCCCCGTTCTTCAGGTATGTGACCCGATCGGGGGACACCAGCGGCGATCGGGTCCATGGGTCCCGCGGCCACGGTCACGGAGCTCAGGACCGGGTCGCGAGTGAGCGCCGGACGGACGTGAGCGCGCCACCACCGGCGCACGCGTGACCCACGGCTGGGCACTTAAAGAGCATCGTACCTGTACGTTGATGTGCCCAGCCGTGCCATTCTGCCGACGTAAATGTGCAGGAGGCGGTCCTTAAGCGGTTAATAAATGAGTCTTCTTTGTCCCCAATCACCCACTCCAGATTATTTTGTAAAGGGCCTACATGCTCACAACTGACCTTTTTACTATTATTATATTTGAATAATTTTTGGGGGGCTAGTTCTACTTTCATTTGCAATCTGTTGTTCGTTTCAATTTTTTTGCGGCCTTGATTTCCTTTTTACATATTTTGTTATATTATTTGTCACGTTTAAGTGATAATGGTGTCTTGGTGTTTACCGCTATGGTGTTCCTTTATTTTTATAATATTTTTAAAAGCTATTTTCATATTATTTATAGCTTTTCTAAATTTGGTCATGAGCCACATAAGTAGGGATGGGCTGGGTGTTCGAGTCGAATGCATGTATTAATGTATAATCTATTGTATTATTGAGAAGGATAGGCAGGGACAGTGTCTTCATTTCTTGTGATTGAACCTAGCGTAGTTACAGTGGGTGTATTGTGCCCCCTGCACAGTATACACCTGAAGCTACCCCCAATTGCTGTAGTTGTTCTGTTGCTATACCACAGGCAGTTAAAGTGGGTGTATTGTCCCCCCTGCACAGCATACACCTGAAGCTACCCCCAATTAACACAACAAACCTACACAGTCCCTGTCTTGTTTGCACCGCCTGTATACTGCTGTTCAGAGTATATAGGGCTTCGGGGCCCCACGCCTTTCCTTTTTTTAATTTGGGTATGGGGTTCCCCTTAATATCCGTACAAGACCCAAAGGGGCTGGTAATGGGCAGGGGGGTACCCATGCCATTTTTCTCAATGATTTTCATCCATATTGCCGGAACCAGACATTACATTAAAACCGCAAGCAGTTTTAAATTACTTTTTTTCTCTTAAATGTCATTTTGTGCAGGGACTGTTCTAAACACGGGAAACACGTGCCACTTCACAGGAATACTATAGACACCCCCCAGGCACAATATTTAAAGGAATATTTCCCTTTTTTTTTCACTTTAAGCATCATTAAAATCAGTGCTCCCGAAAAAAACTTGAGTTTTAAAATAAAAAAAATTGCATTGGTCCATGTCCCCTGGGGCAGGAGCCGGGTCCCCAAACCCCTTTTAGGGTTTAACTCGCATATTAGCCTTTAAAATTAGCACTTTTGATTTTGAGCATTCGAGTCCCATAGACTTTAATGGGGTTCTAAAGTTTGCGCAAATTTTCGGTCCGTTCGCAGGTTCTGGTGCAAACCGAACCAGGGGGTGTTCGACCCATCCCTACACATAAGTTTTATTTTTAACCTTTTACATTTATTGCTCATGGGAATATCCTTCATGGTGTGTTTACATACAGTCTTTTTGAAGAATTCCCATTTCTGTTCTGTGTCCATTGATGCCAATATTCCCTCTCAGTCTTAAGGGGGGTGCGCACCATGAGAAAATCTGAAGAAAAATCCTGTATGAGGCACAACCGTTCAATTTCAGTATAGTGTGTACACAACTTTCGACATCCGATTCAGACTCTGCAAATCTAATTTCCGAAGGGACAAACTCAAAAAATGTTCTTGTTCGTGAACCGAATGATTTTTAGATGAGAAAAATCTGAAACAAAAAGCATTATTTCCTTCCTCTGTTCCGACTTTGAAACTTGGATGATCGTTCGCCTGATTTTCTCATGGTGTGTACCCCCTTAAGTCTTGGAGAGCAGCCCTCATCCTTGGAAAATGTGCTCTCTTAAGGTGTTTTTATTTTTCCAGTATGTGTTTTTTGCTTACAGCTTAGCTTAAATCGGGGGGCCACCCGTCGCCGCTAAATATCCAGCCCGTCAGTCCACGTGATGAATTCACTTCCACCCGGCCCGCAGACATTTTAAGTCCGGTTGGCTTTCTTGGGATAACAACCGATGTGGCTAAGAAGCCACTTGGCTTTTATCCCAAGTAGTGGAAGGGGACGATGCAGTCCTTCCGCCTTCTGCGCTCACTTGGGCTTTCCCTTCCACCTGGAGGTCCGAACGACCGGCTGGCACATCCGCCGGCTGGCCGGAGACCCGAATGAAGCTGGAAGCAATGTCATGACAATAACCTTTAGTCAGATCCAAAGTAGTTATGTACCGAGCACTTCCCAATCTGTCAACAAGCTTGTTGACCCGAGGCATTGGGTACGCATTGAATTTGGACACGCTGTTCAACTTCCTGAAATCATTACAAAACCTTATAGTGCCATCTGGCTTTGGGACCAACACTATGGTACTTGACCAGTCTCTCTGGGACTCCTCTATCACGTCCAACTCTAACATCTTCTTTATTTCATTTGCAACTGCTTCTCGCCTAGCCTGGAGTGTTCTATAGGGCTTTAAATTTATGCGGACACCTGGTTTCCGTAATTATGTCATGCTGTATAACACTGGTCTGTCCGTGTAGGTGAGAGAAAAAGTCTCTATTGTTACTCACAAACTCTTTAACCACTTTCAGACCGGACCAATTTGCAGCCAAAGGACCAGGCCCCTTTTTGCGATTCGGCACTGCGTCGCTTTAACTGACAATTGCGCGGTCGTGCGACGTGGCTCCCAAACAAAATTGACGTCCTTTTTTTCCCACAAATAGAGCTTTCTTTTGGTGGTATTTGATCGCCCCTGCGGTTTTTATTTTTTGCGCTATAAACAAAAATAGAGCGACAATTTTGAAAAAAATGCATTATTTTTTATTTTTTGCTATAATAAATATCCCCCAAAAATATATAAAAAAACATTTTTTTTCCTCAGTTTAGGCCGATACGTATTCTTCTACATATTTTTGGTAAAAAAAATCGCAATAAGCGATTATTGATCGGTTTGCGCAGAAGTTATAGCGTTTACAAGATAGGGGATAGTTTTATAGCATTTTTATTAATAATTTTTTTTTTATTATTAATGGCGGAGATCTGCGATTTTTTTTGTGACTGCGACATTATGGCGGACACATCGGACATTTTTGACACATTTTTGGGACCATTGTCATTTTTACAGCAATTAATGCATTTAAATGCATTGATTTCTGTATAAATGACACTGGCAGTTTAGGAGTTAACCACAAGGTGGCAGTGTAGGGGTTAAGTAGGCCTAGGGGTGTTTTTTTTACTGTGGGGGGGCGTGGCTGTCAGCTAGTGAATGCTGATCTCTGCTCCAATCACAGGGAGCAGAGATCGGCGTCACTAGTTGCTAGGCAGAACGGGGAGATGCTGTTTATCTCGGCATCTCCCCGTTTAGCCGCTCCGTGAGACGATCGCGGGAGTCCCCGCGGCGATCGAGTCCGCGGGGACCGCGGCCGGACTCACGGGGGTCCCGACCGGCGCGGGAGCGCGCCGCTCCCGGCGCGCTCCCGATGGCACGGACAGGCTAAAGGAGGGACGTATATATACGCCCTCCTGCCTGTACGTGCCATTCTGTCGACGTATATCGTCGTGCGCCGGTCGGCAAGTGGTTAACGTCCTTCTATTGGGCCACTGACAAGGTTTCAGTTATAGGTACCTCAGTTGTCACGAGGGCCGTGTCCTTTTGGGGGTTTGGCACTGCCAGTAAAGTCTCTCTGTCCTTCCAAGGCTTTAAGAGATTACCATGATATATTTGCTGTGGTTTCCTTTTCCCTGGCTGGTAAACGTTGTAGTTTCCCCTAATCTTTCCATAATTTCAAAAGAGACCTTGCCTCTTTGCTAGGAATTTACTCTCAACTGTGGGGACTAGTACCAGCACTCTATCACCAGGGTTGAAGGCTCTGGTCTTGGCACCCCAATTATAAACCCTTCTTTGGGCCTCCTGGGCTTGTTCCATATGTTCCCATACAAGTGGCATGACAGCTGCAATCCTATCTGGCATCCGTGAGATATGCTCAATGACACGGTCTCAATATGGCATGGTCTCTCTCTCCCACGTTTCTTTTGTGACATCTAGCAATCCCCTGGGATGTCTATTATGAGGTGCCGCTCGTTTAGCAAACATGTTGTCAACTACCTTTTTTAACATGTTTTTGAGCATCTTGGTAAATCTCTCCACAAGACCATCAGTTTGGGGGTGGTAGACAGAGGTACGGAGATTTTGAACAACATTCACAATTCTTTAGTGACTCTGGACATAAATGGTGTGCCTTGATTCATTAATATCTCTTTTGGAATACCCACATGACTAAATACCTGGACAAGCTCTTTGACAATAGTCTTAGCTGAGGTATTACGCAAGGGAATGGCTTCAGGATACTGTGTGGCATAGTCCAGTATTACCAGTATGTGCTGATGGCCCCAGTCAGACTTTACTACTGGTCCCACCAGATCCATGCCAACTCTTTAAAAAGGCACTTTAATTATCGGTAACAGTACCAGCAGACTGTGAAAATAGGGTGATGGGGCGCAGAATATTGACACTCTGGGCATGACATCTGCATGTAACCCAGGCCAAAATAATCTCTGGGTTGTTCTCTCCTTAGTTTTCTTTATACCTAGGTGTCCACCCATTATATGACCATGGGCTAAATCTAATACCATCCGACAATAGGGTTTGGGATCCACTAGTTGCTCTACCTTCTTCTTCCCATTCTTTACCACTTGATACAGAAAGTTATTTTTAGGAGCCATGTAGGGAAACGACACCCCATTAGGTTCAACAGATTCGCCATCAATCATTTTAACTAGCTCTATTGAATGTGGAGTCTCTTAGTTGTTCCGTACAAAATCATCTTTTCTGACTTCCAAGTCAGGCACCACATTCTGTCCACTCTCACTATTAGAGTGAGAGATAATTTCTTGTTCATTAATCTCAAGCTGGGGGCTGGATTCCAGCTCCTCTTGCTCCCCAGCCATTACCGAAAAAGGAAAAGGACCTACCCCTCCATTGGACACACCAACAGTTTCCCTTAAAATTTTGCAATCAAAACGGTCTGGTGTGAGTTCCAGTGTTTCCTCAGCAGGGGGAGCTCTGTCCTCCTGACTCCTTTTGTTTTCCCATAAACTCCAAAAGTGTGGAAAATCTCTCCCCACTAGGGCTTCATGAAGTAGTGAGGGTACCACCCCCAATGAATGTGTCACAGTGCCCCAAGGGGTATCAAACTCAACCACAGTAGTCTTGTAGACACGTGTGTCACCATGTATACAAATCACCCCAATAGTGCTAGGGTGTAACTTTGCAGGATTTACAAAATCACCTTTGACACCTTTGACCTTTGATGTCACAACACTACCAGAATCTAGCAGAGCAGTGACTAGCTTTGCATCAACTGAAATCATACACATTTGTTTTTCCATGCATCCCTGACATGATACAATACATGCCACCTGTGCAAAAAGAGACATGCATTTTTTCAAATAAGCATGATCACATTGCATTGGTTCATCATTTAGGGAACAGTTAGCAGAATTATGACCTAACGCACAGCTGCGATAACATTTTATGTGTTCTGTAACCAGTCCTTTAAACAGCCTCAGAGACCTTCCTGACCTATTTGACCAGTCTCCAGGTCCTGAGCCCACAGTCTCATTATCTGTGGGTGGCAACAGTCTTGTAATTTTTCTCATGCCCTTGAATCTTGGAAAAGTCTTACTGGATACTCTGGGTGATTTTTCAAGACATTGGGGTGGGGCACGGACAAGTCCTCAGCAGCTGTATATTTCTCCACCAGGTCCACCAGCTGGTTTGCAGTCTTAGGGTCCCCATGGCTGACCCACTTCCTCTAAGTGGCAGGGAGCGCACGTAAATAACGGTTCATGACCACACGCTCCACAATCTTAGCGACTGACAAAGTCTCTGGCTACAGCCACTTCTTTGTGAGGTGTATTAGGTTAAACATTTGGGAGCGGGGTGGTTTGTCAGTACTGTATGACCACTGATGCACCCGTTGAGCCCAGACCGCCATGGTGATGCCCAGGCGTGCAAATATCTCAGCCTTAAGAGGCTCATAATCCTGGGCAGCATCTGGTTTCAGGTCAAAATAGGCCTTTTGGGGTTCTCCTGTCAGAAAGGCACTAGCTGTCCTCCCATTGATCTTTTTGCCACCCTTCTCAAACAGCGACTCTTTCAAAAGTTGCTAGGTAAGCTTCCATATCATCTGCAGGTGTAATCTTCTGCAGGTAATAGCTGGCACGCACCATTTTCTGTTTCACCGGCAAAGGGCCTGCGAAACCCTTCTTTAACTCTACCAGGGCCTCTGAAAACTGGCGGATAATTTGCTGCTGGGCTGCAATGGCTTCCTGCTGCTAGCGATTGGCTTCCTGCTGAGTTGCAGTGCCCTGGGGATTCATCTCCTGCTGTTGGTGGTTGGCTTCCTGCTGCTGGCTGTTGGTTTCCTGCTGGGTTGCAGTGGCCTTCAGCAGGACTTTTAACACATCCTCCATCTTTCCACTTGTTCAGGAAGATACCCGCATTCTCCACCATATGTGGGGGGTTACCTCAATGGGGATCACCTTCCCTGGATAAAATTTTAGTCCAAACGGCAGTTTTTTTTTAAAATCTGAATTATAGCCAGTTTTATTTTTAAAAGGTTGCACGAAAATTAAACAAACAAAACAGAAAATAAATCCTCGCCAAGCAGGCACTAACTAAACAGTTCAGGATCCTACCTCACAGGTGAAGGGCTTCTCCCAGTCACCCACAAAACAAAGATAATGCAAACCTTTTTTCTGTCTCTCACAAAGCAGACATCACATCAGTAGCTCTCTCAGGTATGGCTTCCTGAGTCCCAGGCCAAGAGCAATTCTTTGCTTCAGTCCTGCTTTATTTATACCACCTGTTGGTGGACACAAGTGGACCGCTAAATCTGGTCCGGAACCAAACCTGCCAAGGTGGCTGGTAAAACCCGGACCGGATTCTCTGCAAATAAACGCATGCGAGGTGAAACATAACATCCATCAATCACCTCACCTTTCATAATGTCACAATAGATAAATATTTATTTGTGCTTGATAAACTGCTGCACTAATATCATGTGAGAAACCGGCATTATTTTGTTCTCCAGGGTCTCTGCTTTCAGAAAATATACAGTATAATATTTTAGGGTTTTAACTAATCTTCAAGTCTAGAATGATTTTTTAAGCATTCCTTTTTAAAAACGAGAAAAAAAACTGCCCTGCCAGTGAAAAGGTTAAATGAATTGTCTTGGACTACGTTCTGGCCTAATCATCTCATCAGGCAGGGCTGTCAATTTTTTGCTTTGTAATACACACTTTTTAGAGCCTGGCTCAGATTTCAATTGACTTTCACGGGACTTCCAGTTCAGAACTTTTTTTTAAATTAGACCAAATCACAACTGATTGAACTTTTGCTATATCACTAATCTCCTATCACTGCTGGTACTTTGACCTATTCCACAATCACATCTCTACTACTATAAGAATCACTACATGCATAGGTTAAATAGTGTAAGCATACAGTATCTCACAAAAATGAGTACACCCCTCACATTTTTGTAAATATTTTATTATATCTTTTATGTTGTCACATCTTATATGTGACAACACTAAAGAAATGACACTACACACTACACACCCAATCGCAGCCTCTGATCAACTAGCCAAAACCTCCTCCTTGTCCCTAAATCCCGTTACAAATCCAAGGGAGAAAGAAGATTTGCAGTCCAAGGACCTCGGCTATGGAACGCTCTACCTACTGACTTTCGCATGGAAGAAAACCATCGGGCCTTCAGAAAAAAACTCAAGACCCACCTCTTCTAACAAGCAGGAAGCTCAGGACGGAGCAAGCGCCTTGAGGCGAATCAGTTTGCAGTTGCAGCGCTATACAAGTCTTTCATTCATTCATTCACACTTTGCTACAATGTAAAGTAGTGAGTGTACAGCTTGTATAACAGTGTACATTTGCTGTCCCCTTAAAATAACTCAACACACAGCCATTAATGTCTAAATCGCTGGCAACAAAAGTGAGTACACCACTAAGTGAAAATGTCCAAATTGGGAACAAAGTGTCAATATTTTGTGTGGCCACCATTATTTTCCAGCACTGCCTTAACGCTCTTGTGCATGGAGTTCACCAGAGCTTCACAGGTTGCCACAGTTTGTCCTCTTCCACTCCTCCATGATGACATCAAGGAGCTTGTGGATGTTAGAGACCTTCCGCTCCTCTACCTTCCGTTCAAGGATGCCCCACAGATGCTCAATAGGGTTTAGGTCTAGAGACATGTTTGGCCAGTCCATCACCTTTACCCTCGGCTTCTGTAGCAAGGCAGTGGTTGTCTTGGAGGTTTGTTTTGGGTTGTTATCATGTTGTAATACTGCCCTGTGGCCCAGTCTCCAAAGGGAGGGGATCATGCTCTGCTTCAGTATGTCACAGTACATGTTGGCATTCATGGTTCCCTCAATGAACTGTAGCTCCCCAGTACCGGCAGCACTTATGCAGCCCCAGACCATGACTCTCCCACCACCGTGCTTGACTGTAGGAAAGACACACTTGTCTTTGTACTCCTCCTCACCTGGTTGCCGCCACACACGCTTGACACCATCTGAACCAAATAAGTTTATCTTAGTCTTATCAGACCACAGGACATGTTTCCAGTAACCCATGTCGTTAGTCTGCTTGTCTTCAGCAAAATGTTTGCAGGCTTTCTTAGAGTCTAGGCCATCTTTATGTAGAGCAGCAATTCTTTTTTTCATGAGGTGCCATGTTGAACTTCCAGTGACCAGTATGAGAGATTGAGAGTGATAACACCAAATTTAACACACCTACTCCCCATGCACACCTGAGACCTTGTAACACTAACAAGTCACATGACACCAGGGAGGGAAAATGGCTAATTGGGCCCAATTTGGACATTTTCACTTAGGGGCGTGCTCGCTTTTGTTGCCAGCGGTTTAGACATGAATGGCTGTGTGTTGAGTTATTTTGAGGGGACAGCAAATATACATTGTTATACAATCTGCACACTCACTACTTTACATTGTAGCAAAGTGTCATTCCTTCAGTGTTGTCACATTAAAATATATAATAAAATATTTACAAAAATGTGAGGGGTGTACTCACTTTTGTGAGATACTGTATTTTATATACAGTATTTGGTTCCATGCTTTATATTGCAAAGTTTATTCTTAACACTAATTTGATTTACATGATTGCTAATACCAGAAGGCTAGTTGTCATTGTGTTTTAGCATGTAGGCAGCAGCAGGAGGGTGCTTTTTTTAATTTTCAGCCTGAGAGCTGTACTTCTTAGAAATCACTCTGAGTCAGCTTAATACATTTTAATGAAAGCCTGTCCTTCTGTAGTAGCACAGTAGTAGATCGGCAATGGTATATTTCTCTCAACATGGTCTCTGTTTATATTTCTTCCTGCTCAGATACCAAAGAGATAATATTTACAATTTCTAAAGCATATAGTCCATGAATTATTAATGTACGGCATTTTATTACAATGCATTTTCTAACCAGAATTCCCAAAATACATTGGATTGTTTGTAATAGAAAAATGGTCTCAATGTGCACCTGTAAATCTGTATCAAACACTACACCAAAACAGCAGGAAAGATGCCTCTTTTTCAATTATAGAGCTCTTTGGGAAAAATTTGTGCCTCGCACATCTCTAATCCTCATTCATACGGTAAATACAAGTTTATTTCCTGTATACTGTACATTGTAAATGTAATTGTAAATTGTGTAAACATCCCTCCAAATTATTGAGTTCAGGTGTTTCAAGTAAAGAGTAGTTTTACCCTTTCCCGCTTAGTGGCTCTTTAACTGGATTTTTATGCCTGGAGTTGGGGAAAACTTCTAGATCACACGATCAGTGATGCCGCGTACACACGATCGGACTATTCAGCAGACTTAGTCCCACAGACAATCCGCCAGACTTTCCAGCGGAGGTCCGCCGGATTTTCCGAACGAGCGGACTTGCCCACACACGACCGGACTTTTCCGATGGATTAGGTCTGGCGGACAATCCGCCGGAATTTTGGCGGAGGTCCGCCGGACTTTTGAAATGAACGGACTTGCCCACACACGGAGTAAAGTCCGTTTATTTTAAACGTGACTCCAGGTAGACGAGACTAGCGAAGAAAGTCAATGTCGCTGTCTCGATCGGCGAGATTGACACCTTGCTAGCCCCGTCACCTGGTATGGATTTAAAGGGGAATCCCTATGCCGAAAAAACAGTGTGGGGTCCCCCCAAGATATATATCAGACCCTTCTCCGAGCACGCAGCCCGGCCGGTCAGGAAAGGAGGTGGGGACGAGCGAGCGCCCCTCCTGAGCCGTACCAGGCCGCGTGCCCTCCACATGGGGGGGTGCTTTGGGGAAGGGGGGGCCCCGTGGCCCCCCCACCCTAAAGCACCTTGTCCCCATGTTGATGAGGACAAGGGCCTCTTCCCGACAACCCTGGCCATTGGTTGTCGGGGTCTGCGGGCGGGGGGCTTATCGGAATTCGGGAGCCCCCTTTAATAAGGGGGCCCCAAGATCCCGGCCCCCCACCCTATGTGAATGAGTATGGGGTACATAGTACCCCTACCCATTCACCTAAGGGAAAAAGTGTTTAAAAAAAAAACACAACACAGGTTTTTAAAGTACTTAATTAGACAGCTCCGGGGTCTTCTTCCGACTTCGGGGGTATTCTTCTGACTTCGGGGGTCTTGTCCCGCTCTTCGTTTCTTCTGCCGGGCCTCCGCTATCTTCTTGCAGCTCTTTTACTAGCGTTGGCCCGGTCTTCTGGTTCGTCGCGTGTGTGGACAAGTCTGTTCATTTCAAAAGTCCTGTGGACTAGCACACAGACGGCCGGATTGTCCGCCGGACTGCCGAGTCCGGCAGATAATTTTGAGTCAAGACTTCTTCCTAAGTCCGCCGGACTTTTGGGAAGAAAAAGTCAGCCGGAGCAAACACACGGTCGGATTGTCCGGTGGACAGTTCGATCGTGTGTATGCGGCATGAGAATGGCTGTTACAGGGGTCACATGATTGGCAGCCTCTTTCACTGGCTCACAATCAAAGAGACCAGTAGCTGTCTTTTATAGATTGGTTACTGTGCTGGGAGCGTACAGTAAGCACTACCTCAGCCACCATGAACACAATGGTGCAGCATGCAAGGCGTCCACACATATGCATTATGTGGTTTAGCAACAGGTTAATGGTATGGCGTACAAAGACATTTTAAACAATTTTGTGCTCCCAACTTTCTGGCAACAGTTTGTGGAAGGGGAATTGCCTGCACAAAGTGCTGACCTTAACTCTGCTGTTGACCATTAATATGAACCGGACAGCAGATTGTGAGCTTTCCAAAATAAGTACAGTATATACTCGAGTATAAGCCGACCCGAATATAAACCGAGGCACCTAATTTTACCACAAAAAACTGGAAAAACTTATTGACTCGAGTATAAGCCTAGGGTGAGAAATGCGCAGCTACTGTAAGTGGAAAAGAGGGTCAACAATGTCCATTTGCATGTCTCACTGTGCCCATTTGGTCCCCTGAACTTCAAACTTGGTAGTTAAGGGTTCCTAGATGCCCCCTAGCTGCAGCCAAAATTTGGGATCTCTGGCCCCAAAGGGTCCCGAAATGACATTGCTGCAGATGGACACAGTTGACCGACTTTGGGGCCCTGTATCTCGGGGCCCACTTGGTACTAGGAACCCCAAAAGATACAAGGTCCCAAAGTCGGGTCGGAAAATGTCAAGCACTTTTCTGCAGCAGAGAATGACATTTTCTGAGCCGACTTTGGGGCGCCCGTATCTCGGGGCTACTTAATGCTAGGAACTGCAAATTTGGATATATTTTAGTGTTCCACTTGGTTTGCATACCAAATTTGGGGTTCCTAGCACCAAGTGGCCCAGAGATGCATCGGAAAATGTCATTTTTTGCTGCAGAAAAGTGCTTGACTCGAGTATAAGCCGAGGGGGGCACTTTCAGCACAAAAAAATGTGCTGAAAAACTCGGCTTATACTCGAGTATATACGGTATATAATCTCACAAATACTCTTTTGGCTGAATTGGCACATATGGAAATAGACACACTTAAAAAACTTAGGAAACTCCTTACCAGAAGTGTGGAGGTTGTAGCACCTGGAAAAGAAAAATGATTTTAAGTTAATGCCCATGATTTTGGAATGGGAAGTCGAAAAAGCTCATATACAGTGCCTTGAAAAAGTATTCCTACCCCTTTAAACTTTCCACATTTTGTCATGTTACAACCAAAGCGTAAATGTATTTTATTGGGATTTTATATGATAGATCAACACAAAGTGGCACATAATTGTGAAGTGGAAGGAAAAAGATAAATGGTTTTCAAAATGTTTTACAAATAAATATATGAAAAGTGTGGCATGCATTTGTATTCAGCCCCCTTTACTCTGATAACTCTAACTAAAATCTAGTATAACCAATTGCCTTCAGAAGTCACCTAATTAGTAAATAGAGTCCACCTGTGTGTAATTTAATCTCAGTATAAAAACAGCTGTTCTGTGAAGCCCTCAGAGGTTTCTAAGAGAAGCTTAGTGAACAAACAGCATCATGAAGGCCAAGGAACACACTAGAAAGGGCAGGGATAAAGTTGTGGAGAAGTTTAAAACAGCATTAGGTTATAAAAAAATATCCCAAGTTTCGAACATCTCATAGAGCAATGTTCAATCCATCACCTGAAAACGGAAATAGTATGGCACAACTGCAAACCTACCAAGACATGGCCGTCCACCTAAACTGACAGACCGGGCAAGGAGAGAATTAATCAGAGAAGCAGCCAAGAGGCTCATGGTAACTCTGGAGGATCTGCAGAGAGCCACATTTCAGGTGGGAAAATCTGTCTACAGGACAACTATTATGCCATGTACACACGACCGGTTTTCCCGTTGGACTAAACTCTGACGGTCTTTCCGACGGAGTTCTAACCATTTAGAACGCGGTTACATACAGCACGTACGACAAGACTATAAAAAGGAAGTTCAATAGCCAGTGCGCCACCCTTTGGTCTCCTTCTTCTAATCTTGTGTTAATCTCGTGTTAGAAGTTTGGTTAGAGAAGATTTGCGCTTTTCAGACTCCAGCTTATTTCAATCGTTTTACTGCTGTTCAGTTTGTGCTTGTGGGTTTGTATCTGGTTTTCAGTGCGTGTTGGTCAGTTCGTATCTGTTTTTCAGTGCGTTCTGGTTTGCTCGTTACTGTTCTTCAGCTCGCTCTTCACAGGCCTTGCTGTTCTTCAGTGCGTTTGTTTAAGTTCGACCAGCCGACCGTTTTGAAGCCATGGTGCGTGGACGTACTCATTGTCGAGTTTGTGCTGTGTGGGGGCTTGGTGTTGGGGTTCATACTTTGACCAGAGTACAGTCCATGAACAGGGCGAGGAGGAGTTCATGGACCAAGAATTGGTTACTCCAGCGTGACCAATTCTCACACATGCCTTTGCTTTGTGAGATCCAGGAGAATAATCCTGATGATTTCAGGAATTTTCTCAGGATGACGGACCCCCGTTTTTCACCATCTGTTGGCTTTGCTGACCCCTCATATCAGCAGGCAGGATACCTGCATGCGGCAAACCATCACTTCCGAGCAGAGGCTAGTCACCACGTTGTGGTACTTGACCACTGGGAGAAGTCTACAGGACCTCAAGTTCTCAACAGGCATCTCCCCCCAGGCTCTGGGGATGATTATCCCAGAGACCTGTTCTGCTATTATTTAGGTCCTGCAGAAGGACTATATTAAGGTAAGTTTTCTCTTTTAATATCACATTTTATGTATTTAATGTTTGCTAATGTATTGTATTTATTTCATCATTATCTAATTACTATCATTGGAATATGTTGTGAATGTCCCCTTTATCCTCATGCATGCTGAAGCATTTTTAATACTCCTTTTTTGGCCTACATGCATATTTGCCTTCACTAACCTCCCCAGCATGCTATCCTGGGCCCATATACACCAATAGCCTAGTCCCTTTAAAAATGTATATTGTCAGCTCCATTGTACTGCTTTCCAGGACCCACCCCCTAAAATGTGTCATAATGTAATGTGTGTCTTTAAAATAATTTCTAACCCTCCCCCACCCCCTAAAATGTGTCCAAATGTAATGTGTGTCCTTAAATTCAGACAGAGTGCTTGAGGCTTTTTTTTTTTTGGGCTCCCAAAGTTACCTCAAACCCTCCCCCACCCTCCCCCCCATACAATGTTATCAATGGGCCATCAGAGGGGGTGAGGAATCTGATAAGTGGGCCTTATATTTTTGTCTTTTTAAATACTCCTTCAAATAAATGTTATACTGATGTTGTGCAAGAATGTTTTTTGTGCTTGCAATGTTAAAATTTGAAAAAATAGTTTCTAAGCACTGGCCGATCCTGAAGTATGATTGAGTACTTGGACCTTCTCTTCCGGATTGTCCAGAATTCATCTATCGTAAGGCCCCCTCTTTGAGAGACTGTTTGGCACCGGGTGTGATTAATCCACCCAAAAGAGGAGAAAATAAGTTATTCAATTTTTTATCTGGTTTTTACGCATTTGGCAGATGTGCGACTTGTAAACACGCTAAAAACAACATTAAGAAATGGAAAGATTTTATTTCAAATACCACTTAAAAACAGTATATGATCAAAGATCTCATTACATGTACCTCAGTAGGAGTTGTCTATATGTTAGAATGTGACTGCGGCCTACAGAATGTGGGCGGCACATCAAGAGCATTACATGTGCGTGTTGGAGAGCACATCAGCAACATTAAACGAGGTATAAAAACGCATTGCTTGTCCAGACATTTTCGGAATTGTCACCAAAGAGACCCTAAGTGTCTCAAGTTCTGGGGAATAGAAAAGGTCCCAAGACATTGGAGAGGAGGACACTATATACGCCAACTTAGCCGTAGAGAATCCTTCTGGATTTATGAGACAAAAGTAATGGCACCTGCGGGGTTGAATGTTGATTTCGATCTCAATTGTTTTATTTCTAATAGATAATTTTTATAGGGATCTTTTAATATTTTATCATATTTCCTACTTATATATATTTTTTATATACATATATAATTTTTTATATTTGGAATTTACTGTCTCTTATTCTGAATATGACAATATGTCTATATTTTATATACTTTATTTACATTTTTATCTATTTTATAGGTGGTTTATATGTGCATATATCATATGTATATTTTTCTGCGGGTATTATTGATGAGTTTGGGTATATGTATTTATTTATTTATGTATTTCATTTGTATTTTGGTTGAGGTATCCAACCTATAGATGATCGTGGGATGATGTCATCATCTTTTAAAAACAAGAAATATTTTTCTAAATTAATTTTTAAATTAATTATTTTATTTTCTAGTGTGAAGTGCCCCTTTAATCATAATACATCCTATAGATTTTAAGTAGCCTTCATTAGTGCAAAGTTTATTTCTTTTAAATATCAAAGTATTTTAGAGGTATTTGCCTCCAGTACTTGCGCTATATATATGGGTTACAGGTTTGGAGTATTACTTATTTTGCACTCCATACTGTTTGTGTCATCTCCGCTTCCTAGCAGTGTTTACTGCATGGACCCTGGGAAGTTTATACTTGTGATCGTTGCTGGGATTATTTATGTAGAGCGGGCCGTCTCTGTGTTACCCTGCCCCACACTGAAGAAGTCCCGCCTTGGACGTAACGCGTACGGGGGGTCAGAGAGCACGAGTGACGTCACCCACGGCCATCTTGGTTGGATATACTCACATCGCCAACACTCGGTTCTGAGTGCTGCTAAATGTGAGTGTTCCTTTTGTTCAATTTTTTTGTGCAATAAATTGGTTAAAATATGCAGAGAGCACTAGATCATTCCCTTTATTTCCTATACATGTGGGCTACTCTGGACATGGTGCATCTGGGCTGAAACGAGACCTGTGATTGCTGCATTTTTGCCACTGTCGGCGCTGCTGTATACTGCTTTGTGACCTGTTTCAGGTCAAAGCAGGAAGGTGAGAGGCCATCCTATTTATGGTGAAGAATTGTAGACGGCCACTCACATTGGCTTGTCTAGCTCCGCGCTTAGGATAATTCAAAAAGGTCTATACTAATATTAATACTATAAACCCAGTACAGCTGCTCCCTATGAAATCTAGATGATTTAATTGGTAGTTTAATTAAATGAGGGGCGCTAGTACCAACATGAGATACTGAATTAATTAATAGGTTAATTAATTGTATATTCTGAACTGTATAGTAGAGACTAAGAGCTTATTGAAAAAAGGTGTGCAGACACAATATAGATCTACCATGAACTAAGCTAATTAGTAACTATTTAAAGTGATAATAGTGAACCACATTTGGTTACTCATACATTACAACCATTATAATGTGAATAATAAAAATTGGTTAGAGTGTGTTTATACAAACAATAATAACACCAGACACCTAGCGTGACCCAGTGAGGTATAAATTAATTATTACCCCAAAGATAATTAACACACAAAATAGAGCTGACCGAGCTCTATTTAAATTAAATAATATAAATATAACAGACCCTGTACCTTGTATCACAATGTGTACAACGAAAGTTAATGATCAAGCACTTATGCCCAATCTGATATATAAAAAGTGCAAACCAACAAATTTGGCAAATAATCCCAATATCTTGGGTACATCCAAAAAACGTGAAAAATATTAATATAAATTAGACAGTGTTAATTGATATAACGCAAAGTTCATGTAGTATATAAAAAGTGCAAGCCAACAAAATTGGCAAATAATCCCAATATCTTGGGTGCATCCAAAAAACGTGAAAAATATTAATATAAATTAGACAGTGTTAATTGATATAACGCAAAGTTCATATAGTAGTCCTTGCTGCAAAACGCCACAATCACTCCTGTAGATATAGCTTGTGCACCATCACCAGACAAATTCTCGATCCACCCAATGTGAGAACCAGCAGTATTAAATGGCCTCTTACCAAATGGAGTTGATTACTTTGTTTAGAAGCAATCAAATGCGCTTTCACAGGATTGTGCCTGTACACTGAGTGACACACCCTCACTCAAGGGCTCTCTTCCCTCTATCAGACCAGCTCAGATGGAATGGATTGGAAACATATGTGGGAATATAAAGAGAGGCGCACCTCATAGCGTAATAACGTTTTATTTAAAAAATATAGCATAAAAAAAAACACAGCAGCCAATTGCTCACTTACATTTTCCAGTGCCTACCCGGCACTGAGGCTACTTGCGATATGTTAAAAGATTCGATGGAGCAGCGGATCCTTCCCCTCCTGGCGTGCGTCTCTAGCGTGCGTTCCACTCACCAGACAGCCGGAGTCAATATCACAGGAAGTCCAGCAATAGTGCATCCAAAGATACAAAGTGATCAGGTACCGCCTACCGACGTACGTTTCGTGTTTGTCACGTCTTCAGGGTGGCATACCTGATCACTGAATAACCTGATTAATATACTGATCCTCAGGATCAGTATATTAATCAGGTTATTCAGTGATCAGGTATGCCACCCTGAAGACGTGACAAACACGAAACGTACGTCGGTAGGCGGTACCTGATCACTTTGTATCTTTGGATGCACTATTGCTGGACTTCCTGTGATATTGACTCCGGCTGTCTGGTGAGTGGAACGCACGCTAGAGACGCACGCCAGGAGGGGAAGGATCCGCTGCTCCATCGAATCTTTTAACATATCGCAAGTAGCCTCAGTGCCGGGTAGGCACTGGAAAATGTAAGTGAGCAATTGGCTGCTGTGTTTTTTTATGCTATATTTTTTAAATAAAACGTTATTACGCTATGAGGTGCGCCTCTCTTTATATTCCCACATATGTTTCCAATCCATTCCATCTGAGCTGGTCTGATAGAGGGAAGAGAGCCCTTGAGTGAGGGTGTGTCACTCAGTGTACAGGCACAATCCTGTGAAAGCGCATTTGATTGCTTCTAAACAAAGTAATCAACTCCATTTGGTAAGAGGCCATTTAATACTGCTGGTTCTCACATTGGGTGGATCGAGAATTTGTCTGGTGATGGTGCACAAGCTATATCTACAGGAGTGATTGTGGCGTTTTGCAGCAAGGACTACTATATGAACTTTGCGTTATATCAATTAACACTGTCTAATTTATATTAATATTTTTCACGTTTTTTGGATGCACCCAAGATATTGGGATTATTTGCCAATTTTGTTGGCTTGCACTTTTTATATACTACATGAACTTTGCGTTATATCAATTAACACTGTCTAATTTATATTAATATTTTTCACGTTTTTTGGATGTACCCAAGATATTGGGATTATTTGCCAAATTTGTTGGTTTGCACTTTTTATATATCAGATTGGGCATAAGTGCTTGATCATTAACTTTCGTTGTACACATTGTGATACAAGGTACAGGGTCTGTTATATTTATATTATTTAATTTAAATAGAGCTCGGTCAGCTCTATTTTGTGTGTTAATTATCTTTGGGGTAATAATTAATTTATACCTCACTGGGTCACGCTAGGTGTCTGGTGTTATTATTGTTTGTATAAACACACTCTAACCAATTTTTATTATTCACATTATAATGGTTGTAATGTATGAGTAACCAAATGTGGTTCACTATTATCACTTTAAATAGTTACTAATTAGCTTAGTTCATGGTAGATCTATATTGTGTCTGCACACCTTTTTTCAATAAGCTCTTAGTCTCTACTATACAGTTCAGAATATACAATTAATTAACCTATTAATTAATTCAGTATCTCATGTTGGTACTAGCGCCCCTCATTTAATTAAACTATCCTATTTATGGTGAAGGGACCACTAGCACTCAGCATTGAGTTACCTTGGCTTGAAATCACCCCACTGGAGGAATAGTGTGTTCTTTCTGCACATGCACTTTTTTGGAACTTTTAAATAATTTCTGGGACTGTTTGCGATTTATTTATTTTATTTGTTTTTGCGCTGCACTATTCTATTTTAAATGCAATGTTATGTTCAAAAGTACTTATATTTTCTTTCTTGTTTGAGGCGACAGTTTCCTACAATGCTACAGGAATGGTAGACTGTGGCCTCCCATTTTGCTGACCGTTGGGACTTTCCCAACTGTGGAGGGGCAATAGATGGGAAGCATGTCCACATTTTTCCACCACCCCATTCAGGGTCTTACTATTACAACTATAATGCCGCGTACACACGGTCGGAATTTCCGATGGAAACAGTCCGATCTGAGCTCTTCAACGGATTTTCCGACCGTGTGTATGCCCATCGGTCTTTTTCTGTCGGAATTTCCGACGGACTTTGGATTGAGAACCTGTTCTCAATTTTTCCGACGGAAAACCTTTCTATCGGATTTTCCGATCGTGTGTATGCAATTCCGACACGCAAAATTACGACGCATGCTCGGAAACAATTTGACGCATGCTCGGAAGCATTAAACTTCCCTTTTATAGTGCTGTCGAACGTGTTTTTATGCCGCTGTGTTACAGACCGTCGGAGTTTGGTTTGACCGTGTATAGGCAAGACAGTTTGAGCGAAATTCCGACTGGGAAAACCATCATAGCTTTTTCCGACGAGAATTCCGACCAAGTGTATGCGGCATAAGGGGTTTAATAGTGTTGTGTTAATGGAGGTGGAGTTGGCACAATATGAATTCATGTATGTGGAGAAGAATGTCCGGATGTCGGATGGAGGAGACTTCGCCCAGACGGAGTTTTACCAGCGTCTCCAGACTGGTGGCCTGGCATTGCCACCTGATGCAGATAACGTTGCTGATGAAGCGTTCGGTCTGGGCGAGCACCTGATAAGGCCATTCCCCCAAAAGACCACCCCGGAGAGGAGGGTTTTAAACTACCGGCTGGCCAGAGCGGGAAGAGTTGTTGAGAATACCTTCGGGATAATATCCACCCGGTTCCGCTTGTTTCTGACAGCAATCCATATGGCGGTATCAGGGAATTAGTAGACCAGACTGTGTGGACTGCACAGAGGAAACCCAAAACGCATGTAGGTGAAATAATAATAGTGTTTATTATAATAGGTGACAAGTAAGTAAAAACAAACAGTGCACTACCAACCACAAAACCACAAACAACAAATAATATATACAATAAATGGGAAATCGTAAACAAAAGCCAGGCTGTGGTCATACACAGGGAGATCACCAGATGGGTAAGGATAGGAAACCAACAGGACAGGGAGAGGGTGGATGGATGGGCTGCAAAGCAGGGATCCAAGGGAACCTGGTAACAGGAGGGACAGGTCCAGGATGGGTAAGGAACAGGGACCAGGAGAGATCGGGTTGGGTCGGATCGGGTCGGACGTCAGTACTGCGGCCCAGTGATGACATGACATTAGCAGGGAAAGACTCCCCTGGCAGTTCCAAACTGCCAGGAGACACCTGCTGCTGGTCCTTAGTACTGTACACCAAATGATAGATCTTACCAGCGGATGGACCCTTTCCTGACAGTACCCCCCCCAAAGGAGCAGCCTCCGGACGCTCCAACTAGTTTTAATTGTCCAAAGTCTATGGCATCGAGCAGAACGGTGGAAGATAGTACTTCAGGCTGGTCATCAGGCACATCCGGGCAGACAGCGGGCACATCCGGGCAGACAGCGGGCACATCAGGGCAGACAGCGGGCTCCAGGTCATCAAGTTGGGCAGCAGGCTCCGGGTCGTCGAGCTGGGCAGCGGGCTCCGGGTCGTCGAGCTGGGCAGCGGGCTCCGAGTCGTCGAGCTGGGCAGCGGGCTCCGGGTCCTCTGGCTGGGTAGTGGGCTCTGGGTCCTCGGGCTGGGCAGCAGGATCCGGGTTATCGAACTGGGCAGCAGGCTCCAGGTCTTCGGGCTGGACAGCAGGCACTGGGACATTAGGCCGAACAGCAAGCACCGTAAGGGCAGGCTGGATCACAGGCAATGGCTCAGAAAGCTGGGTAACGGGCCCCGGCCCAGTGGGCTGGGTAATGGGCCCCGATTCAGCGAGCTGGACACTGGGCACTGGTCCGGCAAGCCGAATAATGGGCACTGGCTTAACAGGCCGAGTGACGAACTCCGGTTTAGGAGACTGGGTAACGGGCACCGGTTCAGCAGACTGGTTAGCGGGCACCGAAACTTCAGGCTGAGACACGGCCACTAAAATTTCAGGCTGAGACACGGGCACAGAAACTTCAGGCTGAGACACGGGCACCGAAACTTTAGGCTGGGACACGGGCACCGAAACTTTAGGCTGGGACACGGGCACCAAAACTTCAGGCTGGGACACAGGCAACGAAACATCAGGCTGGGACATCCTGACTTCAGACTGGGACACCAATATCAAAACATCAGGCTGGAAGGCAGGCACCGAAACATCAGACTGGAAAGCGGGCACATCAGACTGGAAAGTGGGTACATCAGACTGGGGAGCGGAGACATCGGACTGAAAGGCTGGCATATCAGACTGGAAGGCTGGCACATCAGACTGAAAGGCAGGCACATCAGACTGGATAGTAGGCGCGGGGACGTCAAACTGGGTAGCAGGCACTGGGATGTCAGACTGGGTAGCAGGCACTGGGATGTCAGACTGGGTAGCAGACATTGGGTTGGCAGATTTAGGTGGATCATCAGGCTCAACTGGCATGAACGCAGACTGGAACAGGTTGGTTGGTGTGGAGGCAAGTTGGGTTACTGGCAGGATGGTGTGGGTCGGAAAGAACTTTCGCTTCTTTTTCGGTTTAGCCACTGCAGCTTTGTAGGTAACTGCAGGGCTGTAAGAAAAGAATGTAACTGGGCAAAAGGAAGACCGGGGAATAGTGGCTGGAGGAGGGTTTTGTGGGATTGTAATAGGTGGAAGGGAAGAGGCAGGTGGTTTGAAGGCAGGATAGGTGCAACAATTGGAGACCGGGTAATAGTATTTGGTAGGAGGCTGTGTAAACTGGGCTGTAGCTGAAGATTCTTGTGAAGGTAGATGATTAATGGCAGGGCTGGAATGTTGTGGCTTGGCTAAATACAGGAGATCTGACCATGCCTGTAGCACAGGTTGAACAAACGTTGATTCACACACAGCCTGACTAACCAAGTATTGCACTAAATGGATGCAATCAGACACCTGCTGCAAACAAGAGGAATAACGTTCCATGAAAAAGGCTGGATCATCCTCTAACAACCATACCAGAGATTCAACTTGGCCATAATTGAAGGGGGGAGAAAAATAATCAAAAACTGCCAGGAGACACCTGCTGGTGGAACTCAGTACTGTACACCAAATAATAGATCTTACCAGTGGATGGACCCTTTCCTGACAGGCGGACTACAAGATCAATCACATCATCCTGTGCTGTTGCATCCCGCATAATTTATTTAAGGAAACATTCTCAAAATGATCTAGCTTCAGTTGGGCCTGAGGCCGGACTTAATCCAGAAAATTCACTGACAGTCTGGATACTGGCTGTACTGGCTAGGCCCCCCAAAGTGCCCGTCAAGTTCGGGAAAGAAATGTGAATTATTTTATGGGGGGGGGGGGGGGGGGGCATTGCAATGCCAGACAATGTCTAAAATGTATCTTAATTAAAAAAAAGTTATGATAAAATCTTGAATTTTCTTTATTGCTTGCTTTTCTTTTTGGCTGTCTCCTAGGTTCTCCTAGTGCACTTGTAGTGCCAAGTGGATTTTCCTTCAGTAAATAAGGACCATTGTCACTGTAAACACAAAATTACTTACAACACTGGTATTGAAAGAAGAAGCCACACATTATTGTATTTCAAAAGGTTTACTATGTGCACATTCACACATTATATTTTTTCATCAAGATTTTTTATTTTTTGGGGGGTTTTCACAATATTATTTTTTCATCTATATATATATATATATATAATTTTTTTTTTTTTTTTAACACGCATGTTTAAAAACCTAACATACACAACTATGGAACTTACAAAGTTCAACGTATACAATTTGAAGGCAATATCAGACATTATAATGTAAAAAATTTCTTGATATTGCCTTCATCAGATGGGGTGATGTCACCCCTGTAAAAGCCAAATTTTGAAGATGCACACAAATTGGGAGTCCAAATGAGTAATGTCAACATGTGCTATGGCAGATAGCACATGTTGACACACCATGTGCATCTTAAAAATTTGGCTTTTAAAACTTAAAAAAAAATAAAATTGGAATGTGGTCATCTAAAAAGGAAATGAAGAACATGATCGATTTTGTTTTAGGGAAAAAGGGATTAAATTCTCCCCAAAACATTGATCATGTTCTTCATTTCCTGCTGCATGATGTCCAGGTGATTGCGCATTGCATCGATCTCCCCATTCTAGGCCATGATCTGGGCAATGAGGGTTTGGGCGCTGGCAATAGTACATGGTTCCACTGCTTCCCCTTCCACAACCACACTATCCCCTAAAATTGATGAAAAAACATGTATTTAGAAATATGCAGGCATACATAGATTACCTGAAGCTGGAGTGTCAGACACTCACCTGGTGGGGTGCACATCTCACCCACTTCCTCCACCTCTCCTTCCTCCACATCCTCGGGGAGGCTGGGGCTAACTTGCCATTCAGGCTGGTGAGGTCGCGGGTCCCTGGGATCATGTTGTCTGAGTCTTTTCTCCCCTATGAGAATGAAACAAAAGGTATACTTAGCACACAGATATTTGAGTCCAGAAATAGGAATATGAAACATTGCTTTGAAGTGGTGTACAGTTGTCTGTTTTGGAAGAGATCTAAGTTGAAGACATGATTCAAATTCCCTTTTAACCAAACTGCAATACTTACCTTTTTTGGCCATGTTTCACAGATGGAGACACCCCAAGTATCCCCTGGAGCACCTGTATGGGTTACCCTGAAAAATGTTCTCTGGTGTCCCACACTACACTAGTACTCCTGAGTCCAGATGTGTAAACAGCTGCTGTGTCCTCTCCTTACATTACACTGAATCAAGAAACTGTACAACAGTAAAGAAAAGCACACGGAGCAGCATGCAGGTTTATTATCATAATAAGAACACACAACAAGTACTTACTTTTTTAAGCACCTTCTTGATTCTTCGATACTGATCCGACTCCCTCATTTTAAGGTTGGACCAGCCCTTTCTCAATTGATCTTTAGACCGGCATACCCCAAAATGCTGCTGGATGTTTGGGGCTTAGGGCTTTCCTCTGCGCTAGTTCCAGAATATGTCTCCGCCATTTTTCTCTATATACTCCCACTGCGTACCGAAGAGAGAAGGGGCAGGGAATATTCGTCAAAAAGAATGTCAGGGGCTGGCGACACAGGCGGAGCTTGACACATGCACAGTGTATATAAAGCTAGCACAGTGTCGTACGTAAATCCGAACGGAAGTGACGATCGTCCTAAACGAAGGTAACATTTGAACTTGGCCCATCATAGTGGCCTATACTGCTTCAAGATTGAGGCCTATATTGGGATAAGATAATGATAGTTTAGACTGACATTGGTGTTTTTTTCTTATCTGTGTGTGTGTGTTGTGTGTGTGTATGTGTGTGTTGTGTGTGTGTGTTGTTTGTGTTGTGTGTGTATGTGTTTCTCCAGCATTGCCTTCCTCTTTATTTTGTTACCCAGAATACATGGATATTTTATTTTCATATTTTCATTTTAAAAAGGACAGTTTGTTTGTGAGTAGGCAGGTACATTTCAAAAAGACTATGGGGGTGATTTACTAGGCAAAGGCAAATCCACTTTGCACTACAAGTGCACTGCAAGTGCAGTCGCTTTAGATCTGAGAGGAAGATCTGAAATTAGGGGAAGCACTGCTGATTTTATCATCCGATCATGTACAGGCAAAAATGCTGTTTTTTATTTTCCTTGCATGTCCCCCTCAGATCGACAGCGACTGTACTTGCAGTGCACTTGTAGTGCAAAGTGGATTTGCCTTTAGTAAATCAACCCCTGTGCAGTTGCACTCTGCAAGTGCAGTTGCTCCAGAGCTTATAAATTAGGTAAAGTTTCACTTTACAAAGAATACCCATTCATGCAATTTATGCAAGGAAAAAAAAATGCATTTTTGCTTCAAAATGATTGGATGCTGGAAGTCAGCAGAGCTCCTGCTCATTTACTAAGCTCTGGATCAACTGAACTTGCAATGTGCACAGTCTATTTGCCTTTAGTAAAGCAACCCCTAGGTGTCTGCAAAAAATTGGCCATATGCAGTGAATTATGCAAAACATTTGAAGCAATTTAATCCAGTACATACTCCTAAAAGAGCTTGCAATCTAATGCCCCATACCACACCAAGACACACTTAAGGGCTGATTTTTTCAGGTGCTTTTTAACTTATATTATTTGGGGTTATTAGGGAAAACCACAGCACCATACAAATCCACACAAAAAGAACACACAAGCTCCTACTACCTAAAGAATTATCATTATTGCTCCAAAAATGGGGAGCTTTGAATGCAGGATTTGAAAAAATGTCATACTTACCTAGGTAATGCACCATCAATCCATTGCTGCATCTGTCCCCTGTCGCCTCTACACCGAGAATTGAGTCATCGAAGACCACTGATTGCTCAGTTCTCGGTCTTCAGTGAGAAGGGGGCCAGTGACTGCCAGTCATTGGCTCTGTGCTACGCCCCTCCAGTGCTCACTGGAGCACTGGGCTGTGGATGGGGTGGGAGCAGCTCCCTTAGTCTTAACTGTTGGTCAGGTTTCCTGTCCCCCTTTCAGGATCCCTGAAGAGCCTGGACCAGCTCAGTGACATCAGCCAACAGTGGGCCCGCTGTCGGCTGAATCTGGGTTACAAGAATGCAGAACTAAGTGCACTCCTGTGATCCATAGGAGAAATATGGCCAAAAAGAGCTTTAGCCAAACTTCAGGCAGACATCTACATACACAGTTGTCTTACCTGACAAAGTATTAGTATTTCTTTCCAGCTAGATGGGTATGGCTCGTTGGGGTACGTTAAACTCTATGTGAATTCCAAAAATTCTAAATATAAAATCAAATCCCATTGAAGTCTACAGAGGGCAAATCTTGAAAATGAATTCTGTACTAAAGCCTCTAACTTTGTACAAATTGACCAGTTCCCCCTCTCACTCCTCCCCAAGGGCACACAGCAGCCATTTTTCTGAGACTGAAGAACTATTAATGCGCTCTTTTCCACTTCCCCTCCTCAAGGCTGCATAGTAGACCTATAATTTTGAATGTGCTAATAAGTTCCTTTCCTCCTCCTCAAGGTCACATAGCAACCATTTTGTTTGGATGAATGCTAATTATTATTATTATACAGGATTTTAATAATAATTCACTCTTATTCTCCTCCTCTACGATGTCTAGCAGTCCTTTTTAAGTCCTGCTAATGCTTCCTTTTCCTTCTCTCCACAAGAGCATTTCAGCCATTTTTGGAGGACTTCTAATGCACCGTTTTCCTCTTTATATTATGCTAATCCCACCATAAGAGGAGGAGGGTTGGGGTACGTGCAATAAGGAGGAGGGGTGTGCTGCTGGCTTGGAGGAGGAGGAGGAGTGTTGTGGCACCAGAGCTGAGGTGAAGGGCTGGGAGTCACTGCTTGCCAAATTTATTGAACATAAATACTAGCACAGCAATTCTCCAGATAGAGTTTTATTTACTGTCAATCAGGTGTACAAGAAACCTAAATTGTTTTTCTCAACTTCACTTATTTGTCTAAACATAAAATAAATAAATTATAGCAGTGAAGTGAAACAAACATTTGATGGCTGTTTTCATATCATTATTTATAATGAAGACATTTTATGATAGATGAAAAAAGCTGGAGACTAAACAGCTCGAATTGTCTAATTGACAGAAAGAGTACAGGCAAATGTTTAACTACAAGAATTAATGGATGACACAGCAATATAAAACTGGCCAGCAGCAGGGTCATTTCAAATAGCAAGGCAAGGTCCAATTTACTGGCAGGTACATTTTCTTTATATAATGTATTATTTACAAATAGATTTATTTAATTGATATTGTATTTTTTTTAACCTTTTTTTAAAAAGGCCAGAGCCAAGGAGTTAAGGTCATCCCTGCATTTGTGATGCAAAAACAGGCAGGAATGGCAAGGCTAACTGGGTACTAACTTAAATAAAAGTCCTAAACCAATACATTATCTTGTCCCTATGCACAAATGCAGGGCAGTGAGCAGGCAGCAGCAAATGGGGGGAATTTTATGACCAGGGGGAAGGGCATGCAGCAGTAAAATGTATGAGTGAAACGCTAGGACCATAGAATGCCTCTACTTTCCCAAATCTACTTCAAGTTGCACATATCAGAGAAAGGCAGTTTGGAGAGGTTCTGGAGAGGTGAGGTTTTTCAACCTATGAATCACACAGGAAGTGGATGACGAAGCCTTTCTCTTCTTAATTCTGCAAGGCGCTGAGCAGCAACTTGCCTGCAAGGGCTGCTAATGCTCTCTTTTCATTCTGCTCCTCAATTCCGCAGTGCACTTTCCTTTCTAGTACTGCTCATGTGCAGTCTTCCTCTCCTCAAGGTTGCAGAGCAGCCAATTTTTTGCTAATGATCCACTTTCCTCCTCAGCCTCTTCTATCTAATTATTGATTGTCATACCATTGCAGAGGTATTCAAAGCATTCCTCTATGTTTTATTTTATTATTTTTCCTCCTTCTCAAGGGTGCTGAGCAGCCACATTATTTTAAAACGCTGCCCATAGTTACATAAAGCTCAAAAAGAGACAGCCACTAGAAAGAAAACTAACAAATAGAAAACTTCTATATACAAAATCTCATACCTACAGTTGATCCAGACGAAGGCAAAAACTTAATAAAGCATGATTCAATTTGCTCAAGCTGGGGCAGAAAAATTCCTTCCTCATCCCCCAGTAGGCAATTGGATATTCCCGAATCAGCTACTACTTGTGTTATTATCCAGTTATTTTTTGTGTATTTAGGAATGCATTCAGCTCTTTTTTAAAACAATTTACTGAGCTGGCCAGATTTCTTGAGGTAGTCTATTCCACATTTTCACAGCTCTAACTGTGAATAACCCTTTCCGTATGTGGAGGTTACATTTTTTTTCCTCCAATTGTTAAGCGCGCCCCCTTGTCTTCTGCAATGACCTGAAATTAAATAACTCAAAACAAAGTTCACTATAAAGACCACTGGTGTATTTATACATGTTGATCATATTCCCCCGGTAATCTCCTCTTAAGAGAGAAAAAACTCAGATCAGCTTATCTTTCATCAAAGCTGAGCTCATCCATGCCTCTTATCAGTTTGGTTGCTCTTCTCTGCAATTTCTCTGGTTCCGACATCTTTTTTTTAAAATATATTATTATATTATTATATTATATATTATTATTATTTTTTTTTAATTATCATTCTTTATTGAAAGTATTTTTGTACATAACAACAGTCAATACATATCTCTGAATACATAATGCCAGCGGTCACCAATAGGAGATTGGATCTAGCAAGGGGAGGCATTAAACTACCAACATATGGGGAATATGGGGTGGGGTGGTAAGGTGAGGGAGAAGATAGAACGAGGATGGGGGGATGAAATATATATATATATATATATATATATTAAACAACATGAATAAACCGTACCGTTAAGGATATTAAGTCTGCATCTTGGTCGTAGAGATATGTGACACAATGTAGAGGGAAAATAAGAAAGGCTTGTCCCATGTAGATGAGTGTCAAATTCGGGTCAGGAGTGAAGGGAGCTTGATTGGTTTTTATAAAGGTCTAGTCGTGCTTCTGTCATCTAGGGTCCAGCACGCCCAGTTTTCTTAAAAAGAAGCAGTATTGCCTTGTATCCACGCAAACATTTGCTCAAAGGTAGCATGGGTGTTTAAAAAGTTTATAATTTTCACGGTCTGATTTCCAGGCACTGGCCAGAGATCTCCAGGCAGCAATTACCACGTGAGTGACCAAGGTTTGGAGCTTTCTTGGCCATTTATCCACTCTGATGCCAAAAGGAGCTAATTCTGACGTCATTAGATGATTTACTCCTGTAATAGAGGCGACAAAGGTGTGTATCTCTGTCCAGAAAGCTGCAATCTTTGGCAGTACCGCCAGATGTGGCTAATGGATCCTATTCACCCACATTTCCTCCAGCATAATGGGGATTGGGTGCCAGGGTAGCGGTTCCAATATTTGTGGTGTGAGGTACCATCTGTGTACAACTTTTAGAGTTGTTTCCCAGTGTGATAGGCAGCGGAAAGTTTTCTTGGGTTGTTGAAGGGCTTGTCGCCAATGTTGTGTTGTGAATGTAGCTCCTAAGTCATGTACCCATAACTTCATGGCTGGTAGCTTGTCTGGGAGTGCCTTAGAGCACAAGGCTGTATATAACAGGGAGATCCCTTTTTTAGAGAGTTTTTCAGAATTGAATAGCGAGTAAATTGATGTTAGTAGTGGGTCATCCCCTTTCTTTAAAGGGGTGATGTCCAGGTACGGGATCATCATGGACAATGAGGAAATCTGTGTATTTGAGTCAATCAGTTTATGATTTTTGTTAGAAAGCTTTAAAACAAAGAGCCAAGTTCAGAGGGTGGCGTTGGCTGTGTCCAGAAAGGATCTGGTAATTTTGCGGGTAAGCGTAGTAGCTCCTAGCAGTGCTCGGAGGTCAGAGGAAAGAGCTTGTTGCTCAATTTAAATCCATCTCTTATCATTAGAAGGTGACCATCAGAATTTAGTTTGGTCCAAGATAGAGGCCATGTAGTATTCAGCAAGATCAGGAGCACCGAATCCTGCATGAGAGACAGGTGTATACATTGACTCTTTATGGACTCTTGCTCTTTTTTTGTTCCATAAAAAGGTGTTCACTATTTTTTGCAAGGTCTTAAGATTAGCTGCAAATATATGCAGGGGAATCGTTCTAAAAAAATATAATATATGTGGGAGGATGAACATTTTAGTAAGAGCTATTTTTTCTGCCTATGAGGCTGTGACTTTAGTTAGGCTCTTAGAGAGGTCAGAAAGTTTACTGATCAAGAATGAGTAATTAGTCCTGAAGATATGTCTTCCTGAGGATGTCAATTTGATACCTAAGTGTGTTATTTGAGAGGAGTGTGCCCATGAGAAGGAGGAGACCAATGAGACTTGTTTTTGTAAAGATGGAGAAAGTTGAAGTGGCAGCATAAAGGATTTAGACTCATTTAATTTATACAGGGATATTGATCCAAACTCTTTTAAAATGTGTTGAAGGGCAGGGATAGAAGAGAGGGGGTCTGTTAGGGCAAGAAGAATGTCATCTGCATATAACCCGATTGTATGCTCCTCCTGTCCAATTGTTAGGCCTTTTATTACTGAATAAGCACGGATGGATTCTGTCAACGGCTCAATAACTAATGTGAATATGAGAGGGGATAGTGGGCATTCCTGCCTGGTGCCGTTTGTGATGGTGAATGGGTCTGACAACATACCGGAGATCCATACTTTAGCACAGGGGTGGCAAACTCAATTTCATCGTGGGCCGCATCAGCATTATGATTGTTCTCAAAAGGGCCAGTTGTATCTGTAAGATTAGATGTCCAGCACATCCTCTGCCCTAACATTAGATGTCAAGAGCCACCCCACCAGCAGAAGTTGAGTCCCCCTCTCTCCCTAACATCACAGTGTAACCCCTTTCCTTATGCTGCTGCTGGGAAGAAGCTGGATGCATTGTTTGAATGCAGAAAGTAAGGGTCTGGAGGAGGACCAGAGGAGGGCTGGAGCTCTCCTGCAGCTGCAGGAGAGGTGCGAGAGCCACATGAAATGGCCTGGAGGGCCAGATTCGGCCCGCGGGCCTTGTGTTTGACACCTTTGCTTTAGGATATGTATCAGAGTACAAGGCTAGAATGGCTTGTCCAAAGGGTCCAGTGAGCCCAAATTTATTCAGAACTTGCTTGAGATAGCCCCAATGTACCCAATCAAATGCCTTCTCTGCATCCAAAGAAAGGAGCAGAGAAGGGGTCTGGTGATACCCTGCGCATTGAATCAAGTTAATGAATCTTCTGGTGCTATTGGGGGCTTGACGTCCATTAATGAACCCTACCTGGTCTTTTTTTAATTTTTTTATTTTTTCATTCTTGTTTGTCTCTCACTTGCTTCATCTCCCTCCTCTAAATGGAGGACTCGGTCCTGGTCACCAGGTGTTTTTCACCTTTCTTTCTATGGAGGCCATATACACTACAGCTCTGCTATCTCTTTTTCTTTTTTTACTTGCTTTTTTCACTTGTTGTTTTTTCACCCCACTGTTTATCCATTTCACTTTATATTCCTTTTCGTATCCACGTGATCATTACCCCTTTACTTTCTTAATTTTACCACACTGACCCCCCTTTCACTGATGCACTATCCCTATTTCATTACCTTTACAGTGGTATCTGTCATCATTGGTCACTACAACGCATGGACTTATGATACTTTATGGTTATCATTGCTCTGCATCCCAAGCATACTAGATATTGCTATGGGGACAGACAATGATATACTTGACTGCCTGGATATTTCCCAGCAGAAGTAATCTAATACAGTTCCTTTCTTTGGATCTCCACCACAGGTTGTGCCTGCATACCTCCCGTTCCTATCTGGGTGTATCTTTTCCCTCTGCTACCTCCGCCTATTAGGTGGGGGGAGGACGGGGGATTTCACGTGTGACTTCTCGTAAGACATACTGGGCGATTCTGGCCCATATGGTTGCTGGGGGACGGTGAACATCTTGGCATATCCTGGGTGAGACGAAAGGCACTTCTACACTAAGGATCCTCCATGTGGGAGCATTTCTCTCTTTTATCCTCAGGATATACGCTTTCTGTGGTAAACTATATGAAACATTTTGTGCTGTATGTTATTGCTTGATAGTTATTCTCTCTCCTGCAATAGCACCATGTCAAAAATACTGATGTTATGTTTCTTCTAGCGGACTTGCCCCTCTGAAGAAGACCCCATGTGGGTTGAAATACGCCAGGGCTACCTTCTTACCCCGTAACTAATATTGTAACATGCGGTTATTAGACTGTTAAGTTTGCTAAGTGTATATCCATGTTTTAAATTGTTCTCCACTGGAGCGCATTTTCTAATTCAGCTGTCATATACATATTTTTTGAATAAACTATTTTATTTTTACACATTACCCTTGATTTAATTCATTGCATGCTGCCTAAAAACCCCAAAGTGGGGGAACTCCTTCCTTTTTCCACAGTGTACCCCCTTTCCTAATGCTGCTGCTGGGAAGAAGCTGGATGCATTGCTTGAATGCAGAAAGTAAGGGTCTGGAGGAGGACCAGAGGAGGGCTGGAGCTCTCCTGCAGCTGCAGGAGAGGTGCGAGAGCCACATGAAATGGCCTGGAGGGCCGGATTCGTCCCGGGGGCCTTGTGTTTGACACCTTTGCTTTAGCATATGGATTAGAGTACAAGGCTAGAATGGCTTGTCCAAAGGGTCCAGTGAGCCCAAATGTATTCAGAACTTGCTTGAGATAGCCCCAATGTACCCAATCAAACGCCTTCTCTGCATCCAAAGAAAGGAGCAGAGAAGGCATTTGGTGATACCCTGCCCATTGAATCAAGTTAATGAATTTTCTGGTGCTATTGGGGGCTTGACGTACATTAATGAACCGTACCTGGTCTGGGTGTACCAAAGTGGCTATTAGGGGTTGGAGTCTGTTAGCTAAAAATTTGGCATAAATTTTGATGTTGTTGTTTAATAATGAGATGGGCCTAAAGTTTGCAGGGTTTGAGGGTGGTTTCCCTGGTTTAGGTATTGCTACGATAAGTGCTTCCAAAGCTTCTTTGGGGAAAGAGCCTGTTTGTGCTGCTTGGTTTGCCACTGCACTGATTTATGGGGATAAGATATCTGGGAATGCCTTATAGTCCTCATTACTATATCCATCTGGGCCAGGAGATTTATTGGCAGGTAGAGTGTGGATGGCTTTCAGCACCTCCTCAGTAGTGAAAGGTGTTGCTAGTGAGGTTTGTTGTGAAGAGGATAGTGAGGGAAGCTTAATCGCCTCCAAAAAGGCTTTTATATGACTCTCTGAAAGGGGTTGGACGTCTGGTGCCTCTTGAAGGTTATATAAAGAATAACATTTGCTAAAGGCATTGGCTATTTCTAATTAGTGAAAGTTCCTTTTTTGGGGTCATCAAGAAAGGTTACACTGGGTTTTCTCATAGATTTTTGTATAAGTTGCCTGGCTAGCAGGGTGCCCGCTTTGTTTGCTTGGGTGTAAAAATTTAGTTTTTGGACTTTTTAAGGGCATGTTCGTGTTGTCTAAGAAGACAGTTGGCAAGAGTTTGCCTCAATTTGTCAAGAGTTTGAGCTGTGGTCCCTTCTAGTGTTGTTTTATGCTGTTGTTCTAGAGTTTGAATCAATAGAGTCAATAGATCTGAGATCTATTTGGCTTTCCTCCTTTTCTCGAACGCACCCATCTTAATCAGAATGCCTCTCATGGCGGCTTTGTTTGAATTCCATAACACATAATTATTTATGTCCTCTGTCACATTCAGTTAGAAGAAATAAACAAATTCTTGTTTGATCTGGTCCTTGAATCTAGGGTTTGTAAGAAGAGAGGTGTTTAAACGCCAAAGAGACATATTCTTTTTGAACGGGGATACAAAAATTTCAAGGGAGACAGGAGCATGGTCATACCAAGTAATAGAGTCTACCTCCATCTTAGAAATGTGCTGTAAAGTAAGTTTATCTACAAAGAACAGATTAATCCTTGAGTAAGAGTGCTGTGGTTTAGAAAAGAATGTATAATCCCTTTCGTTCCCATGTAAACATCTCCAGGCGTCAAAAAGATTTGTGTCAGTAATAAAGGAAGAGAGGGTAGATGAGCATTTGCAGGCCTTATTAGTGGAATTCAGAATGGGATTTGGGGTGTCATTGAAATCCCTGCATAGTAGTAAATGGCCCTGGGCAAAATGTTTGAATTTAGAGCGGATCTCTTTAAAGAAAAATTTGCATTGGCGTGTGTTAGAGGCATATAGATTAATCAGGGTGATTTGGGCATTGTTTATGGTGGCCTGTAGTAAAATAAAGCTCCCAGCTGGGTCAGGGTATGAGGAGTGTAACTGAAATTGCACTTGATGGCTATCATTACACCTTTTTATTTATTTTCAGTGTTGGCAAAAAAATTGTGTGCAAAATCTATATGTTTGCATGTGGGGGGATTAGTTTGGTTAAAATGGGTCTCTTGGACGCATAAAATATCAGTGTGGAGGCGTTTGGATTCCTTTCATAAAATCGATCGTTTATAGGGCGTATTAAGGCCTTTGGCATTTATGGAGGTGATTTTAACCATATTTCAGAAATAGAATGTCTGGAGATGTCTAAAGAGGGACTTATACATAGCTGTTTTAGGGCAACATTCGACCGTGTGTACGCTCCATCGGACAAACTTTTTCGGTTTTCATCAGACTTTTGTTGGCTGTGCGAACGGACAAACTTTCCAGCAACAAAAGTCTGATGGAGCAAAGTCCGATCGCGTGTACACAAAACCATCGGACTTTAGTCCAAAGTACAAACATGCATGCTCGGAAGCAAGGACCAGCACGAAGCGTTGGGTCTTGTAAAACTAGCGTTTGTAATGGAGATAGCACATCCGTGACGTGTCAAATTATGAAATTTCTAAATGCAGCGCACATTCAAAATGTTGTCTTTTTTTGGCCATTTTGTTTATTGTGCATTCACAACATAAATAAAATTAATAAATTATTAGACATATTCTCTGTCATCCCAATTCAAAATTCAAAACTATAAACCAAAAGAGCAAATGATACACAGAAAAAAAAAAAAATATAGCCTATTAAATCATACTCAAATCAAAAAATACAACATGCTAAATTAGTAGCCCCTAAACTCCCCAGACCACTGGCTTTGTTGTGTATAATGTATAATATGCAAGGAAGTAAAGAAGATTACTAAGGTACGGTGGCCAAAAAAAAATGTAGAAGGAATGTAAACATCCCTTGTAATAGAAAAAAAAAGCATGACAGGACCTCTTAAATATGAGATCAGGGGTCAAAAAGACCTTAGATCTCATATTTACACTAAAATGCAATAAAAAGTCACTTGATAAATAAATTAAAAAAAACGCTTCCGACTGCCTCACGCAGATATACTGCACCAGAAGGGCGGCTTGCGGGCATGCGCGTGACCGTGATTGTGGGTCCGGTGGACTCGATGTCCGTGGGGATGCCCGCGATCGTCTCACGGTGAGGAAGAACGGTGAGATGCTGATGTAAACAAGCATTTCCCCCGTTCTGCCTAGTGACACTGACACTGATCACCACTCCCTGTAATCGGGAGCGTTGATCAGTGTAGTGTCACACACAGCCCCTCCCCCCACAGTTAGAATCACTCCCTAGGACTCACTTAACCCCTAGAGCGCCACCTAATGGTTAACTCCTTCACTGACAGTCACATTTACACAGTAATCAATGCATTTTTAATTGCACTGATCGCTGTATAAATGCGAATGGTCCCAAAATTGCCGCCGTGTCCGCCATATTGTCGCAGTCATGATAAAAAATCGTTGATCACCGCCATTACTAGTAAAAAAAAAATGATCAATAAAAATGCCATAAAACTATCCCCTATGTTGTAGACGCTATAACTTTAGCGCAAACCAATCAATAAGCGCTTATTGCGATTTTTGTTACCAAAAATATGTAGAGGAATATGTATCGGCTTAAACTAAGGAAAAACATTTTTTTTTATATTTTTGGGGATATTTATTATAGCAAAAAGTAAAAAATAATGATTTTTTTTTTAAATTGTCGCTTTTTTTTTGTTTATAGCCCAAAAAAATTTAAAAACCGCAGAGGTGACCAAATACCACCAAAAGAAAGCTCGATTGTGGGGAAAAAAAAGGACGTCGATTTTGTTTGGGAGCCACGTCGCACGACCACGCATTTGTCAGTTAAAGCGAATCACAAAAAGTGCTCTGGTCTTTGGCCAGCCAAATGGTCAGGGGATTAAGTGGTTAACCACTTAAGGACCGAGCCTCTTTATGAGATTTGTTATTTACAAGTTAAAAAAAATGTTTTTGCTTGAAAATTACTTAGAACCCCCAAGCATTATACATATATTTTTTTCTAACACCCTGGAGAATAAAATGGCGGTTGTTGCAATACTTTCTGTCACACTATATTTGCACGGCGGTCTTATAAGCGCACTTTTTTGGGAAAAAAGTACGTCTTATCGTCCGAAAAATACGGTATATGCATGGTATTGTCATAAAAAGTGTTTGGGGACCTGGGTCCTGCCCCAGGGGACATATATCAATGCAAAAAGAAAGTTTTAAAAACGTCAGTTTTTTCGGGAGCAGTGATTTTAATAATGCTTAAAGTGAAACAATAAAAGTGAAATATTCCTTTAAATTTCGTACCTGGGGGGTGTCTATAGTATGCCTGTAAAGTGGTGCATTTTTCCTGTGTTTATTATTATTATTATTATACAGGATTTATATAGCGCCAACAGTTTACGTAGAGCTTTACAACTTGAGGGTAGACAGTACAAATACAATACACTTTAATACAGTAGGAATCAGAGGGCCCTGCTCTTTAGAGCTTACAATCTAAGAGGGAAGGTCAAGAGATGCAAGAGGTAATAACTGTGGGCGATGTTCTGATTGAGAAGATAAATGTACAGTTGTTAGGTGGGGGCCAGATAGGATTCTCTGAAGAGATGAGTTTTCAGGGATCGTCTGAAAGTGGATAAAGTAGGAGAAAATCGTACAGATTGGGGTAGAGCGTTCCAGAGGATAGGAGAGGCTCTGGAGAAGTCCTGAAGGCGAGCATGGGATGAGGTGACAAGGGATTTTGAGAGCAGGAGGTCTTGGGAGGAGCAAAGAGAACGATTAGGTTGGTATTTTGAGACTAGGTTAGAGATGTAGCTGGGGTCCAGGTTGTGGATGGCTTTGTAAGTTATAGTTAGTATCTTGAAATTAATTCGGTGACTGAGTGGCAGCCAATGGAGGGATTGGCAAAGGAGTATAGCAGACGCTGAGCGGTTTGTGAGGTGGATAAGCCTGGCAGCAGCATTCATGATGGACTGAAGTGGGGATAGCCTATTTAGAGGTAAGACAATGAGGAGGGAGTTGCAGTAGTCGAGGAGGTAGATTACTAAGGAGTGGATTAGAAGCTTTGTGGTGACATTGGTTAGGAAGGGGCGTATCTTGGAGATGTTGCGGCGGTTGAGGCGGCAAATTTTGGATAGCGATAGGATGTGGGGCCAAAAGGTTAGTTCAGAATCCAGGATTACACCTAGGACCTTGGCGTGGGGGGACAGGTTGATAGTTGAGCCATTGATATTGACAGAGAAATCAGGGGAAGCGGCACCTGAGGAAGGAAATATCATGAGCTCAGTTTTGGATAGGTTGAGTTTGAGTAAGTGATTTGACATCCAGGCTGATATGTCTGCTAGTAAGTTGGTAATGCGTGAGGAGACAGATGGAGAGAGCTGGGGGGTGGAGAGATAGATTTGGGTGTCATCAGTGTAGAGATGATATTTAAAGCTATGGGAGGCAATCAACTGACCCAGGGAGGTGGTGTAGATTGAGAAAAGGAGAGGTCCAAGAACAGAACCTTGGGGGACCCCAACAGAGAAAGGAAGAGGAGAGGAGGAAGTAGAGTTGTAAGTGACACTGAAGGAGCGGTGGGATAGGTAGGATGAGAACCAGCGAAGAGTACAGTCACAGAGACCAAATGAGTGGAGTCTGTTGAGGAGGAGGGGGTGGTCCACTGTGTCAAAGGCAGCAGAGAGATCCAGGAGAAGTAGTACAGAATAGTGTCCATTGGTTTTAGCTGTTAGTAGGTCATTTGAGAGTTTAAGGAGAGCAGTTTCCGTGGAGTGTTGAGGGCGAAATCCGGACTGAAGGGGATCAAGAAGTTTATTCATGGTCAGATGGTCGCTTAATCGGTTGTAGACCAGTCTTTCAAGAAGATTGGAGGAGAAGGAGAGTAAGGAGATGGGACGTAGGTTGTTAAGATTGGTGGGGTCCAGTGAGGGTTTTTTAAGTATGGGGGTGACTAGCGCATGTTTTAGAGAGTTTGGGAAGATGCCACAAGAGAGGGAGAGGTTGAAAATGTGAGTTAGAGAGTGTAGAATTGAGTCAGAGGGTGAGCGTAGCATTTGCGAGGGAGCAGGATCCAGGGGGCAGGTGGTTAGATGAGTGTTAGATAAAAGTTTAGCAACCTCATTAATAGTAGTAGGGTTGAATGAGGGAAATAATGATTGTATCTGTGGACATGGGGTGTTGCATGGGGGAGGTTTTTGCGCATTGGAGATGTCCTCATGAATTGTATCAATCTTAGTTTTGAAGTGATTGGCGATCTCCTGGGCAGTGAGTGAGTTGGTGGGTGGAGGCAGTGGAGAACAGAGTAGAGTGTTGAAGGTAGAGAACAGTTGACGTGGACTGGATGAGAAGGTGTTAATGAGTGTGATAAAGTAGGTCTGTTTGGCAGTGTGAAGGCAGGAATAGTATTTTAGGAGGGCAGATTTATATTGTGTAAGTCTTCCAGGAACTTAGTCTTATGCCACAGACGCTCTAGAGAGCGGCTACGTTTTCTGAAACTTCTGGTGTCATCTGTTTGCCAGGGTTGTAGCAGTCGGGGCCTAATTCTGTGTGTAGTGAGGGGGGCAAGCTTGTGTTTAGAACAGTCCCTGCACAAAATGACATTTCTAAAGGAAAAAAAAAATATTTAAAACTACTAGCGGCTATAATGAATTGTCAGGTCCTGGCAATACAGATAAGTCATTGAAAAAAACAGCATGGGATCCCCCCAGTCCATTACCAGGCCCTTTGGGTCTGGTATGAATATTAAGGGGAACCCCGAACCAAAATGTAAAAAAAACTTGCGTGGGGGTCCCCCCAAATTCCATACCAGGCCCTTCAGGTCTGGTATGGATTTTAAGGGGAACTCTGTGTCAAAATGTGAAAAAAATGGTGTGGGGGTCCCCCCAAAAATCCATACCAGACCCTTATCCAAGTATGCAACCTGGCAGGCCGCAGCAAAAGAGGAGGGGACGAGAGAGCGCCCCCGCTCCTGAATCGTACCAGGCCACATGCCCTCAACATGGGGAGGGTGCTTTGGGGTAGCCCCCCCAAAGCACCCATGTTGATGAGGACAAGGACCTCATCCCCGCAACCCTTGCCCGGTGGTTGTGGGGGTTTGCGGGCGGAGGGCTTATCGGAATCTGGAAACCCCCTTTAACAAGGGGACCCCCCAGATCTCGCCCCCCGTTTGAAATGGTAACGGGTACATTGTACCCGTACCATTTCACCAAAAAGTGTCAAAATGTTAAAAAAACACAAGACACACCTTGGGACAAGTCCTTTATTAAAAAAAAAAAAAAAAAAAAAAAATGTCCCACGAAGTCCATTCATCTTCTTCTATGGCTCTGCCGACGGACCGAAAAAAAAAATTAAAAACCTGCCACTGATCCGCCTCCATGGGAGGCTCCCGTCGTCTGACGCGTCCTCGCAGGTGACAGTTCTTATATAACTGAGGGCAGGGCCACACAGTGACGTACCCTCTGACGTCCTGGGAAAGCCATGGGGCTTCCAGATTCCGATAAGCCCCCCACCCACAGACCCCCACAACCACAGGGCAAGGGTTGTGGGGATCAGGCCCTTGTCCCCATCAACAAGGGGACAAGGTGCTTTGGGGGGCTACCCCAAAGCACCCTCCCCATGTTGAGGGCATGTGGCCTGCTACGGTTCAGGAGAGGGGGTGCTCTCTTGTCCTCCCACTTTTCCTGTGGCCTGCCAGTTTGAGTGCTCGGATAAGGGTCTGCCATTTTTTTATTTTGGCGCAGGGTTCCCCTTAATATCCATACCAGACCTCAAGGGCCTGGTATGGAATTTGGGGGGACCCCCCATGCAATTTTTTTTTTAACTTTGGTTCAGGGATCCCCTTAATATTCATACCAGACCCAAAGGGCCTGGTAATGGCCTGATCCCTTGCTGTTTTTTCAATGACTTTTATCTGTATTGCCGGGACCTGACAATTCATTATAGCCGCTTTAGAAATGTAATTTTGTGCAGGGACTGTTCTAAACATGGGAAAAATGCACCACTTTATAGGCATACTATAGACCCCCCAGGCACGAAATTTAAAGGAATATTTCACTTTTATTGTTTCACTTTAAGCATTATTAAAATCACTGCTCCCGAAAAAACGGACGTTTTTAAAACTTTTTTTTGCATTGATACATGTCCCCTAGGGCAGGACCCAGGTCCCCAAACACTTTTTTATGACAATACCATGCATATAAGCCTTTAAAATTAGCACTTTTCATTTCTCCCATAGACTTTTAAAGGGTGTTCCGCGGCTTTCGAATTTGCTGCGAACACCCCAAATTGTGCGCTATGCAGCGAACAGGCGAACACCCGATGTTTGAGTCGAACTTAAGTTTGACTCGAACATCGGCTCATCCATATTCTGGAGATAAGGGGCAGCCTGTCAGAAGCTACATACAGAGCGGCCAGTTTAAATACAAGCTGGCACATTCTGTTTGCAGCAGACTGAGAGGATGAGCTCACAGTATGAACAAAAAAACTTTGCGCCAAAAAAAATTGAAAATAATCAAATAAAACAAGCAATTGCCAGCAGCAGTGTGAATGTGAGCTGACTAGCGGCACTAAGAAATTAAGTGGTTAAACGCCACGCTTAGCTGATATAAAATTCAAACATATTAAACATAAATGGGTGAATCAAACATAACAAAACGTCCCACTTTGTGAAATAACGTGCTTGTGCATAGATAAATAATCGGTGCTTCAATGCTCAGTGTTCAGACAGAGGTACCCTACATGGATGTACACTCAACCCTAAACGCTGACGACCTATCGCTAGAGTGGTCACTTGCGCTTTGTGGGGAATAAAGGCCCCTAGAAGATCAGCTGTACTTAGGATGATCCTCAATGGATGGGAAGAAAAAAATTACAGAAAGGGGGCTCCCATAATGTGAAAACCGTAATTTCTTAAAAAGATTCAAAGTAAAACATATAAGATGCACTCACATGGTTTGGTGCCTGTGCCTGGCACCCGGTGTGATCAACATGTGTTTTAATGAAGGGTAATCTGGCCAGTCCCCGTTAGACGCCGCTCAGTTGTTGATGAACTCACAGTGTCTCTCACTTCTTGTCAGAAGCACTGAGCTCAATGGACAGCTTGGAGCCTTGGACCAATGGTAAAGCACTATTGGTCCTAGCTGTCCAAAAAAATGCTTACACAGCCCTGTCAGATTGTACAGCCAGTCTGGTGTCCTGTCTTTTCTCTGCAGAAGTTAGGCAGTATGACTGAACAGTAAAGTAGCAGCAAAGACTGATGAGGTCATCTCTCTGGTCTCTCTTCCTTCATCAGCATATTTCTACTCAACATTCATAAAGGCAAGATACCTGATTGGCCTCTCACACTCCAAATCTGCTGTACTGATATGTATAAGTGAACGATTAAATAAAATTAAGTTGTTTACACTAGTTTTATGTGAAATTAATTTTCTTAAATAAAGACATACCTACCTTTATTTTTTTTATTATTTTGTTTTGTTTTTAATATCTGCCTGGAGTTCAGCTTCATTGTAGCATGCTGTACCATTATTACAATGAGATTACATTCATTAGTACATTAAAGTGACACTAAAGTCTTGTTTTTTTTTTTTTCTTAAGTAAAAAACATGTTATACTTACCTGTTCTGTGTAATGGTTTTGCACAGCGTAGCCCAGATCCTCCTCTTCTCAGGGCCCTCGCAGGTGCTCCTGGCCCCTCCCTCCTGCCGAGTGCCCCCACAGCAAGCAGCTTACTATGGGGGCACTCAAACCGAGTCACTGCTCTGTTTGTCCATTCAGACACGGAGCCGTGGCTTGGTCACGCCCCCTCTCTCTCCCTATTGGCTCACTGACTTTGATTCACAGCAGTGGGAGCCAATGGCGCCAGCTGTGTCTCAGCCAATCAGGAGGGAGAGTCCCATAGAATGCATTAAGATAAAAAAAAATCTTCTGCCTTTAGAACCACTTTAACTGTTCTCTTTGGCATGTTATATTGTGGGAACATTGTCTATGCTATTGGCAACACAGCTGTATCTCTTTCAAGAGCTATTTATACATAGGGTCCATGTATTATTCTGGAAGAAAAGAGGCAAAGTTCTGGTCAATGGGATATGCAAAACGAAATTAGAAAATGAACATGATAATGTTCTAACTTTCTCAAGAGGGACAATTAACCTAATTAGCTTGATCTTTGCTCTGAAAAACATACCAAAGTGATTTATTGCATGTAAATAACACTCTCTTAGCTTAAAGCATATCATTTACTTCACTAATCTGATGAGATATTTCATGGAATGGAGGAAGCATACAAATAAGGACACTACACCAGTAGTAGTAATCTTGCAATTTGTTTCATGATTGCTGTGAAAAGTAAATATTCACTCAGGGAATAATTGATCAAAGTCTGTACATAAGCAACAAATGCTGAAGATAGCATTGAACTCAACGGGAATGTTCCTCTTTAGATGTTAGAAGCTTAAAGGGGTTTAAGATTATAGTGTAAGTTTATAGTGTTGTTTAATGAAGTAGTAAGATATATAAAAATAATATTTGAATGCCATATATTTTTTACAGCTAGAAGTTATTATTTACATATTTTTTTTTTTAACAAAGGCATTCTTTGTGATGAAGAATAATTACAGTCCTTAGTGACCTTGAAGTATCAGAGTCACAGATTCAATATTCACTAGGAACAATATAGTGGGAGTGATTTACTAAAATTGGAGAGTGCAAAATTTGCTGAAGGTCTGCAGAGAAACCAATCAGCTTTCTGTTTTTTTTTTTTTTTCCGTCAAAGCTTAACTGAACAAGCTGAAGTTAGAAGCTACCATGCACAACTGCACCAGATTTTGCACTCTCCAGTTTAGTAAATCAACCCCGTGTCTCTAGTATTAGGATACACTATACTTTATTGGGTGATTTAATAAAGATGTCGAGAATCTTCATACAAACATTTTTGTGAATATTCACGTCAGTTATTTAGGCACGTGCAGATGAATTAGGTAGAATCTGTTTTTCACATGACTGAATAATTAAAAGGAATATTCACACATTTTATTTATCAGCCTAAGCATGCATGATGTGATATATCCACTTGGTGTTTGCATCGGTTTGCTTCATATGCTCCATTTCCTCGATTCCAAGATTGCACTGGCAGATTAACTGTTTTACATCAAAAACTGGTCATAGATTATCTGAATATGTATGTTTTGGTAGGAAAATTCAACAATATATTCCTTAGGAGCACAGACCTTACAATAGTTTGATGTTTTTATTAAATCTTTGCAAAGTATGTGGACACTGTGTTGATAAATATAATATATTACAATATAAAATAATAAAATATATAACAATAAAAATATAATACTGTATTTATCGGCGTATAACACGCGCCAGCGTATAACACGCACCCCAAGTTTAGGAGGGAATTTTAAGGAAAAAAACTTTTAGGAGGGAAGTTTAAGGAAAAAAAACTTACATTTAAATGCAGCCTTATCCGTGTCCATCTGCAATATATGGAAACGCTACTTGTTATGAAAAAATGAATGTACCTTCGTCCTATTACTAGATAGAAATTTGGACAGTTGTGGAGGCAACATGGACTTTTGTGGTACAATATTAACTTACAACAGTCAATTTAGAAAAAATATATAAAATGTATTAAACACAAATATATACATCATAAAAAGCCTTCAATAGTAGATAGTATACATTGAATGCTGCTAATCATGGAGCATCAACTTGTCTGACACACATTGGAAGAATATGTATAATAATAATTCTGCGCTGTTACACGCGGAAATTTATTCTTCCAGTTGCAAACTCTACATGTTTCGGGGTAACCCCCTTCTTCAGGAGTATATTAGGTCAGAAAATGATCTACAAGAAAGCATATGAGTCAAATATACAGTATTAACATCAGAAGACATAACTAATAACCAACCTTCATGGTATACTGTCATGCATCTTTAATCAATAAAAATAGAATCTAATATACCCCTCAGTATATCCCTCAAGATTAAGGATTAGACCCATGTGAAATGATTAATTTAGGAGCGAAAAAATGGACTCACCCACATAGCTGGCACCAGAATTTTGGAGCGTCACAAGGCCAAAAATTGTCAATCTCCTGGGCGAGTGCGGGAATCAGGAAGAGTGAAGTCACATAAAGAGACTGTTGCATAAGAAGGAAAGTACTTTATAAATAAAGAACTAATATTTAGAAAGTTCTTAGGGTGGAGAAATCTCACAACCATTGTAGTTCAGATAATTCAATTAAAAAAAATACAATCAAAATATTTCAATTAGTGATAAACACCTATGGAGTCTTCACTAAGCAGAGCATGTAATTAGGCAGGTGGAGAGTGTTATCCAAGTGGATATTGAAATCAGGTGTAGATGGAAATAGTACAAGGAACCATCTAAAGAAAAATATGAATTCTATATAATATATAAAGAACATTAAATAAACTTATTGTTAGAATGATGGAAACGTCTTAGCGCAGATCTAATCCTAATGAGAGTAATAAAAAAGAAAGATCATACCAGCACATATAGCAAGACACATACCAGTCAATCTATTCCACAGAATATCTCTCCACCGCCATGCAAGCTGCCACAGGGAACATCTGAAAAAATCTATTCCCCTTAAATACCATGAGATACACCTGATTCTTATCCGTTATGATGTCAATAGCGTGTGCCGAGGCTCCGTAATATGACATCAACCGATACGACTCCAAACTGTGCATGTGGACATGCCCAGTACTGCACGACGATTTGTAAGTGTGAAACACAAAAAACAAAAAACGTTGGCCCATCCACAAGTCTAATATCTGTGTATGCCATCTAGTGGATATAACGCAGAAGTCAGAAGGAAAGGGAATCACACACTCGCCCAAGAGAAATAGACCCCCCCAGAAAAAAGTCGGACATGGGGAGTAATCACCCCTATTCACAAGGATCCAATCCAAAGCCGAGGAATATAATTGAAGTAAAAATAGGGGATAAAGAGTTTTATTAACCGCTTCAATACAGGGCTTTTAAACACCCTTCCTTACCAGAGCACTTTTTGCGATTCGGCACTGCGTCGCTTTAACTAACAATTGCGCGGTCGTGCGACGTTACACCCAAACAAAATTGACGTCCTTTTTTTCCCACAAATAGAGCTTTCTTTTGGTGGTATTTGATCGCCCCTGCGGTTTTTATTTTTTGCGCTATGAACAAAAGAAGAGCGACAATTTTGAAAAAAAAACACAATATTTTTTACTTTTTGCTATAATAAATATCCCATTTTTTTAAAAAAAAACAATTTTTTCCCTCAGTTTAGGCCGATACGTATTCTTCTACATATTTTTGTTAAAAAAAATCGCAATAAGCGATTATTGATCGGTTTGCGCAAAAGTTATAGCGTCTACAAAATAGGGGATAGATTTATTGAATTTTTTTTTTTTTTTTTTTTACTAGTAATGGCGGGGATCTGCGATTTTTTTTTCGTGACTGCGACATTGCGGCGGACACTTCGGACACTTTTGACACATTTTTGGAACCATTCACATTTACACAGCGATCGTTGCTATAAAATTGCAGTGATTACTGTGTAAATGTGACTGGCAGGGAAGGGGTTAACACTAGAGGGCGCTGCAGGGGTTAATGTGTTCCCTAATAGACGTGATTCTAACTGTAGGGGGAGGGGACTTAAGGGGAGGAGACCGATCATGTGATCCTCTGTACTGGGATCACATGATCGGTCTCCTCTGCACTGACAGGACGTGGAGCTGTGTGTTTACACACACAGCTCCACGTTCCCGCCCGGTCCCGTTGTTTTAACGGGCAATCGCGGGTGCCCGGCGGACATCGCGGCCGCCGGGCACTCGCACCGGGTCCCGAGCGATGCCGCGGGCGCGCGCGCGCGCCGCCGGCGGCGCGCGCGCGCCCCCCAGGCGGCCGGGAATCCGAGGACGTCATATGACGCCCACCCAGGATGGTAGATCCACCTTGTGGGCGTCATATGACGGCGGGCGGTATTGAAGTGGTTAATCCAAAAATACATAAATACATATTAATCCATTAGATATTATTAACGATGTGGGTTCAATATCAAAGTGTCCAGATAACCATTGTTTATGTAAAATTCTAACCCTACAATATCGCAGTATCCACAAATTCTGGTACCATAAAGCTAGAACCACTGACAGAGTGGAAAGAAAAAAAAAGAAGAAAGAGGAATGGTGGCTTTCAATTGAAAAAACAAACAAGGATTTTGAGAATTTTATAATGAGAGACAGGAATGGCACCATGAGGTCCTAAGGTGTACCAATTGGTCCAATGGGATCAACGCCTACAAAAAGGGTCTGTAGGAGTTGACCTCATTAATCCCTGGGGGATTAAGAGCAGAAAGCTTTTCGATCCAATAAGTCCCGGATAGCATTGTCCCAGTCGCCACCCCTAGATTAGGGGAGACAACTTCCAATACAGGAATACGGGTCAAATAAAAAAAAAAATTACGTGGGGTTCTCCCTAAAAAGCCATACCAGACCCTTTAGGTCTGGTATGGATTTTAAGGGGAACCCCACACCCCCAAAAAATGGCGTGGGGGTCCTCCTCAAAATCCATACCAGACCCTTATCCGAGCACGCAACCTGGCAGGCCGCAGAAAAAGAGGGGGGAACGAGAGAGCGCCCCCCTCCTGAACCGTACCAGGCCACATGCCCTCAACATTGGGTGGTCCCCCCAATGCACCTTGTCCCCATGTTGATGAGGACAAGGGCCTCATCCCCACAACCCTGGCCGGTGGTTGTGGGGGTCTGCGGGCAGGGGACTTATCAGAATCTGGAAGCCCCCTTGAACAAGGGGACCCCTAGATCCCGCCTCCCCATTTGAAATGGTAAGGGGGTACCCTACCATTTCACAAAGAAAGTGTAAAAAATTGTTAAAAAAACACACAGACACCGTTGGGAAAGAGTGTCTCTGTGGAGACAGGATGCGCTGCGCTGGACGTCATCAGAAGAGATCACCCATTGCTGGACCCCGGAGAAGAGATCAGCCATCGCTGGATAGCAAGAGTGGATTACCACCGCTGGAATTTATTTTTTATTTTTAATAAAGGACATTATTAAAATCACTCCGTCCGTTTTTAAAAGTTTTTTTTGCATTGATACATGTCCCCTGGGGCAGGACCCAGATCCGCTAACGCTTTTTATGACATAACTTGCATATAAGCCTTTAAAATTAGCACTTCTGATTTTGAACGTTTGAGTCCCCTAGACTTAAATAGGGTTCTAAAGTTCACACGAACTTTAGGTCTGTTCGCAGGTTCTGGTGCGAACCGAACAGGGGGGTGTTCGGCTCATCCCTATTGTTCACTGGAAATATTCCTCTCTGCTCTATCCCACTGTCTGGACTTCAAATCTCTGATTGTTAATTGCAAAAAGTGCATATTTTAGGAGAGGCAGATAGGTGCTTATATAATTACTGGCAAAAGGGACAGCTCTCTCCGCCACAATACCAGAAGGGGAACAGGATCGTCCGGGTTGCCATTTGCAGCCTTGTCAGTCTAGCCTTGCTCCAATGTCATTGCAGCCTTGTCAGTGTAGCCTTGCTCCAGTGTCATTGCAGCCTTGTCAGTGTAGCCTTCCAGTTCCAGCGCAGCCAAGATACAGAGCCGGATGTCCTGTGTATCTCGGTGGCTCTCGGCGGCTCTCGGCTCCTCTCGTCGGCTCTCGTGGCTCTCGGCTCCTCTAGCAGTCCCACCCAGTCCTGCCCTATGATGGACATAACACAGGTCCAATGGTGGGACTGGGCATGACTGTGAGCAAAGCCGAGCCTAGCCGAGTACACTTGGCTATGTGTATCTCGCTCCACTCCGCGTATAACACGCACCCACGATTTCCCCCTGATTTTAAGTGAAAAAAGGTGCATGTTATACGCCGATATATACGGTAAATAATAAATAAATAGGGGTTACATTTTGTGTGTATATTGACTTACAATGGAACTAGAGCCTCACATAAAACAATTTCCAGCAGGCAGGCATTTATTGCAAAAGATACCCTGTATATCGCTTGCACAATATAAGTTCCTTATCTTTTTTTTTTTCACAATAAAGTTTTTATTGGAGTAAAATTAAAGGATCACAATTACACAAATAATCTCAGTTGTATTTAACATAATAATATATATAAGGAATTCATGAGTATACAATATAAGTTCCTTATCTGCCTTCCAGCAATATTTCTCCTAAATGTACACTGCCCCCCACATTTGCAGTTTAGTTTACATTCTTGGCATGCCTTGGGTGATGGAATAAATTTATGCCCATGTGAAGAAGTTATGTCATCCTGAGCCAGTCAATGAAGATGACTAAACTCAGAAGAAGACTAGAAGATGTCAGTGGAGGTAAGGGAGCTTGCGGATGTTGCATCGCTAAAGGGGAGGTAAGTACAGCAGACTTTAGTCTATCTATATATATGCAGTATAAAATAACCGTATAAAATTCCTCATATAAACTTAGACCACAGTCAATAACAAAGATTAAAGATTACAAAGATAACATTATACATAGCATATATATACATTAAACATCTTACAAATGTAGCAAACAAACCTTTCATAAAGCGCTATAAGCAAATGAAAAACTTATACAAGGTACTTCATGTGCTTCAAACATTTGTGCAAATTAAGTCACAGGGTAAAAACCAAAGTGTAACAGTGCTCCAGAATTTACTCTTCAGTGTTAACTGTCACCCTTTTTGGACATAGACTTATCCTTTAAGGTGGACCTAATATGTTATACAAGGTCATACAGCACTTCAGTATTTAGAGGAATATATCACCACATGGTCCAGATTCCCTTTAGAACTGCATCATCCTTTCTGCATCTCATAAAGCAAACACACAATATTAGACAAGACAATTGTGGTTTCAATTTAAAAAAAATATTTAATACACAAACACACAGAAAAAGCAGTGCATTAACTGATCACTAAGCATATATAAAATCACTAAGCATATATTAGCAGCATTGTGAGCCACGCTGTGGGGTTGATTTACTAAAGAAAAATAGACTGTGCACTTTGCAAGTGCAGTTGAGCTCTTTTTTCTTTGTAAGTGCAAGTATGGTAAAGCTTCACTTTGTAAGATTACCCAGTGAAGTGCAAGGAAAATAAAAAAAGCCTTTTTGCTCGCACATGATTGGATGATGAAAATCAGCAAAGCTTAATCACATTTACTAAGCTCTGGGGAAAATGAGGGCAACTGTAATTGCAAAGTGCACAGTCTATTTGCCTTTTGTAAATCAGTTCATGACATATAACTTAGAAACAATGCAGTTGATTTACTAAAGGCAAATAGACTGCACTTTGGCTTTACTTCCTCTTTAATGTGTTCTACACTTGTGTGACCACTGCGTAGCAAGTTATGAGAAAGAGGATAGTGGTCTGCATTGTCAACTGTTATCAGTGTGTCTGAATTATCAATGTGCTGCAATGTTCCTGTAACTGAAGAACTGTGCTGGAGTGATGTTTATGCAGCAAAGCAGTAAAAAATTGACTTCATAGTTAGTAAGGTTGAATAAAGACATCAGTCCATCCAGTTCAACCTGAGTGTCTACAATTGTCCCTATCCCTGTACATTGGACACTCACATCGGTCCCTACCCGCAAGGAGCCCACAATCCAAGGTCCCCATTCATATACTAGGGCCAATTTTTGGACAGAAGCCAATTTACCTACCTGCATGTCTTCGGATTGTGGGAGGAAACTGGAGGAATCCCACGCAGGCACAGGGAGAACATGCAAACTCCAGGCAGGTAGTGTTGTGGTTGGGATTTGAACCAGTGACCCTTATTACTGCTAGGTGAGAGTGCTACCCACTACACCACTGTGCCGCCCCAAATTTGTTTATTCTGGGTAACAGGCCTCAGGCTTGAAAAATATGTGTGTGAGAGGGCTTCAGGACAGGAGAAGATGACACAATATGGTAGAAATTCTATAAAGCGACAGGTGGGTGTGCTATGCAAGGAGAAGTGGAGCGGGTCCAGGTCCACATAAGGCCAATAGCTGACCAATGCAGACCCAGCTTACAAATGTACCAGGTAAGTTGCACTCCATTCCCAAATAAGCAGGTATGGCAATCCACAAAGTATACCTTTTCTATAAATGATTCTGAAAAGTAAAATAAAAATAAGAACAATGTATGAATATATAAAAATATACCAGCCATACATTCACAGGAACAAATATAAGTCAATAATACACAGTAAATCCCTGTGGTTGAATTGCGCCCAGAATGTATATCTACCAAACTTCCAGTTGTTTAAGGAGAAGTTCATTGTCTGTTTCCTTCCTAAATAGAGGTATATGATTAATGAGCATATATTTCAATTGTTATACAGAAGTAATTTTTCAGTAAAGTGTCGCACTACAGGGAGTACAGTGGATCAATCCCGGATGGAATATTTATGATGAACTGTGCGTTCCTTAGCTTTGTTTTCTTAATATTTATTTGAGTGCCACAGCCCTGGATTCTGTTCTTTTTTACATTTGAGATGGCTATACAATTACCCAGAGGACAAATTGATACTTTATAACTCAGCCAAAAGGAACATTCTAGTAAATAAAAAGATATTTCTAGCTTGATGATTACTTTAGACATCTGCCTCACCTATTGTTAAATTGAAAAGACAATACATCTTTTAAAATTGCAGCTGTGTGGAAAATGAATTATAAATCTTAGCAGAGATTGCACTATTGGGGAAAAAGGGTAATTTTTCTATTATATTGGCTTCATTGGTATGTTGAAAACTGATTGTGGGCAGCCCATAAAGCACATCTGTCACAAATAAAGCAAGGTCTCAATGTTTTAAGCAAATTAAAAAAGTGTAAATCGCTTATTCTGTCAATAGAAGGCTGATACTAAATTGCAACTGCAGAGGTGTCTGCATATACATATACAGTGGTGTGAAAAAGTGTTTGCCCCCTTCCTCATTTCCTGTTCCTTTGCATGTTTGTCACACTTAAGTGTTTCGGAACATCAAACCAATTTAAACAATAGTCAAGGACAACACAAGTAAACACAAAATGCAATTTGTAAATGAAGGTGTTTATTATTAAAGGTGAAAAAAAATCCAAACCATCATGGCCCTGTGTGAAAAAGTGATTGCCCCCTAAACCTAATAACTGGTTGGGCCACCCTTAGCAGCAACAACTGCAACCAAGCGTTTGCGATAATGTGCAATGAGGCTTTTACAGCGTCCTGGAGGAATTTTGGCCCACTCATCTTTGCAGAATTGTCCTAATTCAGTTACATTAGAGGGTTTTCGAGCATGAACGGCCTTTTTAAGGTCATACCACAACATCTCAATAGGATTCAGGTCTGGACTTTGGCTAGGCCACTCCAAAGTCTTCATTTTGTTTTTCTTCAGCCATTCGGTGGTGGACTTGCTGGTGTGTTTAGGATCATTGTCCTGCTGCAGAACCCAAGTTCGTTTCAGCTTGAGTACACGAACAGATGGTCGGACATTCTCCTTCAGGATCTCTTGGTAGACAGCAGAATTCATAGTTCCTTTTATCACGGCAAGTCTTCCAGGTCCTGAAGCAGCAAAACAGCCCCAGACCATCACACTACCACCACCATATTTTACTGTTGGTATAATGTTCTTTTTCTGAAATGCAGTGTTCCTTCTACGCCAGATATACTTGGACACACACCTTCCAAAGAGTTCCACTTTTGTCTCATCGGTCCACAGAATGTTGTCCCAAAAGTCTTGGGGATCATCAAGATGTGTTGTGGAGAAATTGAGACGAGCTTTGATGTTCTTTTTGCTCAGCAGTGGTTTTCTCCTTGGAACTCTGCCATGCAGGCCATTTTTGCCCAGTCTTTTCCTGATGGTGGAGGCATGAACGCTGACCTTAACTGAGGCAAGTGAGGCCTGCAGTTCCTTGGACGTTGTTGTGGGGTCTTTTGTGACCTCTTGGATGAGTCGTCGCTGCGCTCTTGGGGTAATTTTGGGCGGCCGGCCACTCCTGGGAAGGTTCACCACTGTTCCATGTCTTCGCCATTTGTGGATAATGGCTCTCACTGTGGTTCGCTGGATTCCCAAAGCTTTGGAAATGGCTTTATAACCCTTTCCAGACTGATAGATCTCAATTACTTTCTTTCTCAATTGTTCCTGAATTTCTTTGGGTCTCGGCATGATGTGTAGCTTTTAAGGATCTTCTGGTGGACCTTACTGTGTCAAGCAGCTCCTATTTAAGTGATGCCTTGATTGTGAACAGGTGTGGCAATAATCAGGCCTGGGTGTGGCTAGAGAAATTGAACTCAGGTGCGGACAACCACAGTTATAGTATGTTTTAACAAGGGGGGCAATCACTTTTTCACACAGGGCCATGATGGTTTGGATTTTTTTTCACCTTTAATAATAAACACCTTCATTTACAAATTGCATTTTGTGTTTACTTGTGTTGTCCTTGACTATTGTTTAAATTGGTTTGATGTTCCGAAACACTTAAGTGTGACAAACATGCAAAGGAACAGGAAATGAGGAAGGGGGCAAACACTTTTTCACACCACTGTACACATACCTTTTGGCCAGTAAGGTCCACCATTTTATTTGGAAATCTGGGAATATCTCCCCATCAAAATATCAATTTTGCAACGGTTCTAAACTTTCCTCACCCTATTCTCACCCTATCCAAAAAAATGGTCTGGAAATAAATACAATATTCAGATCACTCATATGGCTCACGAAACCCCCCCCGGATCAAACTGGAACAGCTACAGTGCGCAAAGGAAGCCGGTGGGCTAGCGTTGCCTAATCCATGGCTATACTATTTAGCCTCACAGATGCAGCATATCGATCGGGTTGTACGCCCCAAACGGGACTCAGTACTGAACTTGTTAGACTCTTCGGTCCAACTGCTCGGTTTCGCGGTCGATGGGGAGGTCGCAGAGGGGTTGGAGGCCCTTAAATACACTAAATCAAACAAATTATTCCCTACATTTATTCTGATGCAGAAGATTTGGAATAAGGTCAGGATGCTCCAGGGAGTGAACGGGTTCACCAAGTATAGTCCTATCTGAGGGAATCAATACTACCAGGAAATAGCGAAAATTCCAAATGGTTTAAAGTGGAAACAGTACGGGATCTCACATATGACACACATATTTAAAAACGGTAGCTTGAGGTCCTTCTCGGAACTTAGGGAGGCCTTTCAGCTCCCAATGTCCATGCACTTTTATTATGGGCAACTCGAACATGCGGTAACTGCAAAGAGGGGTACGAATACTTGGGATATGGACTCCACAACAATTTTCAACTATCTGTTTGAGGTCACTACCTATAAGGGGTTTATATCCGACTGCTATGCCATGCTCCTGAACCTTTTCCAGCGAGGCACGCCTTTGAAGGCTGTGTCTCAATGGGAACAAGACGTTGGCGCATTTGAGGAGGAACAGTGGGAAGAGGCCCTGCAGGCGGTCCCGCTGTGCTCACTGAATGTCGCACAAAGGCTGTCGCAGCTGTATATACTCCTCGGGGTACATTACACACCTGCCAAATTAGCACGAATGGTGAGAGCTGATTCCACATGCACCACATGTTGCAGAGATCATGGCGATCTTATCCATCTTCTGTGGAGGTGTCCTAAACTACATTTATATTGGAAGAAAGTTGTTGACCTTCCAGGTCCAGATACCTTTAGACCCTAAACCCTGCCTGCTGGGGATAATAGATGGCCTCCAGCTGGAGGATATCCCCAAGCAGGCTATTGGGCGTGCTTTATTTCAGGCGCGCATGCTGATACTGAGGCACTGGGAGGCCACGGATCCCCCTACAATGAAGGAATGGATTACTCAAATGGGGTTAACCCTTCGAATGGAAAAATGTATATATCAGAGAAGGGGGTCTAGTACGAAACTCTGGGCCCCATGGTTGAATGTCCCTGGACTAGCCCCTTTAGACTTAGTATATGACCGCCTATTCTAAACAAAATTCTGCAGGACAAACTATTAAGGCATTATGGACACTCATAAAAGATACACTGACTGAATGCTTAAATACATTAGATACCTCGTTGTTCAAGATTGGGAGGGGGGCGGGTGGTAGTCATTCACAATGTAATTAATGCTTTTGCCCAAAGATGTAAGAGACGATGGCTGTGTACAATATACTCTGCACTGTATACTCTGCACTGTATACTAACTGAAAATGCTCTGGAACTGTCTGCTGTTTTCTTTGTTCAATAAAACTTTTGTTTGAGAAAAAAAAAAAATGGGCTGGCTTGAGTTTTTGGAAGATTATGTATTATAAAAAAAAATCACAATTACATATGCTACATGAGCACCTATTTTTAACCCTTTTCTTTTTGTATCATGCCTTAAAGCAACATTTTTATTTATTTTTTTAATTATTTTTGTTATTATTTTTAAAGAAGTAAAGGTACAGAGACAGAGCCTCTGGGCATACCCGGCTCACAAAAACAAAGAAAAAGACAAAATAATACAAAACGTAGCAAAGCAACTAGCTAGAACTAAACATCACAAAAAACTTGCTGCTAAAGATGAGGATTAAAAATGTGCTAATTTTTTTTAAATAACAAAAATCTCTACACTTACCTGCTCTGTGCAATGGAATTGCACAGAGCAGCCCCGATCTTCCTCTTCTTAAGTCCCTCGCCGCCACTCCTGGCTCCACTGCACTCATGCATGCTCGCTCCTGAGCCCCGCTGCTGCATCAGTAGACACAGACAGAGGGACTGGCTGGCCCCGCCCCTTTGTCACAGTTGATTGACAGGAGCCAATGGCTCCCAATGCTATCAATCTGCCCAATGAGGAGGAAGACTGCGGTGAGAGCCGCTCCTCTCGTACACAACGCTGGACAGATTGGGCTCAAGTAAGAATATAGAAATAGAGAAAGTTTTTTACCTTCTCTTTTTTACCTTAATGCATCCACTCAGAATGAAGAAGGGTCATTTTGCTATAGTTTTTGCTATAGTTCCCACCCAGTTCCGGGTGGGAACTGGTTATTGAGGAAGCCAGATAAGGAGAAATTGATAACATTAGAAAATGGTAGACATGGTGATGAGCAGAGAGCCTTCCTTAGCATTGGTGTAGATCAGGAAGGAACATAATAAAGTTGCTATTTGCCAGAAGCTACTAATAATGTGTTGCATGCACAAAATGCACATGCTTAAACAAAATTCAAAATATGAACAACAACATACAAATTTACCATGTAAAAACAAAAAGAAGGAGAGAAAAGCACCAATACCAAAGTGTAGCATTTATTAACAGCTTTAGCTCATCTGTGCACCGAATCACATATATACACTGAGCACAATTATAAACACAACACTTTTGTGTTTGCCCCTATTTATCATGAGCTGAATGTAAAGATCTACAACCCTTTCTATGTACACAAAAGGCCTATTTCTCTCAAATATTGTTCACAAATCTGTCTAAATCTGTGTTAGTGAGCACTTCTCCTTTGCCGAGATAATCCATCCACCTCACAGGTGTGGCATAACAAGATGCTGATTAGACAGCATAATTATTGCACAGGTGTGCCTTAGGCTGGCCACAATAAAAGGCCACTCTAAAATGTGCACTTTTACTGTATTGGGGGGTCAGGAGGGGGGTCCAAAAACCAGTCAGTATGTGGTGTGACCACCATTTGCCTCACGCAGTGCAGCACATCTCCTTCGCATAGAGTTGATCAGGTTGATTGTGGCCTGTGGAATGTTGGTCCATTCCACTTCAATGGCTGTGCGAAGTTGCTGGACATTGGCAGGAACTGGAACACGCTGTCATATACGCCGATCCAGAGCAACCCAAACATGCTCAATGGGTGACATACCCGGTGAGTATGCTGGCCATGCAAGAACTGGGATATTTTCAGCTTTCAGGAATTGTGTACAGATCCTTGCAACATTGGGCCGTGCATTATCATGCTGCAACCTGAGGTGATAGTCGTTGATGAATGGCACAACAATGGGCCTCAGGGTCTTGTCACAGTATCTCTGTGCATTCAAAATGGCCATCAATAAAATGCACCTGTGTTTGTTGTCCATAGCATACGCCTGCCCATACCATAACCCCACCGCCACCATGGGCCACTCAAACCACAATGTTGACATCAGCAAACCGCTCACCCACATGACGCCTTACACTCTGTCTGCCATCTGCCCTGTACAGTAAAAAACGTGATTCATCCCTGAAGAGAACACCTCTCCAAAGTGCCAGACACCATCGAATATAAGCATTTTCCCACTCAAGTTGGTTACGACGACGAACTGCAGTCAGGTCGAGACCCCGATCAGGATGACGAGCATGCAGATGAGCTTCCCTGAGATGGTTTCTGACAGTTTGTGTAGAAATTCTTTGGTTATGCAAACTGATTGTTGCAGCAGCTGTCCAGGTGGCTGGTCTCAGACGATCTTGGAAGTGAAGATACTAGATGTGGAGGTCCTGGGCTGGTGTGGTTACAAGTGGTCTGCGGTTGTGAGGCTGGTTGGATGTACTGCCAAATTCTCTGAAACGCCTTTGGAGATGGCTTAGGATAGAGAAATGAACATTCAATTCAAGGGCAACAGCTCTGGTGGACATTCCTGCAGTCAGCATGCCAATTGCACGCTCCCTCAAAACTTGCAACATCTGTGGTATTGTGCTGTGTGATAAAACTGCACATTTTAGAGTGACCTTTTATCGTGGCACACCTGTGCAATAATGATGCTGTCTAATAAGCATCACACTTGTGAGGTGGATTGATTATCTCGACAAAGGAGAAGTGCTCACTAAACACAGATTTAGACAGATTTGTGAACAATCTTTGAGAGAAAGAGGCCTTTTGTGTACATAGAAAAAGTCATAGAACCTTGCGTTCAGCTCATGCTAAATAGGGGCAAACATAAAAGTGTTGCGTTTATAATTTTGCTCAGTGTATATACCTGATCTAGCTCTTCCGGGCATGGCGCGTGCATGCATGCCGCTGGCGGCTCACTCCTGCTGTAATCACACACAGCGGGAGTCCAGCGGGGGGTTACCGCATACTCGATGCCTGCTGGCACCCGCCATTGTTCAGTACACAAGCAGAACAGCGTTCTGCCTATGTAAACAAGGCAGATCGCTGCTCTGTCAGTAGGGAAGGCATTGATCCTGTGTTCCTGCAAAACAGGGACATGGATCTATGCCCAGACTTAGTAAAAGAAAAAGGTATATGTAGCACTAACCCCCGAAGGAGCTGCTGGTTTTATTGGGCTTACCGTTACCTTCTTGACCTCGTCTCCGTCTAGGGTTTCCCGTGGTAGATGGCCCAAAGAAATGTGGAAACTGACACTTGATCTTCCTTTTGGTTTATTTATTTGAAAGATAACACAGTCTCTTAATGTAGGGTAGAGGGTTAGGAGGAAAGTTCAGGTACTTTTGGAACTGCAAAAATAGGATTAGCTGGATTATCACAACTCCAGGATAGACCTCCTATCACTAGGCTTAGCAGCCGGCAGGGCGTTAACTAAAGCAAAGTCTCTGCCACAGACTTGAATGTAGAATACTTTAGGAAAAGTCTCTGCCACAGACTTGTATGTAGAATACTTTAGGAAAAGTCTCTGCCACAGACTTGAGCATAACTGAGGGACATAAAACAATTTAGAGAACTATCATATGGTTCCAGAATCTCTCAGCCGGTCCGGCGATACCGTATGAGTGTAGATCCATAAAGTGTCCTTAAACTGAGCCTCCGGGCCCCTTCAGAGAAACCAGCCTTGCGCTTGGACTTATCCTGAAGAATCCTCCCCTGGATGCTCCTCCAGTTGTTGGGCCTCTCCTTATATGAGACGACACCGGACCACTCTTGAATCATTGGGCCCCGATATTTATTCGGGCCTGTCCCTGCAGTTGCTTCGCCTCGGGCTATCCAGCCCCAAAACTTGGAATTGCATGGATCCGCACCCCAGGCCAGGAGGGCCATGAGGGCTGGTCAGGAGGACCAGGACCAAACAGACAGAAGCTATCTTCTGGACCGGAGCGGAACAACTAAACACGTGATCTCGGTACCTTAAATACCCCCTCCCAGAACCACAGCAGGATAAACACTCCCACTGGGCTGGTTCTGAGAGAAAGAATGGTATCCAATACACCCAGCTAAAAAAAAAAAAAAAAAAAAAATGCAGAGGTGATCAAATACCACCAAAAGAAAGCTCTATTTGTGGGAAAACAAGGACATACATTTTATTTTATATTGGGTACAGTGTAGCACGACCACGCAATTGTCAGTAACGCAGTGCCATAACTAAAAAAATGGCCTAGTCAGGAAGGGGGTATATCTTCCCAAGTGGTTAAACCATATTTATAAAATGAAAAACAATAAATATGCACATACATTTACAAGATATTAAAAAGCATACTGATAAGTCTCTAGCAGGTGGAAACCTTCAAGGTGGTCAATGATGAGCAAGCCCATCCTGGTGGATGTAATGTAAGGTGCATGGAACCAGGAAGTTATCCAGGAAAACACCAGGAAGAGCCAACAGAAGCATCAGAATGTATGTGTATATCAAATGAATGAGAACCATTCCCACAGCAAGTGGTTTAAAAAAGGGATTGCACCCCAAATTACGTAACCATGTCCATTTACATCACATTGGAATTTCCTAATTTGTTTAGTTTCATTTGTATCTTCAGCATTCCTTTTGTATATTCACAAATCAGAGTAGCTGGTTGTTAAGGAGTGAGCTGTCTTCCTTAACCACTTCAGCCCCGGACCAATTGGCAGCCAAAGGACCAGGCCCCTTTTTGCAATTCGGCACTGCGTCGCTTTAACTAACAATTGCGCGGTCATGCGACGTGGCTCCAAAACAAAATTGGCGTCCTTTTTTTCCCACAAATAGAGCTTTCTTTTGGTGGTATTTGATCGCCCCTGCGGTTTTTATTTTTTGCGCTATAAACAAAAATAGAGCGACAATTTTGAAAAAAATGCAATATTTTTTACATTTTGCTATAATAAATATCCCCAAAAAATATATAAAAAAACATTTTTTTTCCTCAGTTTAGGCCGATACGTATTCTTCTACATATTTTTGGTAAAAAAAATCGCAATTAGCGATTATTGATTAGTTTGCGCAAAAGTTATAGCGTTTACAAAATAGGGGATAGTTTTATAGCATTTTTATTAATATTTTTTTTTTATTAGTAATGGCGGCGATCAGCGATTTTTATTGTGACTGCGACATTTTGGGGGACACATCGGACATTTTTGACACATTTTTGGGACATTTGTCATTTATACAGCAATCACTGCTATTTAAATAGCACTGATTCCTATGTAAATGACAGTTGTAGTTAGGGGGTTAACCACTAGGGGGCGGGGAGGAGTCAGTGTGACGTGTTGTGTTTTTTTTACAGTAGGGGGGCGTGGCTGTACGTCTGACGTCATTGATCGGCGTTCCCGATGACAGGGAACCGCCGATCACTGACAGGCAGAGTAGGAAGCGCGGGGAGAGGTTTGTTTACATAGACCTCTCCCCGTTCTTCAGCTCCGTAACCCGATCGCGGGATACCAGCGGCGATCGGGTCCGCTGGTCCCGCGGCCGGGGTCACGGAGCTCCCGACCGGGTCGCGAGCGCACATGCACGATCACGTACAGGTACGTGATTCTGCCTGCCCGTGCCATTCTGCTGACGTATATATGCAGTGGCCGGTCGGGAAGCGGTTAAAAAACATTAATTATCTGCTGTCAACGGGATTCCTTGCTGACAGCAGAATGTAAACAAAACAAATGTAAAAAAAAAACAGCATGGGCTCCCCCACTACAAAATTAAAATAAGAAAATTTGCGTGGCCCCCCAAAATCCGGACCCTTATCCAAGCATACAGGTCAGGAAGGGGGGGTACGAATGAGTGCCCCATCCCTCCTGAAGCATAACAGGAGACATGCCCTCAAAATGGGGGGGGTGCTTTGGGGCAGGGGGCTCCCCCCATGCACTTTGTGGGACAAGGGCCTTTTCCCCACAATCCAGGCCTGGTGGTTGTGGGGGTCTGCAGATGGGGGGCTTATCGGAATCTGGAAACCCTCTTCACAAGGGGGCCCCCAGATCCTGCCCCCCATGTGAATGAGTATGGGGGCCCCATGCCATTTTTTTTTTTTTTGACATTGGGGTTCCCTTTAAAATCCATATCAGACCTGAAGGGACTGGTATGGATGGGGGGGGGACCCCCACGCAGTTTTTTTTCCTGAAATTTTAAGCGCCGACAATTTTCTTGTTTGCATACAGCTGTCAGCGAGGAAACCTGCTGACAGCTGATGAACTATCTGTTGTTAAGAATGAAGCGGCTGGCTTCACAGCCAGCTATTCTTTACACAGAATTCGGATTGGGCGATCATTTTCTATCGATCCAAATTCGAATCATTCCAAAAATTTGGAATTAATTCTAAAACAAATAAATTAAACAAAACTATATTAATTTAAACTTAAAATTTTAATTAATTAAACTTGTTACTATTGTCATTTTGAGATTCAGATACATCTGAATCTCCGAATTTAGATTCAGACCGAAACTAATTGCATACTCTAAGCCTAAATTAAGGTCTGAAGCTTAGTGGGCTGCAAGATAAGTTCTGGCAGGCCTAGTGTTGGACACCACTGGTGTAGAGCATTACCATAACACCCTTTATTCGCATAAAATATATAGACCACCACCAATGTACCACATCCCTATTACTTTACTCAAAAAAAAGAAAAAAACTCAGTGGACTTAACTCGTACACATATAATTCATAAAATTATATATTCAATTTTATTATTTTAAACCTTAAAGCTACTGTTCTATACATTGGTAGGTGGATACTGACAGTGTTTAACCACTTCAGCCCCGGACCATTTGGCAGCCAAAGGACCAGAGGTCTTTTTTCAATTTCGCACTGCACTACTTAACTGGTAATTGCGCGGTCATGCAATTTTGTAACCAAACGAAATTTGCGTCCTTTTCTTCCCACAATAGAGCTTTCTTTTGATGGTATTTGATTGCCTCTGTGATTTTTATTTTTTGAGATATAAACGAAAAAAGAGCGAAAATTTTGAAAAAAAAAAAAAAAAAGAGATTTTCTACTTTTTGTTATAAAAAAAAAATCTATAAACTCAATTTTAGTCAAACATTTGGGCCAAAATGTATTCAGCCACATGTCTTTAGTAAAAAAAATGCCAATAAGCGTATATTTATTGGTTTGCGCAAAAGTTATAGCGTCTACAAACTAGAGTACATTTTCTGGAATTTACACCGCTTTTAATTTATGACTGCCTATTTCATTTCTTGAGGTGCTAAAATGGCAGAGAAGTACAAAACCCCCCCAAATGACCCCATTTTGGAAAGTAGACACCCAAGCTATTTGCTGAGAGGCATGGTGAGCCCATTGAATATTTTTTTTTTTTAGTCCCAAGTGATTGAATAAAGACAAAAATAAAAAAGATTTTTTTTTTTTTCAAAAAGTTGTCACTAAATGATATATTGCTCACACATGCCATAGTTATATGTGGAATTGCACCCCAAAATACATTTTGCTGCTTCTCCTGAGTATGGGGATACCACATGTGTGGGACTTTTTGGGAGCCTAGCCGCATACGGGGCCCCGAAACCCAAGCACCGCCTTCAGGATTTCTAAGGGTGCAAATTTTTGATTTCACTCCTCACTACCTATCACCGTTTCGAAGGCCATAAATGCCAAAATAGCACAAACCCCCCCAAATGACCCCATTTGGAAAGTAGACACCCCAAGCTATTTGTTGAGAGGCATGGTGAGTATTTTACAGCTCTCATTTGTTTTTGAAAATGAAGAAAGTAAAGAAAAAAAAAAAATTTTTTTCTTTTTTCAATTTTCAAAACTTTGTGACAAAAAGCGACATCTGCAAAATACTCACAATACCTCTCAGCAAATAGCTTGGGGTGTCTACTTTCCAAAATGGGGTCATTTTGGGGGGTTTTATGCCATCTGGGCATTCCATGGCCTCCGAAACTGTGATTGGCAGTGAGAAGTGAAATAAAAAAATTACACCCTTAGAAAGCCTGAAGGCGGTGATTGGTTTTTGGGGTTCCGTACGCAGCTAGGCTCCCAAAAAGTCCCACACATGTGGTATCCCCGTACTCAGGAGAAGCAACAGAATGTATTTTGGGGTGTATTTCCACATATGCCCATGACATGTTTGAGCAATATATCATTTAGTGACAACTTTTTGTAAAAAAAAATATATATATTTTTTTTTTTTCATTATTCAATCTCTTGGGACAAAAAAAAAAAATATTTAATGGGCTCAACATTGCTCTCATCAAATAGCTTGGGGTGTCTACTTTCCAAAATGGGGTCATTTGGGGGGGGTTTGAACTGTCCTGGCATTTTATGCACAACATTTAGAAGCCTATGTCACACGTCACCCACTCTTCTAACCACTTGTAGACAAAGCCCTTTCTGACACTTTTTGTTTACATGAAAACATATTTTTTTTTTGCAAGAAAATTACGTTGAACCCCCAAACACTATATATATTGTTAAAGCAAAGGCCCTACAGATTAAAATGGTGGGTGTTGCATTTTTTTTTTCCACACAGTATTTGCGCAGCGATTTTTCAAACGCATTTTTTGTGGAAAAAAATACACTTTTTTTTATTTTAATGCACTAAAACACACTATATTGCTCAAATTTTTGATGAAATAAAAAATATGATCTTAGGCCGAGTACATGGATACCAAACACGACATGCTTTAAAATTGCGCACAAACACGCAGTGGCGACAAACTACATACATTTTTAAAAGCCTTTAAAAGCCTTTACATGATACCACATTAGATTCACGGAGGAGGTCTACTGCTAAAATTACTGCCCTCGATCTGACCTTCGCGGTGATACCTCACATGCATGGTGCAATTGCTGTTTACATATGACGCCAGACCAACGCTTGTGTACGCCTTTGCGCAAGAGAAGGGGGGGCAGGGGTGCTTTTTTTTTTTTTTTTTGTTTTTTTTTTATTTATTTAGCTTTTTTATTTTATTTTTAAACTGTTCCTTCCATTTTTTTTCTTTGTTATGATTTTTATTGTTATCTCAGGGAATGTAAATATCCCCTATGATAGCAATAGGCAGTGACAGGTACTCTTTTTTGAAAAAATTGGGGTCTATTAGACCCTAGATCTTTCCTCTGCCCTCAAAGCATCTGACCACACCAAGATTGGTGTGATAAAATGCTTTCCCAATTTCCCAATGGCGCGGTTTATATCCGGGAGGGGGGACATTCCCTCCCACTGCTTGTAAAAGCAGTCTAGAGGCTAATTACCCGCTAGAATTGCTTTTACATGAAAGCCGATCACTGGCTGAAAAGAATGATACCAAGATGATACCTAAACCTGCAGGCATCATTCTGGTATAACCATTCAAAGTCCAGCAACATACTGGACATATATTGTAATCTTTTTTTTTTTTTCATGCAGCCTCTTGGCTGAACGAAAAAAAGAGATTGATTGGTGGGTATGCCCACCATTAGAATACCTCCCTTCATCCACCCACTTCTAATGATGGGCATACATGCACCATTTATATATGCCGATGCATGGGGGCATCCTCCCGCAAAAGTTATGCCGTGTACACACGGTCGGAATTTCGACCGTATGTACGTGGCATTAGGAGCCAATCGCTCCTCCCCCCCTGCTGCCCCCATGCTTCGGCATATATGCTCTTTTTTTTAACTGTGGTGGTGAAATCACCTCCTACAGCGTTGGAGTCGCGGCTTTATGTATCGTGGGAGCAAACGCTGTTGCTGTCAAGATAAATAAATCCGCGTTGCAACTGAATGGCGCACCTGAAAACAAAAAATGCTCAACACTAAAACACAGTAAACAAAATTACATACCTGAAAAGCAAGCGTGATAAAACATGATAAAACATAATAAAACATTGCAGAATAGAATGGAGTAAAAAAAAAGAGCAACAATAGAGAGAGAATAGAGTGAGAGAGAGAACAATAAAACGACAACTATTTTATTTTTTTTTATTTTTTTGAGATTCACAGGTAAAAAAGCTCCTGACTGAAGCGACTGAATCAAAACGCTACCACAAAAAAACTGTTAGCGATCGCAGGGATCAGGCCTGACTCTGCGAACGCTGCAGTTATGTGTGCTTAGTGTTTTGTAAGTGACAGTGATCGATCGATACTGCACTTGGGTGGGCTGGGCGGAGGGGGAAAACGCAGGTGCTAGCAGGTATCTGGGCTGATCCCGCTAACAATGCGGTTTTTTTTGGAACCCTAAACTGCTGGGACGCTAGTATAGATCTGATCAGATCAGATATCGATCTGTTCAGATACTGTGCCACTAAGGGAGGTGTATGCTTTGCGCGTGGGTGTTTGCGGTACTGGCACTAACCTGGGGCGACGCAGACCTTATTTGACCCTAAAACCTAATTGATATCACCCGCCGGGCGATCAGGGGGTTAAACCGTTATTGGGTAATAAATGGCGGGTGCCCTGACAGTATAAAAAACAAGCTAACTAACCAGCGTCACCCGTAACAGTAATACAAAAAAAAACTGGTTACCTAGCGACACTAATGCAGCGATCAGAAAAACGATCGCTTAGTGACACTGGCAAAAGGGGGTGAAAGGGTTAACTAGGGGCAATCAGGGGGTTAAACCTTTATTAGGTAATATATGGGGGTACCTGACGCTATATAAAAACCTGACGGGGAACCTAAATAACGAAATAACTAACTGGCTAACCAGCGTCACCAGTGACAGTTATACAGTGATCACTGGTGAAAGGGTTAACTCTAGGGGCAATCAGGGGGTTAAAACCTTTATTTAGGTTGTAATATGGGGGTACCTGACCTATAAACCTATTTATGAACCTATATAAACATGGCGGTTACCTAAAAAAAAAAAAATGGTTACCTAGCGACACTAATGCAGCGATCAGAAAAACGATCGCTTAGTGACACTGGCAAAAGGGGGTGAAAGGGTTAACTAGGGGCAATCAGGGGGTTAAAACCTTTATTAGGTAATATATGGGGGTACCTGACGCTATATAAAAACCTGACGGGGAACCTAAATAACAAAATAACTAACTGGCTAACCAGCGTCACCAGTGACAGTTATACAGTGATCACTGGTGAAAGGGTTAACTCTAGGGGCAATCAGGGGGTTAAAACCTTTATTTAGGTTGTAATATGGGGGTACCTGACCTATAAACCTATTTATGAACCTATATAAACATGGCGGTTACCTAAAAAAAAAAAATGGTTACCTAGCGACAGCAGTGACACTAATACAGCGATCAGAAAAACGATCGCTTAGTGACACTGGCAAAAGGGGGTGAAAGGGTTACCTGGGGGGCAATCAAGGGGTTAAACCTTTATTAGGGGGGGGTAGGGGGCTACCTTGGACCTAAAACTAACTGCCCTGACAGTTATTACAGTCACACTGACACTAAATGCAGTGATCAGTAAAAAAATGATCACTGCAATTAGTGACACTGTGACTGGGGGGGGAGGGGGGTGATCTGGGGGGGTGATCAGGGGGTGACAGGGGGGTGGAATATGTGCCTAACTGTACTGGTGTCAGTGTAGTGTTGTGCACTAACCTGTACATGTTCGCCGCTCGGCGTCTCCGGTCACATAGACCGGCGCACCGAGCGTGACATCACTTCCGCCTTCCTGTCTATACAATAGACAGGAAGGGGAAGTTTCTCATTGGCCAGGAGCGATCGCGAGGGGGTGGCCAGAAACCACTGGCCGTCCCCTCGTCCCGGATCGCTCCTGAAGCGATCCCGACCGTCCCCGCCGGCGGAGGGGGGTCCGATCGGACCCCCCAACCGCCGGAAGAATGTCACGTACAGGTACGTGATTCTGCCTGTACGTGCCATTCTGCCGACGTAAATATACAGGGGGCGGTCGGGAAGTGGTTAAAAACCATTGTTTTGGCAGCAGGTAAAACAATAACCCCAGCAGTGGCAGCTTGCAGTTCTTTGTTTGGGGGGCGGCAAACAACCAAATCCCCTGTGGCAACTCAAACCCCACCCCCCACTGTCCGCCGGTTGGTCCACCAGCACTTACCCCATCTAGGTTGAGGAGACGGGCATCCATGCAGCTGCGGTGGGGACCGTGCATCCATGCAGCGCCCACGAAGACCAGGCATCCATGCAGCGGCGGTGGGTGATCGGGCATGCAGGCATCAGCGGGGACTGGGCGGCTCTTCTCCTCCTCGCTTCCGCTGTGCATCTCCTCCCCTTCTCCTAGGCATCCAATAGGATTGCCTGTCCTTTCAGCCAATCGGGTGATGGGTATCAGGTCCGCTTCCCAATCGGCCAGGGGGAGATCAGTGAATGTTCAATGAATATTCAATGAATATTCGCTGTTGCAACACACCTGGGTGGGCTCCGGACGCATCCTCAGCATCTCGAGCCCAACCTATTTTGAAGCATATTGGAGCCTATGGCTCTAATCAGGTGCTTAAAAAAAACCTTGCCCCTGTAATTGATGCACCTGGACGCATGAATGGGGGGGGCGTGGTGGTCATGAATAGATTCATGCTATGCATGAATCTATCCATTACCATATAGGGGGTGGCGAGGAGAGAGACGGCCAGCTTTCATATAAAAGTGATCCAAGCAGTCGATTCGCTGCAAGATCACTTTTATAGGTGGCGGGAGAGGTGCCCACCTCCCGCTGCTTCCCGGTCATTTTGGATCTTTCCGGTGCCCTTGGTAAGCCCAGAACTGATCCAATGCGGCCAATGGCTAGGCAGGAAGTTGAGTGCGGACAAGATAGCCAGTACTCAGCTCTATGCCCTTGGAGGACCAGAGAGACCCCCCATGTCACTTCCGTTTTTTGGGCTTAAAGGAGAAGTATAGCCAAAGCTTATTTGGCTGTACTTCTCCTATGGTATACAGGAGTGCAATTCGTTTTGCTCTCCTGTGACTGAAGTCCGCTCTCTGCTGATGTCACCAAAGTCAACCCAGGCACAGCGTCATCCCGACCGCGGATACTTGATCCGTCAGGTGCCTGGACTGACACCCAGCTCAGCCTCTCAGCAAGCCACTGAGAGCCCGAGATGGCCACTCCGCCCCCATCAAAGGCCAGCGCTCCAGTGAGTGAGGAGGGAGAAGAGCAGAGAGCTGTGACTAACATGGAGTGAGGGAAACACTGCGCTAACTCAAAAAGTGAAAATGATGAAATCAATCCAAAAAATAATATTATAGTGTACTGTGTACAGTGAATATCTGAAAATATATGTGAAAGCAGCCAACACTCTAACAAACAAAGTCAAACAAGCAAATAACCACAATGTGTAGCGCTAACAAAAAATAGAGCCAATAGACTCATAAAGTGAGAAAAAGTCCGGTGCAATATAATATAGTGAAACAATGATAAAGTCCTTTGTTAAAGAAAATAAATCATATGGCATAGATCATCCTTGCACATGAGATGTATGTGGAGAAACTCTGCAAACACAGATGCTAATGTGTATAGACGAGTATATAAACCCTCCAATGGTTATGGAATGCATACGCTTACCAGCGATGTTGGACCCACCTACCATACGGCAGTGGGTCAGTAAGGCTTATGGTAACTCCTGTAGGTGGCGCTCAAGGGATGAAAGCTGGATTCTGGCAGCACTCCTCCAGGTCTGGGATGGACTCTCGGCTGGATATTCCGGAATCCTCAAAAACGACACACGTGTGGGGCGCGACACCAGGAACAAACCAGGAAGCAGGATACGGAAAAAGGAAAAAGGAACTCCAATAGTGTGATTCCACCACTAATTTATTGGGTATGGGGTATAAATAATGGTACAAACAGGGGAATTCACCCAAGCAGTACAGAGCATATACTGATAAAATCAAAAATAAAACAGAGTATCGATGCCCCAGTAGAAGACCTATTGGTCGAAACGCGTCGGGCTTTGCTGATTTTGAGACCCTTATACTGCTTTTACTCTGTTTTATTTTTGATTTTATCAGTATATGCTCTGTACTGCTTGGGTGAATTCCCCTGTTTGTACCATTATTTATACCCCATACCCAATAAATTAGTGGTGGAATCACACTATTGGAGTTCCTTTTTCCTTTTTCCGTATCCTGCTTCCTGGTGTCGCGCCCCACACGTGTGTCGTTTGAGGATTCCGGAATATCCAGCCGAGAGTCCATCCCAGACCTGGAGGAGTGCTGCCAGAATCCAGCTTTCATCCCTTGAGCGCCACCTACAGGAGTTACCATAAGCCTTACTGACCCACTGCCGTATGGTAGGTGGGTCCAACATCGCTGGTAAGCGTATGCATTCCATAACCATTGGAGGGTTTATATACTCGTCTATACACATTAGCATCTGTGTTTGCAGAGTTTCTCCACATACATCTCATGTGCAAGGATGATCTATGCCATATGATTTATTTTCTTTAACAAAGGACTTTATCATTGTTTCACTATATTATATTGCACCGGACTTTTTCTCACTTTATGAGTCTATTGGCTCTATTTTTTGTTAGCGCTACAAGCTGTGACTAACAGTCTGCAGCTCTCTGCTCATGAACCTGTGAAAACTGAGCAATCGGCGGTGTTCGATCGCTCACTTCTCAGTGTAGAGGCACCGGGGGACAGATGCAGCATCGGATCCATTTTCTTTTAAAGACAATATTTATTGACAAAGTGTCAAAAAAATTTTGCTTTTAAGGGTAAGGGTCTTTTTGACCCCACATCTGTCACTAAAGAGGACCAATCATGATTATTTTTATTACAAGGGATGTTTACATTACTTGTAATAGGAATACAAGTGACCAAAAAAATAAAAAATAAAGGGACAGTGTAAATAAATAAAATAAAAAGTAAAATAAATAAGAATTAAAAAAAGTAAAGCGCCCCATTCCTCCATGCTTACGCACAGAAGTAAATGCTTATGTAAGTCAGCCTGCATATGTAAATGGTGTTCAAACCACACATGTGTGGTATCTCCACGTTTGTTAGAGCAAGAGCAAAATTTCTAGTGCAGGATCCCCTCTGTAACTCTAAACAGGTAACCTATAAACATACAAACACAATAGTCGCCCATGAAGATTTTAAAGTACCGTAGTTTGTCGCCACTCCACGAGCTGCGCAATTTTAAAGCATGACATGTTAGGTATCTATTTACTCGGCGTAACATCATTTTTCACATTATACAAAACAATTGGGGTAACTATTGTGTTTTTTTTTTATTCATTAAAGTGTATTTTTTCCATAAAAATGTAAAGACCGCTGCAAAAATACAGTGTGACATAAAATATTGTGTGTAAGTGTATGGATTTGTATGGTTAATAAACTGTTTTCTATTAGCTAGGCTCAATATCTCTCCTTTGGATTCTGAAATAGTCCTAAAGAGAAACGTGTTGACTTTGGGGATCTAAATAAACTATAAGTTGTGTAATTTTTGTATACATTGTAAATTGTACAGTTACTGTCTTTTAATGGGAATTGTGAGAAGATATTGTAAACCATGCAATAACAAACTCTTTTAAATATGGGTTTATATAATAAAATGGTATATATCATTAAAGTCCGCAAAGTTTACCCTTTATTCACAGTGTACTGGTCATCATCAATTTAGCACTGCCATTCTGCATCAGTAATAACTGCCCAGACTCGAAAACAGGTGAAGTGAAAGATGTAGGTATTCAGGCAAGTGATCAAATATGGAGACTTGACTTGGGCATTAACCTATTGCTTGCATGCTCACCCCTCTGGTGTTGGTATCTTCTACCATGCGATTAAGGCATCAGTAATTACTGATTTGTAAGATCTTTAATTATTTTTCTTGAATATAACCATTCACTTTAATTTGCATGCATGACATAAAAATAATTATTCCATGAAAATATTTGCCTTTATAAGAAACTATGCTTTTTAAATCGAACATAAGCTTACATTTTCTGTTCAGTTGAAGTCTTTTGCCATTGCCTTAGGCCAATTTCCCTTGAGAGTAAACAGCCTAGAGGATTGACAACACTAATGGCATTAAGCATTAGGAAGCACTGAGGGTAAGATGAACGAGCATTTATAGCATGAATATAAAATATGTATTTACAGAAGTATTTTTTAAACTAGTTTTAAAAAGTTTACAAGTTATATTTCTTGAAAATTGTATAAAAAAGTAACAGAAACTACTGAATGTTTTATTTAAACTAAAATTAACTATGACCTTGCTAAGCACTTCTTACTTTTCATATACTTCATATTATTGTTAAATAAAAAACAATGATTAAAATGATCTGTTCATTTCTTGTTTAGCTTATAAAAAAAAAACTTGTTTTTCCCCTGAATCAAGTCCTTTGAGATTGTGCTCTGCTAATGAAAAATGATTAAGCTGCAGTTGTGATTATTTCAAATTTGATTTCAAATGCGGCTGTTTATATTGATTTGTCTTTAACTTTCTTTATAATAAATTAGTAAGCTTGAGGATAGTTCAGACAAAGTTAATTATCAGAAGATTGCAATAATGAATAAACAAACTTATGGAAATGATTGTATTGTTTGAAGGTGAAACATTTTGATCTGTATCAGCTTCTTTTTAAAATAGAATACCACACTAGATGGCTTATTATGGGTCACTTAAAACTCAGAATATAGATCTTCAATCAAGCTTGATTACATCCATAAATAATAAAGAGTGTCTTCAAAACTTCAAAAATTCCAGAGTTGGTATTACACCCCCCCCCCCCCCCTTGCGATGGTACTTTTTGGCAATTGGATGCTTAGGCACTAGGCAATGCTTTGTGAGAGATAGGATTGTGACCACTCCAACTTAAAGTGGTATTAAACTCAAAAGCAAACATCTATTATACTTCATGTAGGCTATAGACTGTCAATTTTTGTTGTCATCATATTCATTTATTTCTCAAGTAAAATGTTTGAAACTTTGCTTTTGGCTTGTCTGAAGCTACTAAAGGGGTGCAATGCAAATAACCACCACACATAAACTACAGCTCAGGTCACTAAGTACATTGGGGTATAAAGACAACAGTACAAGAGTTCATACAGTGTAAAGATACAAGTGGTTACCATTGAGTAACAAAGGGTTCTCTAACAGCCTGTTGTTAAGCGTGTACATTTGGCAGATGAGAAAGCCTCTTGCTGTGATGGAGATGTTGGCTGTGATCCATCTCTTATAGTAACGGGAGCAGATCTGTACTGCCAGGTCTCTCATCATGTAGGCAGGTACATAAGAGAAAGAGAAGTGAAGTACTAGGTGCACAGGACCCCATACCATCACTGGGAGTGAGGTAGTGGAGATACTCTGGACAGGTGGAGAGGGCATTGTCTCCACGTGTCCCTCCTAAATGCACCAGTAGCCATGGTGAAGCTTGTTCATGTTTAGTCATCTGACTGGGTTGTGAGCATGGCTCCAGAAAAGGTACCCCATGTGTATGAATGTGGACCTGTACAAAGTGCCTAGGGTAGCCCAGAAGAACCCACCCCGTAGGCCTCTCCTGTGACCCAGCTTGGTGGTTGTATTTGTTTTTTTTTTTAGGCTTTCATTTTTTTATATTCACTTGGTGATCTGGCCAGTTAGTCTGTTGTTTTTCAACACAACAAGCTGTTTTGCAGAGGGTTGAGACAAACCATGTATCACTGGCAGGAGTGCTTGCAATAGTCAGCTTTTATTTATGTAAAACCTTTATCCAAAAAATGAAAAAAAAAAGCTGTAACTGCTTGATAAGTGTTAGCTACAGTTTAGCTTTAATTTGTTAGTGCCATAATCTGATAGTACATCTAACACTCCCCTCCCCCAGATTAACAAAGCTGCTGTCCAAAGGTGTCTCTACCATGCTTCACTCAGTGGATGACTTTTTTAGTGCACCCCATCAGAGCCGATCTGCCCTATACGCCCTATACGCTCAATACGCAAGCTGCGTAGGGCCCCGCCACTGTGAGAGGGCCCCCAAGGGTGGATCAACTCTGCTCCCGGAGCTCCAATTATACTGGGATGATGCCCGCAGCTGCAGGCATCATCCTGGTACCGTTGTTTAAAGCGGGCGATTGGCTTTCCAGGGAAAACAACCGATTCGGCTAAAAGCCGCTCAGCCCCCTCCCGCCACCTCCCGCCGCTCTGATCAGGCCTCCCGTCCCACCGGGAGACCCAATCCTCAGTCCGCCACTTCCTGCGGCTACGGACAGACTGGCATAAAGCCGGAAACGGCTTCGTTCCAGTCTCCTGATTGTAAACACGGAAGCGACATCACAACGTCACTTCCCGTTTACTCGGCTGCCAATGGCCCCGGTTTAAAAAAAATATACAGTATTCAGAATCGCTGAAAACGGCGATCTGAATACTTTGACATGCAAAGGAGGGATCGGGGGTCTTTTAGACCCCCGATCCCTCCATAAAGAGTAACTGTCACCACCTATTACTGTCACAAGGGATGTTTACATACAAGTGATCAAAATAAAAAAAAATTTAAACACAATTTAATTATATAAAAATAAAAAAATAAATAAGAAAAAAATATGTTTTAAAGTGCCCCCGTAAGCTCGCATAGCAAAGAAAACACATACGGAAGCCGTGCCCGCATATGTAAACGGTGTTCAAAGCACACATGTGAGGTATCAACGCGATCGTCAGAGCGAGAGCAATAATTCTAGCACTAGACCTCCTCTGTAACTCTGGTAACCGTAAAAAAAAATGAAAGCATCGCCTATGGAGATTTTTAGGTACTATAGTTTATCGCCATTCCAGGAGTGCGTGCAATTATAAAGCGTGACATCTTTCACATTATACAAAAAAATTGGGCTAACTTTACTGTTTCGTTTTTTTTTTAATTTGTGAAAGTGTCCCTTTTCCCAAAAAGTTGCGTTTAAAACACTGCTGCACAAAAAAGTGTGACATAAAATATTGCAACAATCGCCATTTTATTCTCTAGATTCTCTGCTAAAAAATATATATATAATGTTTGGGGGTTCTAAGTAATTTTACGGATTTTAACTTGTAAACACCAAATGTCAGAAATAGGCTTAGTCATGAAAGGGTTAAAGGAGGGATGATTGAATTGGGAGCACTGAAGTGTCAGGTGTGACTGTGTGGCAATGGCAAATGGTTTACATAGCTCACGGCATCACGGGTCAGGTAGAGGGCCCCTTAGCAGAATTTTGCTTAGGGCCCCAGGGAGGTCAGGATCGGCACTGCACCCCATCATATTATGTCTGGTCATATTTTCTTGCTCCCTAAAATTGGCAATACTGTAGTTGAATTCCATTAAAAATTATTTGTTTTTAGAGTGTTTGATTATATAATAGTGGGGTCAAAATGATTATAGTTTTGGGCCACAGTGATAGGAAAATTTGAAGGAGCAGGATGCAAAACGTTTCTTGAAGGAATTCTTCCCTAATGCCTACTTGTACACACAATCTGACTTTCCGCTAACAAAATCGTGGAATTTTGTCCAAAGGGTGTTGGCTCAAACTTGTCTTGCATACACACGGTCACACAAATGTTGGCCAACAATTATGAACGTAGTGACGTTCTAGACATACTACATGGTTTTTCAGCTCTTTAGCGCCACCCTTTGGGCTCCTTCTGCTAATTTCGTGTTAGTAGAAGTTTGATGAGTGTTGATTCTTGCTTTTCTTTTCATGCCTTTCATTTTGTGCTTTTCAGTTCGTTTCTGAACGGCCGTTCGTCGACCAGACATGTTGTGGAATCGGAGGAGATAACGTGTTATTTATTATTGGCCTCAGAGTTATTGCTTTGACATTTTTTTTTGGTTGAATATTGATTTGATTTGGTATATTTTCTATATTTTTGGATGCATAGAATGCACTTTTTGGTTAAGTTCTATTGGCAGATAGCATGTCTAATTTTATTTGTTTTCTTTTTTTGAATGCACAAAAAAATTGTGTAGAATAATACTTGGCTATGTGTTTTACTTTAATGGACAGTTTGGGAGTAGGCAGTTACATTTAAAAAAAATACAATGTAAAATTGACAAGGGACACCAACATAGTTGTACCTTTGATCTTATAAACTAGAGGATAATGGTGTTGTGGTAACTTGCATAAATAAAATAAAAAAAAAAAAACATAATAATATTATTCTTGATAGCACTAGAAAAAAAAAGTCTTTGAAAATGTGTTTGCAATAACTCCATCAGTATCACCAGAAACGTAGCTTCATTATTATCCCATTAAAGAAGAAGAGAATTGTGCGCTGCATTTGGAGATTTCATAATTTGCCATGTCCTGAATGTTAATTCTCCATTACAAATGCTAAATTACAAAAGACAGACCCCTTCTGCTTCTGAGCATGCGTGTTTGTACTTTTGACTTTTGTCCGACGGACTTGTGTACACACAATCGGAAAATCCGACAACATACATTTGTTGGCGGAAAATTTGAAGACATGCTAGCCAACATTTGTTGGCGGAAAGTCCGACAACAATTGTCTGATGGAGCATACAACAGGCTGACATCCAACATTTCCCGTTGGAAAATCTGATTGTGTCTACGGAGCTTTACAGTGTATGTGGTTTTCATTCAAGAAAAGCATTTAAGTCCAAATTTGAATAGTAAAAGCAAACAAAATTATTTTCTAAACCCTCCCTATGCTGCCCTATATATATGTGATACTGTGCACACAGGTGCTACTCAAGGTGAGTCTTCCAAAGATACACAGTAGTGTTGATTGCATATTTTACTAAGTATCTAACATGGAAATTACTAGACTAACCATTTCTGCTTCAGGTTCATTCTATTCATCTCTGAGCTAAGTGTACATTTTATAAAATCTCTAATTACTTTCCTACATAATTCAGTGAAAGTATATTTAATTTCTAGCCACCCTAATACAGCTACTTTAATTAATACATAATTTTTTCAAATATAGTTAGCCTTGATGTTGTTTACTTCAAATCTCTAAAATACAATTTGTTTTAATTAGAAGCCTGCTGCTAATTATTCATGCCCTATTATAAAAACATTATAAAGTTAATGTTTTTGCATTATAAAATCAAGTTAGTCTTTTGACAACAGATTTTGAAGGACACAAACTCAAAAATGATAGCATTGTGAAGTGTTTATTATGAAATGTATTGTATGTAATGTATTTTCAGCAGAATACAGTTGCCTAGGAATGAAAGGCAATACAAGTTCCAAATACATATATACCAGTGAATAAGGACATTAAATACAACGTTAACCACTTGCTTACTGGGCACTTAAACCCCCCTCCTGCCCAGACCAATTTTCAGCTTTCGGCGCTGATGCACTTTGAATGACAATTGCGCGGTCATTCAACACTGTATCCGAATGACATTTTTATAATTTTTTCCCACAAATAGAGCTTTCTTTTGGTGGTATTTAATCACAGCTGGGGGTTTTACTTTTTGCTAAACAAACAATAAAAGATGGAAAATGTTGAAAAAAATAAAATCACGTTTAATAGTTTGTTATAAAATTTTGCAAACAGGTAATTTTTCTGCTTCATTGATATGCGCTGATGAGGCGGCACTGGTAGGCACAGATAGGCTGCACTGGTGGGCACTGATCGGCTGCACTGATAGGCACAGTTAAGGCGTCACTGATAAGGTGGCACTGATGGGGACAGATAAGTCGGTACTGATGGGCACAGATAAGGCGGCACTGATGGCCACTGATAAGATGGCACTGATGGGCCCTGATGGGTGGCACGGATGGGTGGCACGAATGGGCACTGATAGATGGCACTGATAGGTGGCACTGATGGGCAATTATAGATGGCACTGATGGGCACTGGTAGGTGACACTGATGGGCACTGATAGGTGGCACTGATGGGCAGCACTGTTCCTCAGGCACTGATTGTGGGCACTGATAGGTGGCACTGTGGGCACTGACAGGTGGCACTGTGGGCACTGATGGGTGGCGCTGGTGGGCGGCACTGTTGCCTACTTGTAAGGGGCACAGGTGGGCATTAAGGGGCTGGCGGCAGCTTGCAGTGATCGGGAATGATTTCCTGATCACTGCCGCCGGTGATCGGCTTTTTTTTTTCTCCTTGCACTGACAGCGCGAGGAGAAAAAATAGCCGATTACCGGCTGTGTTGACATCACGTGATCAGCTGTCATTGGCTGACAGCTGATCACGTGCTAAGGGGTCGGGATCGACCCCTTACTCGGATCGGTGATCCAGCGAGTCTCATAGACGAGTCTCATATTCGGCTATAGCGCAGATCTAAAGAAGTTAAAATGGTTCTAAAGGCAGAAGGTTTTTATTTCATTTTTTTTATCGAAATGCATTCTATGCATTAACCACTTGCTTACTGGGCAGTTAAACCCCCTTCCTGCCCAGACCAATTTTCAGCTTTGAGCGCTGTCACTCTTTGAATGACAATTGAACGGTCATGCAACACTGTAGCCAAATGACATTTAAAAAAAAAAAAAAATTCCCACAAATAGAGCTTTCTTATGGTGGTGTATAATCATTGCTGGGTTTTGAATTTTTTGGCAAAAAAACGAAAAAAGACCGAAGAGTTTGAAAAAAAAAAAAAACAGTTTTATAGTTTGTTATAAAATTTTGCAAACAGGTCATTTTTCTCCTTCATTGATGTGCGCTGATGAGTCTGCACTGATGGGCACTGATAAGGTGGCACTGATGGACACTGATAGGTAGCACTGGTGGGCACTGATGAGGCGGCACTGATGGGTGGCACAGATGGGTGGCACTGATGGGCAGCACTGAAGGGCATTGATAGGTGGCACTGAAGGGCACTGATAGGTGGCACTGATGGGCACTGCTAGGTGACACTGATAGGTAATATTGATAGGTGTCACTGATGATGAGGCACTGATGGGCACTGATTGGCAGCACTGATGGCCATTGATAGGTAGGCACTGGTAGGTGGCACTGGTAGGCAGGACTGGTATGCACTGGCAGGTGTCACTGGTGGGCACATATACTTGGGTGGTGTCTCACCCCCTTCGGGACTGCTGTCCCTCTGACAAAAGCTGGTGATCGGATTTTTTTTTCTGCTCATGCTGTCAGTTACCGATCTTTTGTTTACATCATGTGATCAGCTGTCATTGGTTGACAGCTGATCACGTGGTAAGGGGTCGGGATCATCCGATCCGTGATTAGCCGATCCTTTTTGACCCGGTGATCACAGAGCGCAGAGGCCGCTCATGCAATTAAGGTCCATGCTGTGGCCAACACTCGGCTATAGCGTGGACGGGAAGCAGTTAAGATGAAAAACCCCCGTATTGCTTACCTGAGCTTCATCTCCATCCAGCAATGTTGTACTAGAGCAGGGGTCTCGAACTGGCGGCCCTCCAGGTGTTGCAAAACTACAAGCCCCATCATGCCTCTGCCTGTGGGAGTCATGCTTGTAACTGTCAGCCTTGCAATGCCTCATGGGACTTGTAGTTTCACAACAGCTGGAGGGCCACCAGTTTGAGACCCCTGCATTAGAGCCTTGGCTGTCTGGGACTGTCCCTCCTGACTTGCTGAGGCACAGCAGCAGGCAACATTGGCTCCAGCTGCTGTCAATCAAAGTCAGTGAGCCAATGAGAAGAGAGGGGGTGGGCCCGAGCAGCGTTTCCATATCTGAATGGACACACAGAGGAGTTAAATAAGATCAGTGCTAAAAGCAGAAGGGAGGGGCCAGGAGCACCAGCAAGGGACCCAAGAAGAGGAGGATCTGGGCTGCTCTGTGCAAAACCATTATGCAGAGAAGGTAAATATAACATGTTTGTTATTTTTTGTTAACAAAAAAAACAAGACTTTAATATCACATTAAGCCATTTTAGCTACAAAACTACATTAACCGCTTCAATACAGGGCTTTTAAACACCCTTCCTTACCAGAGCACTTTTTGCGATTCGGCACTGCGTCGCTTTAACTAACAATTGCGCGGTCGTGCGACGTTACACCCAAACAAAATTGACGTCCTTTTTTTCCCACAAATAGAGCTTTCTTTTGGTGGTATTTGATCACCTCTGCGGTTTTTATTTTTTGCGCTATAAACAAAAGAAGAGCGACAATTTTGAAAAAAAACAGAATATTTTTTACTTTTTGCTATAATAAATATCCCATTTAAAAAAAAAAAAACGATTTTTTTCCTCAGTTTAGGCCGATACGTATTCTTCTACATATTTTTGGTAAAAAAAATCGCAATAGGCGTATATTGATCGGTTTGCGCAAAAGTTATAGCGTCTACAAAATAGGGGATAGATTTATTGAATTTTTTTTTTTTTTTTTTTTACTAGTAATGGCGGCGATCTGCGATTTTTTTTTCGTGACTGCGACATTGCGGCGGACACTTCGGACACTTTTGACACATTTTTGGAACCATTCACATTTACACAGCGATCGTTGCTATAAAATTGCAATGATTACTGTGTAAATGTGACTGGCAGGGAAGGGGTTAACTCTAGGGGGCGCTGGAGGGGTTAATATGTTCCCTAATAGAAGTGATTCTAACTGTGGGGGGAGGGGACTCAAGGGGAGGAGACCGATCATGTGTTCCTCCGTACTGGGATCACATGATCGGTCTCCTCTGCACTGACAGGACGTGGAGCTGTGTGTTTACACACACAGCTCCACGGTCCTGCACGGTCCCGTTGTTTTAACGGGCAATCGCGGGTGCCCGGCGGACATCGCGGCCGCCGGGCACTCGCACCGCGTCCCGAGCGATGCCGCGGGCGCGCGCGCGCGCCCCCCCAGGCGGCCGGGAATGCGAGGACGTCATATGACGCCCACCCAGGATGGTAGATCCACCTTGTGGGCGTCATATGATTATAGCGCGGTAATGAAGTGGTTAAACTACAGATTTAATTTTTGAAAGAAAGACTGAAACTGTTTTTTAAATATAAAAAAATAACTCCATGAGAGATACAGTTTGTAGCCTGTACTATCCAGTGGAATATATATCTGCTAAGTCCTGCGTGAGTATAGGAAAAAGCACACAGGATTCTCAAAGGGGCTCAAAGTCTCTCTGTGTTGGAATGATTCCTTACCCACAGGACTGGGAGAGTCAGGGCAGCTGAGCAAGTATGGAGGACTGGGAGAGCTGAGGTGACTGATTTTCTAATCAAATGAGGATTAGTATTTTAACTTAGCTCAGTGGTGGAACTACCAGGGTTACAAAGGTCACACTTGCAACTGGGCCTTGGCAGTCTGCCACCGTGGGGTGCCCCAAGACGACTGTGGGACTGCAAGGCTCGGTTCACACTGCTGCGACCCCGAAGTCATGCAACTTGCTTGCAATTTACATGCGACTTGCTTTTGATTTCCATGCAACTTGCTTGTGATTTTCTTGCGACTTCCTAGTGACTTGCTTGCAACATTTGTGCAACAACTGCAACATTGCAGTCTACGGCACTCAAATCCATACCAGAGGAAAGGGCCCCCAGGACAGATGGAAAGGGCGGGTGGGCTTCATGTTTTTTTGCACTGGGTCCCTAAAGGTTTTAGTTATGCCTCTGACTTAGAGCATAGGTTACCTTGATTTTAAGTGAGCAGGGTTTAAGTTAGCAGTAATAATGATTATTGGAGTTAAAGTTTTCAAAAAAGTGACAGTTTTATGCCGCGTACACACAATCGGAATTCTCGTTGGAAAAAACTCTGATGTTTTTTCCGACGGAATTCCGAAGGCTCAAGCTGTGTTGCCTACACACGATCACACCAAATTCCGATGGTCAATAACACAGCGGCATAAAACACGTTCAACAGCACTATAAAAGTGAAGTTTAATGCTTCCGAGCATGCGCCGAATTGTTTCCGAGCATGCGTCAGAATTTTGCGTGTCGGAATTGCATACACACGATCGGAAAATCCGATAGAAAGGTTTTCTGTCGGAAAAATTGAGAACAGGTTCTCAATTCAAAGTCCGTCGGAAATTCCGACAGAAAAAGACCATTGGGCATGCACACGGTCGGAAGATCCGATAAGAAGCTCCCATCGGACTGTTTCCATCGAAAATTCCGATCGCGTGTACGCCACATTAGGGTACTTTAGCCTACAAAAGAGGGCAGTGAAAGCCAAAAAAACATAGCCAGCAACTAGTTGTGTAAACAGCTATTAACCTTTAATCTGTTGCATTACTTGAAGAGATCCTGTTAGGAGGTTTTAACTATTTTTTACAGCACTTATATGTGAAGAAAACAGGTTTATACTTTGCTTGTTAGCTGAAATTTTGCTCTGTAGCAGAACTGTCATTGATTCTATTCCTTAGTTCCAAATGTGTGGAATATTGTGTCCCCTGCTGGCCGCTGTGACTCCTCCCAACAACCCCTACGTCACTAAGGTATCCTGTGATGACTAGGGGTCTGCAGTAACAACCACAGCAGCCAGCAGAGTACCTTCTATTTGAAACACCAGAGGAGTTAAATAAGATCAGTGCTAAAAGTTCTGCAACGGAAGAGCAAGTGACTTCCGCACAGCTAAGTAACAAGCTGCCTTCTTCACAGGGTACTGCTATTTTAATCCCCTGACACCGTCACTTTAAAGTGTGTGTAAAGGCAAAATCCAAAATGTTAGAATACAGAATTGTATTTTGTGAAGCAAATACTGTACATTAGTATATATGTAGAGATGTATTCTAAAACCAGTAGATGGCAGTGTTTATAAGTTTGTAGCTGCATCTATGGAATGCTCTATGTCTTTTCCCTGGATAAAGTTTCCTGTTTCCTGTTTGCAGTTAAGCAGCAAAGCCCATGTGGACTGTGCACAGCCTAGAACTGGCTATATACAGAATTTCTAACACATTATGGGCCCAGACACTCGCCCAGAGAAAAGCTGAGAACCCAGTCATAGCCAGCTACAGCAAATAGAAAGATGACTGCAACAAACTAAAAGAAAATGACCAGTAACACAGCTGCAACAAAGCTTTCATTTGCAAATCTGACAAACCAGAACTAGCAGGAAATGCAAAATTAAAATGGTGCTAATAAGAGAAGGTACATAAAAATTAATAAATTAAGTCAGGCCAGAATATATTTCAGATCAGGGCCACTGATAGAGGGGGACCACCAGCCCTGTTGTAAGGGGCCCAAGCACACAGGGGGGCCCACACGAGGAATAGTGACAGACGACAATTGTGTCTCTTTTCCTCCAGCAGATGAAAGCTACTCTCCTCCCCTCTCCCTGCTGCCAGCTTTTATCTGCTGTGCATCCCTTTCTGTGTGGGCCCCCCTCCTCTCAGCACTGATTCTAAAGTTCTTTCTGCTCCTGAGTTTATCTCTCTAACTACTTTGTTTCTCTCCTTCTGTCTCTCTGATCCTGCCTGTATATTTTTTTCATCTCATCTTCATTTTTCTTTATTAACTCAGTTTTATTTTTTAGATTTAGCAGGAATTCTGTGATTTATGTTGTATTTGTTTCTGCTAATAGTTGTATTGTATTTTTAATGAAATAAAGCTTTATCATTTTCTATGTCAGGTAGTCTGTATGAGGCCCTACCATTTCTATCAGCAGCCCTGCTTCAGATGAATGGAGAAAGATCAAAAAGCTCAAAGCACAATCTCTCTTAGCATAGAAGATGCTGTTGCTGTTGGCGTGAAAATCTGAATCAGCAGAGGGGCAGAGGAGCTGAGCAGAGCAGAACAGCAGCGTGGTGTCCGGGAACAGCGTGTGTTGTGTGTGTGACTGCTTGGGTGTGTGAGTCAGTATGGACAGGACCGATCCCCCCAGACTGGAGAAGTGGCAGCGGCAGAAGAGGCTAGTGTGCTGTGAACTGGAGGGGGAGAGTGACAGTCAGACAGGGGAGTGGAGTTAGCAGGAACAGGGAGGCTGACCGGGGGAGACTGCAGGCTTTGACAAGCCCTGCAAGTGTCAGATTGCAGGGGCAATCTAGCAGGTACAGAGCGGTCAAGTCATAACAGAAAAGACTGGCTGTGTGTAGTGGGGACACTGTGTATTGTTGAGTATTGAGAGTACCTGAGTATTGAGAGTACCTGAGTAGTGTGTGTACCTGAGTAGTGTGTGTACCTGAGTAGTGTGTGTACCTGAGTACTGTGAGTACATGAGTATTGTGAGTACTTCAGTATTGTGTGTATCTGAGTATTGGGAGTACTGTACCTGAATATTTGGAGTACCTGAGTATTGGAAGTACCTGAGTATTGGGTGTATGTGAGTACCTGTTAAATGTAAGTACCTGTGTATTGTGTGTGTATTGTGAGTACCTGTGTATTGTGAGTACCTGTGTATTGTTAGTACCCGAGTGTTGTGTGTATTGTGAGTACCTGGGTATTGTGAGTACCTGAGTACCTGTGTATAGAGAGTATTGTGAATACACGAGTGCTGTGAGTGCACGTTGGACTGTGAGTGCACATGGGTTGTGAGTGTACGTGGACTGTGAGTACTCGTGGACTGTGAGTACTCGTGGACTGTGAGTGCACGTGGACTGTGAGTACTCGTGGACTGTGAGTGCATGTGGACTGTGAGTACTCGTGGACTGTGAGTGCACTTGGACTGTGAGTGCACGTGGGCTGTGAGTGCACGTGGGCTGCGAGTACACATGGGCTGTGAGCACTTGTGTATTGTCTTGTTGAATCCCTGTCTATTGTCTTGTTGAGTACCTGTGTATTGAGTATTAGTATTAGGAAGCTAGTTGTTAGTTAATTTGGACAGGGTATATTCCCCAATCCTCATTAAATTAGTAGGTACGATGCCCGGCGGGTGTGGAGAGGCGAAGCAGTGTACATCTGGCGGCATGTTTGTGTTTATTGACCATCCGATCGAGGGTGAATACTGCTGTGCAAAATGTATGCACATTGTTTCCCTGGAAGCCCAGGTTCTGAATATAGGGAAGCAACTGTCAACACGAGAAGACTCTCCATACTAAGGGAGAGTTGGGATTGTACCCGGCAGGTGCCAGCACAGAGGCGGGTGGAGATAAAGAGGGGCAGGCACCAAAGAAGAGTAGATGGGTGACAGTCAGGAAGGGTAGAGTGGAAAGTGCCATGGAGGCCCGGGTCCTGGGCTGGAACATCCCAATAAGTACGCCCCGTTGAGTGACATTGGTGAAGCCAGTCAGGGACCAGCACTCCCCTAGCTGTCAGGGGAATAACTCCTCCAGTGAAGGTGGGAGTAAAGCCAAGGGAACTCAATTCTTAGACGGACAGAGAGGGCAATCTGTCATAAAGACCTGAAGTGCTGAACTGTATGTTGTCTACCTGCGCTCAGGTTCATTACATCACGGATCTGGGAGGGGCTGGGTGTCAGAAATCATGAAATCAGACTGAGACAGAAGTACAGTCAAATCACACTTGTTTAACCACTTCAATACTAAGGACGTCATATGACTATATATTAACGATATCTGAATGATGGGTGCAGCTACAGGCATCATTCAGATATCAATCTTTCCGGCCGTCGATTCTGTGCACGATAAGAATGATCATAGCGGCAGTTCCGCCACTTGATCATTCTTATAGGCAACAGGAGGGGACGCCCCCCCTCCCGCCGCCATCCGGTGCTTCTCCAGGCTCTCTCGTGCCATCGGGGACCCGGAGAAAGAATCTCCCACTGCCGGATGATGAGCATTGATATTTCCGGTGACCAGATTGTCACCAGTCATCTCTATGACCGTCGGAGGTCCCAGAAGTAAACAAAGCCGCGATCGCGGCTGTCAGCATGAGATCAGTGAATTTTTTTGACCGATCTCATGCTTTCCAGCCTGGAGGAGAGATGTGGGGTCTTATTGACCCCACATCTCTCCATAAAGAGGACCTGTCACATACATTCCTATTACAAGGGATGTTTAAATTTTTTTTTTAAAGTGTAAAAATAAAAAAAATTAAGGAAAATAAAAAAAATAAATAAATAAAAAAATGTTAAAACGCCCCTGTCCCTGATAGCTCATGCTCAGAAGCGAACGCACACGTAAGTCCCGCCCACATACGTAAACCTCTGTAACGCTAAACTGGTAACCTGTAAAAAAAATTAAAGCGTCGCCTATGGAGATTATTAAGTACCGAAGTTTGGCGCCATTCCATGATCGTGCACAATTTTAAAGCGTGACATGTAAGGTATCTATTTACTCGGTGTAACATCATCTTTCATATTATATAAAAAAATTGGGCTAACTTTACTGTTTTGTTATTTTTTAATTCATTTCCAAAAAAAAGGCGTATGAAAAATGATTGCACAAATACCGTGTGAGATAAAAAGTTGCAATGACCGCCATTTTATTCCCTAGGGTGTCTGCTAAAAACAACACATATAATGTTTGGGGGTTCTGAGTAATTTTCTAGCAAAAAAATTATGATTTTTACATGAAGGAGAGAAGTGCCAGAATAGGCACAGTATTGAAGTGGTTAATAATAAAAGTAAAAAGAACAAACGTAGTCAAAACATAGTCAAAGTTCAGTAACCGGAATGGATAGTCAGCCAAGCCAGAAGTCAGGAATCAATATAGTGGAACAGCAAGCAGGATATGTCAACAAAGCAAGTCTTGAACAGAATCGCAGGAGAATGTTTCTGTGATGTTGACCGAGGCGAAGACAGAGCTCCTCTGGACCGGGTGGCTTAAGTAGGCAGGACTGACGAGCAGGATATCATCAACAGCTGAGTAACTGTGGAGAGATAGGAGCTGGCAATTAGCCGACAGCTGAGCAGCCAGCTCAGCGAAGGAAGGGCTTAGCCCAGCCCTGACAGTACCCCTCCTCAACAACCCCTCCCCCTCGGAGGACCACCAGGCTTGAGGGGAAAATGTCTATGGAAATCACGGAGGAGGATAAGGGCATGTACATCCAAAGGATGAGACCCAAGAGCGTTCCTCTGGACCGTACCTTTCCAATGCACCAGGTACTGTATACGCCCACAAAATCTACGGGAGTCAACAATGGACTGTACTTCATACTCCTCATGGTTCTCAACCTGTACAGGGTGAGGACGTGGCACTGAGGTGGTAAAGTGATTGCAGACCAAAGGTTTTGATGAGGAGACATGAAATACATTCGAAATACGCATATCAGAAGGAAGGTCTAATGTATAAGCCACTGGGTTAATCCTGCGAAGAATACAGAAAGGCCCAATAAACCGAGGTGCGAACTTCAGTGAGGGAATACGAAGTCAGAGGTTGCGAGATGACTGCAAGACAAGACCCTGTCCCCAACCTGGTAGGAAGGCGCAGGCAGGCGTCTGCGGTCAGCATGGAGTCTGTACCTATCATTAGCATGTTGCAAAGCCTCCTGGACTTGCGTCCAAGTGGAATTAAGTCCACGGAGATGCTCCTCTAACGCAGGAATATTCTGCGGAATAAACGAGTCTGGCAACATGGAAGGTTGTAAACCATAATTCACCAAAAACGGGGACAATCAGGAAGCAGAATTTAAGGCACTGTTGTTAGCAACAGTTGTTATGATGGTCAGAAATATAGCAATGTAGGAATTGCTCCAAGGACTGATTGGCTTGTTCTGCGGCCCCATTAGAGTGTGGGTGATACGCAGAGGAGAAAGCAAGCTGAATTCCCAAACTGTGCACAAAAGGCTCGCCAGAACCGGGACACAAACTGACAACCCATGGCCAAGACAATCACCTTGGGTAGCCCATGTAAGTGAAAGATCTCCCAAGCAAAAATGGAAGCCATTTCCTTAGAAGTGGGCAACTTCTTAACTGGAATACAATGACACATCTTTGAGAATCGGTCAACCACCATAAGGATAACTGTATTGCCCTGGAAGTTGGGTAACTCCACAATGAAATCCATAGACAGGTGGGTCCAGGGCCTCTCTCCATTGGGTATGGGCTGTAGGAGGCTCACTGGAAGGTGTCGTGGAGTCTTACTCTGAGCACACACGGCACAGGCAGCTACAAAGAAAGTTATATCAACATGTAGACTAGGCCACCAGATTTGTTGGGAAATGGGCCAAAAGAGTTGCTTCTTCCCAGGGTGGCCAGAAGCCTTGGGAGAATGGAGCACGGCAGTACGGAGACTCTCTGGGACAAAGCATCGGTCACAAGGTTTCTCAAGAGGAGCATGCACCTGAGCAGCAAGAATTTTGCCACCCAAAAGAGAAGTGAGACTGGTGCGAACTGTAGCCAGAATACGATCAGGAGGAAACACAGGAACCTGAACCAACTCCAACTTGGAAGTGGAGGAAAATTGTCATGACAAGGCGTCAGCCCTTACATTCTTAGTACCAGGTAAGAATGAGACAATGTAATTGAAACTTGACAAGAAAAGATCCCATCGCACCCTTCTGGGAGAGAGGTGTTTAGCCTCAGACAAGAATGTGAGATTCTTATGGTCAGTAAGAATGAGAACCGGCACAGTGGTACCTTCGAGGAGATGTCTCCATTCTTTCAGGGCTAAAATAATCGCCAACAGCTCTCTGTCACCAATCTCGTAATTGCACTCCGCAGGTGACAATTTCTTGGAAAAGTAGCCACAAGGATGCATAGCGCTCTCAGAGGTAAGACGTTGAGACAGAAGGGCAACCTCAAGGATAAAAGGTAACATAGGATCAGGATGTGCCAACACAGGAGCAGAAACAAAGGAAGCCTTGAGACTCTCAAAGGCCTTAATGGACTCCGGAGACCAACTCTGTGGTTTACCGTCCTTACGGACCAAATACGACGCAAGGGCAGCTACAGCACCTGCCTGTGAGAATGTTTCTTGGTGACAGGGTAGAAGCAGAAGGCGGCGGCGACGACAACAGCGACGAACCAGAAGCCCAGGCCAACGCTAATAAAAGAGCTGCAAGAAGATAGCGGAGGCCTGGCAGAACAAACGAAGAGCGGGACAAGACCCCCGAAGTCGGGAGAAGACCCCCGGAGCTGTCTAATAAAGTACTTTAAAAACCTGTGTTGTGTTTTTTTTAACACTTTTTCCCTTCGGTGAATGGGTAGGGGTACCATGTACCTCATACTCATTCACATATGGTGGGGGGCCGGGATCTGGGGGCCCCCTTATTAAAGGAGGCTCCTGGATTCTGATAAGCCCCCGCCCGCAGACCCCGACAACCAACGGCCAGGGTTGTCGGGAAGAGGCCCATGTCCTCATCAACATGGGGACAAGGTGCTTTGGGGTGGGGGCCCACAGAGCGCCCCCTTCCCCAAGGCACCCACCCCCCATGTTGAGGGCATGCGGCCTGGTACGATTCAGGAGGGGGGGCGCTCGCTTCTCCCCACCCCCTTTCCTGACTGGCCGGGCTGCGTAATCAGATAAGGGTCTGGTATCGATTTTGGGGGGACCCCACGCCCTTTTTTTTCGGCGTAGGTGCTTCCCCTTAAAATCCATATCATGCGACTGGGCTAGCAAGGTGTCAATCTCGCCAATAAAAGCAGCGAGATTGAGTTCCTTTTCTAGTCCCGTCGTAACTCATCACGTTCAAAATGAACAGACTTTGGTCTATGTGTGGGCAAGTCTGTTCATTTGGAAGTCCCCCGGAACTCCGTCATGTGTGGACTTTCCAACTCCGCTGGAAAGTCCGGTCATGTGTGGACAAGTCCGTTTATTTGGAAGGTCTGTCGGAACTCCGCCGGAATTCCGGCGGGAAGTCCGTCGGACCTAGTCTGCTGGAAAGTCCGGTCGTGCGTACAGGGCATTCGTTTCTGAAGCACACAACAGACATCTGTGTGGTGCCTCTCCAGGGACTTGGAAAATATGAGGATATCATCGAGATAAACCACCACACATAACTGCAACAAATCTCGAAGGACATCGTTAATAAATTCCTCGAAAACTGCGGAGGCGTTACAAAGGCCAAAAGGCATGACGAGGTACTCATAATGGCCTGTTCTGGTATTAAATGCAGTTTTCCACTCGTCGCCCTCCTTAATCCTCACGAGATTGTATGCCCCTCTCAAATCAAGCTTTGTAAAAACCGTTGCTCCCTTGAGGCGGTCAAATAATTCCATAATTAACGGAATCGGATAGGCATTCTTAATCATGAAACGATTGAGACCCCTATAATCAATACAAGGTCTCAGTTCACCACTCTTCTTCTTCACAAAGAAGAAACCAGCACCAGCAGGAGACAAGGATTTGCGGATGAAACCTCGAGAAAGTGCGTCTGCAACATACTCCCTCGTGGCTTTATTCTCCAAGACAAACAAGGGTAAACCTGGCCACGAGGGGGTATGACACATGTTGAAGGTCAATTGTGAAATCATACGGCTGGTGTGGAGGCAAACTACCGGCTTGACCAGTACTCCTCTGGCAGGGTGGAGAGTGAAGAGGTGCACAGGACCTTGACTATCTTCTGGAAGCATGTCTCACTGCATTGTGCTGACCAGGAGAGAATCTTGGCACGGAGCCAATCAAAAGAGGGGATGTGCCTCTGTAACCAAGGTGTCACGTATCAGATAAGACCAGAACTGTGTGGACTGCAACAGAGGAAACCCAAACGTGTATAAGTGAAATATGAATATTTATTAAGGGAAGTGAATAATATAAATACAACCACACAGTGCAATAAACCAACCAACAGACAGAGACCCCCAAATAACAACAGACAGATATGTACAAAAATGGGAAATACCAGGATCATAAACGATAGCCAGGCCAGGGTCATGCACAGAGGATCAGCAGATAAACAAAAGGGCAGTTCCGGAATCAGAGATGCAAGCCAGGCCAAGGTTATACACGGGGAGATCAGCAGATGGGGGAAGGAACACAGGACAGGGAGAGGATAGACAGATCAGACTGCAGCGCAGGGATGATAGGAACAGATGGGACAGGGTAGGGACCAGGACAGGGAAACAGGATCAGAAACACGGGTCACAGGTTCAGGGCACAGGAACAGGAACAGGTTCAGAATCAGGATCACACAGCAGCAGGTCAGGGTGCAAGGACAATACCAAAGCAAACATGTGAGTGTTTGCCGGGTATTTATTTGCCTGTAATTGGTCTCAAGTAACACCTGATTGCAAGAGGTGCTGACTGCTCCACACTGCCAGGATCCATCCGCTGGTGGACGCCAGTACTGCGGCCCAAAGATGACATACTACTATCAACAGGGAAAAGCTCCCCTGGCAGTTCCAGACTGCCAGGAGACACATGCTGGTGGACCACAGTACTGCACGCCAAATATCAGGCAGTGTCACCAGCAGAACCTTTCCTGACACAAGGATAACCAATAACCAGCAGAAACTTAGGTGAGGAAATAACTTGGAATTGGATTATCTCATCGTGAAGAGCCCCTACGGCCATGGACAACGGAACCGTCTCATGAGTCACATGGGCAGGCTGTAGAGGTCTCCCGTCAAGAGCCTCAATGGCAAGTGGAGCGCCACGCATCTGCAGTGGAATCAAGTGCTTCGATACAAAGGCAGCATCAATGAACAGGCCTGCAGCCCCAGAGTCGATTAGAGCCTGTATCTGTACTACTCAGCCCAAGAAAGGGTAACCGGAAGCAGGGGCTTATCCTTCTGGATAACTGGGGACAAAACAATGCCATTGCCACGTAAGGTCTGTCCGTGACAGGACCTCAAGGTTCGGGCGTTCCCTGGACAGGTAGGACAAGACTTCAAAAAGTGACCTGCCTGGCTACAATAAAAGCACAATCTTTCCCTCCTCCTAAAGGTTCCCTCATCCACAGAGAGACGTGTGAAACCCAAGTGTATGGGTTCACCTTCACTGACCAACTCGGTACCAGGAGGCATGGGAGGTGAGGGAGGCACGGGTGGGACTTCAAAGCTCGGAGACAAACGTACAGGAGGCTTCCGCAAATGCTCCTTAAAAGAGAGTCTTTCTCTGAGTCTAGAGTCAATGAGGATGTCAAACGCGATAAACTTCTCCATCTCAGTGGATTTATGGTGGGCTGCTATCTAATCCTTGATGGTATTCGAGAGACCATGAGAAAAAGCAGCCACGAGGGCCTCATTATTCCAGGCAACCTCTGCTGCCAGAGTATGGAATTCAATGGCGTAGTCAGCAACAGTTCTCGTACTTGATGGACATGAGGCACTTGGCAAAGCAACAAACTCAGGTTAGCTCAAAACAACAGGTTTTTGCATCTCCCATAGAGGGTTTGCCCAGGTCAAGGCTCTCTCAGAAAGCAAAGATATCACAAAACCTACTTTGCTTCTGTCCGTGGGAAATGCCTGGGGCAGCATCTCAAAGTATATCTCAACCTAGTTGAGAAACCCTCTGCGTTGGACTGGATCTCCCCCAAATCGCTGGGGAAGTGAGGTATAAGAGGTAATACTCAAGGCGGGTGCCTGCACAGAGACTGGAGCAGCAGCAGGGTTGGCCAGCAACATAGTTTGTACCGGGGCAGCCACAGTGGGAGATTCCAAGTGAGCCGTGCGACTCAGGAGCGTTTGTAATGCCATGGCAAACTGATCCATGCGGTAAACCAGTTCATCCAATCTGGAATTTTTTTTACCAACAAGTGGATTGACTGCATCTTCTAAATTATGGCCTTCACCTACTTTTAGAAACCATGAAACCAGGCCGAGACAGAAGTACAGTTAAATCACACTTGTTTAATAATAAAAGTAAAGAGAACAAACGTAGTTAAAACATAGCCAAAGTTCAGTAACTGAAACGGATAGTCAGCCAAGCCAGAAGTCAGGGATCAATATAGTGGAACAGCAAGCAGGATCTGGCGCCAGAAGGGATGTCAGCAAAGCAAGTCTTGAAAAGGATAGCAGGAGAATGTTTCTGTGATGTTGACCAGGGCAAAGGTAGAGGTCCTCTGGACTGAACGGCTTAAGTAGGCAGGACTGACGAGCAGGATATCATCAACAGCTGAGTAACTGTGGAGAGATAGGAGCTGGCAATTAGCCGACAGCTGAGCAGCCAGCTCAGAGAAGGAAGGGCTGAGCCCAGCCCTGACACTGGGGAAGACCCGGCTGTCATGGGGCATGTTGGCACCAATGAAAAAGTCAGGGGTAGATGGAGTGTCCTAAAAAAAAACGATTTTTGAGACTTAAATTAAGGAAAAGGACCTCCAAGGTAGTATTCTCAGAAATACTATGGGTATCTCGAGCAACACCAGAAAGGCAGGGGGAGATTAGGGAAGTAAACAAGTGGCTATGGAGCTGGTGTAGAAAGGAGGGGTTGGGTTCCTAGAGCCCCACCAGAAAGGCAGAGGAAGATTAGGGAAATAAACAAGTGGCTGAGGAGCTGGTGTAGAAAGGAGGGGTTTGGGTTCCTGGAGAACTGGGCCGACTTCTCATTTGGTCACCAGTACTATGGAAGGGACGGACTGTACCTAAATGAGGAGGGTGCAGATCAGCTGGGAGTAAAGATGGCCGAAAAGTTAGAGGGGCTTTTAAACTAGGCCGGGGGGGAGGGTCCAGAGGTAGAGATAGCCAGTGCGGAACAAATTGCAGAGGGTAGTACTGAGGGCATTAGTGATAGGTTTACTAAAGGACCTAGACCCGAGGTAAGTAGGGATGAGCCGAACCCCCCCGGTTCGGTTCGTACCAGAACCTGCGAACGGACCGAAAGTTTGCACGAATGTTAGAACCCTATTAATTACAATGGACGCAAACGATCGAAATCTAAAGTGCTATTTATAACAGCCAATATGCATGTTATTGTCCTAAAAAGGGTTTGGGGACCCGGGTCCTGCCCCAGGGGACATGTATCAATGCAAAAGGAAGTTTTAAAAACGGACGTTTTTTCTGGAGCAGTCATTTTAATGATGCATAAAGTGAAAAAAAAAAAAAAAAAAGTGAAATATTCCTTTAAATATCATACCTGGGGGTGTCTAAAGTATGCCTGTAAAGTGGCATGTGTTTCCCATGTTTAGAACTGTCCCTGCACAAAATGACATTTGTAAAGGAGAAAAAAAGCCATTTAACCACTTAAGCCCCGGACCAATTTGAAGCCAAAGGACCAGGTCCCTTTTTGCGATTCGGCACTGCGTCGCTTTAACTGACAATTGCGCGGTCGTGCGACGTGGCTTCCAAACAAAATTGGTGTCCTTTTTTTCCCACAAATAGAGCTTTCTTTTGGTGGTATTTGATCACCTCTGCGCTTTTTATTTTTGCGCTATAAACAAAAATAGAGCAACCACCACGTTTGAAAAAAATTCAATATTTTTTACTTTTTGCTATAATAAATATCCCCAAAAAATATCTAAAAAAATATTTTTTCCTCAGTTTAGGCCGATACGTATTCTTCTACATATTTTTGGTAAAAAAAAATCACAATTAGCGATTATTGATTGGTTTGCACAAAAGTTGTGCGTTTACAAAATAGGGGATAGTTTTATAGCATTTTTATTAATATTTTTTTTTTACTAGTAATGGTGGCTATCAGTGATTTTTATTGTGACTGCGACATTATGGCGGACACATATTTTTGACACATTTTTGGGACCATTGTCATTTATACAGCAATCAGTGCTATTTAAATGCACTGATTCCTGTGTAAATGACATGACAATATAAGGCAGATGCCTGTGTTGCACAAATCAACTACACAACACCAGAAATGAGGGGGTAGATTCAGGTGTATGCTGTGCAGTGTGCAGGAAGCACACTACACTGACTGAATATTAGGCAGATGCCTGTGTTGCACAAATCAACTACACAACACCAGCATGAGGGGGTAGATTCAGGTGTATGCTGTGCAGTGTGCAGGAGGCACACTACACCCACTGTAACAGCGCTAGGTTAGGAAGCAAATCAAAGCTGACACTGTTCCTGCCTATCCTGCTCTCACCCCGAACACTACACTCACTGTAACAGCGCTATCTAAAGAAGTATAAAGCACAGCTGACACTGTCCCTGCCTATCCTGCTCTCTATGAACGCTGCACAACACTACACAAGGCCGCCGCACTGGCAGCCTTATATAGTGTGGGGCGTGTACTAAATAGTGTGGGGCGTGTACTAAACCCCCCTGAGCTATAATTGGCCATAGGCATCCTGCCTGTGGCCAATTATGCCTCTCCTCGCTGCCGGCGCTGTGATTGGCCAAGCATGCAGGGTCACAGTGCATTCTTGGCAAATCATCAGCCAGCAATGCACTGCCACTGGCGCAGTGCATTGTGGGCCATTCGTATCACACGAATTTGATGCGAACGGCACACAAAGTTCTGGTTTTGAGGAACGGACGATCGGCCGATGTTCGATTCGAGTCCTATTTGCAACCCCAGAGAACCCAAAAAGCAGATAGTATGTTACCGGTCTAAACTATGTGAAATGTTCACCAAGGCCAGGAGTCTGGCAGACAAGATGGGAGAACTAGAACTACTGTTGTACGAGGAGGATTTAGATTTTGTAGGAATTACAGAGACCTGGTTCGGCAGCTCTCATGATTGTCTGCCAACCATTCAAGGGTATTCCCTATATCAAAGGAATAGAGAGGGTAAAAAAGGGGGAGGGGTGGGTATGCCTGTATATAAAAAATGATGTACAAGTGAATGTGAGAGAGGACATAACTAAGGGAGCAAGGGAGGAGGTGGAATCCCTATGGGTAGAACTACAAAGGGAGGAAACTAAGGGGAAAGTCATATTGGGAGTATGCTATAGGCCCCCTAACCAGAGGGAGGAGGCAGAGGTGGACATCCTATCACAATCTGGATTAGCGGCAAGAATGGGAAGTGTCAATATAATGGGGAATTTTAATTATCCGGACATAGACTGGGTGGAAGGAACCGCACATTCATCTAAGGCTCACCAGTTCCTAAATGTCTTGCAGGACAATTTCATGGGTCAGATGGAAAACACACCAACTAGAAACAAAGCTTCACTAGACATACTGATTACCAACAATACAGACCTGATCATGGATGTGGAAATATGCGGCAATTTTAGAAACAGCAATCACAGGTCAATTAGTTTTAGTATAAATCACACATATAGGAAACATAGGGTGAATACAAAGACACTGAATTTCAAAAGGGCCAACTTCCCAGAACTATGATCCTTGCTAGAGGATAAAAACTCTAACAAAATCTTAGGAACAAAGAACACAGAGGAAAAATGGGTATGCTTAGCATATTAGAGCATATTAAATAAGGGCATTAGCCAGTGCATCCCAATGGAAAATACATTTAAAAGAGCTAATAAAAGTCCCGGGTGGCTTAACTCCAATGTAAAAATGCATATAAAATCAAAGGAGAAGGCCTTCAAAAAATACAAGGCTGAGGGATCATCATCAGCATTACAACTTTACAAAGAATGCAACAACAAATGTAAGGGTGCAATCAGGGCGGCTGAGATAGAACATGAAAGGCACATAGCGGAGGAAAGTAAATAAAATCGTAAGAAATTCTACATGAATAGTAAGAAAGGGAGGTCAGATCATTTTGGTCCCATAAAGGATTATGAAAGGAATCTGACTACAAAGATGGAGAGATGGCGAAGGTTTTGAATTTATTTTTCTCCTCAGTCTTCACGAGGGAATCGGGGGCTTCAGTAACCAAAACTGCAATGTTTATCCTCATAACATGTCATAGGAAGCACACTCATGGCTTACAGAGGACAGAATTAGAAATAGACTTGAAAAACTTAACATTAATAAGTCACCGGGACCTGACGGCTTGCACCCGAGGGTCCTTGAGGAACTCAGTCAAGTAATTGCCAGACCATTGTTACAACTTTTTACAAACAGTCTACTGACTGGACTTGTACCTGCTGATTGGAGAATAGTCAACGTAGCACCAATATTTAAAAGATACCATCCATGGGAATTACAGACCAGTTAGCCTAACATCAATTGTATGCAAGCTCTTGGAGGGGATGATAAGGGACTATATACAAGATTTTGGTCATGACAACGGTATCATTAGCGGTAATTAGCATGGATTCATTGTAGAATCGTTCTTGCCAAACCAACCTATTAACCTTCTATGAGGATGTGAGCTGCCATCTAGATAAAGGAAGGCCCGTAGATGTGGGGTATCTGGATTTTGCAAAAGCATTTGATACAGTTCCCCATAAACGTTTACTGTACAAAGTAAGGTCCGTTGGCATGGACCATAGGGTGAGTACATGGATTGAAAACTGGCTACAGGGGCGAGTTCAAAGGGTAGTGATAAATGTGGAGTACTCAGAATGGTTTGGGATGAAAAGTGAGGTCCCACAGGGCCCTGTCCTGGGACCAATCCTATTTAACTTATTCATAAGCGATCTGGTGGATGGGATAAACAGCTCAATCTCAGTATTTGCAGAAGATACTAAGCTAAGCAGGGCAATAACTTCTCCGCAGGATGTGGAAACCTTGCAAGAAGATTTGAACAAATTAATGGGGTGGACAACCACATGGCAAATGAGGTTTAATGTAGAAAAATTTTAAATAATGCATTTGGATGGCAAAAATAGGAATGCAATCTACTCACTAGGGGGAGAACCTCTGGGGGAATTTAGGATGAAAAAGGACCTGGGAGTTCTAGTAGATGACAGGCTCAGCAATGGCATGCAATGCCAAGCTGCTGCAAACAAAGCCAATGGAATATTGGCATGCATTAAAAAGGGGATTAACTCCAGAGATAAAACAATGATTCTCCCACTCTACAAGACTCTTGTCCAGCCGCACCGGGAGTATTCTATATAGTTCTGGGCACCAGTCCTCAGGAAGGATGTGCTCGAATTGGATAGAGTCCAGAGATGGGCAACAAAACGAATAAAGGGTCTGGAGGACCTTAGTTAAAAGGAAAGGTTAAGAGCACTAAACTTGTTCTCTCTGGAGAGGAGATGCTTAAGAGGGGATATGATTTCACTGTACAAATACCGTACTGGTGACCCCACAATAGGGATAAAGCTTTTCTGCGAAAGGGAATTTTATAAGACACGCGGCCATTTACTAAAATTAGAAGAAAAGCGGTTTAACCTAAAACTGCGTAGAGGGTTCTTTACTGTAAGAGTGGCTAGGATGTGGAATTCTCTTCCACAAGCAGGGAGCATCGATAATTAAAAAAAAACTATTAGAAAAGCACCTGAATGACCATAACATACAGGGATATACAATGTATCTGTCAAAGGAGAAATAAGAATCAAGAAATAAGAGTCTGCATATATTGGGTCCAGGGTACCCAGATAGCCTAAAACTTTTTGCACTTACCATTTTCTCCTGGGTCATAATCTAGGAGATTTCTGTATGGGGAAACCCATGACTTTATAAAGCATATGGAAGATGTTATTCCAAAATCCTCTAATTTTGGGGCAATCCCACCATACATGCATCATCGATCCCACGTGACCGCAAATGCGGAAGCACAGAGGAGAAGATGAATACATGTAGGAATAGGAGGAGATAAGGGATTTTGACGGTGCAAAGGTATTAACAAATTGTAATTCAATGAGAAAGAAATTATGGTTTTACAATTTTAATAATTTCAAAGTTAAAAATATATATAACACATTATCACAGAGTCAAATACATGGTGGTCAGAAAGAACGGGTTATTTCAGATATATGTAATGTTGCACATTAGCCCGACATGTTTCGCTGAAATGCTTCTTCAGGGGATGTGCAAACTGGACCACGAATGTCGGAGTAAACTGTATATTTAATAGAAAACAGAAAAAACTAATAAATACAAGAAATAAACTAAATCATCAGTTTACTTATAGAGGAAGCACACTGTCTGCCACGCAATAAAGAAGCAGACTTACTCCGAGAAGATGAATACATTTTGGCAAATTTTTTTCAATATTTTTTATTTGTTTAGTCAAACAAGCAATTAACATGTGTTATTGTACAGGTATATCGAACATACACAGTAGTTTAAGCAATAAGTATAACAGGTTAAGGTACAAACAGTGTCCCATAACGCCCACATAAACCCTGACGTACAATATCAAGACGTCTAAGCATCTCAATTAGAGTGATTCTATCATTTTAAATCAAATTCATAACTTTGTGGCAAATTTTTGTATCGGTTGTATCGTCCAAGGTAAGGTCTGTGGATGTGGGGGTATCATACGTGGATAGAGACCTGTTTCCGGTATTGTAGGAGTTTAATCAGTTGGTCTCTCTCTTGACTATTTAGGTCATCTTGTGTGCGCTGGGGTGTTCTCATGGTGTAATAGGAGGGTCAAGTATGATATGTATGGGGTATGTAGCTAATGGTAAAGGTCATTAGTTGTGGAGGGGTGAGGGGGGGAAGGGGTGTGTGAGGGGAGGGAGAGTGGGAACTAAAGTGCAAGGGGGGTGAGAGTATGTGTTCAGGTGAAGAGGGGTTTTAATAGTAAGAAAAAGAGCTAGCCATGGATATGGGGGGGGGGGGAGTTAAGAGAGGGGATAAGAGAGAGGGCAAGGTTAATGCTTCTGGGTGTAAGGTTGACAGTCTCTTGCTTCCCTGTTCTTGGGGCGAACCTTCAGATGTCTGTTGACTTCTATGGAGTTGTGAGGAGAGGATGGTGCTTTAATCATAAGAATTTTAGTTTTTCAGTTTTGGGCCATGATGGCGGAGCACAAAAATTCCAATGTTCTGGTTTAGGCGTGTTTGGGAATCAAGTTTGGTTGGTTGGGGAGTTTAGAAGGGAATATTCAGGCGTGGTCTGGTAATGTTTCCAACAGGGCCATTTAATGCTGAATTTGCTGGGGGAGTCTCGTGCTATGTGGATTAATTCCTCTAGCTCAGCAATCTTTTTGATTTTACAGAACCATTCTTTGATCAATGGGATGGTTTGGGACTTCAAATGTATGGGTATGCATTGTTTTGCAGAATTTATCATGTCCATCACCAGTGATTTGTGGTAGGTGCGATGTGATAGGTTTGAATGGTGTAAGAGAAATTGAGCTGGTGACCTTTCCAAGTTGTATGAAGTGACAAGGGAAGTTATGCTGTGCACTTCTTTCCAGAAGGTTTGGATTTGTGGGCATTCCCACCAAATGTGGATTAATGTGCCAGGTTGTGTGTTACATCTCCAGCAAGTAGCTGAGATTGCTGGGTTGAATTTGTGTAATAGTGCAGGTGTACGGTACCAACGGGATTGGATTTTGTATCTGTTTTCCTGAGTTGATACGTTAATGGATCCTTTGTGGATGTTGAGGTAAATGTTACCCCATTCTTCTGGTGTTAAAGATATTGACAGGTCTCTCTCCCATAAGTCACACATTGTAGGGTTATTGGGGTGGCAGTCCATGAAAAGAAGAGATTATGTGGCAGAGATCAGGTGCGTTTTGGGGGACGTCTGGGAACAGAGGTGTTCAAAAGGCGTCAGCTGTCTAGAGCAGGAGGATTTCCTATCTAATGTTCCCAGATAATGGGTAATCAGCAGGTATGTCCATGGCGGTATTGGGGGTCTGTCATGCCGTGTAGAGAGGAGAGGTGCTCTGTAGAGTTTACCTTGATCAAAGTGATGAGCTAATACCCTTTCCTCTGACCAGTGTTGTGTTAAAAAGTCATCAGTCATGCCTGGGGTAAAGTCAGGGTTCATTCTTATTGGAGATATTGGGCCTGGTATAGTCAAGTGGGGATATTGTTTGCAAATCTTGCTAAAGCATTGTGTGGTTGGCCTGATAAGAGGGTGAGATTTCAGCTCCAGAGGAATATGGCGTTCTAGTGTCCATGGTAATGATGCCAAATGTAGGTTTGAAAATGAATCTTCCAGGCCCACCCAATCTTTTGTGGATGCATGTAGATTCCAATCCAGAATTCTAGTCAAATGCACTTATAATAATTTAGGAGGTCTGGAAGACCAATACCCCCCCAATACCAATACCCCCCCTTTGGTAGAGGTTAGTTGTGTGTATTTGATTCTGGGTTTGCGTCCTCTCCAGATGAAGTTGGAGCTAAGGCTTCTGTAGGTTTTGAAGAAGGCCTGCAGTATATGTATCAGTACCATCTGTAATATACACAGCATTCTCGGTAATGTGTTAATTTTCAATATCGCCGCCCTTCCAAACCATGAGAACACTGGTCTATTCCACTTTTTAAGGTCAGTTGTCAGTTTATTTAATATTGGTAGGTAATTTTTCGCATATATATCTGTCAATTTGGCGGGTAGTTGTATGCCTAGATAGGTGATTGCATCTGACTGCCATTGGAAAGGGAAATTTTCTTTGCATTGCGTAACTAGAGTTATGTTGAGGGCAAAGGACTTAGTGAAATAAATTTTGAGGTTGTAAATCAAATTGAAGCTTCAAAATTCTTCTAATAGTACCGGTAATGTAGTATGCTGGTTTGAGAGAAACAGTAAGATATCATCTGCGTAAGCAGCTAGTTTATATTCTCGCTGTTTGGTTCTGATACCTTGAATGTCTGGGTTCTGTTTTATGGAGCAAAGTAAAGGCTCAAGGGTAAGGACAAAGAGAATAGGTGACAGGGGTCATCATTGTCTTGTTCCATTTTGGATGGGGAAGGCATTCGAGTTGTTTACTCTAATCCGAGCCAAAGGTTTTGCATAAAGGGACATTATAAGACATTGGACATTGTAGGACTGCTGCCATGTAGTCCCAGGCCCCCCTGTCAAATGCCTTCTCTGCATCCAGGGAAAGGAAGATGCCTTTTTGGTTTGATGATGTGATGTGGTGATGTAAGTTGATAGCTTTTAGAGTGGTGTCCCTGGCTTCTCTTCCAGGGACAAATCCGACTTGATCTCGGCAGACAACGGAGGGGAGTAATGGCAGCAATCTATTAGCTATAATTTTGGACAAAATTTTGATGTCCACATTAAGGAGTGAAAATGGCCTATAGTTTGCTGCTTGCGATGATATGCTTTGGGTATTACTGTTATGTGGGCTTCAAGCATTCCTGGCGTGAGCGGGTTGGAATGGAATAGGGAGTTGAATGCTTTTAAGTATGGTGTGTATAGTGTTTCTGTGAATGTCTTGAAGTATGCGGCCGAAAGGCCATCTGGGCCATGACTTTTGCCCGATTCAAGTTTTTTTCATTGCTTCCTTTCATTTAAGTTGAGTAATCGGGCTTTCAAGCGTATCAGCAGAATCAGAGGGGATTCCTTTGGGGCAAAATTTGTCTAGAAATGCCTTGATTTTAGTGTGCCTTGTCTCGGGTGAAGGAACGGTTGGGTTTGCTTTGTCAATGTGGTAAAGGGTCGAGTAAAATCTCTCAAACTCATGAGCTATGTTGGTGTTTTTCGTGTATACTTCACCTTTCGGGGAGTGAAACTTGTGGACCGTTGTTTTGGCTTTTCTCAGGTGTAGTGCTTGGGCTAATAAGTGTCCGCTTTTGTTCCCGAATTCATAAAAAAGCTTTTGTGATAACATAAAGTTTTTCTTGATAGTTCGGCCTAGCTTTTCTTGTATGAGTTTACGTGTGTCAATCAGTTCTTGGTACATTTGTTGTGCTAACGTCTGTTTGTGGAGGGTTTCCAATGTCTTGAGTTTGTTGAACAGTTCTGTAAGTCGCTGTTGCTTTCCTAATTTTGGCTGCCAGTGAGAAGAGCTTTCCTTGTATGACACATTTGTGTGCTTCCCATTGGGTTATTTTGGTAGTGTCGGGAGTGTAATTTTCTTTAAAGTAATGGTCCAGGCATTTGGTGAGTGTGTTTACGTGGGTTTTGTCGGTCATGATCGTGGGGTCTAGTCTCCAAATCTTGGTAAGTGTGGTTTTGTCAGGAAGGGACAGGATGATCGTGATCTGATATGGTCATGTGTTCTATCGTTGCCTTAGTTAGGTAGGGAAGGTCCTGTTGTGTGAGGAAAAGGTAATCCAATCTTGAGTATTTGTTGTGTGGGGCTGAGAAGAAGGTGAAGTCTTTTTCTTGTGGTCTAAAGCCCCATACACACGGTCGGAAAATCCGACCACCAAATCCATCGGATTTGGTCCGACGGATTTAGTCCGACACTGGTATTGCATACACGCGGTCGGACAATGTTGTCGGAAAATCCGATCATTCTGAACGTGGTGACGTTTTGTCATGAGGGCTCCATCCGTGGCCGGCGACCTGATGATCCTGCCAGTAATCGGCGCCTCAGCATCCCTGGTTCCCGTTCTCGGCTGCCATTGCGCATGCGCGAGCGCGCGCGTGCACGCGCGCGCCCGCAGACGGGGGCGAGCGTGCGCGGACGGGTGCGCGCCTCCATTGGCGCCAATGAGGCTATTTAAACCCTCCTGTGACTGACGGTCCCCGCTGTCTGCTCTACAACGTTCTGTGTTTGAAACCTGATCTGAAGTCTGTTTACCTGTATCTGACCCGGCTATCCTTGACCATCCTCTCTGTCCCTGTGTATCGACCTTGGCTTGTCTTTGACCATCCTCTTGTCTGCTCCATCTGTACCGTGCTGCCAGCCTGATATCTGACCCGGCCTGCCTGACCATTCCAGAGCCAGCTTACCTGTTATACCAGTCTGCATACAGATCCAAGTCTGCCTGTTGTTCCAGTCTGCATACAGATCCGAGTCTGCCTGTTGTTCCAGTCTGCACACAGATCCAAGTCTGCCTGTTGTTCCAGTCTGCACACAGATACAAGTCTGCCTGTTGTTCCAGTCTGCACACAGATACAAGTCTGCCTGTTGTTCCAGTCTGCATACAGATCCAAGTCTGCCTGTTGTTCCAGTCTGCACACAGATCCAGCTTACCTGTTGTTCCAGTCTGCACACAGATCCAAGTCTACCTGTTGTTCCAGTCTGCATACAGATCCAGCTTACCTGTTGTTCCAGTCTGCACACAGATCCAAGTCTGCCTGTTGTTCCAGTCTGCACACAGATCCAGCTTACCTGTTGTTCCAGTCTGCATACAGATCCAAGTCTGCCTGTTGTTCCAGTCTGCACACAGATCCAGCTTACCTGTTGTTCCAGTCTGCATACAGATCCAAGTCTGCCTGTTGTTCCAGTCTGCCTACAGCTACCTACTTACCTCATCCGCTGAGCTTATCCAGGAAGCTCTTGTACCGGTCTGACCATTCCTGCCAGGCACCTGTGCCCCTCCTGACTCCTGGTCCTACTGTCCCATCATCAGGGGACCGGCGAGTGGGAGCCGCAAGGGAGGCCCTTCTCTGCTAATCAGACTCACCACTACCAGGGAGCGTGACAGTAGCAGACAGCCATGTCTGAGTCTGAGCAGGGGGCCTCTCCTATGGAAGGACTGTGCCAACACCTGGCAGGACTGACCGAGGCGGTAAAGAATCTCCAGCAGGGATACACCCGGTTGGAAGAACGGGTGCTGGCTCTACCACCAACAGCCCCATCTGGGGGAAGTCCAGGACCATCGGTGATAATGCTCCCTCCAGAGCCCCGGGTACCAATCCCTGAGAGATTCTCGGGTGCCCGCAACCTCTTTCGGGACTTCCGTAACTCCTGTGAACTGTTCTTTGCACTACAGCCACGTACTTTTTCCCTGGAAGCCACCAAGGTGGGCTTCGTGATCTCCTTACTCTCCGGAGACCCGCGGACCTGGGCCCACCGCCTCCTAGAGCAGAAGGACCCCGCACTGGCCGGTCTTAATTCATTTTTTGACACTATGGCCCAACTCTATGAAGACCCCCAACTCGCTGCCACCGCAGAGACCACTCTGCGCGCCCTCCAGCAGGGGCGAAGGCCTGTGGAAGACTATGTCGCGGACTTTAGGCGCTGGGGTGCGGATACCCAGTGGAACGACGCGGCTCTGCGTCACCAGTTCCACCTAGGACTATCTGAGGCACTAAAAGATGAGCTGGCGAGAGTTGGGGTACCCCAGACCCTGGACACTCTGATCAACCTGGTCATCCAGATTGACCGACGACTAAGGGAGCGCAGGTCGGAACGTGCATCCGGTTTCCCTCGTCCTACCTGGATGCTCCCCAAGGCCCCAAGTCACCTGCAGACTGGCTCGGTCCAGCGGTCTGTAACCCTCCCTGATTCCTCCGAGCCCATGCAGTTAGGGCTCTTGAGGCCTTCTCTAACTTCTGAGGAACGGCAACGTCGTCGGGTCAACAACTTGTGCCTCTACTGTGGTGAGCCTGGGCACTACGTAAGGAACTGTCCGGCCAAGGCTCGTAAGTGCCCTCTCATGCCTGCTTGCTCTATGGACTCCTCAACCCAGGTCTCCTCTCACCTTGCCCTTTCTGTCTTGTTACAGCTTCCGGGAAGAATCCTCCAGGTACCCGCCATTATTGATTCCGGGGCATGCAGCTGTTTCATGGACTCGTCCTTCGCTGCCCAACACCGTATCTCTCTCCAGTCTAAATCCCAGGGACTGTCAGTTTACCTGGCGGATGGCTCCTCCATCCGTTCAGGCCCGGTTACGCAAGAGACCATCCCACTGCCCATGACCATCTCGGACAATCACCAGGAACTTCTTTGCATGGACATTATTTCCTCTCCATTATCCCCTATAATCCTGGGCATGCCGTGGCTGAAGGCCCACAACCCAGTCATCGACTGGACCACTGGGATGGTTTCCTTCTCCTCTCAGTACTGTCAGACGTCTTGCAGACCTCCTAATTCCTCCCAGCTGGCTACTCTGCTAAGTGGGGACTCTGAGATGGACCTCCGTCGGGCTATTCCCCAGGCCTACCACGACTATCTAGATGTCTTCAGCAAACAGGCAGCAGAGGTGCTCCCTCCTCACAGGGCTTATGATTGCCCAATTGAACTTTTCCCTGGAGCAGAGATCCCCTTTGGAAGGGTCTTCCCCCTGACAGAAGTGGAGCAAGGCAAGTTGAAGGAGTACATTGAGGAGAACCTCCGAAAAGGCTTCATCCGCCCATCTACCTCTCCTGCGGGCGCGGGCATATTTTTCGTGGAGAAAAAAGATCACACCCTTCGGCCCTGTGTGGACTATAGGGAGCTGAACAACATTACGGTCAAGAACCGTTACCCTCTCCCGTTGGTCCCTGAACTCTTCCAGAGGCTTGGCACGGCCACCATCTTCACGAAACTTGACCTACGGGGGGCTTATAATCTGGTCTGGATTAAAGACGGGGATGAGTGGAAGACGGCCTTTCGGACACGGTATGGGCATTACGAGTATCTCGTGATGCCCTTCGGCCTGTGCAATGCCCCCGCAACCTTTCAATACTTCATTAACGACGTACTTCGGGACTTCCTGGACTTGTTTGCCGTGGTATATCTGGACGATATCTTGATTTTCTCCCCCTCTTTAGAGACCCACCGCAGACACGTCAAGGAGGTCCTGGGATGACTTCGTATCCACGGCCTGTATGCCAAGGCAGAGAAATGCCAGTTTGAACAGGAGAGTATCCCCTTCCTTGGGCTAATCATCTCAAGTACAGGCATCAAGATGGACCCCCAGAAGATTTCTGCCATCTTGGAATGGCCCACTCCGGCAGACAAAAAGGGCATCCAACGGTTCATTGGCTTTGCCAATTTTTACCGTAAGTTTATCAGGGGGTTCTCCGCCATTGTGGCGCCTATCACCCAACTGACCAAACAAGGGACCCGGTTCCGGTGGTCTTCCGAGGCCCAGGAGGCCTTTGATGCCCTTAAAACTCTGTTTACCTCGGCACCCATCCTCAGGCACCCGGACTCCTCTCTACCCTTCACCTTGGAGGTCGATGCCTCCGAGATCGCGGTGGGTGCCATTCTGTCCCAGAGACAGGGGGACAAGTCCCTGCTGCACCCGGTCGCCTTCTTCTCCCGCAAGTTGTCCTCGGCCGAGAGGAACTATGATGTGGGCGACCGAGAACTACTGGCGATCAAGGCTGCCCTGGAAGAATGGCGATACCTCCTGGAGGGGGCCTCTCACCCCATTCTAATATTCACCGACCATAAGAATCTGGAATACTTGAAGTCAGCTAAGAGATTGAAACCCAGACAAGCCAGATGGGCACTTTTCTTTTCCCGCTTTACTTTTCATGTGACATACCGGCCCGGATCCAAGAATGTCAAACCCGATGCCCTGTCTAGGATGTACCACAAGCACCAGGAAGAAGATCCCCCTGACACTATTCTGGCCCCAGGAAACTTTCTCCTTCTTCAAGAGGACTTGCTGTCTAAATTCAAACGTGCCTCAGCAGGGCAAAGGCCCACTTCCGAAACCCAGCTACAGGAGAAGGATGGCCTATTCTGGTACGGGGACAAGATCTACACCCCCGAACAGCTCCGGGTAACAACTATGGAGCTGTGCCATGACCACGCCTTGGCCGGTCACTTCGGTGTCGCTAAGACCACCGACTTGGTACAGCGTACCTTCTGGTGGCCTCAACTACGGGCTGACTGTAAAAAATTTGTGGACACTTGCCCCACCTGCATCCGGAACAAGAATCCCAAAACCAGGGCCTGGGGTCTCCTTAAACCCCTGTCTGTCCCAGATCGTCCCTGGAGGATGATCTCCCTAGATTTCATTGTGGAGTTGCCCCCAGCAGAAGGCCACACGACGATCTTTGTGATCGTCGATCGGTTGTCCAAGATGGCTCACTTCATCCCCATGAAGGGCACCCCCTCGGCTCCAGAGACGGCACGGGCCTTTATTAGGGAAATTGTCCGCCTTCACGGGGTCCCGGCTAACATCGTCTCGGATCGAGGGGTACAATTCACCTCTCGATTCTGGAGGTCCCTGTGCCAGTCCTTGGATATCGAACTCTCTCTCTCCTCTGCGTACCATCCTCAGTCTAATGGGCAGACGGAGCGGACCAATCAGACCCTAGAGCAGTACCTGCGCTGCTTCTCCTCCTTCGCCCAAGATGACTGGATCTCCCTTCTGCCCCTGGCCGAGTTCGCATATAACAACGCCACCCACTCCGCCACCAAACAGACCCCCTTTTTCGCCAACTATGGGTACCACCCGGCATTTCTGCCTAACTCACTTCCTGACTGCACTGTGCCAGCAGTCCAAGAGCGAATTCAATTCTTTTCCACCAACAACCAACTTCTTCAGGAGACCATGACTAGGACCCAGGAGTACAACAAAACCGTATTTGACAAAAAGAGACGGGGGGAACTGGTGCTTGTCCCAGGCGAAACTGTATGGCTATCCACCTCTAACCTAAAACTGGCTTGCCCTTCACGGAAACTGGGCCCCAAGTTCTTGGGCCCCTTCCCGGTCAAGAGGAGGATCAACGAGGTGGCTTATGAATTGGAACTTCCAGATTCTTTGAAGATTCACCCGGTCTTCCATGTGTCCTTACTGAAGCCCTCGGTTAGTAACCCTTTCCCCAACCGGAGGGCCATTCCTCCTGATCCGGTCATAGTGGACGGGGAGGAGGAGTTCGAGGTGGAAGCCATCCTTAATGTCAGAAGAAGGTAGAACCAGAACCAGTTCCTAATCAAGTGGAAGGGGTACGGCCCCGAGGAGAACTCCTGGGAGCCCGAGGAGAACTCCTGGGAGCCCGAGGAGAACATCCATGCTAAGAGTCTAGTCCAATCTTTTAAGAGAGCCCATCCTGAGAAATTTGCCCCGAGGGGCATCCGGAGGCTGCCCCTTAGGGGGGGGCAATGTCATGAGGGCTCCATCCGTGGCCGGCGACCTGATGATCCTGCCAGTAATCGGCGCCTCAGCATCCCTGGTTCCCGTTCTCGGCTGCCATTGCGCATGCGCGAGCGCGCGCGTGCACGCGCGCGCCCGCAGACGGGGGCGAGCGTGCGCGGACGGGTGCGCGCCTCCATTGGCGCCAATGAGGCTATTTAAACCCTCCTGTGACTGACGGTCCCCGCTGTCTGCTCTACAACGTTCTGTGTTTGAAACCTGATCTGAAGTCCGTTTACCTGTATCTGACCCGGCTATCCTTGACCATCCGCTCTGTCCCTGTGTATCGACCTTGGCTTGTCTTTGACCATCCTCTTGTCTGCTCCATCTGTACCGTGCTGCCAGCCTGATATCTGACCCGGCCTGCCTGACCATTCCAGAGCCAGCTTACCTGTTATACCAGTCTGCATACAGATCCAAGTCTGCCTGTTGTTCCAGTCTGCATACAGATCCGAGTCTGCCTGTTGTTCCAGTCTGCACACAGATCCAAGTCTGCCTGTTGTTCCAGTCTGCACACAGATACAAGTCTGCCTGTTGTTCCAGTCTGCACACAGATACAAGTCTGCCTGTTGTTCCAGTCTGCATACAGATCCAAGTCTGCCTGTTTTTCCAGTCTGCACACAGATCCAGCTTACCTGTTGTTCCAGTCTGCACACAGATCCAAGTCTACCTGTTGTTCCAGTCTGCATACAGATCCAGCTTACCTGTTGTTCCAGTCTGCACACAGATCCAAGTCTGCCTGTTGTTCCAGTCTGCACACAGATCCAGCTTACCTGTTGTTCCAGTCTGCATACAGATCCAAGTCTGCCTGTTGTTCCAGTCTGCACACAGATCCAGCTTACCTGTTGTTCCAGTCTGCATACAGATCCAAGTCTGCCTGTTGTTCCAGTCTGCCTACAGCTACCTACTTACCTCATCCGCTGAGCTTATCCAGGAAGCTCTTGTACCGGTCTGACCATTCCTGCCAGGCACCTGTGCCCCTCCTGACTCCTGGTCCTACTGTCCCATCATCAGGGGACCGGCGAGTGGGAGCCGCAAGGGAGGCCCTTCTCTGCTAAACAGACTCACCACTACCAGGGAGCGTGACACGTTTGTTGCCTACGACGGGACTACGTAGAGGCTAGTAGCCAATAGCTTTGGTCTTGTAATGTGATCTGAGCATGCGTGGCACTTTGTCCGTCGGAATTCGCTACACACGATCGGAATTGGTGTGATCGGACTTTGTTGTCGGAAAATTTATAGAGCAGGAGATAGAACTTTGTCCGTCGGACAATCCGATGGAAACTGTCCGATGGTGCCTACACACGGTCGGAATTTCCGACAACATTGTCCGATAGGACAGAAACCATCGGAAAATCCGACCGTGTGTATGGGGCTTAAGAGTGTGCCATGTGTCGTGCAGTAAGAGGGTCTGTAGACTGAGTTTTATTTGGCTTAAAGCTCTGTATGGTAGGCCGGAAGACCCTATTGACGTGTCGAGAAGAGGGTCGAGAGGGACATTAAAGTCACCTCCTAGGATTAACATGCCACTTTTAAAATTGGCGAGAGTTTGCATAGTTGTGCGAAAGAACGAGACTTGAGATGTGATTGGGCTATAAATGTTGGTAATGGGCCGGTTTTGGATATTCCCCTTTAGAAAGATATATCTGCCCTAATCATCAATGAGGGTGTCTGTTATCTGAAGAGTGGTATTTTTGGATATAAAAATTGAGACTCCTTTTGTTTTGGAGTTTGATGTGGTTGCGTGGTAGTATGTTGGGAAATCCCGATTCGATAGCTTTGGGACAACGGTTGAGCAGAAATGGGTTTCCTGTAGGAACACCACTTCTGCCCTCATGCTCCGCATACTGGCTAACACTCGGGAGCGTTTCTCAGGTATTTTCAGGCCTTTTGCATTTAGTGAGATTAGCTTGAGGGAGATATTCCTTGTTGTAGATTTGGGGGCATCCATAGTGGTCCAGGATGCGTCTATCCTGAATTGGAGTCACCACCAGGAGGGAAGCAACAGAGGGTGTCGCAGTCTAGTAAAGGAGGGGGGGTCATAGAAAAGGCCAAATAGTGCGTTGGTGGGTATAAAATGTGTAAGGATATGGTTGGTTGTCTGTTGACTGTGAAGAGGGGGTGCGGGTGGTGGAGTGTTACGTGAACTGGTTGCGAATAGGAATTATCTCCTCTATTTGCTAACTATTCTACCAGTGAGGGTCAGACGGGACTCTCAGAGTCCACTGTGTATGAGGGTGGATGGGTACGGTTCCTGGATGGAGTGACACTTTTGTTCCTGTGAGGTCTGGTTGCTTGATGTGAGAGTTGTATGGTAGTAATCAATGTGTAAACGTATATTTTTGTGTATATGTGAGTATTTGTATGTATGTATGTATGGGGAGTGTTTGTCAGACTGATGTAAGAGGAGACGTGTTGTCTCTCTCTGATGTCACTGGAAATCGCATGTGTATTGTGATACGTATTGCCGTAGATTACCATAAGCAGGAAGTGGGTACAGGGCATTCTATAAAGCATATAATAAACATTATGTATTGTAATATGTATCTCTGCGCCAGCTTAGTATGTAACAGAATGGTCTAATACTGCGGCAAACACTGAAAGGAAATTTCAGGTCCAAAAAAAGGTATAAAAGAGAGAGAGGTAGTGCTGCGCTGCATATCGGATTAGAAAAAATTAACGTATAGGTGCAAATATAAGGTGCTTGGAAAACAAATTTACTTGCGCTGGCAAGTGACAATAGCCATAAGATGTCAACGTGACTAAAAGTGCATGGTGTGAATAAATAAAAGGAGTGAAAACACTATAGGCACAATTCAAATAAATAATATATCTTCATACATAAAAGTTCATTAAATAAATAGTGTAGGTAAATAAAGTTGCTCCAATAAAATTTCGCATTAAAAACGTGCGTCAAATGCATTTTTATAAATAAATTCCTTTAAATAAAATCATATAATTTTTTGGTGCAAACAAAATTATATAGTATAGTATGAGTGATAAATAATAGTATAGTGATGTAAGTCCGTAAAGTGAACCCTCTATCTGCTAGGGCTGCAGTGCAAGCTGTTGTGACATAGGTGTCAGTCCAGAACAAGTGAAGTAATAACGGTGCTGGTGGTCACAGGTGGTCACTCTCAGAAGAGTAGTGCAGGAAAAAATATATAATAGGTGACTTCTGTTCTTCTGTGGGGTATGGTATAGGTGTCCCCTTACCTTACCGCTGTAAGGTAACAGCGTGTGTACATATATTGGCTCCCAAGGGGCCTCTGCTCTTCCCTGGATGGCGTCTCCCTCTGGTTCCGAATGAGTGCGTCTCCTAGTGGGCGTCCCTTTTTTGGCCTGGTGTCAGTATGTGTACCTCACAAATAGGTAAAAGGGATGCTCGATAGTGTAGTAGTTTTTTAAAACAAATTTATTTTGAATAAGGTAAAAATATAAACTCACATTTTGGTGTACATAAAACAGCATATAAAAACGAGCTGCGGGTTCGTACCTCACTTCCGGTATCTCTGTACTTCCTGACGCGTGTTCGTCACGGTCACATGAATTCATCAGGAAATATAATAAACATTGCAAACATTGAGACGGATACTGAACTAACACAACATAACATTGTAATACTCTGTAAATGTCGGGCCTCACCAGGCCTGGAGGCCAACTATATATCCTTAAACGTTAAGGATATGGTCATGGGGCCCGGACTCGTGAGGCTGTACCCAGTAGGACCATGTCCTTTGTTGGGCCTGGTTCCAGAGGAGATCCAGGCCTTTGTGATAGTAATGACCCTAGTAATGAAAGCCTATTGAAATTTTGTGGGGAGTGTGGTGTGGCCAGATATAGCCAGGGAGGGTTCCCTATGAGGTATCAGGTATCAATATGGTGGAAGTAAGTTGGAGTGTTAAGCCTTGTCCTCCAATTCTGTTTCCAGCCCGTATCAGAAGCCGGGAGCATGAGGCTTGTGAAATATACTTGTTTAAGTGTGTTTTTTAACACTATCGGTTTATACTGGAGTTAATTACTCGGGGTGGTTTGTACTTTCCACCTTTGTTTTCTTCAAGCATGGAGGCTGCATTCAAGCTTGATTTTACCTATATTTTGATGGTATAATGAAATATATCCTTCTACTGTTTAGGTGGAGGAAGGGAGATACCCTGCAAGTAGTAGTTTATTCTAGTCCTACCTGATTAGGATAAAATGGCGGACAAGCTTTGTTACCTGCTCCTTGGAACTACCGTCAACTCAGAGATAACAAGCTAGAAATAAGAAGGCGCAAAAAATAAAATTGTAGTTACTAGGTCATGTCTTTTGATCCCCCCTGGAAGGAGTAAATTCTTTGTAACAACAAAGTGCTTCATGGGTAGATCCTTGGAGTCAGTGCTATCGATCCTTGTGCTGGTGTATGTGGCTCTGATAGGGGACAAACAGGCCTATCGCTGAAAGCTCCACTTCCAGTGGATGGGATAAGTGTTATAGTACAAGTAGTGATATTGATCCTTTAGCTTCTAATTAGTTCAAGGTTTAGTGCAGGATATTTCAAGGGGTCAAAATAGAACAGTCTGATTCACATCAGATGTATAAGGCATCTTGGCGTATACATGCATAAGCAGTCATGGGGACTGTTTGGTATCCAGGATCAGGAGTTCTGGGTGTGTGCTAGGTAGGGGTAAATGCTTTTTAAGTGTCCAATGTGCAATACTGGGCACAGTGTTGTAAGAGTGAGATAGTGGTGGCAGTGTTACAATTAGTTGTAGAGGCTATGGGGTACGGAAGAGTTGAATAAGTATTTGTTACCTCATTAGGAGTGTCTTGCTCTGCGGTGGTCCGGTGATGAGGTAGGGCTCCCGTTTTTCGGCATCCCTGTTGCTTTTGGAGGTGAAAGTGGAGGATGAGTGCATCAACGCCATATGCTGAAATTGTCATTATCAGTTGTCATTACTACTGCTTCAGCGATACCTTCCATGGAGACAGCCCTGCGTAATGGCGGGAGGCAAAAGTCGCTATACCAGTCAGGCAGATCTACTAGCGGTATGTTCAAAGTTGTACAGAAATGCTCTAAGTACTCTGGAACTCTGAGGTTTACAGATAGATAGGTAAAATATGGCCGACCTTTTGCTTTGTGGAGTATCTCCTCTTTTAGGAGGAAATCATTTAGACAGATAGCAGATAATGTTTCTAGGTGGGTCTGTGTCGCTACCCCTTGGGTGCAGCGCCCTGTGAATGCATTCCATAGCTATTGGGGAGTCAGAGTGTCTCTCTAGAAGGTCATTGAAGAGGGCAGTGACCGAACGGGTGAGCTGTGCTGACTCAATTGATTCAGGGAGACCTCTTACCCTTAAATTGTGGTGTCTCCCGGTGTTATTCAAGTCCTCCATGTGGCGGTTTATCTCTCTCAGATGTATAGCATGGGATTCCATTACTCGTTGAACTTGGCACAGTGAAGCATCATGGTGGGCTTGTGTCTCTTCCACTTCCTCTACTCTCAGAACTATGGCCTGTATATTGGATCGCAGGTCGGATATAGCTGCTGAAAGCGTGTTCTTTATATCAGTTCTGAGATCTGCCAGACCAGTGCCGAGTGCCGAGCCTCGGGTGAAGGTCAGGAGAGGGAGGGCTGCGGCTCCAGTCTCTATGTGTGTCCCTGCTGGAGGAGCAAGACTCATGGCTCCCTGAGACCTTGTCTGGAATATCTCCGGGATATGGCGGCTTAACTGTGTATCTTGGTCTCTGGGAGAGTGGGAACGAGTTGCTGAGGCGCTCCGATTTGTACTCCCCATTCTAGATCCGACTTGTGGCTGTTGTAGTCAGATAGCTAGACCTTGTTGAATAGGAGCTCTGCAGTTAAGCATCCATCTTAGAGCGGATCCAAGCCACGCCCCACATTTTGGCTAATTTTAAAGGGACACGATACTCATCAGAATTTTCAGATTTGCCTCCACTAGCACTGTATTTAATATCCCCTGGAAGGCAGAGGCCAAAGCCCTATGCCAGTCTTCTAAACTCCAGTCTTGTCCCAGGTCCCTCTCCCATTCCAGCATGAAGAGGGATTTTGTATCCGCTTCAGCAAGTGAGTTATAGATCACAGAGATTCCCCCGCTCTGCTCCATGGCTTGCCCACACCAAAGCTCATAATCAGTGAGACTAGGTGGGATGGGTTTTGTTGTCCACAGTTTATGAAAAAAAAAAAAAAAAATGACATGAATGTCGGTACTTTTCCGATGGGGGCATCTCTAATTTGCTAACACAGTACGCAAGAGTGAGTTGACCCGTGGGATTAACAAAGTGGCCAATCATATTCATCCCTTTGTCCAACCACCATTTGAAGGCTTTTATATATAATCCTGGGGGGCAAAAGGGGATTATGGACAAGATGAGATAATGGACGCCAATCAAATGAGAGTTAGTCTTAAGTGAGTCCAACAGAACAAGGGGATGGGAAATTGTAGGAGCCAAAATTGCTGGCCTAGTTTTGGGAGGGCACCATAATAGGAAGTCCAAAGTGTAGTGAGGGACTGCCTGCCCTTTCTATGTGTACCCAATCTGGGTGAGCTGACCTGAAATTTTTAATTGAAAGTTGGGTCAATTGGGCGGCTTGGAAGTATCAGAACATCATTGTCTCTAGATCAGCAAAGGGTCTCCCTGGCCACTATATGTCCTTCTGCTCCCCAAATAAATTTGATAAGTTTGGATTGAAATCGCCGCAGGTGGTCTTTAATTAATTGGGATGGGCAGGGATCTGAACAGGTAGAAGATTCTCGGTAGCAGGGTCATTTTCACGGGGTTAACTCTACCTAACCAAGAAAGCTCCAGTTTAGCCCAACATTTAAGCTCCTTTTCTAATTTACGATACATAGGAGAGAAGTTCACTGCATATAAACGATCTACAGAGGCTACCAGATTGATCCCCAGGTAGGGAATTACCATATCGCTCCATGAAACACAGAAAGTTTCCTTTAATCGTGCGACTAAGTGTTCTGGTAAATTTATGTTTAACACCATACATTTAGAGAAATTTACCTTAAATCCCAAGGTTGCACCAAAAGCGTCCAAAAATGTCCAAATGTTGGGTAGAGAAATTAACAGGGAGGTGATGAATAGCATAATATCATCTGCAAAGAGCGCACATTTGTGAGTTTGGGTGGTCTCTAATTGCGCTGGCAAGTATTTCAATGAATATGGCAATAATTAGCAGGGATAAAGGACAATCTTGTCTAGTGCCTCTAAGGATTGGGAAAGATTCTGAGTAGTATCCCTACAGCCATATCCTCGCTTCAGGGTTTGAATAGAGAGCCCCTATCACATTCATGAAGCTGTGGCCAAATCTCCATTGTTGCAAAATTGGAATGAGGCAGGACTAGGACACATAATTGAATGCCTTTTGGAGGTCCAGAGAGAGTAGAAAGCCTGCCTGGGGAGGACTACTGTCCCAGCTCGACCTCAGAAGAGAAATGATGTCAATCGCTCTTCTGATTTGATCAGGGCCTTGTCTCCCTGGTATAAAACTGACTTGGTCCCTGTGGATATAGAAGCCAATGAAGGTGGATAAATGGTCTGCAAGGATCTTTGTTAAAATTTTGAGATCATTATTTATTAAAGATATGGGTCGGTAATTGGCAACTGAGCTCCTTACCAGGTTTAGGTATTACTGAAATAAAGGCCAAGTTTAGAGTCTTGTCGAGTTGGGCTCCTTTATGTAGCTCGTTAAAAAATCTAGCAAAGTAAGGTGCCAATGTGGTAGTAAAGTGTTTGTAATATGGGACAAAGAAGCAATCCGGTCCAGGGGTAGATTGGCTTTACAAATTTTTAATAACTTGCGCGACCTCTTCCGCGGAGATCGACAATTCCAACCTATCTCTATGGCGGTCCACAAGCTTAGGGATTTTTTTTCATCAATACATTTTTATTGTTTTATAATAGAACCAGGAGAAAAACAATGTATACATTGTACGTCGTAATACAAGGTGATGTAAACAATATAATACTTATATATATGCATTATGTATTAAACTAACAGAAGTTTCTGAGGTACGGCTTATACTTAGATACAAATATATGTTATCCATGAAAGTGTGGTTCCCATTCCCCCAGGGGGGAAGGCTGTATCTTGTGTCTTTTGCATAACATATACTTTAGACAATGCGAGAATTCTTAAACATTACCTATTGCTGAATCATGACCAAACTAAGGGTAAGTCATACTATGTTATAGGAACTTCGCAACTCCAGACCACTGTCCCCACGGTAACCATGCATTCTTTGCTTTGGCTAGAAGACCTCTGCTGGAGGCCGTTGTTATCTCATAACTGTAATGGAGGTTTACTAAATCAAGTTTGTGTTCAATGGAAGGTGTCTTGTCTGTTTTCCATAGTCTTGTTATGCTCAGTTTCGCAACTAACAGAATATGTGTTGTACCATGATGGAAGGGATGTGGTACAGAATCTATGTTGAGATTTAAGATTGCCAAGTCAGGTGTAGGGGGTGTCGATTGTTTTGTGATGTCCGATAGGACTTGGAAAATGGTTTTCCAGTAGTTTTGGATATGGTTGCACTTCCAAAAGATGTGGAACATGTCACAGAAGCCACGGGCACCCACACCACGTTAACCCACCAGATGTGTCTGTTCTTTTCCAATATCCCAGGTTCCACCCATCCAGACCAAAAACTTGCCCACACCCTCTTTAGTGCAGTACATTGGACCATTGCATTATTCTGGAGATCCCCTAGGGTTTCTTGGGATCAAGTTCTCAAGAGAATGGCAGCGATCAAACTTATGGAAAGGGTGTACCATACAATTATGGATACCATGCACGTATATGACATGAAATGGAAGTCTTGGTCTCCCTGAACGAACATCCACCCAGATCTATAGTTCCAGAGGGTACTGCAAACTGCCTAAAGATAACACAGAGTGCATACTAGTGCATACTAGTCCTTGACTAGTCCTACTTTTGTTATTGTTGTTAATTTTTCTTTTTATTCAGTTATTTAAGCTAGCGTTTTCTACTCTGTATTGGCGGCATGTAACTTAGTTCTCACACAACCCTCACATTTCAACCCTACTTTACTGTGTGGGAGTGAGCACGGCTCTCAGTATTCTAACTGCACATATTTACCGAAGCACTCCTACATAGGAGGATATCTCACCCTGCAGCTTGACCTTATTTTATTAACACCTGATTAATAAGTCTGTTGATACTAGCCCAGTCAGCTATACTCTGTAAAGCTTGTCTTGCAAATATGGTTGTGAACATTATGTTGTACTCTCAATTGTTTATACTGAACTCTGTATATGCCTCCTTTTTCTTTTCTATTTTCAATAAAAGTTTGTATTAAAAAAAAAAAGATGTGGAACATGTCTCCTTTGGCTGAGTTGCATCTCCAGCACATGTCTGGGATATTTGAGCTAAACGATTCTAGCTTTGAAGTGGTTAGATACCACCAGAGGGAACATTTTGGGGTAAGTTCCCATAAAGCAGGGCATTTAGTTGCTTTGTAGATTGTTTGTAAGGCCATGTTGCCATTGGTGTTCTGTGTACTGATGTCCCAGATCAGTTTCCCAGTGAATGCAGGTGGATGATTTTTTGAATCTGAGTTTTTGGTGGAGAATATTATAGACTAGAGATATCCCTTTTGTTTTGGAGGATGAAGTTGTTAGAAATTCCCACGCTTTTAAGTGTATTGTATAAAGAGGATGTTGGATTGTTTCAAGGCAGTGCTTTACACGGATATATGTGAAAAGGTCTGTATGAGGTCGTTTGAATTCACATTGGAGAAGGGGGAAAGTTTTCGGATGGGAGCACTGGATTAAATTTTGGATTGATTTGATTACCTGTCGGGACCACTGGGTCAGAGACAAATCTGGTGATAGATGGTGGAAAGATTCAATTGGGATTGGGATCAGTGGGGTGTTAGGGGAGAGGGGACTAATTTTTCCAGTGGTTGGTAGCCGCACTGGAATTTAGTTCACTTTATATTTTTCATGTTGCACATGCCTATGCACATGACTAATGCCGACGGAAAATGTCCTATCGGACCATGTTGTCGGAAAATCCGACTGTGTGTGGGGGCCATCTGACTTTTTCCGTTCATGCTCTCAAATTTTCCAACAACAAAGTCCGATCTGACTTTTTCCGATCGTGTGTAGCGAATTCCGACGGACAAAGTGCCACGCATGCTCAGATCAAATTACACGACCAAAGCTATTGGCTACTAGCCTCTACGTAGTTCCGTCGTACTCAACGAACGTCACCAAGTTCAGAATGATCGGATTTTCCATCAACTTTGTCCGACCGTGTGTATGCAACACCAGTGTCGAACAAAATTCGTCTAAAAAAATCCGACGGATTTTGTGGTTGGAATTTCCGACCGTGTGTATGGGGCATAAGAGTTTGTAGCGCTAATAGATACTGTATATATGTTTGCTATCAGAGGTGGTTGATGCCACGCCAGCTTCAGCCAGGAATGGTTTTATGCAACAATGGCATCAACCTTCTCTCCGCCCTCCAACAGAGACACTTGACCCATGTTCCATGTTTGGCACACATCCTAAATTTGGTGGTGCAGTGGTTCTTGAGCAGGTACCCAGGCTTACAGGATCTCCTGAGGCAGGCCAGAGAAGTCTGTGGTAATTTACTCTGGTCATACAATGCCAGTGCTCAGCTGGCTGACATTCAAAGGGAATGCAACCCGCCGACCAACGGCTTCCTTTGTAACATGCCCACCAGGCGGAACTCAACATTGGCAATGCTGCAGCGGCTGCACACACACAGCAGAGGGCCATCAATGAGTACCTATGCGAATATGGCACCAGGGCAGGGTCAGGGGAGCTTGGCTTCTTTTCGCCACGCCAGTCTCTACTGAACAAGGATGCATGCACTGTCCTGTCACCATTTAATGAGGCCACAAGCAGTGACAAGGCATGCATCAGTGACACTGTCGCTCCAGTCTTCCTGTTGGAGCACACTCTTCGTGGAATCATGAACAGGGCACTTGAGGCAGAACAGTGGGAGGAAGAGGAGGACTTCCTTACCTCTCAAGGCCCCCTTTTATCAAGCACTTGATGCTGATGTAACTAATTGAATTTGCTCTGGATGTGGGATCCCTTGAAGACTGCCTATGCTGACTATCCTATTCCTCCTCAATCTTCATGATGCTAGCTTCCAACAATATTTTTGGTTTAGGGCACCACCGCCACCACCCAAGGCCCAATTTGTCTTCACTTGTTTAACAGAGACATGTAATTACAATTTTTGATATAATATTTCACAGCAGGGCCTGTTCCTGTGCCCAACAAGAGTATCTGTGAGGGGTTACACTGTTGTGGCACCATCGCCACCACCCAAGACCCAATTTTTCTGCCCCTGTTTAACAGGGGCATGTAATTAATATTTTTGATCCAATATTTCACAGCAGGGCACATTCCTGCATCCAACAAGAGTATATGTGACACCACCACAAACACCCAAGGCCGAATTTTGTCTGCCCCTGTTTAACAGGGGCATGTAATTACAATTTTTGATATAATATTTAAACACAGAGCCCTTTCCTGCGCCCAACAAAAGTATCTGTGAGGGGGTTACATTGTTGTGGCAATACCACCACCACCCAAGGCCCAATTTTTCTGCCCCTGTTTAAAAGGGGCATGTAATTACAATTCTTGATATAATATTTCACAGCAGGGCCCATTCCTGTGCCCACCAAGAGTAACTGTGAGGGGCTACAGTGTTGTGGCACCACCGCCACCTCCCAAGTCCCAAGTTTTCTGTCCCTGTTTAACAGGGGCATGTAATTAAAATTTTTGATCCAATATTTCACAGCAGGGCACATTCCTGCATCCAACAAGAGTATCTGTGAGGATTACAGTGTTGTGGCACCACCACAAACACCCAAGGCCGAATTTTGTCTGCCCCTGTTTAACAGGGGCATGTAATTACAATTTTTGATATAATATTTAAACACAGAGCCCTTTCCTGCGCCCAACAAAAGTATCTGTGAGGGGGTTACATTGTTGTGGCAATACCACCACCACCCAAGGCCCAATTTTTCTGCCCCTGTTTAAAAGGGGCATGTAATTACAATTCTTGATATAATATTTCACAGCAGGGCCCATTCCTGTGCCCACCAAGAGTAACTGTGAGGGATTACAGTTTTCTGGTACCACCACCACCACCAAAGGCCCAATTTTTCTGCCCCTGTTTAACAAGGCATGTAATTACAGTTCTTGATATAGTATTTCACAGCAGTGCCTGTTCCTGTGCCCACCAAGAGTAAGTGTGAGGGCTTACAGTGTTCTGGTAGCACCAACACCTAAGGCCCAATTTTCTGCAGAGTATATAGGGCAGGCCGTATAGTATATATACTGCTGTTCAGTATATAGTATATAGTGCCTGGGGGCACCCGTCACCATTTTTTTTTCAATTTGGGTGCGGGGTTCCCCTTAATAACCATACCAGACCCAAAGGGCTTAGTAATGGACTGGGGGGGGGGGCATGCTGTTTTTTTTCAATGATTTTCATCTATTTTGCCAGGACCAGACAATACATTACAGCCACGAGTAGTTTTACATGACATTTTTTCCTTTAGAAATGTCATTTTGCTGTGGTATTGTTCTAAACACAGGTTTTACTTTAAGCATTATTAAAATCACTGCTCCTGAAAAAAATTCAGTTTTTAAAACTTTTTTTTGCACTGATACATGTCCCCTGGGCCAGGACCTGGGTCCCCAAACACTTTTTATGGCAATAACTTGCATATAAGCCTTTAAAATTAGCACTTTTGATTTTTCACGTTCATGTCCCATAGACTTTAAAGGTGTTCGTGTGTTTGAACAAATTTTTTGCCTGTTCGCATGTTCTGCTGCAAACCGAACCGGGGGGCGTTCGGCTCATTCCTATTCACGAGGAAGTATTCCTGAATATTCTTTTCACACGCATGAACAGGGTTACTAAGGATAGAGGCATTCAATTTCCAGCTACCTCCGCCTTTCTGCCCTGATAGCTATCTGATTATCAGGAATACCATTGAATGGTCCGACCAGACAGAGTCCTTTATATAAGACGGGATGTTGGTTATCAAGATGAACAAATGGTCAATTCTAGCAAAGTAGTTGTGAGGACTAGAGAAGTAAGTGTAATCCCGCATAGTCGGGTTTACTTCTTTCCAGATGTCTACCAAGCCCTGTTGGTAAATCTGTCTTGCAACGTTGAGACTCTGTTTGGAAGGACAGATAAGGCCCCTGCCTAGAGTCTTATCTAGCCCTGTATCAAAAGCTAGATTGGAGTCCCCGCCGTAAATAACTGTTCCCTCAGTTAATGAGTTTAGAGATCAAAATATCTAATTGAAAAATTGAGCCTGACCCCTAATCGGCGCATAGTATGATATCAAGGAGTAGAGTTGTCAATTAGACCCTTAACCAGCAGGATATTTCTACTCCTTTTGTTTTGTTTTCAGCATTAGCAAAATGAAAGTTGTGGAATTTAGGGTGAATGAATGGGGGGTTGTATGTACGGGGAAAGTGTGTTTCTTGGAGAAATAAAATATTGACTTTTGTGGTTGTGATACTACTGGAAATTTTTCTGGCGTTTGACTGGTGAGTTTATTCTTTGAACAAGGGTTTGGTGCAGTAGGGTCAGCCATGGAGCAGCTCGAGAGTAAATATCAATGAATCATCCTCACTTACCCAAAGCCAGATGGAAACACAGGTAATCAGTAGACTGAGCGAGTCCCCACTGTTCCGAACAGGGAGCCAGGGAGGCAGTGAGATCAAACGAGTCACTGGAAAGAAAGAGAAGTTAGTACAAAAGAAAAGAGCCAGGAGAGAGTGAATGAAAGACATATCAAAACCCAGAGGTTAGAAGGGAGAGGCTCTCTCCATACCCCTAGTTACAAAAATGTCCCTCCTCTATAAAAGAGGGTGCAATCCTTAACAGGAGAGTAGGAAAAATCTGCGTCTCCAAGGGCAGGTGCAGGTGCATGAGTACCACTCTAGCCGCAGCAAGAAAAATTGTCAATAACAAAAAGGAAGCATCAAAACCAACATTTAAAGAACAGCAATATCAAGCCTTAGCAAGGCAAATGCAATGCAAGAAAGAGGACCAGGGGAAGGGGAGGCTGAGGGATATGAGATTAGGGGAAAACCGACAGGGGGAGATTAGTGGTTCCAGATGTAGGAGGGGCAGGGGGAGTGGATTAGAAAATACCCAGTGGACATGGATAATAGAGACATTTGCTGGACAGCGATTGAACCAAACACTAGGAGGAGTAGGATTAGTAAATCCTCAGTAAGCCATTCAGGCAAATTTGGAGAGGTTAGACACCGATAGAGTACATTAAGGCTGTACAGCAAATCTTTGACTTTGAGCCATGTTGCCGAGTGAAGAGATTGCGCCTTGTGGGAGTCCTCACAATTAGGATCAGCAGAATAGGGAGCATTGCAAGGCAGTCAAGTACATTAGGCCCTCCCTAGTACATTAGCTAAAGCTCAGTTAGTTGTAGAGGACAGGAAACAGTTAACAGAGATTCAAAGAATAACAAAGGAGATGAAGCCCATATTGGTGGGACAGTGAAAAGACAAAAATGTCATGCTCCTTCTTCATGGTGGCATACCTTTTTTAACCTTTTTGGTTTTGAACTTTTGCCAGAGCAGAGTGAGTGAGCTGGAGGTGGGTCGCTTCACAGCACTTGAAGAGGAGCTCTGCAAAAAGAAAGGAGGGTCTCTGGAAATGATGCCCAACTTCCGTAGCAGGTTTTCTCCTTCAAAAAAGGAAGAAACTCAAATGTAAGGCTGAAGGGGAATATTTAACCACTTCAGCCCTGGAAGATTAGGCTGCTTAATGACCAGAGCACTTTTTACAACTTGGCACTGCGCGGCATTAACTGATAATTGCGCGGTCATGCAATGTTGTACCCAAACGAAATTTGCATCCTTTTTTTCCCACAAATAGAGCTTTCTTTTAATGACATTTGATTGCCTCTGCGATTTAAATTTTTCGTGCTATAAACAGAAAAAGACCCAAAATTTTGAAAAGAAAAATTATAATTTTTAATTAATCAACTCAATTTTAGTCATACATTTAGGCCAAAATGTATTCAGCCACATGTCTTTGGTAAATAAAATATCAATAAGCGTATATTTATTGGTTTGCCCAAAAGTTATAGCATCTACACAGTTTTTAGTTTATGACTGCCTATCTCATTTCTTGAGGTGCTAAAATGGCAGGGCAGTACAACCCCCCCCCCCCCCACCAAATGACCCAATTTTGGAAAGTAGACACCCCAAGGAAATTCTTTTTACACACCCCAAGGAAATTGCTGAGAGGCATGTTGAGCCCATTGAATATTATTTTTTTTTGTCAAAAATTACACAAAGTTGTCACTAAATGATATATTGCTCACACATGCTATGGTTATATGTGGAATGACACCCCAAAATACATTCTGCTGCTTCTCCTGAGTATGAGGATACATCATGTGTGAGACTTTTTGGGAGCCTAGACGCGTACAGGACCCTGAAAACCAAGCACCGCCTTCAGGCTTTCTAAGGTACGGTGACCAGACATTCCCGTTTTCCGGGGACAGTCCCCGGATTGAGGACACGGTCCCCGGACCAAGTCTTTTCCCAGTTTTGTCCCCGGATTGGATTTCAACAGGGGCTGGGGCAATTTCAAAGACAGTCAGTGCAGAATTTAAAAAATAAATCTGAATCTGCCGCTCCTACTAGCTTAGGACAGTGTATTTTTTTCCATTATCTGTGCCCCTTTCTGATGGTCATGTGCTGGTCAGAGCAGAGGGACTATTTCTTCAGTTTTGGGTGCATGCCCATCCAGCTCCGCTCGCATGTTCTGCCTTGGCTCAAGTCCCGGCCAGCCGCCTGCCTGCTCATCTCCTTGCCTTCCCTGGCGGAGTGATTTTCCTCTGCTCCCCACCCAGTAGTAGTCAGGGCTCAGAGAGTAAGACTTGACAGGCTGTGAGGCTGGCGGCAGCGGCGATGGGCAGAGAGCGCTGATTGCCGCCATTGCTAATAAAAAAATCAATATGTCCCCGGATTTCATTTAAAAAATCTGGTCACCTTATTCTAAGGGTGTAAATTTATGATTTCACTCCTCACTACATTTCACAGTTTCGAAGGCCATAAAATGCCAAGATAGCACAAAACCCCCCCAAATGACCCTATTTTGGAAAGAAGACACCCCAAGCTATTTGATGATAGGCATTCAACTCAACGTCCATGGAATATTTTATATTTTATTTTATATGTTGCCACAAGTTGCAGGAAAATTACAAATTTTTATTTTTTTTTTTTGCACAAAGTTGTCACTAAATGATATATTGCTCAAACATGCCATGAACCTATGTGAAATTACACCCCAACATACATTCTGGGGTTACCACATGTGTGGGATTACCACATGTGTGGGATTACCACATGTGTGGGACTTTTTGGCAGTCTAACTGCGCACAGGACCCCGAAAACCAATCACCGCCTTCATGCTTTCTAAGGGCGTACATTTTTGATTTCACTCCTCACTGCGTATAACAGTTTCGGCCATGAAATGCCCAGATAGCTCACCCCCCCCCCCAAATGACACCATTTTGGAAAGTATACACCCCAAGCTATTTGCTGAGACGTATTTTGCAGATCTCGCTTTTTGTCACAAAGTTTTGAAAATTGAAATTTTTTTAAAATTAAAACATTTTTCTTTTCTTTCTTCATGTTCAAAAATAAATGAGAGCTGTAAAATACTCAACATGCCTCTTAGCAAATACCTTGGGGTGTCTACTTTCCAAAAGTCATTTGGGGGGGTTTTGTGCTATAAGATGATCTTATGCCGAGTACATGGATACCAAACACGACATGTTTTAAAATTGTGCACAAACGTGCAGCAACAACAAACTACATACATTTTTAAAATCCTTTAAAAACCTTTATAGGTTACCACTTTAGATTTACAGAGGAGGTCTACTGCTAAAATTACTGCCCTCGATCTGACCTTTGCAGTGATACCTCACATGCATGGTGCAATTGCAGTTTACATATGACACCAGACCGACACTTGCGTTCGCCTTTGTGCATGGGCAACAGGGGCAGGGGTGCTTTTTTTTTTTTTATTATTTATTTTGCTTTTTTTTTTTTTTTTTAAACTGTTCCTTTCATTTTTTTTAATCATTTTTATTGTTATTTCAGGGAATGTAAATATCCCCTATGATAGAAATAGGTAGTGACAGGTACTCTTTTTTGAAAAGTGTTAGACCCCAGATCTCTCCTCTGCCCTCAAAGCATCTGACCACACCAAGATCAGTGTGATTAAATGCTTTCCCAATTTCCCAATGGCACTGTTTTTATCCGGCGAAACCTAAGTCATGAAATGCTCGTAGCTTCCAGTTTCTTAGACCATAGAGATGATTGGAGCCATTCTGGTCTCCGATCAGCTCTATGGTCAGCTGGCGGAACCACCGGCTGCATTCTCGGGTTCCCTGTTGGGACAGGAGAGCCAGAGAAAACCATGGAACAAAAGCATTCAGCAGAGCCAATTGAAATATATGTACCAGCGTCTGGCCTTACGGGCAATTAGGTACGGCGCCAACAAACGGTCGTTTATTAAGGTTATATTCGTGGACACAGAGGGGTTTCTCCACAACACCAGTCACCGTAGAAATTTAGACAGTCCTGTCTGCGTGAAGGGAGGACAGAACGAAAACATTCGTATTATCCCTCCACTTTACAGCGAGCAAATTATTACATCTCAAGCAGGCTCTCTCCCCCAGCCAAAGACGGGAATCTACAAGCTGCTGGGGTAAGCCCCGGCGATTAGATCGCACGGTGCCACATGCAAGTGAATAAAAAGTGGCACGCTTGTGTAATAATTGTCCACATACAAGTGGTACCCCTTTCCGAATAATGAATGAATGAATTAATAATTTGTATAGCGCTGCAATGCGAACTGAATCGCCTCAATAAGGGTGACACCAAGTCCCACACAATCTTACCAGCGCTCCCTATGTGGTCTGGGCAGTTCTCTGGTTCTACGTAACTATCTCTACCCTCGTAAACCATAAAACTATATGTATAGCCTGTGGCCCTGTCACAGAGCTTATACATCTTGACCCCATATCTGGCACGCTTGCTGGGAAGATACTGTTTGAATGACAAGCGGCCAGAAAACGTAATCAGGGACTCATCAACGCAGACAAATTGATGGGGAGTAAACAAGGCTGAAAAACGTTGGTTGAAGCGTTTTATGAGGGGCCGAATTTTGTAGAGCTGATCAAATTCAGGGTCACCCCGAGGACGACAGAGTTCATTATCATTGAAGTGCATGAACCGCAAGATCTGCTCATATCGTGTCCCGGTCATGGATGCAGAGAACACAGGCATATGGTGAATTGTGTCAGTTTACTAATATGATCACAACTCACTCTTTTTAGTTATGCCCAAGAGGAGGTATAGGCCCAGGAAGGTCTTAAATTCGGAAACCGTAATTGGTTTCCAATCTCTGGCAAGGGTCAGCTGGGGATTAGCGGTGATGAATTGACCAGCATATAAATTGCTTTGGTCCACAATAGATCTATAGAGATCTTAGGTGAAAAACAGAGAATAAAAATCAAGTGACGTAAAATCAACTGTTTCCACCTGAATTCCGGGTTGGCCAGTGAATGGGGAAGTACGGGTGCTGCAGAAGTGGTGGGCTCCCAATTAGCACTGGCGAATGCAGCAGGAAGGGCACTATGGGCTCGTCGGGCCTGTCTTTGTCTTCTTCTTGTTGGCAGTGGGACACTACATGTGCTAGCCAGCTCGCCAGCTTGAACTGCACTTATGTGAATCGCCACGTCCCCACGTGATACTGGATGTACGACCAGGATGTAATAGGCCACTGGTGCTTGCCAGTTCACCAGAAGGATGAGCGGCGCTAGTACTGGCTCTCTGCTCCATAAGAGAGCCCTGCGGTTCTTCCACCTCAAGGACAGCAGAAGAATGGGGTCTGGTACGCCTGACCTTGGCAGGAACCACAACTCCGTCGTCAGAGCTATCTGTCAGGGTGCCGCTGCTGTCTACAGGTTCGTATTCTGAGCCTGAATCTGACAGATGAGTGACTTCCTCTTCACTATCTGTCATGCTCAGACACGTGTAGGCCTCTTCACTACTGTACCTTCGATTTTACATTTTGTTCTCTAAATTTACTGGTACAGTAGTGAGACTCATAAGAAGAAAAGCACCTGTCTGTCAGCGACTGATTCAAACGCTACCAAAAAAACTGTTAGCGTTCGCATGGATCAGGCCTGACTCTACGAACACTGCAGTTATGTGTGTTGTGTTTTTTTTTAAGAGACAGTGATACTGCACTTGGGTCAGCTGGGCTAGGCTGGGTGGAGGGGCTAAACGCAGGTGTCTGGGCTGATCCCACTAACACTGTGTTTTCTAGTACCCTAAACTGCTGGGGACGCTAATATAGTTCTGATCAGATCAGATATTGATCTGTTCAGACACAATACTACTTGCATAATCTGACACTGCCTGGGGTATTGCAGACCCTATCTGACGTTAAAACCTAACTTTGATCAGCTGCTGGGTGATCAGGGGGTTAAACCTTTATTGGGTAAAATATGGCAGGTGCCCTGATGCTATGAAAAAAAAATCTAGCTAACCTGCGTCACCCGTGACACTTATACAGTGATTACTGGTGACAGGGGGTGATCAAGGGGTTAAACCTTTATTGGGGGGGTTGATCGGGGGGGTGAAATGAGTCCAGATTTCATTGGCCTGGGCCTGGGGATTGATCGTCACGGCCGCTGAGGGGGCGCACGCTCCTGCCCCCCTCGGTGGTCGCGCGCCCGACATAACATAACGGCGATTTGCCTGCCCGTGCCATTCTGCAGCAGTACAACTGCAGTGGCTGGTCGAGAAGCGGTTAATATTTTTCTGTCACAACAGAAAACAGGGGTTTGATCAATCGTCTCCGCTGGATTGTGGAGGGAGAGATGTCGGCAACAATTTGGATTGGATGTCCCAGTAGTTGAGTAGTAGAGTTGTGGAGTGGAGGGCCCTTTTCATCACTTCCTCCTTTATCGCATAGAAGTGTGGTTTAACCACAATATCTTAAGGTAGCCCATCTGAACAAGGTCCAGGGCCCTATGAGCTCAATTAAGTTCCAGCCTGATAGAGCGAATGTCCAGGATAAGTTCCTTGATAAGGGAGCCAACTGCTTTAGGTATATCTGTGATGGTTTCTGGCAGGCCCCTGATCCTGGATCTTCTGGACCTGTTTTCAAGGTCGTCAATTTAGGCCATAGCAACTGCAAGTTGGTTGTGAAGGTCCTGGATCCGGTCTGTATTTTGATTGGCCCATGCCACTGTAGCATCCAGTTTGGTCTCAATATTTTCCATACGTGAGCCTAGGGTTTGGAGATCGACTTTAATGTCAGATGTTATTTTGTCAGCTGTATGTGATAAGCCACGGTCCAGCATTTCTGCAAATTTGATAAAAATAAATGTCATATCCTGAGGATGTGTGGAGAGATGGCCTGCACCATGTGTGGAATCACTAGGCCTTTGTGAAGAGGCTGCCATGGGGGTCAGTAGAAGCTCATCGAGCGTTTGGTTAATTAAGGACTCCATGGATGCTGGGGATATAGGCACCAGAAAACGTGTACATGGGAGTTTCCCCACGTACCTCCATTTGCTGCGGATCTCACCAGGAAGCAGCTGCATTGTCCCCTGAAAGAACTGCCTCGTGAAGCTGCCACTCTGCCGCCATCTTGGATGTCCTGGCTGTCTCCGCATCCATGGCAAACTGAGCCTGCAGTTTACACCAGGCTGTCCCTGTTGACAGAGATAGATCGGGTCCGGAGGATGTCCCCACCTTCAGGCTTCCGAGCGTTTAGGAGTTGGGTGATGCCGCTTGTCACCAGGAACACTGGGCAGCTAGAGCGGGACGGAGCTCTCGGACTAAGCATCCATCTTCCAGGGCTCCGCGCATGCGCCTCAAGTATATTAATAGAAATAGATTATTACATTTAAACTAAGTGAAAGGTGGGGGGGGGGGCATTATTATAAAAGATACAGAACGAATAGTGCAGGATATTGGCGTAGATATTGTTAGGGGGAAAGGCAGGGTAGACAGAGTGGGGGAGGGTAGGCTAAAAGACATGCCCTTCCTCTCAACGCTAGTTCCATGGGTGAAGGAAGAGATGCAGACATATTTATAGTGGGAAGAAGACATTTAAGGTGATCTCAAAGAAGATCTTAGGCTGTTGATCCCTTTAGTTGGATAAATGTGTCATAACCACATTTCCAAATATGGAGGCATTTTGTATGAGTATCGTTCAAAACATTAGTACGTTTTTCATTGAGCATGATAGTAGTATGTTGTAATTCTAGGCTTGACCTCTAGCAAGGCAGTTTGTTGCTTTCCCCAGGATCCTGCCACTGTTTGGCCACTATTTGCGAACATCTGTTTGGCTACTGCAAGTGTATTAGAACTTGTTATGGTTTGACTTTGTATAAGCACAATTTTTTTTATTTTTTTTATTATGCATTTGACAAAGCGTGCTTTTTAGTTTAAATACCTTTGTCCAGAAAGTAATAGTCAGGGGACATGTCCACCAGAGAGCATGTCTCTGTTTAAAGTGCAACCGTGAAAGCATTTGAAGAATAAGCAGAATTCATGCAAGCTATTCTTGAGGGGACCATATACCATCGTATCATAACTTTGTATACATTAGCTAAATTAATAACATTAAATGAGAATTTTGCAATAGGCCTCTATATAGCATTCCAGCCTTTCATTGTTAGGAACATCTATATTTTGTATGGTTATCAGAAGGTCTTATTTGTTAACAGCACAAAGAGAGGTTGCCATTGAAGAAGTAGTTTACTTTAAACCAAAACAATGAACCAAAACATATTCATTACCATCTACAACAGTCATCTATAGTTATGGTCCACATTGAGGAAGTGGTTACTAATGTGTTCTCGACAGAGCCATGGGGACATTTCCGATAATCTGTGAAGGGTTTGAAAGGTAATAGTGCTGCAACTGTGTCCTTTGTCTGGACTTTCTGGTCACCATCATGCAATCTGAGCAGTATAGGTGTTTATTAAATGCCTTCTATGCATCATTTATCATTTTGATTGCAATCACATCATGCAGCGGTAAGTATGCTCAAAATCATTTATTTTATTCTTTCATAGCATATGACATCCACATCATGATGTTAGGTATTATATTTAATTGTGTTTACTGTAATTACTTATAGTAATCACAAGTTACAGCATCTTTATCTACAAAGTGTTTTATTTTTTTTTTTTGTATTGGCATTGGAATATATTGGCAATAAAATGTGCTAGAAATTGCAATAACATCATTTTTTTTATATTATTGGATCATTTGACACATTTTTTTGTAACCTTTTAAAAATAGAACAACTGCTGTTATCAGGATGTCCTATTTGTTTAACATACAAATATGTTTGAAAAGTAATGAAAATATATTTGTGAATTAAATATTATGCATAGGACCTTTAGAATGAATCATTTAATATTACATTTAAAGCGGCACTTTAGGCAGGCACATCTTTATAAAATCTTAATTGTAAAAAAAAGTTACCTCTGGGTAAGTGTGTTGGATTGTAAATAGAAACGATATTCACGGTTAATTCATACATTTGTATATATCAGGAATTACAGCTATTACTATAATTCCAGTGCTGCACGTGTGACAACAAATACATTTACAAGAGAAAGGTCTTCAAAGATGTGTGGCAAAAGCTTGCTTCTCAGCTGTTGAGTGGTAGGAGCAGGAGTGTGCTATACTATATACTGCAAGGTATTAGAGCTATAGACAAAACTATTATTTTTTTCATTTTAAATAGATTAAGGGAGGGTTATAACTCCTGCCAGTTTTATATGCCATCTGTGTCCCATTGGGGAGATTTAGCATGACTTCCTGGCCCATAGCCAAAATAGGAAGTGAGAGCAAATTAGGGGAATCCCTTGGGGCCCCCAGATCACCAGAACCGGTGTCCACATTGGACGATTTTTCTTCTATTAGACCACTTTCACACTGAGGCGCTTTTCAGGCGCTTTCACGCTAAAAACAGTGCCTAAAAAGCTCATGAAACGCTTTCACACTGGGGCAGTGTGCTGGCAGGGCTGTAAAAACTCCCCTCCCCATTGAAATGAATGGAAAGCTCTTCAAAAGCGCCTGAAAAGCTCTTCAAAAGCGCTCAGTGTTTTTACTGGCAGTTTAGAAGCGCTTCAGTGTGAAAGTGGCCTTACTGTTCTGGAGACAACTCAAAATTTGGGATTTTCTTTACTTTAACTTTTAATGATAACGATAAACAAGACAAATCGAAAGGGTGAATCTCCCTAACAGCGGCACAGACAGCAATAAAAACCTAATAGGTGTTCTTATTGCTCTCCATTTTGCCAAAAAAATAAATAAAACATAATTAGTTATACTTCAACAATGGTTATAAATAAGGATGGGCGAACAGTTTGGACTGAGCATGAGATTGGGCCAAACATTGGCTGTTCGGAAGTTCCTCACACAACAGAATTATAGGGACGTTCGACCGTTTGTTCGGCCTGCCAAACGACCATAATGCACTGCGCCGTCTCACAGTGCATTGAAAGCCCTGATTGGCTGAAGCAAGGAAAGCTTTGCCCAGTCAGGGCACAGAGCACTGTCAGAGCCATGATTGGATGCTGTCATAATGACTGTTTCCAATCATGGCTCATTGCTCTTAAAGCGGGGTGACACTGTCTGTAATGTTTTCTTTTTTTTTGTACAATGAGAAGGATTAGGAGATGTAAATTCAACACTCACGTGTTCCGTTTTCCAAGCGAACTGCTGCCGGTTTTCATCACATAAAAAAACTTGTTGCTGCTGGGTGCCATCTTGCCTGTGGGCATGTGAAACCACACAGGCACCTTCTTCCTGGTTGTTGTTCTTCAGATGGCCCAGTATGCACCGCCGTTATTGCGCCAATCACGCGCGTGCGCAGTAACGGCAAAGTGTAGCGCTGCAGCAAGCCTCGCGTTCCACATCCGCCGAAATCTCGCAAGATTTCGGCAGGAGGCCCGTAAATCTCGCGAGATTTCGGCGGATGTCCGCACTGACTCCTGGGATCAATGACACCAGATTCCAGGAGAGTCCTGCATGACGAGGATTGACACACAGACCCCGCCCACCCCCGAAGAGACAGAGCAACAATTACAAGTTAAGTGAAAAAAAAAAAAAACACGCCATTTAGTACTCTTTGCCTGATTTGGAAGGCAAAGAGATTTACTAAATGAAGTGTGTGCAGAACCGCTTTAATCCTGCCCCACACTATAAAAGTATTCATATGTAAAACATATGATTACTGTCAAGTTTCAGCATATTTTTGTACTCTTTTTGTACCACCTTTTGCACTCAATAAAATAGTTTGTAAACAAAAAAAAAAAAAAAGTATTCTTTCCATTGTAAGCCATTTGTAGTGTGATATTGGCAAGGAGAGAGATAGAACAGGGCTCTGTTCAGTGCTTTTAGACCGTTAGGAGGTGATTTACTAAGATGAATGCGCTGCGCCAGTTCACATCTTAATTGGTGCACCGGAAAAATCATTGATTGAACGTGCGAACCGGCGCACACAAACGTGCAACATGATAATAAATATGTAAATTGCAACTGGCGCTAGGGTAACTGTGGTTTTCTTATTGATAATAGAGCACGCCCAACACAATTGGCTAATTTCATCTGATTGGATGTGTCTTGTTAGGCAATTAGTAAGTGTTCTCAGTTAATTAACTCTTTTGATGCTAATCTCATTCCTATCACTTCTAATATATCTTTAAAATGTGTTTTTTTCTTTTTTTACCCAAATCTTTCAATACATTACACAGAACAGATAAGTGTTTCTAAACCCAATACATTTATATTTTCAGGTCTTGATCTTTAAAGGTGACCATACACTGCAATCAGTTAGATCTTAACCGCTTGCTGACCGCCTCACGCAGATATACTGCGGCAGAATGGCACGTACAGGCAAACTAACGTACCTGCATGTTGCCCTTTAAGAGGTGGCCTGCGGGCATGCAGGGGTGATCAAATACCACCAAAAGAAAGCTCTATTTGTGGGGAAAAAAAGGACGTCAATTTCGTTTGGGAGCCACGCCGCACGACCGCGCAATTGTCAGTTAAAGCGACACAGTGCCGAATCGCAAAAAGTGCTCTGGTCTTTGGCCAGCAAAATGTTCCGGGGCTTAAGTGGTTAAATAAATTAGATTTAGTGCAAGAACATGTTTGATTTCCTATAATTTGAATGAATTGTTCAAGTGCGTCTTCCTATTACCCATTTTGCCAAAATATTGAGTTGTACAGAGATTGGCCAATCAGACTGCATAGTGCATGACCATTTTAAAGCGGGACTGTACTGAAATTTTTTTTTTAAAAGCCAGCAGCTACAAATACTGCAGCTGCTGACTTTTAAAAAATGGACACTTACCTGTTCCAGGGTCCAGCAGAGGCCGATCGATCGCACGGCTCTCTGCTGTAGCCGGCGCCATTCTCGGTGAGGGAATCAGGAAGTGGCTTCACTTTCCGATTCCCTACTGCGCATGCGCGAGTCGCACTGCGCAATGAGAATCTTCAGCGCTGTGTGTCCCGGCAGACAGCGCGCCGGGACAGGAAGCTGCGTAAACTCCCGTGGGAGTCTAAGACAGGTATCTGCACCCCCTTCCCCCCTGAAAGGTGCCAAATGTGACACCGGAGGGGGGGAGGGTTCCGAAAAGCGGGAGTTCCACTTTAGGGTGGAATCCCACTTTAAGTGCCAAATTTGGAATGTAGATGTGCCATGACCCACTTGTAATTTTCCTAGCAATATTTCTTGGGCATTATACAAGGCACATGAGAAACCACTTTTTTTCAAGACATGCAGTGATCAGGAATCTTCAAACTACAGCTATCCAGCTGTTGTGGAACTACACATCCCATGAGGCAAAACTCTGACATTCACAGACATGACTAGGCATGATGGGAATTGTAGTTCCTGAACAACTGGAGGGCCGTAGTTTGAAGAGCCCTGTGCTAGACCATTATTATGCCTCCAGAGTGTGGCATCTACCCAACTTCTCTCTGCTGGTGGACACAAGAACTTACATTTATAGATATATATTTGGGCAGCACAGTAGTCTAGTGGTTAGCACCTTCACCTAGCAGCAAAACGGGTCACTGGTTTGAATCCCTGGAGTTTGCATGTTCTCCCTGTGCCTGTGTGGGTTTCCTCCAGGTACTCTGGTTTCCTCCCACACTATAAAAACATGCTGGTAGTTAAATTGGATCCTGTCTAAATTGGCCTTATATGTATGAATGTGTGTTAGGGACCCACACAAACACCACCCCATGTTAAAAAAAAAAAAAAATTCTTAATTTGCAAATAAAGATCATCTCTTCCTCAGAGAACAGTGAGTAGGGCATGGCGGTGGGAATAAATTAGCAGCAGTACAAGCAACTTCCTGTAGGGGAGTGATGTCATTCCTGTGTTCTGGCCACCGCTTCCGGGAACCAGATATGCACCACGAGTACATACCTCCGTGCACACAGCAGTTGCACATCTCACATACACAGTGGTTTTTAGGAAAATTATTAGTAAAGCAGATGCAGATTTCCAGAACTGGACTAACAAATGTTTCTAGTGAAATGCAAATAGACCTTTCTTTTGGTGCTATTTGATCACTTCTGTGTTTTTTAATTTTTTGCGCTATAAACAAAAGTGACAAGTTTGAAAAAAAACACAATATTTTTTACTTTTCTATAAAAAATATCCCAATTTAAAAAAACATCTACATTTTATTGTGACTGTGACATTGCTGCGGACATATCAGACACTTTTGAAACAATTTTGGGACCATTCACATTTACACAGCAATCAGTGCTATAAAAATGCACTGATTACTGTATAAATGTCACTGGCAGGGAAGGAGTTAACACTAGCGGGAGATAAAGGGGTTTAATGTGTTACCTAGGAAGTGATTCTAACTGTGGGGGGATGGGACTGACTTGGGGAGGAGACCGATCAGTGTTCCTACATACTAGGAACACACAATCTATCCCCTCTCCCCTGACAGGACGTGGATCTGTGTTTACACACACAGATCTGCCGTCCTGGTCTGTAACGAGCGATTGGGAGTGCCCGGTGGACATTGTGGCCGCTAGGCACACGCATTGGCTCCTCGGTGATGTGGCTGCGCGCGCGCACCCCCTATACCGTCATATGCCGTCATATACCGTCATATGACGCTCGCTCAGGATGGGATATCCCATCTGCATACGTCATATGTCTATGGGTGGGTAGGGAAGTGTTTAAGCATCAATTTATCACTGCTCTTTTGAAAATGACGTTTTTTTCAAACTTTTCTTTCATTAAAACATGTCCCCCAGGGCAGTACCCGGACCCCGTAACCCTTGTATGCCCAATTACTTGCATTTAAGCCTTCAAAATGGGCACTTTTAATTTTTCACATTCGGGTCCCATAAACTTCAGTGGGGTTTATTATTTGGTTCCGAACTTTCCTGATATTCGAAAAGTTCTGGTCGTTTGGCTCATCCCTGATTATAAATGATTCAGTGGGTTCCCCAGCAGGGAGGGGGTTAAATTCACTTTCGGGGCTTCTGTTTGCTTATTCTAAGTGAATTCCCCAAAATTAATTAATAATGTAAATTCTACTTTTGCTTCTGCTATATTTAATATTTGGCTTGGACTTTATTTAATTTTTTTTGCATTTTCTGTTGTTTTGCTGTAGATCAGTCAGTTATTCATTTGGCTTTCATGACTATTTTTTCTTTTTTTTTTTATATTTGAAAATGATTTAGTTTAGGATTGGGAAAAAAACAAGTAATGTTTTTACTTTATATAGCATGCACACTAGGGTTGCCCACCTCTCAAAACTGTTTTTAATGACAAAACATGAAACATTTACTGACAGAGCACATTTTTTTTGCTGACAACCTGAAATATGACAGAAATTCCTATTATAAACCAAGAGAATCAATATTTAAATAGTATAAACAATATGTAGACATTGACAACACCCATAACAAGTAATTTGCCTGGCTTTACAATAAAAAGTCAAAACAGTATGACAAAATGTGATCATGACTATAATAATGAAAGACCTGAAGAACCCTGGAATAAAGCAGGAAAGTTCAGTGATATGCAAAGCACCACTATGCATACCACACATAGTGTGCTATGGTGAACAATGGGCTTAGGCAGAACAGTGGAAGGAGCTTAAAGAGGAAGTAAACCCTGATGGGTTTACTTCCTCTTTGTTTCCCTGCAAAGGTAAAGCATGCGATGCATAGTAGCCCATTATGTGACACTTACCTGCAGGAGAAGCCCACAATGTCCCCGTCTTCCTCGCTAGCAGTGAGTGTCCTTTCTTCACCCCTCTTCCTTCCGGGGCTCTGTGACTGGCCGGAGTTGCGTGACGTCACTCACGCGAATGCGCGCGGGAGCTGCCAGTCATGGCATGACCCGAGCTAGAAACGTCACAACGTGCCCTTTCTAACTCCGCCGCATGAGCAGAAGAAATCGTTGCACAGCGCTTTTCAAATATCTCCTAGACCGTGTAGGTCTAGGAGATATTTCAAGCACCTACAGGTAAGCCTTAATCTAGGCTTACCTGTAGGTTAAAATGGTTTGTAAGGGTTTGCAACCACTTTAAGTTATCCAAAAATGATAACAAACTGAAACATAATACATTATACATTTAATACATTAAATGCCAGAAGACAGGCAAATTAGAGTACAAAAGCAGAGGTAATTTTAAATGAAAATAACTTATTAGATCTTACTAGGTTTACTTTTACAAGTTAAGGACCTTATTATTGTAGCCCTATTATGAGAAATGGCCCTCCCCAAACAGGATATTTTGCTAAACCAGTACGTAAATAAAAGAACTGGTACCACTACAGTATATGGGCTTTTCTGGAAGCCTGATATTTTTTTTGTTACATTAATACCACCTGGAGGAGGAGGAGGGGGTGATGGGGGGGGGGGGGGGGGGGGGGGGGGTGTTGTCCATCTTCTTTCCTAATTCCTGTTGATTCAGAGCTCAGCTATTACTACTTACCTACTTCATCTTCTTGGGGCTCCCCTGTAGGCTGAAGGGCCTAAAAATACCAGGTGCTGTGATGTGCTGTATGACTGTAACATTATTGTGCTGAATGTGTACAGTATATGATGTTGGGATTTTTAGTTTGTCTTTTCCGTCATAGGACAGGGAAAGAATCACCCACAAACTTTGCATATCTTCTTGTAATGTGTCTGCAGATATACTGAACCCATATATATGCAATATCAACTACCCATTCTTGATGAAGTAGCAGCAGACCGCACAACGAGTCAAGCAGAGTGTAGAAGTAGACACAATAGTCTGGATCTGGATCTACATACACTATTTCAAAATTTGTATTACATAATGTATACACAACATGTATGGTTTTATTGTAAATGATTTTATTAAAGCAACAATGAAAATATGTTTATATTAACAGTATGTAAACATAGCTTAAGTTGCAAACAATTTGTAAGCAATTTCCCTCATCGATACATTGTCCTCCAGTACATAGTGGGTTTCTTGGCTGTAATTTTGGCGGATGGTACCTCTGGACAAACAATTGCCATAATCTAGATTTTACTTCTAATGCCCCGTATACACGGTCGGATTTTCCGATGCAAAATGTTCGATGGGAGCTTTTTGTCAGAAATTCCGACTGTGTGTAGGCTCCATCGGACATTTCCATCAGATTTTCCTTCACACAAAATTTGAGATCTGGATCTCAAATTTTCCGACAACAAAATCCGTTGTCGGAAATTCCAATCGTGTGTACACATTTCTGATGCACAAAGTTCCATGCATGCTTGGAATCAAGCAGAAAAGCCACACTGGCCATTGAACTTATTTTTCTCAGCTCGTCGTATGTGTTGTACGTCACCGCGTTCTTGACGTTTGGAATTTCCGACCAACTTTGTGTGACCGTGTGTATGCAAGACAAGTTTGAGACAACATCCGTTGGAAAAAATCCATGGATTTTTGTTGTCGGAATGTCCGATCAATGTCAGATCGCGTGTAAGGGGCATTAGCCTTTCCCTGTTTTTTATTGTCTTTAGATATACTTTAACTGGTTAAGAATTATCTACCTTGGTGTGCTGGGTGGTTCATTTGCCAAGCTTCTCCCTCTGCTTATCCAGGGCATGTGTCAGATTCCTTTCTATACTTGGATGGGCAAATTGCTTAACATAATCAACAAATAGACTGGATGGAAGAAAAAAAAAAAGAAAAGGAATTTGTATCAGCTTATCTCCTGCTATTTTTTATATTTTTTAATTTTAGAGTAATAAAGTAAAATTATGTTTTTTTCTTGTTTGTGTCCATGTTCAAAATATTTCCCATTGAATGAAAGCTTCTCTTACACCAGGAAATCATCCACATTTTTCAAGATAACCTTACTAAGCTAAACCTTCTACTGTTCTGCCCGACACAGCTTCTTCAGAACATAGCTTTTACACAGATTCTGAGGTATGCTCAGGAAGGCTTTTACTAACACTTTGGTCGAGGAGGTGCTATCCTTTGCTAAATCCCTAAAAGCCTCAATGGCAACAGGACCTGATGGATTCTTAGTCCATTATTATTTTAAAAGACTTGCACTACTCTTAGCCCCACACTTTATGTGCAGACATATTATTCTTTCTTCTGCTTAGCTCATGTTACCATTGTCTTAAATCCAGATAAGGATAGTCTAAACCCTAATAAATACAGACCAATACTGATACTTAATGCAGACATCAAAATCTTAACTAAAACTCTAGCAACCAGAATAAATATGTCCCTACTTTCCATAGTTCATCATGATCAAATTGGGTTCATCCCCCAGAGGTGAGTTAATGACCTGACAGGGTTTCCATCCCGCACCATCGGCACATCTTATTAAGAATAACCCTAATATAATCGGGTAGAATTGATAGGACTAAAATATAAGGCTAGTTTCTTTGCTTATGACCCATTCCTCTCAATTACACAGGCATACAATTCCACTTCTAACCTCCTATGAACCTTAGATGACTTCTACTTAACTTAGGCTGCATTCACACCAGAGCGTATCGTTTTCAGGCAGAAAATCGTGTGAATTGCAGCGTTTTTTGCTGCGTTTTTTTACCGTGATTCGCATCTTTTTTTACCGCGTTTTGCCGCGATTTTGTATAGAGCAAAAGGTCACCAATGTAAAAAGAAGAAAAACGCCAAAATCTGCCCGATTCGAGCGACAAAAAAGGGTCCGGAACTTGTTTGAGCTTCAGGCGTAGGGCTTCAGGCGTTTTGGAGTGGAGATGTGAACCATCTCCATAGAGAATGATGTATTTTTTCCCCTCTAGCGTTTTGTAGCTTCAGGCTTCAGGCGACAAAACGCTTAGGTGTGAATGCAGCCTCAGGGTCTTGTAGTCATCTGGAGTAAAGCTTAACATATAAACTTGCCCCAATTTACTTTGGACCTACTCAAAAGCAATTTCTACATTGTTTGGTCTACATTATACATATGTTATCTTGGGTCAGAATAACATATCTTAAAACACTTTTAAATTATTCCTGAAGCCATGGTCTGCAAACTCCCTTTCATGGTTTGATAGAGTGTCTGCCATGAAAATTACTTTGCTTTCCAAACTTTTATACTATTTTAGAAGGCTCCCTGGAGCCATTCCCTCATTTGTTATTAAAGTGATTGTAAAGGTTTGTGTTTTTTTTTTTTTAAATAACAAACATGTCATACTTACCTCCACTGTGCAGGTCGTTTTGCACAGAGTGGCCCTGAACACCAACTTCTGGGGGTCCCTCGGCGGCTCTCGCGGCTCCTCCTCTGCACCAGAACCTGCGAACAGACCTAAAGCTTGTGTAAACTTTAGAACCCTATTAACCACATGCCGACCGCGCTATAGTCAAAAGACGGCTACAGCGCGGTCGGCTTATCCTGAGTGGACGTCCTACGGACGTCCTCCCAGAAACTTGTTCCCGCGCGCCCCCTGGGGCGCGCACTCGGGAACATCCGTGACCGCTGGGTCCCGGGGACCCGGCGCATCACGGATCACGGTAAACAGCCGCTGATAGCGGCCGTTTACCACGTGATCGCTCCGTCAAATGACGGAGCGATCACATGCACACAAACCGGCGTCACGTCATGACGCCGGTTCCTCCCTCTCCTCTCTGTACTGATCGGTACAGAGAAGGGAGAAGCGGAGATGGGGAGAGACGGGACCAGCGCTGTGGGCTGGATGTGTAGTGCCCACAGCGCTGGTCAATACACTGCCACCACTGTGCAATGCTCTGCAACCAACCACTGTGCAATGCTCTGCCACCACTGTGCAATACTCTGCCACCACTGTGCAATGCTCTGCCACCACTGTGCAACGCTCTGCCCCCACTGTGCAACGCTCTGCAACCACTGTGCAATGCTCTGCCCTCACTGTGCAACGCTCTGCCCCCACTGTGCAATGCTCTGCAACCACTGTGCAACGCTCTGCAACCACTGTGCAATACTCTGCCACCACTGTGCAATGCTCTGCCACCACTGTGCAACGCTCTGCCCCCACTGTGCAACGCTCTGCAACCACTGTGCAACGCTCTGCCCTCACTGTGCAACGCTCTGCCCCCACTGTGCAATGCTCTGCAACCACTGTGCAACGCTCTGCCACCACTGTGCAACGCTCTGCCACCACTGTGCAACGCTCTGCAACCACTGTGCAACGCTCTGCCACCACTGTGCAACGCTCTGCAACCACTGTGCAACGCTCTGCAACCACTGCAATGCTCTGCCACCACTGTGCAACACTGCAATACTCTGCCAGTACTCGCCAATACTCTGCCAATACTCTGCCAATACTCTGCCAATACTCGCCAATACTCTGCCAATACTCGCCAATACTCTGCCAATACTCTGCCATTCTCGCCAATACTCGCCAATACTCTGCCAATACTCGCCAATACTCTGCAATAAATTTTAAAGAGAAACAAAGAATTTTTATTTATTTTTTTTACCGAATTTTCTGTATATTTTGATTTATAGCGCAAAAATTAAAAAACCCAGCGGTGATTAAATACCACCAAAAGAAAGCTCTATTTGTGTGAAAAAAAGGACACAAAATTCATTTGGGTACAGTGTTGCATGACAGAGTAATTGTCATTCAAAGTGTGAGAGCACCGAAAGCTGAAAATTGGTCTGGTTAGGAAGGGGGTTTAAGTGCCCAGTGGTCAAGTGGTTAAAGTCTATGGGACTCGAACGTTCAAAATCAAAAATGCTAATTTTAAAGGCTTATATGCAAGTTACTTGTCATAAAAAGTGTTTTGGGGACCTGGGTCCTGCCCCAGGGGACATGTATCAATGCAAAAAAAAGTTTTAAAAACGGCCGTTTTTTCAGGAGCAGTGATTTTAATAATGCTAAAGTGAAACAATAAAAGTGTAATATTCCTTTAAATTTCGTACCTGGGGGGTGTGTATAGTGGGCGCATGTTTCCCGTGCTTAGAACTGTCAAAGTGTAATTTTTGCAGGAAAAAAAGCAGGAAAAAAAGCTATTTAAAATCACTCGCGGCTAATGAATTGTCGCCTCCCGTAATACAGAGAACAGTCATTCATTGAAAGTCATTGATAAAAAAAAAGCGTGGGGGTTCCCCCAAATTCAATTACCAGGCCCTTCAGGTCTGCTATGGATATTTAGGGAAACCCCGCGTCAAATAAAAAAAAAATGACGTGGGGTTCCCCCTAAATATCCATACTGATCCTTCAGGTCTGGGATGGATTTTAAGGGGAAAAATGGCATGGGGTCCCCCTCAAAATCCACACCAGACCCTTATCCGAGCACGCAACATGGCAGGCCGCAGGAAAAGAGGGGGGATGAGAGAGCGCCCCCCTCCTGAACCGTACCAGGTCACATGCCCTCAACATTGGGAGGATGCTTTGGGGTCCCTCCCAAAGCACCTTGTCCCCATGTTGATGAGGACAAGGGCCTCATCCCCCACAACCCTTGCCCGGTGGTTGTGGGGGTCTGCGGGCGAGGGGCTTATCGGAATCTGGAAGCCCCTTTAACAAGGGGACCCCCAGATCCTGGCCTCCCCCCTGTGTGAAATGGTAAGGGGGTACAAAAGCACCCCTACCATTTCACCAAAAAAGTGACAAAATTTTTTTTAAAATGACAAGAGACGGTCTTTGACAATTCCTTTATTAAAGTCTTCTTTCATCTTCTTTCTTCTGGTCTTCTTCCTTCTTCCTTTCTTCATCCTTTGGTTTCTTCATCTTCTTCTTCCATCTTCTTCTTCCTCCGATCCGCTTCTTCTTGCTCTGGTTTTCTCGTCCGGCATCTTCTTCCGCGGTGTCTATTCTTCTTTGGCTGCTCAGCGCAATGGGAGGCTCCCGCTACCCATCAGAGGGGGCGGGGGTCATCGGGTAGCGGGAGCCTCCCATTGCGCTGAGCAGCCAAAGAAGAATAGACACCGCGGAAGAAGATGCCGGACGAGAAGACCAGGACAAGAAGAAGCGGATCAGAGGAAGAAGAAGATGGAAGAAGAAGATGAAGAAACCGAAGGATGAAGAAAGGAAGAAGACCAGAAGAAAGAAGATGAAAGAAGACTTTAATAAAGGAATTGTCAAAGACCGTCTCTTGTCATTTTTAACATTTTTGTCAATTTTTTGGTGAAATGGTAGGGGTACTTTTGTACCCCCTTACCATTTCACACAGGGGGGGAGGCCGGGATCTGGGGGTCCCTTTGTTAAAGGGGGCTTCCAGATTCCGATAAGCCCCCCACCCACAGACCCCCACAACCAACGGCCAGGGTTGTGGGGACGAGGCCCTTGTCCCCATCAACATGGGGACATGGTGCTTTGAGGGGTCACAGACCCCCAAAGCATCCTCCCAATGTTGAGGGCATGTGGCCTGGTACGGTTCAGGAGGGGGGGCGCTCTCGTCCCCCCTCTTTTCCTGCTGCCTGCCAGGTTGCGTGCTCGGATAAGGGTCTGGTATGGATTTTGAGGGGGAGCCCACAAAAAAAGGGGGGACCTGAAGGGTCTGGTATGGATATTTAGGGGGAACCCCACGTCATTTTTTTTAAATCTGACGCAGGGTTCCTCTTTTTATCCATAGCAGACCTGAAGGGCCTGGTAATTGAATTTGGGGGAACCCCCACGCTTTTTTTTTTTTTTATCAATAACTTTCAATGAATGACTGTTCTCTGTATTAAAGGAGACGACAATTCATTAGCCGCAAGTGATTTTAAATAGCTTTTTTTCCTGCAAAAATGACACTGTGCAGGAACAGTTCTAAGCACTGGAAACATGCTCCCCTTCACAGGCATACTATACACACCCCCAGGTACGAAATTTAAAGGAATATTACACTTTTATTGTTTCACTTTAAGCATTATTAAAATCACTGCTCCTGAAAAAACGTCAGTTTAAAAAAAAAAAATTTGCATTGATACATGTCCCCTGGGGCAGGACCAAGGTCCCCAAACACTTTTTATGACAATAACTTGCATATAGACTTTTAAAATTAGCACTTGAGATTTCTCCCATAGACTTTTACAGGGTGCTCGCGGCTTTTCGAATTTGCCGCGAACACCCCAAATTGTTCTCTGTTCGCTGAACAGGCGAACAGGCAATGTTCGAGTCGAACATGAGTTCGACTCGAACTCGAAGCTCATCCCTACCCCCTAGGAGAAGCGCTCTCCCAGGGGGGCTGCCTTGCGTCTCCACCAGGTGAAATTCCAGGGCTCAGGTAAGTAAAACAGGTTACCTGTTTAGAGTTACAGAGGAGGTTTAGCACTAAAATTTTTGCTCTTGCTCTAATGTTCATGGTGATACCTCGCATGTGTGGTATGAACAACGTTTACATATGCGTGTGTGACTTAGGAATGCGCAAGAGCGCATTTTTTTTATATCATTTTTATTGCTATTACAAGGAATCTAAATATCTCTTGTAATAGAAATAAGTATGACATGTCCTCTCTATGGAAAGATTTGGGATAAAAAAAATAATAATTTTGATCTTTTGCTTTAACAAACAAAATGTTTTTTACTTCCACCCTAGACCGGAAGTGACATCATGACATAGCTCCGGTCCTCCAAGGCCCTAGAGGCAATTAGAGACGATCTGGTCTTTGTCCGCCTCTGTGACCAGCCAGCCACATCGACGGCTCGTTTCTTGGGTGCGCCAGGGAAAAGGGTAAGCCCGAGAAACATCGGCGAGCAGCGAGAGGTGGGGAGTCTCCTCCTGCCGCTTCGGAAATTGATCCAGCAGCTAATGAGTCACCACTTTCATGAAAAAGTCAGCTGCCAGCTGAAAAAAAAAAAAAAAAAAATACTGGGGTTATGGCTGATAGCTTCAGCTATAACCCTGGTAAACCACTTGCAAACTGCAACGTACTTTATATATGCATTATGGCAAGTAGCTAAGCATATCTGCCCAGACAATCTGGGGAGACTAACCTAATATCTAATCTATACTCATAACTCAAATGCCACAATATACAAGACATGCTTTTGTAGGTAAGTGGAAAATTTACCTAAAACTAACAAAACCTGGAGGTAGCTGATTTGGTATCATTTGCTGAAGTTTTCTTTATTAAACCTTACATACACTGAGGGGGCATATAAGGCAATGATGAGATGGTAGATGGTTCTTGAACACATTTCTCATCCAAACTCTAGTTATTCTGATGTTTCCGTTGTTGTCATGCAGTTTTAGACACAATGAATATTTGGTGGACCTGTCCATTTGCAGGGACTTTCTGGACAAAGGTCTTTTGCTTACTTAACCACTTTCAGACCGGACCAATTTGCAGCCAAAGGACCAGGCCCCTTTTTGCGATTCGGCACTGCGTCGATTTAACTGACAATTGCGCGGTCGTGCGATGTGGCTCCCAAACAAAATCGACGTCCTTTTTTTCCCACAAATAGAGCTTTCTTTTGGTGGTATTTGATCCCCATTGCGGTTTTTATTTTTTGCGCTATAAACAAAAAAGAGCGACGATTTTGAAAAAAAAAAACGCATTATTATTTTTTATTTTTTGCTATAATAAATATCCCCCAAAAATATCTAAAAAAACATTTTTTTTCCTCAGTTTAGGCCGATACGGATTCTTCTACATATTTTTGGTAAAAAAAAACGCAATAAGCGATTATTGATTGGTTTGCGCAGAAGTTATAGCGTTTACAAGATAGGGGATAGTTTTATAGCATTTTTATTAATACCGTATTTATCGGCGTATAACACACACTTTTCCCCCCTTAAAATCGGGGGAAAGTCGTGGGTGCGTGTTATACGCCGATACCCCCCAAAAAAAAGACAAAAAAGGCAAGCGGCGCTGAAAAATAGCGAGCGCTGCCGAAATAACCCGAAGCGCGGCCGAAAAAGAACGAAGCGCCCCCGGAAAAAGCCGAGCAGACTCTGCTCTGCTCGTAGTCCCGCCTCCCTGCGCTCGCTCCGGAAACAGCAGGGAGGCGGGACCGCGAGCTTAGCCGTCCGAGTCGGCTCGGCTTTTTCCAGGGGCGCTTCGGTCTTTTTCGGCCGTGCTTCGGGGTTTTTTCGGCGGCGCACGCGACAGCGTCTCGGCGGCGGGAAATTTAAACCAGGAAAAGACTGAAAATTACGCTGGCAAGCTATAATGGCACTGGGCAAGGCTGCAATGACACTGGGCAAGCTACAATGACGCTGGCCAAGGCTGCAATGACGCTGGGCAAGCTACAATGACGCTGGGCAAGGCTGCAATGACGCTGGGCAAGCTACAATGACGCTGGCCAAGGCTGCAAGGCTGCAATGACGCTGGGCAAGGCTGCAATGACGCTGGGCAAGGCTGCAAATGACGCTGGACAAGGCTGCAAATGACGCTGGGCAAGGCTGCAATGACGCTGGGCAAGCTGCAATGACGCTGGGCAAGCTGCAATGACGCTTAAATGTAAGTTGTTTTTTTTTCCCTAAACTTCCCTCCTAAAACTTTTTTTTCCTTAAAATGCCCTCCTAAACTTGGGGTGCGTGTTATACGCCGATGCGTGTTATACGCCGATAAATACGGTCATTTTTTTTATTAGTAATGGCGGCGATCAGCAATTTTTATTGTGACTGCGACATTATGGCGGACACATCGGACATTTTTGACACATTTTTGGGACCATTGTCGTTTATACAGCAATCAATGCTATTTAAATGCATTGGTTCCTGTATAAATGACACTGGCATTGAAGGGGTTAACCACAAGGGGGCAGTGTAGGGGTTAAGTATGCCTAGGGGTGTGTTTCTTACTGTGGGGGGGGGGGCGCGGCTGTCAGCTAGTGAATGCTGATCTCTGCTCCAATTACAGGGAGCAGAGATCGGCGTCACTAGTTGCTAGGCAGAACGGGGAGATGCTGTGTACTTCCGCATCTCCCTGTTCAGCCTTCCCGTGAGACAATCGCGGGTGTCACCGCGGCGATCGAGTCACGGGGGTCCCGATGGCACGGCAGGCATTAAGGAGGGACTTATATATACGCCCTCCTGCCTGTACGTGCCATTCTGCCAACGTATATTGTCGTGCGCCGGTCGGGAACCGGTTAAAGTGTTACTAAACCCAGGACCCTTCATTCACTATATCTGGTCTCCCACAGTACACAGGACATGGAAATGCAATAGTTTTAGTAAATATAAACTGCTAAATACCTTTTCTCATCAGCAGTTAGAGCAGTCATGTGACTTCTATCAGTGTCTGGTTAAAGCTTGTAGGAGGAGTTTTCATTCTCCCCTAACTCCCAAACTGTCCTATCTGGTTGCAGGGCCCCTGACCCTCTGCCTGGACAGTGCTGATTGGCCCTGTGCCAATCACATGCACTCTCCCAATAAAAAAAAAAAATCTCTAGCAATACACACCAAACTATGCATCTGTAGCTCCTCCTCTAGCTTCTGTTCAATCAGGAGATAGATTGGGGATAGTGGAAAAAGAGGAGTATCAGAGAAGACAGAATCATACAGCCTTTTTACACAATGCAGATGATTAACCCCTTATGTTTCACAGTGAGTATAACAAGCCTGCCTTATTGCATATACAGACTGATTTGACTGTTGTGGGTTTAGTAACACTTCAAATCACTATTATATAAAGATGTCTCTAAGAACCCCTGGCAGGCCCTTTTACATGACTCTATGGACTCAAAGTCACAAAACACATTATTGCATCATATTTTCATTGCAGCGCAAATAACACTAGCTAGAAACTGGAAGCAGCGGTTCACTCCTTTAAGGAACTCAAATAGAGAGTTGATAATATAATGGTTAACTAGCATTAGTCTAGTTTCCTGAAAGACAAACATAAAAAAAAAAAAAAAAAAACTTTTTGGAATCCAGGAACCCTGGATACAGCTACAACACCCGGAGATAGATAGGGCTGGCCTTTCTTTGCCTTGGATTGAGGCGGGGCGTCTGCCCAGGAGGTGGACCTGAGGTTTGAAACGATCCTATAGCTGCACACTGTGTGAAAGAAAACTTTTTTTCTCTGTTTTCTTCCTTCCTGCCTCATAGCCATTATAGTCTTTACTTTCTTCTCACTGGCTTACCATATATGTTACTTGCTGGTCATGTTCTCCTAAGACGTGAAGTTCTGTATATTCAGAATGCAATTCTCAAGTGTTTGTTTTCCTTTTATATTACCTCATTTCAAATGCTCAAGATATGTGATATCGTTAGATGTAACCTCAGAACTTGACTTTTTTCATTCTCTGTTGACTACTACATATTTTTTATTTTATTTTTATTTGTCTTACACTGCAAACGTCAATTGAGAATGCATGGTCATGTTAACCTATGGTGGCACTTTCATTTGAAATTCAATAATAACATTGAAACAGAAACAAAAAAGATTTCCCACAATTTCCAACATCTATTCAGACAGCAATAAAAACCTGAGTGTGGTTTTAAATCTGTGAAGTACCAAGAATGAAACAAAGTATTTTCGCTGGATTTGGGCTTTCATGTTTGTTTATACTGGTCATATAACTTTCAAAAAACGCTCAACTGCTGTATTGTTTATTTTCTTCAATGGATTTTGTTATTTATTGTGTAGAACTTGAAATGAAGTATTTGCCACTGGGAGTCGACATAACTCTTGTATGTCATTCTTCAATGCCTGGAAAACCATCTTTCTCTGGATCATTTGAAAGAAGGAAAAACATGAAAGAATTTTTCTATATGGATACAGTTTACATGCAAATATTTGACTTTTCAGAGAATAACAGGGGGATATATCGATGTGTCTCTGATAACAATATTGTTTCTGTAACATCCCTAGAGATAAATAAAAGTAAGTATTTATCATAATATTTTATTTTAAATACACCTTTTCTAAAAATTGCCCTTTGCTCATGGATGACACGTCCTGTATTCACAAAAAAAAATGAAAGAAGAATGCATTAGTACATATACACCATTGGGAGGTGTAGCAGAGGGTTTCTAGCTTACCATCTCTACACATGTTTAGCAGGCAGGTCTACAAGGACTGTGGGGTGGTTGTAGACTGAAGCAGTAGGCCTCTTGGCAGACTTGTACTGTTATAGACCCCCTAGTAGAGAAATGACTATGTGCAACAGCTAGAGACTTGCTTACAAACTCACAGTGTAGTGAAATTAGAGTAAGCAATTTAAGCACAGGAGAAGAGCCTTTACAACCTTGAAACACTAAAGGTAAGGCTGAGGTTCTGCTTCAAGCCATTGACCCAAAACAAATATGTAGACAAGTGAAGTAAGAAGTCTTACTGCATACCTTTTAGATAGAGGTCAAAAATGATTTTTGTAAATATTTTATTATATCTTTTCATGTGACATCACTGAAGAAATTACACTTTGCTACAATGTAGAGTAGTGAGTGTACAGCTTATATAACAGTGTACACTTGCTGTGCCCTCAAAATAACACAGCCAGTAATGTCTTAACCACTGGCAACAAAAGTGAGTACACCCCTAAGTGAAAATGTCCAAACTGGGCCCAAAGTGTCAATATTTTGTGTGGCCACCATTATTTTCCAGCACTGCCTTAACCCTCTTGGGCATGGAGTTCACCAGAGCTTCACAGGTTGCCACTGGAGTCCTCTATCACTCCTCCATGACGACATCACGGAGCTGGTGGATGTAAGAGACCTTGCGCTCCTCCACCTTCCGTTTGAGAATTCCCCACAGATGCTCAATAGGGTTTAGGTCTGAAAAGGGAGAGAGAAAGGAGGGGCACCACTCTGAGTGCAGTATGTCAGTTAAAATTCAATGTTTAATAAAAGTAAGATCAACTCACATTTTAGGCTGCTTTCACACTGGGGCGGTGCGGGGCGGCGACGGTAAAGCAGCGCTATATTTAGCGCTGCTTTACCATCATTTTACCCGCGGTATGCGGCCGCTAGCGGGGTTGTTTTAACCCCCGCTAGCGGCCGCAAAAGGGTTAAAAACCTCCGCAAAGCGCCGCTGCAGCGGCGGTTTGCGGGCGGTATCCCCGCGGTTTCCCATTGATTTCAATGGGAAGGAGCGGTATAGGAGCGGTAAATACACCGCTCCTTCACCGCTCCAAAGATGCTGCTAGCAGGACTTTTGTTGCGGTCCTGCTAGCGCACCGCTCCAGTGTGAAAGCCCGCCGGCTTTCACACTGGAGTGAATGGGGCCGGTTTTTTCAGGCGGTGTACAGGCGCTATTTTTAGCGCTGTACCGACTGAAAACCGCCCCAGTGTGAAAGGGGCCTTAGTGACATATAATGTGCATGGCATACGTACCTTGGGCTCCTGTAGTCCAGCTGGGCAGCGGTGGTGGTCAGCAGTTCCCGGTGGCTCCGGTTCATCAGGCATTTGATATGCCTGATGAAGGAGCATGCATGCTCTGAATGCGAGCTCGACCACGCCTTCTGTCCATCACCGATGACGTGCTTGTTGTGTGACCATCTTCAGCTTCAGAGCCTCGGGAACCACCGGAGACGCCGGGAACTGCTGTCTACCACCGCTGCCAAGCTGGGCTGCAGGAGCCCAAGCTACTTATGCCATGCACATTATATCTCACCAAAATGTGAGTTGATCTTACTTTTATTAAACATTGAATTTTAACTGACATACTGCCCTCAGAGTGGCGCCGCTTCTTTTGCTCTCACCCATATCCACAGAATCGCTTCTGCTCTCTACAGCTGACTGTCCACACTGATACAGACCAGAACCCCTAAACCCTGGTCTGGTCTCAGCAGTAAATTAACTTTGCCTACTGGCACACCTGGACCTTGGAACTATTTCCATATCACACTAGCTGCATTTCTAACGCTCCATTTATTTAATTTTAGGAAACATTCTTGGCCAGTCCATCACCTGTACCCTCAGTTTCTTTAGCAAGGCATTGGTCATCTTGGAGGTGTGTTTGGGGTCATTATCATGTTGAAATACTGCCCTGTGGCCCAGTTTCCGAAGGGAGGGGATCATGCTCTGCTTCAGTATGTCACAGAACATGTTTGCATTCATGGTTCCCTCAATGAACTGTAGCTCCACAGTGCCGGCAGCACTCATGTAGCCCCAGACCATGACACTCCCACCACCATACTTATTTTTGTACTACTCACCTGATTGCTGCCACATCATCTGAACCAAATAAGTTTATCTTGGTCTCATCAGACCACAGGACATGGTTCCAATAACCCATGTCCTTAGTCTGCTTGTCTTCAGCAAACTGTTTGCAGGCTTTCTTGTGCATCATCTTTAGAAGAGGTTTCCTTCTGTGATGACAGCCATGCAGTCCAATTTAATGCAGTGTGCGGCATATGGTCTGAGCACTGACAAACTGACTCCCCACCCCTTCAACCTCCTTAGAAATGCTGGTGGCACTCATATGTCTATTTCCCAAAGACAACCTCTGGATGTGACTCACCTTCTTTTGGTCAACCATGGCTAGACCTGTTCTGAGTGGAACCTGTCCTGTTAAACCGCTGTATGGTCTTGGACACCATGCTGCAGCTCAGTTTCAGGGTCTTGGTAATCTTCTTATAGCCTAGGCCATCTTTATGTAGCGCAACAATTCTTTTTTTCAGATCCTCAGAGAGTTCTTTGCCATGAGCTGCCATGTTGAACTTTCAGTGACCAATATGAGAGAGTGAGAGTGATAACCAGATTTAACACACCTGCTCCCCATTCACACCTGAGACCTTGTAACACTTGTAACGAGTCACATGACACCGGGGAGGGAAAATGGCTAATTGGGCCTAATTTGGACATTTTTACTCACTTTCACTTTTATTTATACTCACTAATTTTTACTATTTTTCTGACTTTTGTTGCCAGCGGTTTAGACATTAATGGCTATGTTGAGTTATTTTGAGGGGACAGCAAATTTAGAGCTTGTTCACATTTGACTAAATTTCTAATGCTCAACAAAAGCTCCTATAGCATTTTTTGAGCATTATATGGGCATCAGGCAGGCGTTAATGAGCTTTAGTATGGGCATTAGACATTTTACAAGCATTAATGAGGAGTTAAAAATGCTCCCCAAACTCCCCACATGCTCCCCAAATTTAGAGCTTGTTGACATTTGACTAAATTTCTAATTCTCAACAAAAGCTCCTATAGCATTTTTTGAGCATTATATGGGCATCAGACAGGCGTTAATGAGCTTTAGTATGGGCATTAGACATTTTACAAGCATTAATGAGGAGTTAAAAATGCTCCCCAAACGCCCTATGGGCAGTTTTGAAGCATTTGACGAGCGTTAAAACTGCTCCACAAATGCCTATTCCATTACAGTAAATGAACGAATCTTAACATTCCACAACTGCTCGGCAACTACCTGCCAGAGCACTAAAGGTACACCACTCCTAAAGTGCCCCTGCCCATTGAAATCAATCAAGCTCCTGCACAGCGCCTCGGCAGCGGTGCTTTGTGGGCATGAAAAAGGGGGGAGTAATGGCGCGCAAAGGGTTAAAACTAAACTAAAAGCAGGTAAAAGGAGTAAGGTGAATAAATCCAATTAAGGTATGGGGACGTGTAGTGAATAGATCAGTATAAATGAATTCACATAAAAGTGTGCCAGTGATTGTAGAGATAAAATCACAAATAAGTAAAATACATCAAAACGTAGTTAAAAAGCAAAATTAGCTTGATGAGAGAATATAGTGAATGGTGACTGTGATTTAAAATCGACGTAAATCTTCATAAAATTCAAATAATAAAGAAATAATAAAATGCAGTCAAGTATTTGTGGAAAAAAAACGCAGTGAAAGGCGATAAATGCAGTAGCCAAAGAAAACTGCAGTGGAGATAACTAGTGATAGACCGAATGTCTATAAAGTGACTGAAGTGAATAATAAAAATACGTAAAATGACTGAGGTGAAGGTAAAATAGGTAAAATTGAGTCGCAAGCTAAAAACGCATCAAAACAGGTGTAATCAATAAATAGTCCATATAAAGCATGGGTGCAATAACAGTTCGTTTCCAAAGTGAAGTGCAAATGGTTCCTGTTGAGTGTGGGATATTTTTGGCTGTAACTATCTTGTGCAGTTATAGCAGCGCTCTGTGATCCTGGTGGGGGTGGTATAGCTGGCCCCTTACCTTACAGCTGTAAGGTTACAGCATGGGTTTGTAGGTCTTTGTGGTCCCTGGTGACCTTCCTCCTTTTGGAGCTCCAATCTGTATCCCGGTTCTTATTGGTGCTTTGGTTGCATCCAGTTATGGGGGGGGGGGCTCACATCAGTATATAAAAGAGGAAGAAAGTAGCCTCATGGTGTAGTATGTTACATCAATAAGAATTTATTTTAATCAGATAAAAACAATGTGCATTAAAACAGGGGGGTACTCACATTCTTACAATGAGTCAAAGAGCAAGGTACAAACGAGCGGCGAGCTCGATTTTGCGTCACTTCCGGTCGGTATACTATGCTGAGGTCCCGACGCGTGTTCGTCACCGATCACAGGACTTCTTCAGGGGTGCCTAGTGCTTTGTGGGCGCTTTTAACCCTTTATTCGGCCGCTAGTGGGGGTTAAAACCACCTCGCTAGCGGCCGAAAAATGCCTCTAAAACGATGGTAAAGCGTCGCTAAAACTAGCGGCGCTTTACCGCCGACGCCCCCACGCTGTCAGTGTGAAACGGGCTCTTAGTGTGAACAACACTATGTGCTGTCTATTGTATCTTGTGCATAGGCATTTGATGGGCCTTTTCAACGCCTCTCAAACGCCTCTCAAATGCCTGCTCTTAATGCCAGTGTGAACTCAGCCTTACACTGTTATACAAGTTGTACACTCACTACTTTACATTGTAGCAAAGTGTAATTTCTCCAGTGTTGTCACATGAAAAGATATAATAAAATATTTACAAAAATGTGAGGGGTGTACTGTGTATATATAATATATATATATATATATACATGTTCCATTCATAAAAGTATTCAGGCATCCTTCACTTTAATTTTGTTATGTTGCAGCCTGATACTACAGTTGTTTCAATTATTGTTTTCTCATTAATCTATACTCAGTACCCCATTATGATAAAATGAAAACCGAATTTTAGAAATGTTTGCAAATGTATGAAAAAGGAAAAACTGCAATATCACATAGTATTCATACCCTTTGCACTTGCAATTCAGCTTAGGTGCCTCCCATTTCTCTTGATTGTTACTGAAATGTTTCTACACCCTGGTTGGAGTCCGTCTATGGTAAACTGATTGGGCATGATTTTGAAAGGCACACGCCTCTCTATAAAAGGCCTCATAGCTGAAAATGCAAACTGTATCATAAAAAAAGCCATGAGATCAAAAGAACTGTCTGCAGAGCTCAGAGATGGGATTATTGCAAGGCACAGATCTGAGGAAGGCTACATAAAAATGTTGCTGCACTGATGGTTCCCAAGAGCACATTGGACTCCATAATTCTCAAATGGAAGAAGTTTGACACAACCAGGACTCTTCCAAGAGCTAGTTGTCCGGCCAAACTGAGCAATCAGGGGAGAAAGCCTTAGTAAGAGGGTTGACCAATAACCTGATGGTCATTCTGACTGAGCTCCAGAGATCCTGTATGGAGAAAGGACAAATTTCTAGAAGGACAACCATTACTGCATCCCTCCACCAACCTGGCCCTTATGGCAGAGTGGCTAGATGGAAGCCTTTCCTCAGTGCAAAAGATATGAAAGCCCGCTTGGAACTTTCAAAAAAGCACCTGAAGGACGCTCAGACTGTGAGGAACAATATTCCCTGGTCTGATGAAACCAAGATTTTCAATTCTAAATGTTATGTCTGGAAGAAACCTGGCACCGCTTGTTACCTGCCCAATACCATCCCAACAGGGAAGCATTGTGGTGGCAGCATCATAATGTGGGGGGGGGGGGGGGGTTCAGCAGCAGGGACTTGGAGACTGGTAAGGGTTGAGGGAAAGATAAATGGAGCAAAGTACAGAGATATTCTCAATGGAAACATGTTCCATAGCCCTCAGACTGGGCCAAAGATTCACCCCCCAACATGACAATGATCCTAGCCACACAGCCAATACAACACAGGGGTGGCTTAGGAACAACTCTGTGAAATTCCTAGAGTGGCCCAGGCCAGAGCCCTGACTTAAACCCTATTAAACATCTCTGGAGAGACCTGAAAATGGCTGTCCACCGACAGTCCCCATCCAAGATGACTGAGCTTGAGAGGATTTGCAAATAAGAATGGCAGAAAATCCCTCAATCTATGTGTGCAAAGCTTGCCCCGTCATACCCAAAAAGACCCAAGGCTGTAATTGCTGCCAAAGGCATTTCAACAATGTGCTAAGTAAAGGGTCTGAATACTTAACTGCTTCAATGCTGAGCACTTTCACCCCATTCCTGTCCTGGCCAATTTTCAGCTTTCAGCGTTGTCAAATTTTGAATGACAATTCTGCGGTCTTAGCTGTACCCAAATCATTTTTTCATAATTTTTTCCCCACAAATAGTGATTTCTTTTAGTGGTATTTAATCACCGCTGGGTTTTTTATTTTTTGCTAAGAAAAAGAAAAAAGGCTGACAATTTTGAAAAAAAAAAAAGTTTTTCTTAGTTTCTGTCAGTAAATTTTGTATATATGTAATTTGAGGTGGCACTGGTGGGCACTGATGAGGTGGCACTTATGGGCACTGATGAGGCAGCACTGATTATGTGGCAGTGATGAGGAGGCACTAATATTCTGCACTGATGGGCACTGATATGCGGCACTGATGAGCACTGATATGTGGCACTGATAAGTGGCACTGATAAGTGGCACTGGTTGGCACTGATAGGTGGCACTGATGGGTGCTGATAGGTGGCACTGATGAGCACTGATAGGGGGCACGTGTGGGCAATGATAGGTGGCACGGATATGCAGCACTAATAGGCGGCACTGATGGGCAGCACTGCTGGGCACTGATGGGCAGCACTGAGGAGCATCATTTTACTATATGGAGGGCAGAAGGTAGTATCAGTAGTACTATACAGCGGGCAGGGGTCAGTACAGTCAAATCAGTCTGTATATGCAGTAAGGCATACTTGTTATACTCACTGTGGAACCTAAGGGGTTAATCCTCTGCATTGTGTAAAAAGGCTGTTTGATTCTGTCTTCTCTGATCCTTTCCTTCCCTAATTCATCTGCTGATAGAATAGAGCCTTGGAGTCTCAGTTTAGTGTGTATTGCTGCTTTTTTTTTTCTTGGGAGGGTGAATGTGATCGGCACAGGGCCAATCAGCACTGTCCAGACAGAGGAACGGACACTGATAGAAGTCACAAGACTGCTCTAACTGCTGATGAGAAAAGTTATTTAGCTGTTTATATTTATTAAAATAGTTGCATTTCCATGTTCCGTGTAATGTGGGAGACCAGCCATAGTGAATACAGGGTCCTGGGTTTAGTAATAATTTAAGTACATGTGATATTTTTTTTTTTTTATAAATTCACAGTCATTCTAAAATTCTGTTTTCACTTTGTCAGTTAGGGGTACTGAGTGTAGATTAATGAGAAAAAAAAGAATAATTTAAACAACTGTAATATCAGGCTGCAACATAACAAAATTGAAAAAAGCGAAGGGGGCCTGAATGCACTATGTATGTGTATGTGTATGTGTATGTGTATGTGTATATATATATATATATATACACACACACACACATACACATACATACATACATACATACATACATACACACACACACACACACACACACACACACAGTCATGGCCAAAAATATTGGTATCCCTGCAATTGTCAAATAATGCACCACTTCACCCAGAAAATTGTTGCAATGTTTAGGCATTGTCATGCTTATTGGTTTTGTTTGTATTGGTATTACACTAAAAAGTGGAGAAACAAAAAGCCAAATCTGACACATTTTACATAAAAAATCCAAAAATGGACTGGATAAAATTATTGGCACCCTCAATTTAGTATTTGGTAGCACACCCCCTGTAAAAAAATAACTGAAATCAATCGCTACCTGTAACCATCAATGAGTTTCACCTCTCTACTGTAATTTTGGACCACCCTTCTTTCGCAAACTCCTCCAGGTCTCCTTTTCCCAACTGCTGTTTTGAGATCTCTCCACAGGGGCTCTATGGGATTTAGATCTGGACTCTTCACTGGCCAGTTCAGTACTCTCCAGTACTCTGAATACTTAGGACCATGTGATTTTAGGTGCTTTTTTACATGTGCTTTGGGTCATTGTCCTGCTGTAAGACCAATAACCTCTGACGGAGACCCAAACTTCTGACACATTGCACCCCAGAATTCTTTGGTAGTCTTCAGATTTCATAATGCCATGCACACAGTCAAGACATCCTGTGCCCGATGCAGCAAAGCAACCCCAGCACCACCACAATGTTTGACTGTAGGGACTTTTCTTTAAAGGCCTCATTACTTTTTCTGAAAACAGTAGAATGATGGACTTTACCAAAAAGCTGTAATTTTGTTTTGTCTGTCCACAGCACGTTCTCCCAAAAGGGTTTTGGCTTCCTCAGGTAAGTTTAGGCAAACTCTTTGATCAATTTTTCTCATCCAGGGAGATTAGCTACAGTGCCATGGGCTGTAAACTTCTTCAGAATGTTTTCTCACAGTGGACACAGGAACATTAAGATCTCTGGAGATGGATTTGTAACCTTGAGATTGTCCATTCTTTTTCACAGTTTTTGTTCTCAAATCCTCAGACAATTCTTTGTTGCTCTTTCTCTTCTCCATGCTCGGTGTGGCACACAAAAGACACACAGCAGAAATGTTGAGTACATTTTTCACCATTTTAACTGGTTGCCAGTATGATTTCTATATTGTCAGCACCTGTTACTTGATACAGGTGTGTTTAATTACAAAGTACAGGAACATCACAAACTTGGAATGCAATTATTTCTTCCAATTTTGAGAAGGTGACAATAATTTTGTAAATTTTTGGAGTTTTGCGTGGAATGTGTCCGATTTGGCTTTTTGTTTCTCCACTTTTATGTTTCATACCAATACAGACAAAAGAAATAAACATGAGAACGCCTAAACATTTGTAATTGCAACAATTTTCTGGGCAAAGTGGTGCATTATCTGACAGAAATGCAGGGGTGCCAATATTTTCAGCCATGACTATATACATTATATATATATATATATATATATATATATATATATATATATATATATATAAAGTTGAAGCACCTGCGCCTAGGTATGTAAACTTAATTGTTGATGGTGTAAGCTGCAGCTGTCAATGCTGTCCTTGTAGGTGAGCCAATATAAATGAATAAATGTACAGACAGCACTTGCTCCACCATAAACTAATTAACGATACCACTTCTGTTATAGTGTATACTGTGAAGATATTACTGTATAGCTGTATAAAAAAAATGAATATAGTGACAATTATAAAATCAAAAAAATATTTATTGCAAAAGAACCATTCTGTGGTATGATTATAATCAATCTGTGTTTTAAACTTATATAAAGTGACAATTATAGTGCAAGAAATTTTTTTTGTGCAAAAAAAAACCTCTTTTCTGTACAATAAAGTGCTGTCATGCTCTGTTACCAGGATGATGTCTGTGCATCCACTACATGAAAGAATGTATTATTGACTCCCCTACCTTTATAGTAAGGAAAGTCTTCTGGGCTGGTCGGTCTTTTTTTGGGGGGCCTATCCCACTACGGTGTCCTCTGGTGGCTCCCACTGGTGCAGATTACCTCCAATAGTGGTTCCAGAGCTCCAAAACTATATTATGCAGGTATACAATAAATGGAGAGAAAGCTCCTTATAGTGTAAAATCCTTTGATAATTTATTCTTTATAAGGCATTTTACAAGGTAAAAACGAATAAAAGTTAGTAATGTAAAACTAAAAAGCGACACTCTTTGGTAAAAAACTGCCTCTCTTTGTTAAAAGTAATAGACGCTGCTGGTTACCTGGCGTGCTTTCCACTCTATGGGCCGGAAGTGATGCACGGGAGAGTCAATTTGATGTGTTTTGTCATCTATGTGCAATGTTATCAAAAGTCAAAAAGGCTTGTACCATTTTCACTGTAACCTTAAACTTTTCAAAAGTTGGTGACTGTACAGAAGAACCAAGAAATAAACATTAGCACAGAAAAATGGGAAGCCATAACAACTGGTGTTATAAAAACCTGCAATGTTTTCACTTCTCACATTTAATAATAGAACCTGTGTTTGAATCGTTGTTACTTACCTGATTGTAGAGTCTACAGATGAAGAACTGGTGAAGTTTAGATTGATTGGGAATGACATGCTGATGTACTGTAAAAGATTCACCAAAGCCAGCAATTTCCAGTGGAAGTGGATGTCTTCTAACTTACAAAGCACAGCAACAATTAAAATAGAAAATAACAAAATAATAAATGAGGAGAATTTTCAAAATCGTCTGGAATTTTCCACTGGCTCAGCATTAAAACTTTCACCTGTGACTTTTGGAGACGCCGGAAAATATGAATGCTATTTTTCTGACCATATTGGGAAGACTATACATCTCATTACCATCAAAGGTAATTTTAATTAATTTGTGGTCAACAAACTATAATCTTTTAAAAGTGAAAAATGCAGCCAGGCACACGGGCTCATTTACATGTTTTCCTTAAAGACCAGTCTATGGGTTGTTGTTTTTATTTTTGGAGAACTTGGATAGGGATGAGGGAATTAGGTGGGATATTCCAAAAACAAGAGCTATGTACATTTGAGGACTTAGGTATTCTTCAGGACAAGCTATATTAAAATCTGTGCATGTAGACAGTAGACTTCAGCTTTAAAACCATTAGTTCTCTCACTCTGATGATCGCAGTGATACCTCACATGTGGGATTTGAATACCATTTACATTTGCAGGCGCGACTTACGTATGTGTTTTCTTTGCAGAGCGAGCATGCAGGGACCCCCTATCCCCGCATGCTCGTTTTAAAAATGTTTTTTTTTTTTTAACATTTTCCCTTTAAAAAATAAATCTGATCACTTTTATTGCTGTCACAAGTAATGTAAACATCCCTTGTGACAATAACATTGTCTTTGTGACGTCGCTTCTGGGATTTTACATCGGAGATCCGATCGTCCTGGTGGGACAGGAGGCCCGGGAAGAGCGGTGGAAATCGGCGGGAAGGGGGGGGGGGGGGAATGTCACCTCCTGTTCCTTTAGAATAACAGCTGAGCAGCTTTTAGGTGCATCGGTTGTTGTCACTAAAAGGCCAACCGCTGGCTCTAAAAAAAATGGTACCAGGTTGATGCCTGTGGCTGCAGACATCACCCGGTATAACCCCTTCAAGCTGAGAATGCAAATTTGCATAGGTCGGCATGAAGGAGTTAAGGTAGTCGTAGTAGTGGTAGTTAAACTTTAAATTCCCTTCTTAAAACCACAAGAGCAGAGTCCCTTGAAGTAGAAGAATATATGGACAAAAATCTTCAGACCACCAGCTGATGTCCCCTTTAAATAAACCCACAGCTGACTTTCTCTAGCACCAGAGCAGTAGCAAAAGCACAAAGGTGCCCAAGATCTCTGAAGCCTCTATACTCACACAAGGTCCAAAGGACAGCTGGTTGCCTCCTTTCAACCAAGCGGCACCTTACTCCGGTGAGACAAGACTGGATCTTCAGCGACAGTCCCCCTTATTGATACATTGATACGCCACTGGTTACGAAAGCTCCATTCAACTCTCTTGTTCTTGTACCAAACTGCCCTCATTAGCTTCCCCTCATTTTATTTTATTTTTGTTACAAAGAAACATGAAAAAATAGGAAAAAAGTTAAATCCAAAGTGCACAAATAAATCAGATACACACAAAAAGGAAAAATACACAAATGCAAAGTTAACTGGAAAAAAAAAAAAAAATACACCAAAAATCTCAACATTCTCTTGTCTGAATAAAGAATAAAAAAAGACAAGATTGACATGTTTGGATAATTAGAGCCATTTTTTACATACATTTTTCTGTGAAATTCCTATTCCTGCATAGCTATCTCTTCATACTGTTCAAGCATCAATGTCATTTATTTTAATATAATAAACTAGATGTATTTTAAATTATGTTACCTGCTTTGCTACTTTTGCTTTCTAGTAACCTACAGAATCCTAAAAAAAACTTTATACCTGTTGGGCAAGTCAGAGGTTAAATGTTGAGCTCTATTATCGGTTTTGGACTGATGACTACATCCCTTTAGAAGCAGACTTATCCTGACAGTATAAAAGTATAAATATTAGAATCTGCATAAATATAGCCAACCTCCCCCTTCCCCTTTATCAGACTAGGCAGATCGGAGCGGATCTGGTGACTGGGTGGCGGACACCATGCCAACCCACACCCCCCACTCCCTTAACACAAGAGCTCACCTCGGGCGGCGAAGGTGGCAGAACACTGCCATTATGCCCCCCCACAAGGTGGCAGCTAGGGAGATCTGAAGGACAGAGTATGGAGCAGCGTGGGTGGAGAATAGTGACAGGCTCGGCAGCAGTGGTGTGAGCAAGAGGAAAACAGACCAGGCTATTGTGGAGCTGGGGGTGACACCCCCATAGCAAAACCACTGACACTCCCCCAATGTGTGGCACCCGGGGCGGTGCACCCCCCCCCCCCCCATTGGTACAACACTACCCGAGCTCAGACAGAGTGTTTACAGAATAAATAAAGTCTCCCATCATTTCATTAGGGCCTGCCTCTCTGGGATAGGCTAGGGCTTTATTAATATTCATGCTACCATCTGCATAACTCCACATCTTTCATCCAGCAACTTCTCAAGTTATCTAGATGCAGAGGGAGCTATTAAACCAGATTGACCAGATTGGCAGGAACACACTGAGCAGACATAATTAATTAATCACAACTTCACTGAGTACATTAAGCAAACTATACTTTTACATTACAGCCACACTGACTACAGTGTGGCAACTAAATTTACCTATCAAAACACACACTAATTCTAACTATCTAGTTCCTAGCACCTATCTAGGAGGGTGCTACATGTACATAAGAAAATGAAGAGAAGACATTTGATTAACTACCATGGACAATGTAGCTGCATGAAGGTAAAAAATCTTATGTGTGCAACTATCCCCCCAGACCCCCTCCTAATCCTTACCTGAGCTGCCTCTGATTTAACGACATTCGTGATAACCTTGGCTGTCCCGGGACTCTCCCTCCTCATTGGCTGAGACAGTAGCAGGAGCCAATTGGCTCCCACAGCTGTCAATCACAGCCAGTAAGCCAATGAGGAGAGCACAGGGGGGGGGGGGCTGAGCTGTGGCTCTATGTGTCTTATGGATGCATAGAACAGCGGCTCGAGAGCAAGCATGCAGTGGTGCCCCCAGGGCAAGTGACTTTCTCTGGGGGCACTGTTCGAGGGGGAGGAGCCAGGAGTGCAGCTGGTAGTGGACTCGAAAAGAAGAGGACTGGAGCTGCTCTGTGCAAGACCACTGCAGAGAGCAGGTGAGTATAACTTGAATTTTATTTAAAAAACAAAACAAAAATGCAGATTTAATACCACTTTAACCAAGGGTAACGATCTTTATTTTAATCCAAGTGTCTAATTCATATGCTGACTTGGAGCATGCTGATAGGAAGAGAAAGCAGAGCAACAAAGAGATGATCTCATTACTGTGCTGCTTCTCCTTTCACTGTCCATTCATAGGCTGAAACTGATCAAGGTGACCTTGGCTTAGAGGAATTGGGTTAAATGATGCAGGCCATCAAACTGAATACATCTAAAGCCCCATACACACGGTCGGACTTTTTCATGGATTCTGTCCGATCGGACAATGTTGTTGAAAAATCAGACCGTGTGTATGCACCATCGGACAGTGTACGTCGGATTGTCCGACGGACAAAGTCTTATCTCCTGCTGGAAAGATTTGCCGACAACACGGTCCGATCACACCAAATCCGATCGTGTGTACGGTTGTCCGACGGACAAAGTGCTACGCATGCTCTGAAGAAATTCTGTGACGAAAGCGCTCGGTCAGGTAAAACTACCTTTCCTAATGGACACAGCACATTCGTCACGCTGCAATGTTAAAATGTCTTTAATGCAGCGCATTCTCTTTTTCTTTACAATGCAACAAGAATGACATGTTTTAGCTGCTCTATTCACCCGCACTTCTCACAAACTTAGTTCTTTATTACTTTTCAGCATTTATACACTACATGTTTATTTTTACTCAGATCGTAAAAGAATCTTTGTTATATTTTTAGCATGATTTGTCTTTTTTTTTTTTTTTTTCTGAATACATATTTGAAGGAGAATTTTTTTTTTTTTTTGGAGGGGGGTTGTGTGTCTCAACTTAGCAAAACCACATTATTAACATTTGTATTTCTTGCTTAAATTTAGTAGGAGTTTGTTGGTTGTTGGTGCCCCTTGTTAATTCTACTTTAGGATTAGTGAAATGTACCTGCCTACTCAAAGAAAAACTGTCATTGTAGAAAAGTAAAACACAATAGTCACTGATTATTTCAAATCCCAAAAACATTTATTTAGGTCTCAGCAACAAACCAAAGAGGAACGCAGCCATGGTGAAACTTGGGGAATTTGTAAAGCCTTGGACCCCCACGGCAACCATCATTTTTCAAGCGTAGAAAATTGGGGGCCTGAGGAGTACGTATATTAAGGGGAGTGCAATCTGGTCCTGAAGTCCAAAGCATCCGGAACTGCAGCAGATGCCATCTAGGTCCCCAGGCTCTGGTACTACAAGAGGCTCCATCTTCTCTCAGACCAGACTGAATCCAGGTCGTCACTCTCAGGTCTTCCTTCCACGCTTCCTTGCATGCTGTGGCTGTCGTGCTGGTGGGGTGGCAGAAGGAGGAGGAGGAGGAGGAGGCGGAGCATGGTAACTATGGCAAACATGTGTGAGTGGGGTCATCTCCCCAGCCCTACCCTTATTTAGGACATGGAGGATGAGCCCCTCACACATGTTGCGTTGCCTCACCTCCATACCCATCATCTTCGTGACAACCACGGAGCCAAAGGTCTCCTCGTCGGTGGGTGTGGCATGTAGGGAGTCTGAAGCCTCTCTGATCATCCGGAGCGCTGACTCTCCCGCATAACCCCCCCTTCTCGCCCTTCTGTACGGAGGGCGGAGGGGAGGGATTTGGGTGTCAGTCAGGCTCCGAGGCCTAGCCCCCTCTTGGCTGCCACTACCCACCTCTTGGCTGCCACTAACCCCTGCCTCCTCCTGACTGCCACCTTCCACAGCCACCTCCTGGCTGAGGTCTTCCTGTGTATGAAAAAGGGACATAGTTTCAGTTATTTGTTCATCAAACACACACAATTCTCATCTAGTGACTGGTGCAAAATGTTTACAAATAGAAAACCATACAATTCTCAGCCCTGCAGTTTAGATTCTGGCCCCAAATGTCTCCAACACCACTGTCTGTTGATATGTCAAACACGTTAGGAAGTAACCAATTGGGGATCCTGAATTAAGTGAACATCATTCATTATTCCCATAAATGGTAACAAAACTACTATACCTGGAACAAGCTGGGCTCCTCCACCTCTTCCAGACTGGAAGGCCCAGGTTGCTCCTCGGAAGCCTCATCAGGGGTGGCCTGCGCGCAAGGAAGCGTGGAAGGAGGAGTCGAGAGTGGCTCCGTGACATCAGCCTGGTCTTTGAGAAAATGGAGACTGTCATAGTACCAGAGCTTGGGGGCATAGACCTCATCTGCTGCAGTTGCAGTTTCTTCCGACTTCCAGACCTTCTTGCGCTCCCTGATATACGCACTCCTCAGGCTGCCAATTTTCTTTCTTATATCATCAACAGTTGCCGTGGGGAACCTTGGCTTGACAAATTCCACAAGTTCCAGCAGGGCTGCGTACCTCTTTGGTTTGATGCTGTAATGGGGGTGTTTAGCCTGCCATAAAATGGGAAATTCCCTGTATTTGGCAATGAAGAGGGGGAGAAAACTCATGTTGTTGAATCCCTTCATAATCTCTGCAAGACACAACACCACACCAAACACTATAAATTATGTCAGGCTAAACTCTCCTAATCTTCTCCATAAAGAAGCCTCAAGTTCGAATCAGTCTAGGCTAGTTATGTACCAACGTCAAATTGTACCTTCGTTTCTAGCGATCGTCTCGTGCGTGAGCTTTCTCTCCCCTCGTCTCCCAGATCGTGGCTACGACACAGGCGTGTGACGTTTTATATACAGTGCGCATGCGTTAAACTCCGCCCGCCCCTGACGATATTTCTCGTCTATTCCCCACCCCTTCTCTTTACGGCGCAGTGGGGAGAGCACATGGCGGGGACACAGCAGGTGCGCCCCAAATATCCCACCAACGAGGAGGAGGACGAGGAAAGTCCGGAGGCAGAAACGTCCCGATCCCGGAGCCTGAAATTCAAGGCCTCCAATATGTCATTTGGAGAAATGTTGGAGATGGTGGACATATTAAAGAGGAGCGACTATGATGGGAAGTATGGGCCTTACCTCAACCCCAATGTCCGCAAGGCCAAGATCATGTCTAAAGTTGTGAGAAGGCTGTACAATCATTTTGGGGTACAACGATCCAAGGAGCAACTGAGGAAACGCTGGTCAGACCTGAAACTGAGGGAGGCCGATCAGTACAGAAAGATCAAGCGAATTCTTCAAAAAAGTAAGTAGTTGTGTTTTGTGTTTGCTTTCTTGCTTGCATACTGCTCCATGTGGTTTGATTTTTACAAAGTTGTACATTCCAAAATGGCCACTTTCAGGTTCATCTGTGCATTCAATCGTACTCAGCCTCGATCTTTCTGCCACTGTCATGATCGTGTGTGTCCATTCGATCGTACGCAACCTCGATCGTTCGGCCACTTATAATACGAGGTTTGGTGAAGTTTTTATTGAAAGGAAGTTTGTTCTCACTAGAGATGTCATCAAGAACGTAAACCAAATTTATTCAATGTAAAGGAGAGGTCACTCAGTAGCTGTTTACCCATCTGGACTCTAGAGCACTAGTGCTGGGACACCCAAACCCCCTTTTTATTAGGCTTTTCCACACATGTGCTCCAGTGGATACTAGAGGGGGGTCTCCATCACACAAACTTCTACCAAAAAGCTAGTAAGTTTAGCACCTTTACAAAGTGACTACATTCATGTAGTTGGCATTTGTAACTGGCCAAACAAAAATAGTGTCCGTCACTTTCAAGCAATGTTTGTCATTTCCTATTTCTGCCCTCAATAGATTGTGTTGCTAAATCTTCCTTTTGTACATTCTCATAGGGGAGCGAAAACTTGGGCCGTCTGAGGAAACCCCAAAACCAACACCTCCCAAAAAAGGTGAAAGAGCAGAAGCAGAGGAGGAGGAGGAGGAAGGAGAGATCATCGAACTTGGAGAAATTGTCACCACAACAGGTGAGTGTGGGAGAACACAGCTACTGGTAAGCTAATCAATGTATGGCTGCCTCATTTCCAACACCCGATTTTTGTTTGTTTGTGGTTTTTAGGTGACGTGGATGTTGTGGAAGAAAAATCGCACTTTACCACAGAGAGTGCCCACGTACTCATCAGGGAGATAATGGTCTGCAATAGAGATCTAGATTACATAAAGCAAAACATCAATGATGTTCAACAAAAATTGAAGAACATCATTGATGTTTTAGGAAAAATATGAAAACGCACCAAGTAATTAACACACATTTGTGCCAGCTTCTGAACACATTTGCAACTTAAGAACTGTGTGAAATTTGGAACATGCACACATTGTGTCCACATGTGCTAGCTCCCATCATGGTGGATGAATGCCAACGTTTTTTTGGGGGTGCAACCACTTTACGAACTACGAAAGTGGTTGTGGTGAAGGGGTTGCACCCCCAAAAAACGTCCATTCATCCCCATGATGGAAAATGGCACTTTTGAAGCTTCTAGGCATGTGTTTTACCATCTAATGACCATTTTCAGACCCAAATTGTGTGCATGTTCTAAATTTCCACTTTCCAGGGGTGACCCCCCCATGTGATGAAGGCAAGATCAAACACACTTTGAACATATAGTCATGTCTGATCTTGTCTTCACTTTACAAAGTTGAACTTTCCTAGTTCATAGGTTCTGTTTTGCTCCATGCCTGGTTTTACCAATTGCGGAATGTTTGTAAACAATGTTGTAAATAACCAAGATGTTGTCAGTTTGGGCGTGAAGATTGTAAACGCACTTGTGAATGTTTTCCAAGTAAACTTTTTTATTTTTCTAAATGTGTGGCTTCCTTATTTAAAAAACACAATGCATTATGTATGTCAAATGTAAAGGATATGGGGGGCAATGGGTGTTATTTACTAAAGGCAAGTCCACTTTGCACTGCAAGTTTCTTTTCCAGGGCACTTTTCCACTGCACTTGTAGAGCATAGTCGATTTGACTTATGTAAATGACACCCACAGTGCTTTGTACGAAAACACGGAGCACAGCATTTTTGAGAATACACACATGTCTGACCTGGTGATGAAAAGGAGTATTTTGGGTGTCAGTTATGCAGTACAAACCTTCTCTAGACCAAAGATTAGGTAGCAAACACACAACATGAGAATAATCTTTTTGGGAAGAAGAGACTGTTACCTCCTTTTGCCCAGAAAGTGCATTCCCACTGTCGAAGGCAAAGGGAAAAAATTTCAAGGTAAAATAAGCTAAAAAGAATACTGAAAGGACAAGAAATCATAGGTTGGTTGAAATATCAGATTTATTAAAAAATGCCTCTCACACATCGTCAGGCAGAGCAATGGCCCCCCTACCCACAAAGTACTCCATATATTGCTCGCGGACCGCGCGGGCATTTAGAGGGGGCAAGCCTGGACGTGCCACTTGAAGGGCTGTGAGGTCCGCATTTGGAGGGCCCTCCACATCTGGGCCAACGGGCACCACATAGTTCCTGTTATGTCTTTTGAGGAAGTTGTGCAATATGCAACAGGCAAGAACTATGTGGTTCAGTTTGTATTCCGCCAAGTTAATTGCCGTCAAGAACAGGCGGAAGCGGTTGGCCAGGATGCCAAAAGTGTTCTCCACAACTCTTCTGGCTCTGGACAGCCTGTAGTTGAAGACCCTCTGGTCTGGGGTGAGGGTCCTCATCGGGAACGGCCTCATCACATGGGGAGTCAACGCAAACGCTTCATCTGCGACAAAGACGAAGGGGAGTCCTTCTGCATTCTCCTCTGGAGGTGGCAAGCACAGACTGCCACTTTGGAGACGCCAGTAGAACTCCGTGTGCGTAATGGCACCACCATCCGAGATCCGGCCGTTCATCCCCACGTCCACATACATAAATTCATATGTTGCCGACACCACCGCCAACATCACTACACTATTAAACCCTTTATAATTATAATAGTAGGACCCCGAGTTGGGCAGTGGGACGATGCGGACGTGTTTCCCATCAATTGCCCCTCCGCAGTTAGGAAAGTCCCAACGGCTGGCAAAGTGGGAGGCCACAGTCTGCCATTCCTGTGGCGTGGAAGGGAACTGTGGAGTGAAACAAGAAAAAAATAATTAGTCACTTTGCACATAAACATTGCATGCAGATTAGACAATCAACATCTTGGAACAAGAGCATTGTATAAAATTGGAGGCTGGAAAGTATTTGCACAGAAAAGTAGAGGCTCCTCTTCACAGATTACTCACCCCCCATCAATCCCCACACTTCTGATGGGCCATTGGCAATAACTAGGGTTTTGGGGGGGGGGGGGGTTGTTGGACAGGTAACCCTCTGCACTTCATTGATTGGCAAATGGCTCAATAATGTGTGCTAGTTTGGCCAGACACTCTGTACTTAACACTATTGGCAGCCCCCAGGAAAGCTAAACTAACATTTCAAACCCCCCCCCCCCAAAAAAAAGGAAAGCACATTGTGACATTATGAAATTACCAAGCAAGCTAATAGGAGGGAAAGAACACAAAAAATTAGGAAATGGAAAGTATGGAGGCAGCCCCTTGCACTACATGCTTTGCAGAATTCATCCCTAAAGATGCCCACTATAAAGAGGTAGGTATATAGTGTGTATTGACCTTGGGAAAGCCAGCAGATAGAGGATTGGTACCATCTGACAGAGCAGTTGGGGGAGGGGGTTCCTAATGAGTTTGCCCCCCCCCCCCCCACCAAAAACAAAAAAAAAAATGGGCTCTACATGAAGTAAACCACACAGCAAACATTTGTGCATATTTTAGGGGGTGTTTGGGGGCAAAAAATACTATGCAGCAGACAAAATACATTGCTTAAGTGACTAGGCCATAGGTGTCTATTGGGGCAGAAGAGCATGCTGGGGAGGTAAGTGAAGGGAAAAATGCATGAAGGAGAAAAGGGGCACAGCATATTAGAGCATATTGCAATCATGGTAATTAGGGAAGGAGGTCAAAAATAGAAGACATTAGCAAACAGAGCATACATAGAAGGGAATAGTAAAGTATAAATGTTACCTTAATATAGTCCTCCTGCAGGACCTGGATGATGGCAGAACAGGTCTCTGGAATAATGATTCCCAGGGCCTGGGGAGAGATACCTGAAGAGAACTTCAAATCCTGAAGACTTCTCCCTGTCGCCAAGTACCTCAACGTGGCAACAAGCCTCTGCTCCGGAGTAATGGCTTGTCTCATGCAGGTATCCTGCCGGCTGATAAAGGGGGTCAGCAAAGCCAAAAGACGGTGAAAATCGGGGTCCGTCATCCTGAGAAAGTTCCTGAAATCATCAGGATTATTCTCCCGGATCTCACGAAGCAAAGGCATGTGCGAGAATTGGTCACGCTGAAGCAACCAATTCTTGGTCCACATACTCCTCGTCACTCTGTTCATGGACGGGTCTTGGGTCAAAGCTAAAAGCCCGACACCAATTCCGCGTACAGCACGAACTCGGCGACGAGTACGCACGGGAAACATCGCTCACAAGGTCACAAAAGTCGGCTGGTCAGAACGGACAAACAGAAAGCACCGATAAACAGCAAGGCCTGAAAGAACGAAATGAATACCAGAAACGAGCAGACAATAAGCAGTGCAAATCAAAGCGTCCTATATCAAGATATAGGCCGCAATGACCAACAAATGCGAACTGACTACACGCACTAATAAACAGATACGCACGACAAGCACAAACTGAAGAGCAGTAACGATCTGAGTCAGAAAACTGAGAAGCGCGAATCTTAAGTCACCAAACTTCGACTAACTCGCGATAAACACGGGATCAGCAGAAGGAGCCCAACGGGTGCCTGACGTGGTGCTGAACTTCCCTTTTCTAATCTCGTGGACGACGACTTACGTCACGACGTTCTTGCAGACCGGATATTCCGACAACGTAGTCCGACCGTGTGTACGCAACACCAACATCGGACAAAGTACGACGGACAGGATCCGACCGACCTGGTCCGCGGATTGTCCGACCGTGTGTATGGGGCTCAAGTCAGGAAAACCTATTAAAGGGGAAATCTCTGAACTGAAGGTGAATATTGCAGCAAAAGCTGACTTATTTTATCTTGTAGTGTAGTAACCTGTAAGACTGTTAATTTTTATCATGTTATTTTTTGACTGGAGTTCAGCTTTAAGTACTTTTGAGTCACCTACATGAAACATGCTGAGAATGGGTTCCAGAAAAGTTCCAGAATGACTTATCTTTAGAACCGTACAAGTTCTGTGACCTAGACAGCATTGAAGCCAAACCATCTGTCAGGAGCCATGAAACAGACGGAGACAGAATATGCAGTAAAAATCACACCTTTTAATAAAATGGTAAAAATGGTACAACTGGTAAACGTAGTCAAAACATAGCCAGGTTCCGGTAGCCAAATCGTGTAGTCAGAACAAGCCAAGAAATCAGGAAGCCAGAGATCAGTGTAGTCAGAGGCAGCAGACAGGATCAGGAACCAGAAGGGACGTCAGCCAGGCAAGTTTTTAACAGGAACACAGCAGGAAGTATCTATATATGTTGACCAAGGTGAAGGCAATGCATTGAAGAAATAAACCAGGCAGTTTAAATAGCCAGAAGGGGCTGGCTGTGGGCTTGACTGAGAGTCCAGCCCTGACACCATCAACATGACAGTCAGGGATCTAGCATTATTAAAAGGGAATTTCAGCATTGGCAGCCCTGAATATTCTCTCATGGTACCTTTAATCCATGTTATGTTTATGTGAATTTTACACATGCTGTGTTTTTGAAACACAAATTTAGCTTGAATGCAGGTCACTAGCCCAAATGCAGTATGCACTGTCTTTTGCTTGCACCCGTTTGTTAATTAGGAGCAGCTTCTGCTTAATTTTTTTATGTTTAGTAGAGTAGTGCAAGCCCCCCTAATCCATGCTCCTGGCCCAAATCTATATGCAGGGCGCCGGACGCATGGATTTCAATGGGGTTTTTTTTTAAGCACATAATTAGAGCCTGACGCTCTAATTGGCTTCAAAAAGGGTGGGCTGGGGGTGCAGTGAGCCAACCCAGTTGTGTGACAATATCAAATTAATATTCGCTATTGTCTTCCTGCTTCTTCTCCCAGGCAATCAAGAAGTGGGTCATAAGACCCGACTGGCCCAACAGGAGAAGCAATAGTATTGGCCTGGAGCAGAAGCAGGGGGAAGCCAAAAGGAGGAGATGCAGGGGGAAGCTGCCAAAGCTGTCCACGACCTGGATGGTGAAAGGGCAGGGCTGGTGGGCGGACAGGCAAGCAACAGGGTGTTTGTTCGCCGATCTACCGAGCAACGGGGGTGTGTGATCGATCAACCAACCGAACGGGGGGTCGGGTGGTTTGTTTGCCACCCCACCAAAAAAATGGAGTAGCAGCCACTACTGCTTTTCATTTGCACTGGAAGACACAGAAGATGACATACAGCACTTCTGGTGTGAACAAACATTGGACTCCATTAGTTGAATTTACCCTTTGAGATGTCTGCACATGTACTGTAAATGTTACTTACTTATAAATACATTAACATCATTCTTTGTTTTAGTGACTGCATATCCCACAACAAAATTTTTCCATGGACAACCTGTGTTACTGACGTGTTCACTGTCCTATCCCTTACCTAAGAATGCCATTATGCTTGTCTGGGTCAAAACAACCAAAATGCATTCAGTTCCTCTAAAGATTCATATTTTGAAAAATGAAGAAACAAATAGCAGTGTGTTAGTTGAAGGTGACACGATGGAGAATATAAACTGGACATGTATCGTTTTTCATGAAGGGACTTTGGTGGCTTTCATACCAGTTGAACTACAGTATAAGCACAATGCATATGAATATACTACAGTGATTTATAAAACATCAGTAAATACAACCACAGATGAAGGTATGTTTAATTTATATAATTGATAATGTTCCTGATTAGTATACAGTATTTAAATGGACCCTTTCAGTGCCATAAAGGTGACAAACAAGCGGTAGAACTTAGTGGAGCCTGCCCATATCTTTACATGAACTCTCTAGTGCCAAAATGATCATCTTACAAGAGTCTGGAATTCAGTCTGGTGCTGGAGGGGTAGCATAAAGACATGGACAGCTGCAGCCTGTTGAGTCCTTTTTTTATGCTGATTTCTCACATAAAATATTGTATCTCGCTAACTGTATGTGTAATAATAGTAGTCAGTATATTAAATCTCTTTTTTAGTTCACACGTCTTTATTAAAGAGAAAGTAAACCCTGATGGGATTTACTTCCTCTTTATTCCCCTGCAAAGTAAAAGCATACATCGCATACTAGCCCATTATGGGCCACTTATCTGAAAACGAAGCCCGCGATGTATGCAATGTCCCTGCTGGTGGCCATGTCCATCTTCACCCCTCTTTCTTTTGGCGCCATGGACTCCGGCCGACGGTCACGGCACAGGCCCTATAGAAACGCTGACCATGCAGGTTTAGGAGATGTTTCCAGTACCTACAGTTAAGCCTTATTATAGGCTTACCTGTAGGTAAAGGTGCTGTGTAAAGCCTCGTACACATGATCGGATTTTCCGCAGACAAAACCTCTGACTTTTGTCCAAAGGCATGTGCCTGGATTTTGTCTTGCATACAAACGGCAAGGAATTGTCAGCCAACAAACATGAACGTAGTGACGTACTACGGGTTTTTTCAGCTCTTTAGCACCACCCTTTGGGCTCCTTCTGCTAATTTCATGTTATTAGAAGTTTGAGTATTGATTCGCGCTTTTCAGTTTGCGATTTTCATTTTGTGCTTTTAAGTTCATTTCTGAACGGCCGTTCGTCAACAAGACATGTTGCGGAATTGAAAGGAGATAACAATTATTGGCCTTGGAGTTATTGCTTTGACTCAAGTCCAGTCCAGGAACAGGAGGAGGAGGATTTCTTGGACCAAAAATTGGTTGCTTTATTATTCGCGAACAATTATGTCATATGCCTTTGCTGCGGGAGGTCCAGGAGAATTATCCGGATCATTTTCGGAATTATCTCCAGATGATGGACCCCTGCTTTCACCAACTCTTGGCATTGCTGACCCCCTATATTAAGAAGCAGGACACATGCATGAGGCTTTTATTAAATTTTTTGGTTGAATAATAATGATTTGATTTGTTATATTTTCTATATTTTTGGATGCATAGAATTCACTTTTTGGTTAAGTTCTATTGGCAGATAGCATGTCTAATTTTATTTGTTTTCTTTTTTTAACCACTAGCCTGGCTGGGCAAATGGGCATACAGGTACATACCCTTTAAATCGCGACATTGTGGGTGCATGCGTGCCGCTGCGTGCTCTGTGACCGTGGGTCCCGCGGACTCGATGTCCGCCGGGGGCCCGCGATCGTGTCACGGAGCGGAAGAACGGGGAGATGCCTTTGTAAACAAGGCATTTCCCCGTTCAGCCTAGAGCTCTGCGAGAGCAGTGATCGCTGTCATGTCAGTGGTAGCCCATCCCCCCCACAGTTAGAACACCTCCCTAGGACTCACTTAACCCCTTGATCCCCCCTAGTGTTCAACCCCTGCCAGTGTCATTTACACAGTAATCAGTGCATTTTTATAGCATCGCTGTATAAATGTCAATGGTCCGAAAATGGTGTCAAAAGTGTCTGATGTGTCCACCATAATGTCACAGTCACGATAAAAATCGCAGATCTCCGCCATTACTAATAAAAAAAAAGGAATAATAAAAATTCCATAAACCTATCCCCTATTTTGTAGACGCTATAACTTTTGCGCAAACCAATCAATATACACTTATTGTAATTTTTTTTACCAAAAATATGTAGAAGAATACATATCGGCATAAAATGAGAAAGAAATTATTTTTTTTATATATTTTTTGGGGATATTTATTATAGCAAAAAGTAAAAAATATAGCTATTTTTTCAAAATTGTTGCTCTTATTTTGTTTAAAGCGCAAACATAAAAACTGCAGAGGTGATCAAATACCACCAAAAGAAAGCTCTATTTGTGGAAAAAAAAGGAAGTTCAATTTTGTTTGAGTGCAACGTCGCACGGCCGTGCAATTGTCAGTTAGAGCGACGCAGAGCCGAATCGCAAAAAGTGCTCTGGTCAGGAAGGGGTAAATCCTTCCAGGGCTGAAGTGGTTAATGCACAATAAAAAAATTGTGTATAATAATACTTGGCTATGTGTTTTACTTCAAATGAATGTTTGGCTAGGCGGTTACATTTAAAAAAATACAATGTAAAATTAATAAGGAACACCAACGTAGTTGTATCTTTGATCTTAACAACTAGGGGATAATGGTGTTGTGGTAACTTGCCCAAAAAAAAAAAAATAACAAGCATAATAATATTATTCTTTATATCACTAGAAAAAAAAGCCTTTGAAAATTTGTTTGCAATAACTCCATCAGTATCACCAGCAAAGCAGCTTCATTAATATCCCATTAAAGAAGAAGAGAATGTGCGCTGCATTTTGAGATTTCATAATTTGGCGCGTGACAAATGTTAATTCTCCATTACGAACGTTAGTTTACATGACCGACTGCTTCTGGCTCACCCTTGCATGGAAAATCCGACAACACACATTTGCCCACGGAAAATTTTAAAGCCTGCCATCCAACATTTGTTTGCGTAAAATCCAGCAATAATTGTCCGATGGAGCATACAAACGGTCAGATTTTCTGCCAGCAGCCTGTCATCACCCATTTCCCGTCTGAAAATCCGATCGTGTGTATGTAGCTTTAGGCCTTACAACCACTTTAAAGCGGTTCTGCACCCATTTCATTTAGTAAATCTCTTTGCCTTCCAAATCAGGCAAAGAGTACTAAATGAAATGTTTTTTTTTTTTTTTTACATACCTTGTAATTGATGACTTCCGGTCTTCTCTCTCTTCGGCGGCGGGCGGGGTCTCTGCGTCGATCGTCGTCACGCCGCACTGTCTCCTGGGATCTGGTGTCATTGATCCCAGGAGTCAGTGCGGGCATCTTCCGAAATCTCGCGAGATTTCGGCCACATCTTCCGAAATCTCACGAGATTTCGGCCACATCTTCCGAAATCTCGTGAGATGTCGGCAGATGTGCCGTTACTGCGCACGCGCGAGTAACGGCGGTGCATGCTGGGCCATCTAAAGTCCCTGTGGGGTTTCACATGCCCACAGGCAAGATGGACCCCAGCAGACAAGAAGAAGACAAGAAGGAGATGAAGATGAAAACCGGCGGCGATCGAGATGGAAGATGGAACAGGTAAGTCCCCCAATTGAGCTATATGCCCTTGGCATATAGCCCAAAAAAAAAAAAAAAAAGAGTGCAGAACCGCTTTAATGTTTTACCCTATATTTAATTGCAAACCAAGCTGTCAAGAAAAATTATTGTGACAGAGTTTTGGACAAATTATAACACTGCCAGGGCTTACAATGGTAATATTTTATGTCCTTTAAATGCTTGACTTTATTTCTTTTACTTCTAGTGGAAACAAAATAAAAAGAATACAATAAATTGTGAATACAGGTAATAAAATAAATAGCAAAAGAACTCTTGTCAAACTTTAAAAATAAGTATTGTGTGGCTCCTCCCAACCCACAGCATAATCAAGGCTAATTGGAAAAAGTTAAAACCGCGCTATAAATGCACAAAAAACAAAAAAACAAAAAAACAGCAGGCAGCCGCTCAAAGTGGGATACACACACTAAACATCAATAGGGAAAAAGGAAGCAGCGCCAGAAAACATCAAAAACAGGGATAGATTAAACAAAATCCCCGTAACCAGTCTGTAATTAAGAGTCCGAGCCTCGCTGTATGCTTATGAATTCATAATTCGCTGTAACTAGGGGTAGATGAAACATAGGCTCAAAAAATGTCCACATCCAGAGTCATATAAATAGCAGCACCGCAGTGAAGTTATACAATAGGTGATATGGGATCCCTCCACCGCTAGTACTATGCCCTTACCGGAAGGCAGAGCATATAGGGCTCTGCAGTGATACAGTCAACTTTAGATGTCCAGGCAATAGAGTCCTACGGTCATCAGAAATGTTAGTATGGATCAAACATCCCAGGCTCCTCCCGATCCTCAAGGTATAAACTCAGCAGTGTACCGTTTTATGAAAGAAGGGAGGGGGCACCCATAGTGTAAATCGGTATCAACAGTTTATTAAAAGCAAAATAGTAAACTCACATTTAAAATTGGAGCATACAACAAGTCCGCCGGCCGGTCGGATCCTGTAGCCCGTCCTCCCGAGCGTGGTGACGTCACTGCGCGCCTTCCCAGACTAGTTTCGACACAACTGCCGTCATCAATGGGGAACGGGCGACGTAGCGACGCACCACCATTAAATAGCCAGGCCTCACTCTGGGATGCGGTAATGTGACTCGAACCGCCATCTTAGATATGGGCATCAACACTAATCATTACGGGCGGACGTCTGTAAGAACAACCGTCCCTGGATAAAGTATTTATCATGAAAGCCGGATTGCATCTATAAACAAGTTTGGGCAAAAATGACAAAAAAGACATGTATGAAAATAAATAATATATTGTGGGCAACATTGAAAGTGTAAAGAAGTTTTATCTCCAAGAGGGGATAGCCAGCCCTGCAGGGACAAAAATGCTAGGACCGGAAATGTCTCCCCCTATATGTGGTCAGGTGCTATTACTAGTGTAAATACTTACACAGACCCAAATGGGTGTTACAAGTGTATAGTACATGAAAGCTGTCCCGATTCAGGACATAAATATGCGACAGAAAGTGATTCTATCAAATAAAATAATATAGTAACTTGTATATAATAGAAAGTTATAACACTAAAAAATGTTGGGTGAATAATCCCAAAGTGATAATATAGAAAAAATATGAAAAAGTTATATGATAATCTGTGATGTGAAGAATATACAAATGTAAGTGTTCATAGCCTCTATAGCATGAACGTGAAAAATATATCAAAGTGAAATACCCTCATAAGAGTAAGTGTGATAATGTGAAATCATACACTAAAAATTCATCCCACACGCTCGTCACATTGACCCGCATCTCAGATTGGGCCGTCAGATAAAAAACAATAATAAAACAATACATTAAAAAGCAATCTAAAAATGAGTAGGGACCATCAAGAGTTGTCTATAAAAGCATTTACATCGGTGTCAATGTTCAGCCCAAAAGGGGTGTAACATTTGAGTCGATGTATCCACCCCATTTCTGATCTGGAGATCTCCCTAACCAGGGAACTACCCCGCCAATGTGGCTTGAATTTGTCGATCCCTAGAAATAACGTATTTGCGGGGTTTTTTTTATGATGAAGTAAATAATGTTTCGAAACAGAGTGTTTCGGAAACCCCGTTAGGATATTAGTTATGTGCTCATTCAAGCGCACCTGCAAGGGCCGTTTGGTGCGTCCCACATATTGCAGGCCACAAGGGCACTGCAACATGTAGACCACCCCTGTAGTGGCACATGTGATAAAGGGCTTGATGGTATGTGCTGCCCCTGTAGCAGTACATCCAAAGGTCATGATGCGTCTTGCCGACGCACTATTCAATGTGCAAACTCGACATCTCCCACACTTATAATACCCCGTTAATTGATCGAAGAAACCTCTCGTAGATATAGGAGGGTTGATGACATTTGGGGCAAGTTGGTTTCTCAGGGATGGCGCCCCTCTGAAGACAACTCTGGGTTTCTCTGGCACAACTTCCCTAAGGATGGAATCGTTGGTAACTAGGTGCCAGTGTTTGTTGACCAATTTCCTTATGTTGTTATGTTGTACAGAATAGGTGGTAAGGAAGGGGACTCCTCCTTGAAGACTGTTCTGTGCACGCGGACCTTTCTCTAATAAAAGACTATCCCTCTCTAAATTTTCTACGGTATTGTTGAAACCCTTTCTAGCCGTGTGTACGGCTAATAGATTACTAGGTGAAAAACAGTTTACAATCTTAAAGAGGAAGCAAACTTTCTCTGCAAACTTTTACCTATGGATATAGGTAGGCCTTTAACCACTTCAATACAGGGCTTTTAAACACCCTTCCTTATCAGAGCACTTTTTGCGATTCGGCACTGCGTCACTTTAACTAACAATTGCGCGGGCGTGCGACGTTACACCCAAACAAAATTGACGTCCTTTTTTCCCCACAAATAGAGCTTTCTTTTGGTGGTATTTGATCGCCCCTGCGGTTTTTATTTTTTGCGCTATAAACAAAAGAAGAGCGACAATTTTGAAAAAAAACACAATATTTTTTTACTTTTTGCTATAATAAATATCCCATTTTTTTTTAAAAAAAAAAACTATTTTTTTCCTCAGTTTAGGCCGATACGTATTCTTCTACATATTTTTGGTAAAAAAAATCACAATAAGCGTATATTGATCGGTTTGCGCAAAAGTTATAGCGTCTACAAAATAGGGGATTTTTTATTGAAAAAAATTTTTTTTTTTTTTTTTTTACTAGTAATGGCGGGGATCTGCGATTTTTTTTTCGTGACTGCGACATTGCGGCGGACACTTCGGACACTTTTGACACATTTTTGGAACCATTCACATTTACACAGCGATCGTTGCTATAAAATTGCAATGATTACTGTGTAAATGTGACTGGCAGGGAAGGGGTTAACACTAGAGGGCGCTGGAGGGGTTAATGTGTGTCCCTATAGGAATGATTCTAACTGTAGGGGGAGGGGACTTAAGGGGAGGAGACCGATCATGGGTTCCTCTGTACTGGGATCACATGATCGGTCTCCTCCCCGCTGACAGGACGTGGAGCTGTGTGTTTACACACACAGCTCCACGGTCCCGCCCGGTCCCGTTGTTTTAACGGGCAATCGCGGGTGCCCGGTGGACATCGCGGCCTCCGGGCACTCGCACCGGGTCCCGAGCGATGCCGCGCGCCCCCCAGGCGGCCGGGAATCCTAGGACGTCATATGACGCCCACCCAGGATGGTAGATCCACCTTGTGGGCGTCATATGACTATGGAGCGGTGTTGAAGTGGTTAATAAGACTTACTTATAGGTATTGAAAATATCTTCTGCACCTGTACAGTTTAGGAGATATTTCCAGTGCATGCAGCCAGTGACATCACTGGCGCATGTACTTAGAAGGAACAGCCCACATGCGCTGCTCCTTCTGAGCCTGTGCCATAAACGGTGGCTCCCACACACATGAGCGGGAGTGACATCATCGTAGCTCCGACCAATCACAGCGATGGAGCCCGCGAACCCGGAAGAAGCTCCGGGAAAGATGTCCGCCGTGACATCGGTGTGTGGGGACCGCTGCAACAGCTTTGTTCTAAAGTGAGCATACTAGCTCATTATGCCTTTGTCTTGCAGGTTTTTTTTTTTTTTGGGAGGGGGGGATTTCTTTCAGAGGTTTACAATCTCTTTAATAAGTATGGGATCCAGCTGCCTTTCTTCAGAGGACTATGTTGTGATGCAGAAACCAACCTTGCTGACTGTACTGTATATACTGCATATGTGTGATGATATGTGTGTTTATCAGGTAACATATTCTATTTTATTACCACAATTTAGAAAGCCAGTAACAGCCATCTTTTTGTGTTACAGAGGAAACAGAGGAGAATAGCCAATTGAAAATTGTATATTTTGTCAGAAGTATTTGTTTGGTACCAGCCTTTGTTGCAAGTGTTCTAATTGTATGTAGAACAGTTAAACGAAAATGTAAGTTTTTCTTATTAAGGCTGCACATTCAGATTTTTTAGAGAATTTTAAAAGTGATGTACCAACCTGGATATATTTATGCGACAATAACATTAGTTTGTGAGCTCCCTGATGCAGGAACCAGTGGTTGGGGTACAGATTTGCTGGATGGTGCAGATATTTCCAAGTTTTTAATTAGTTTATAATCCAGGGGGGGATTATATTAGGGCACTCTGAGCAGTGCACAGTGGCCACAGTTGAAGGACCAGGCTATTGCCGCATTGTGGTCAAGGTATGGCCTTTCCTATAAGCAAAATATGCTTTTATTGAGAGGTGGAGTATATGCAAATCGATTAAGGAAAGACGCATTACTATTTACTGTAAATTCTGACACCAGTAATGCATGGTGTAGGCTCCATGTCATTTGGATCTACCAGGGGTATTGGAATGGTCTGATGTAAGCTGTTAGTTTTAATTTAAACCCCAACTCAAAAGCATTTTTGTAAATAGTAGGAAGGGTTAGATCCTTGACACAGTCTGACAGTGATCCAGACAGGAGGAAAGGGGGGAAATCTTCCCACTTGAGATATAGATGATATACAGATATAGGTTCTAGTTATAGTTAGGGATATTTCCCCTCTCTTCTTGCTCGGATCTCCCAAACGGTGACACAGATGGCAATACCAGGTTTATCTTTTTCTGTTCACTCCAAAAGTATTCAAGTAGAGCTGAAGGCAATTTGTGTTTTTTGTTTTGGATAAGTATAAACCTTGTCAGGTGTTTTGCCATCTCTGTTCCATTAGGGGAATTTCCCTTCGCTTTATGTCCCATAGCTACAACAAGAAGTAAAGGGAAATCCCAATAAAGTGAAGGAAATCCCCAGTATTAGCCAGGGTCATGAGAACTGGTGTCAACAGTGGAAGATTTCCCCTCTGTTCCTGTTCTGGTGACCCCTCAAAAAAGGACACTGCAATAAAAAAACAGACAGGTGTCTAAAAATCTGGTTACACTTTAAGGTTAGGGTTGGCAGAATTTGGGTTTTAAAGGAAGACTATATTGGTTTGGTCATAAGTTTATACAATGATCTTTTATTCCTGCACATATTATACAATAATTAAAATGATTTTAAATACTCTATATCCCCTTTAATATGTTTAGAATACTTTAATGGTATGAGAAGTGTGTTTTTAATAAATATTATGTCATTGTTTTACAGATACAGATGTTCCCGGTGTTTAACTTGTATTTTGTTGAAGGCAGAGCAAAAGACTCAGAACTGCAGTTATGTCATTAACAGAAAGTGACAATCTGTTGTCTTTATGACATTGTTATGATATTTGGATGCCTCTGTATTGTATATGTTTATGACTACTTCAAATTGAACCATTTTATGTACTTTATTAAACTGAAGAATAAAACCTTATACATGTCAAATTAACTACATGCTGCTTTAGCTTTACAACAGGGACCCCACCCAAAACAGATTTCTTTATTTTGAGCAGAGATGGATATCCTACTTTTCATTTAAATGATAGTTAAGCTTTGGATTAGACAATCGGGGTTATTTACGAAAGGCAAATGCACTTTGCACTACAAGTGCACTTGGAAGTAAAGTCGCTGTAGATCCGAGGGGGACATGCAAGGAAAAAAAAAAACAGTATTTTAGCTTGCACATGATTGGATGATAAAATCAGCAGAACTTCCCCTCATTTCAGATCAACCCCTTAGATTTACAGCGACTGCACTTCCAAGTGCACTTTGTAGTGCAAAGTGGATTTGCCTTTCGTAAATAACCCCCAATGTCTTTCTAGTTTAAAGCCTGGTACACACTATTATGTTTATTTAGTTCAACCTGCTTAAGCCTAGTACACACAGGCCGAATGTCGGATGACATTGGCGGGTTTAATAGAAAATGTCTGACATTTGGCCCGTGTGTATGGCAGCTGGTCCTACAGAAGCCAACCGTTCTGCTAGCCTTTGTCGGATGTGCATGCTGGAAAAACAGTGGCCGACTGGCTCCCGATCATATCGTTAGTACAGCAGCTCCAATCAGAGCTGTCAGTTTTTTTTTTATTTCAACCCGCTGGGTTGAACAAAAGAAAAGCTGATAGTGTGTGCTAGGCTTTAGTTGGAAAAAGTTAGAACCTTTGTCAGATTACTGCTCTTTTTGGCTCTGGTGGAGATATTTTTGGTGATGCCAGACCCTGATTTACCAAAGGTGAAAAGCATGTTCACTTTTAAAGTGAATATTCACCTTGAAAAATACATTTTCACTTATCTTAATGAGTTAGGTAAATCCAAGTTTAAATTCACTTTGCAACAAGAAAAATATTTTAGGTTAATGTGTGGTGAATTTGTGTTGACTTTATTCGACCAATCATCTACACCAATCACTGACCTTGAACCAGCAAAGAAGTTAGAATTTTTAACATTTGCTTATTGGCTGCATGTTTGTTCTATGACACAAAGGGGAGAATTACTAAAACTGGTGCAAACAGAATTTGGTGCAGTTGTGCATAGCAAACAATCAGATTCTAGGTTTTAGGCCTCATGCACACTGGACGCTAAAATAATGTAAGAAAAACACCAGTAGCTTTGCAGTGAGTTTTTCAACGTTTTTGCAATAGCATTTTTAGCGTTTATTAGTGTTTTTATAGCGCTTTTCTGCGTTAGCATTTTTTTTCAATGGATCAAAAACGTAAAAAGAACGATGGTGAGCCACATTTCTGAGCATTTATCTGTGTTTATCAGCGTTTTTTTGACATTAGAGTGGCAGAACCCACTAGTTTTGGGTTTTCTTTAAAGCCAAAAAACGCCCGAGCCAAAAACTGCTGATAACAGCCTATGTAGTATGCATGGACACATAGGATAACATAATGGGGAGTTTATTGACTGTAGAAAAAAAACATCTGAAGCCAAAAACAGCTGCTTTAAAAATGTCCAAAAAGCATTAAATTCAGACAACTAGCTAACTAGCACTCTAATAAATATTATCAGCATTGGCAGCCTCCATATTTCTCTGATGACAGGCTACAAAGACACATGTCCATCGACTTCAAACATGTCCCGCTGTTCCCTCTAAAAACACATACCAGTCCCTTAAAGTGGAGTTGCCCCCAAAAAAACAAAACCATTAATGTTCCTAAAAAAAATAAAAATAAAAAAACATTTGGAATTTTTATTTTTAACTCACCCCTAAATGTCTGTTGCTAGGGGGTCCCTCATAGTCTGCCTCTTTCAGTGCCTGGGCTGGTGACATCACTTCCCTTCGGCACAGGAAGAGCTCAGCTCTGCCCCCTCCCTCTTGTCAGTCATCTGGACACGTGACAGGTCCCAGATGATTGCGCTGTCACTCATGGCGCGCGGCGCCGCTCGCGCATGCGCAGTGGTTGCCCAGCTGTGAAGCCACAGCCGGGTGCCCACAGTTACAATGCCGCCGCCACCAAACGGAGGGGGGGGACTAGCGGGTCTTCGATCCCCCGCATCGCTGGACCCTGGGACAGGTAAGTGTCCAATTATTAAAAGTCAGCAGCTGTAGTATTTGTAGCTGCTGACTTAATTTTTTTTTTTTAAAAGGCAACACCACTTTAATGAGGGTCTGGTATGAATTGTTTGAGAGAAGCACATGCAAAAAACACATGAAGTCCCGTTTGCAATCCTTACCAGACCTTTATCCGATCACGCAGCTCCGTTGATCAGTAAAAGGGGGGGTAGGGTGAGTGTGTGGCACAGGCCACTACTCATACCTATACCCCCACTCATAAAAAAATGGAACTGTAAATTAAAGATACACACTTTTTGTTAAGTCCTTTATTTTAAAAAAGAGTCAAATAATCCACAATCAATCACATTGTCCAGCAATGCAAATCCATGTCAATCACAATGAACAATGCCTGCTGTCACTCTCCAATCCCCTTGCCCCCCACCCCGCATCATTGTCAACCACTTATAAGAAGGAAGCTGTCATATGTAGTTGCAGTAGAAATATCATTATAATATACAGGTATCATCAGAAATATATGACGGTTGGAGCCTGCTAAATGAGTAAAAAAGTCAAACGTCCAAACAGCCAAAATTAAACCTGAATTTGTGTTTGGACTGAACCTTGAGCTCATCCAATCTGCTTGCACAATGTGTATGAGAGTATCCCAACCAGGATACCATAATGCAGACAATGCAGTAGCAAAATTGGGGGACAGTTGTCAGCCTATAAAAGTAATCCGAACATGGACCTTTAGAAAAGGCTCACCCTGGTGTCTATTTTTTTTTATTTTATTTTTTACTTTCCTTTATCTGGTTTTCCAAATACAAAAATTAACAAACTTTCATATGTCAAACATTCAAACAAAAGCAAAAAAAACTAAAATACCCCACCCCCCCCCTTTTCCTCTCAATTTCCCCTCCCTCCCCTTCTATGTTACCACTTCTCCCTGCCCTCCTCCCTTTCCATTGAGTCTCTATTTACCCCATAGTTATGTATATTTCCTAATTTTCTTAATTTAACTCTACCCATTTTTCCCAGATAGTGGAGAACCTCTCCATCTGGTCATCTCTACTATTTATCAAATATTACATTTTGTATATGTATTCAATTCTTTTAAACCATTCCCTCATTGTGGGACTCTCTAGATCTAACCATTTTCTTGGTATTGCCCCTTTTGCTGCGTTTAACAGGTATGGCTTATATTGTTTTATTGTATTTTTTGTATTATGGAATAAATAAAGCCAAGGGTCATCTGCAATATGCATATCTGCAATTTCCCCTATATATTGTCGTACCTTTTGCCAATAGTCCTGTATCTTTGGACACTCCCACCATATGTGTGCCATAGTACCCTTCAACTTACACCCCCTCCAGCACAGTGAGGATTTCTCCGGTTGGTATTTTTGTGCTTTGACAGGAGTTATATACCACCTAGCCAGGCATTTATAATTCATTTCTATTGTATTATTATCCACAGCAAAACTGTAGACCGCTCTCGGCACTTTATTTAATTTTTGCTCTTTCAACCATGTTCCCAGTTCATTCTCTCATCTTTCAATGAATAGCGGTATTCTTAGGTCCGCGCTTTCCATGAGTATTTTATAAATCTGTAAGATATGATGTTTTGAATCTGTCTGCGAATTACACAGACGTTCAAAAGGATGGAAGTCCTCTTCTGATCTAACAGGTTGAGATAATATTGTCACAAAATGTCTTAACTGTAAATACCGCTGCTCATTCAAAGACATTATTTCCCTCATGTGTTTCAATTCCTGATATGAACATATTTTCCCATTTTTTATTATATCTTTTAACTGTGCAAATTTTATTTTTAATCCATCCCCCAAATTGTGTCCCGTTTCTGGGTGAAATTATTTTTGTCCCTATGAGTGCAATCAGCGGTGAATTAGGCCTCATGCACACAAGACGATGTTAAACGCGCATTCAGAGGCAGTTGGACACTTTTTTCAACTCAATGTTATCCTATGTGTCCATGTACACAGTCTCGTTTTTTGGCGTTTTTAGGCAGTTGCGTTTGTGAAAACAATAAAAGTGTAATATTCCTTTAAATTTCGTACCTGGGGGGTGTCTATAGTATGTCTGTGAAGGGGCGCATGTTTCCCGTGCTTAGAACTGTCCCTGCACAAAGTGTAATTTTTGCAGGAAAAAAGCTATTTAAAATCACTCGCGGCTAATGAATTGCCGGCTCCCGTAACACAGAGAACAGTCATTCATTGAAAGTCATTGATAAAAAAAAAAGTCATTTATAAAAAATAAAAAGCGTGGGGGCTCCCCCAAATTCAATTACCAGGCCCTTCAGGTCTGCTATGGATATTAAGGGGAACCCTGCTTCAAATTTAAAAAAAAATGACGTGGGGGTCCCCCTAAATATCCATACCAGACCCTTCAGGTCTGGGATGGATTTTAAGGGGAACCCCGGCCAAAAAAAAAAATGGTGTGGGGTCCCCCTCAAAATCCACACTAGACCCTTATCCGAGCACGCAACCTGGCAGGCCGCAGGAAAAGAGGGGGGGACGAGAGCGCCCCCCCCTCCCTCCTGAACCGTACCAGGCCACATGCCCTCAACATTGGGAGGATGCTTTGGGGGTCTGTGAGTTTCCCGCTGTGTGACGCTTCGCTGCATCTGACAGCTCTTTTATAACGGAGGGCGGGGCCACGTCATGGGGACTTCCCTATGGCTTTCCCCATGACGCCAAAGGGGGGCGCAGTGCGCGCCTGGCTGTGAAAGCACATCTGGGCACCCACAGTTAGAATGCCGGCACCTCTGAGAGGAGGGGGAGAGGAGCTAAGCTTTCTGCACCCGCATCGCTGGACCGTAGGACAGGTCAGTGTCTGATTATTAAAAGTATACAGAAAAAAAAACTGTGCTCAACAAAAAATTATTGTTTATATAGTGTGTAGGCTGCGGCTCAAGTGGGATACACACACAAGAAACAATGCACAATCAAAAAGCTGCGCCAATATCACTATAAATTTAATACTATAATAAGGCTGACAGAAATAGGCAAATACAAATTGACATGATTCACCAATTCAATCACATATAAATAGATCCACATCAATTGTTAATAATTATGGAAAGAATGTTATGGAAAAAAGTTCATTGGTAAATATGAATAATCCACAAAGTCCTAATTGGACCACCACGGTGACTTCACATATGCTTGTTTGAAGTGAAAAGATACCCGTCCACCAAATAAATGTTGCGCTTACCAGATGGTGAAGCGTAATAAGCATGTAATCAGCCCCGTCAACAGCCTGAAGCCTAAGGCTCCATGCACACTGAAGCTCATAAACTGCAGTTTATTGGAGTTTTGGCGTTTATTTTAAAAGCCCATAAACTCCACTCTATGTTAGCCTATGCTTTAATGCACACATTGACGTTTCTTAGCTTTAATGAGCAGTGGAGTTTATAGGCTTTTTTCTGAACGCCAGAAATTTGCGCTCAAAGTGCAGTTTTTCACCGTAAAAAAAAGCCAAACGCTGATAAACGCTGATAAACACTCATGAACGCGCGTTAATTAGCGTTCGGCGTTCTATTTTTTCAATGCATTGTGGGAGTTTGGAATACATTGTGGGATTTTTGGAGTGTCCTCTGTGTATTTTTATTAAAACGCCCATAAACGATAACGCTATAAAACGCTCATAAACGGTAATAAACGCTAGTACAAAACGCTGTTAAAAGCATGTTATTCAACCAGCTTTTTCTGCCAGCAATCTAGCGTCCAGAAAAAGCTTTTTTGAGCTTCAGTGTGCATGGAGCCTAAGATGGTGTAAGCCTAAAATGGTGTAATCTAATCTAGAGTATGTCCCATGCACTGGGAATAAAATGTATAGTCTCTTATCCCCAGATGCTGTAAACACTACATATATCCACCATCTGAGATTGGTACAGTTTTATCTTCACCTTCTTAAGCTGATGGTTTTCATTCCCAAATGTGATGAGCTATCCACCCAAGGATTCATACAGAAATTTAAATCTGCCAGAATTACCTTACGTTTTTTAAAATCCGATAACCTCCCCAAAACCTCCTTTAGGTAAGCCATCAGACTCTTATTTGGGCAATATATAATGGCCAAGGTGCACTCTATGTCCTGTAACTTTCCCTTTAAAAACATGAACCTTCTATCAGGGTCTACCATTCTCTCTTATAAGAAAAACTTTACATCTCTTGCAAATCCTATTGCTACCCCTTACGCTCTTTTAGTTGTAGAATCTCTGTAGTACCATATCGGATGGTCTTTTGAGTATAGTTACATTTTTGTATTGTGTGATATATTTGTCTTCTGTAAAAAAAGCTACACTTCCGCAATATTGTTTAATTTAATTTATTTTATGACCTTTTGTCTCTTTACTGGAGTACAGTATTTAGTCCTCGTACATTATATGTTAAAAAATTTAATGTTGTCATGTTATGTTCTCTCTCTTTTCCCATTGCTACTTTTACAACTCCCCTCATCTGTTCTTGTCTCTCAACAAGCCCAGAGGCTGTGTAATACCTCCTTATCTTGGGTAGCACAGGGTCAACAAAAAATGGTCCAAGAGGAACTAGAGACAGGGAGATTCCCATACCTTTGTTAAAATATAATCTTTTCCAAAATGTACTTTTCTTTCCCCCCTTTCCGCTATCCCTTTATAATATTTGGTCCTTGCATTTCACACTTAATATCCCCTTTGTAATGTCTATTTGATGTCATGTTCTTCATAGGGACTTATTGCCATTGATCTTCTGGATCTATTTGTAGCTCTGCTTTCATTTTATATGACCAACTGGGAATGTCCATCAAGGAAAGCTATAACTTTGCACAACTCTTCTGGGAAACTCAGCTTAGCTGAACGTCCATTCTCTCAAGCTACCAAGCAGGCCAGGAAACCCCAATTGTATTGTATATCATTTAGACCAGTGGTTCTCAACTCCTGTCCTCGGGACCACAAACAAGCAAGGTTTGCAAGATAACTGAAATACATCACAGGTGATATAATTTGCTGCTCATTGATTGCAGTATTCTAGTCTGCATCTCTCCACGGTAATACTTAAAATCTGGCCTGTTAGTGGGTCCTGAGGACAGGAGTTGAGAACCACTGTTTTAGACACATCTGTTCTAGGAGTGGTTTGAGGTTTCTCCTTCTTTCCAGTGTACCAGGCTCTAGATAAGAAAAACATTGAAGGTTCACCTCCTCATACATTAGTGGTGATGCACCCCTCAGGTTTCTCCATATGTGCCTTTTCTTCATAGTGCTGAAACCTCACTATTGGGGTATCTGTAGCTACACTTTGGGGTCTTCTGATCCTGAACTCTTTCTATTTTTAGGGGATCTGTTGTAAGCCTCTCTAACCCTCTCTAGAGGGTTAAATATTATTTTTATTACTTCTGTTAGATCTTCTCCTTGTTATATTTCTGGAATACCTCTAATTCGTAGGTTTTTCTTTCTGTTTCTATTTTCCTGGACTTCTAATTTGTATGCCATGTTCCTTTGTTCAATTTGAAATGTTTTCATTTCCTCTTTTAATTCTTTTATCATTTAAATGTGAATGTCCAATCTCTTTTCTGAATCTTTCACCCATGTCAGCATCTGGCCTAGGTCTTTATGAAGTGTTGCCATATCGGTTTTCAGAGATAGTTCTAATTTTGCATACATGCCCACCATTTCTACTTTTGTGGGTAGTTGGTTTTTATGCTTTACTCCTCCATAAATCCTGTTTCTGAATCGCTTTCAATCTCTAAGTATATTTTTTATTGATTAAGCATGGTCATCCCCCCTGATGTCCTGTTTTGTCCATTTTTAGTATTTCTTGTCACTTGTTTTCCCCACGGGCTCCCAATTGTTTTTAAGTGGTCAATTTCTCATTGTTCCCTTCTTGGGACATATAGGGGTTGATTTACTAAAGGCAAATAGACTGGTGCAGTTGCATTCTGTAAGAGCAGGTGCTCCAAAGCTTAGTAAATGAGCAAAAGCTCTGCTGAGTTCCATCATCCAATCATATGCAAGCAAAAATGCATTTTTTTAAATTTTCCTTGCATGTGATTGGGTATTCTTTGCAAAGTGAAGCTTTACCTCATTTACTAAGCGCTGGAGCAACTGCACTTGCAGAGTGCAATTGCACTTTGCGAAGTGCACAGTCTATTTGCCTTTAGTAAATCAACCCCATACTTTTTTTATTGTCCCGGGGCTAGGTGATTTTATAGTTCCACCTCCTTTAGCTGGTTTCCCCCTCATCGCAAAAAAAAAAAATGTCCACAGTGTATGTATGCCACCAGGGGATAACAAGTAGAAGAAAATGAAAGATAACTCACCACTCCTTTGAATATAGGGGGGGGGGGTGACCTTTTCAGTTATAGACTTATTCAGTGATGTTCAATCTCCACTCTGTTTTATAGCTTCCAAATCTCAAACTTATTTTCCTCTGTCCCCTCTTTATGGTCACTACCCTTGTCTCTCCACACTGCCGCAACTGATCTCCCCTTCTTCGTCGGCTCCCGAGCAGTACAATCTCTGCTTGCTTCAGCCCCACCGTTTTTTGCCAGTTGCCACTGAGCCTCTCCGAAGCTGGCCGAGCACAGCCAAATCCCGTCATGTCCTGCAGAGCTCTTGCCGAGTCCAACCACTCTCCTTTGGGCTGCACGCACAATGTCAGTGACTTGTCTCCAAGCCAGGACCGGACCTCCCCCACAGGTTGCCTGTCCAGCTGTCTCGGCTCTCCTCTCTTCCTCCGTCCAGACCTGACAGGGCCTTCAGATATCCGCTGGCCCGTTAAGAAAAGATGGGGAAAGTTCCTCTTTCCTTATATGCTCAGGGTAGGGTTTCCTGGAGCTCCTAGCACAAGCTCAGTGCTGGTGCCATGATCAGCCTCCTCCCCCTGTCTGCCACCTGGGGTCTATTTAAAAAAAAAAAATCCATTGTATAAATGTCACAGCATACGCACTGCCATATCAAATAAGCCCTGTAATGTGTCTAATATGTTTATTTTTTATGATCATCAGCTCCATCTAGTGGCTATAATGCAGTATTTTCCTGATTGAGGTATTTTAGGCAAAATCCCTGTTGTGGCCACCAGATCGAGCTGACAATCATGGGAAATAAACTTATTAGACATATTACGGGAATTATGCATGATGGCTATGCAAATGCTCTAACATTTATACAGCATTTTTTTTATCAGTAGACCCCTATGTGTTTTCATGTGAAAAATTTTTTATCAGCTTTAGATAATTAATTTGAAATTCACTTTTAAAATACTTAAATACTTATTGGGATATTTGGAGTGTTACCTTTTTACATACAGTATAGCAAACAATCTGTTTTGTAGTATAGTTTATAGACCATGATATAATGTGATATAAGAAAGAAACATAATTCTGAAGGTTTAGATATGGATGTGGTAAAGTTACAATGCGTGGTGTAATGACATCATCACTTTTTGATAAAGTGAGTAATACTTTGCACTTTACATAAAAAAATCTGAATGGGTTTAATATAAAAATGTATTTTTTCATGCAATTAAACTATTATTATCTGCTTGATGCAGTGTATTCATATTGGAGAAATTCTATTCATGTTGTATTTCTAAATCAATACATGTTTGTAAAAAGAAAACTAATAAGGTGATGTTTTCTTTTTCATTTAGCCCACATAGGGGGTGGTTTACTATAGCGCTGCAGTGCTAATTAGCGCTAATTGCAGCGAATTAGCGCTAAAATGGTATTCACTATAGCACTGGTGAAAAAATACTCCCAAAATCAAATTTACTATAGTTCCCTGAAAACAAATAGCGCCCAAACCCTTACTCTGCTAAAACCTGGAGTAGTGCACATGGAAATAATGTTTAGAGCATGATATAATTGCCTAAATGGTACTGAAATATGTGGTATATTGTTTAACCACTATAGACCCGCGCTATAGCCAAATGACGGCTACAGCGCGGATCTATTGTGCCGGGACGACGTCTATTGACGTCGTCCCGGGCACGAGCTGCCTGCGCGCCCCCTGAAGGGAGCGCGCAGCGCGCTCTGTGATCAGCGAGTCTGTGAGACTCGCTGGATCACAGATCCGAGTAAGGGGTCGATCCCGACCCCTTACCACGTGATCAGCTGTCAGCCAATGACAGCTGATCATGTGATACTAACAGAGCCGGTAATCGGCTTTTTTTCCTCCTCGCGCTGACAGCGCAAGGAGAAAAAAAAAAAAGCCGATCACCGGCGGCAGTGAGAGGGACATCAGTCCCTCTCACTGCAACGTGCCCAGCAATGTGCCCAATACAATGCCCACCTTTGCCCCATTAAAGTGCCCCCACCTTTGCCCCATTAAAGTGCCCACACTGCCATCTCTCAGTGCCCACAGTGCCATCTCTCAGTGCCCACAGTGCCATCTCTCAGTGCCCACAAAGCCATCTCTCAGTGCCCACAGTGCCATCTCTCAGTGCCCACAGTGCCAGTGCTGCACATCAGTGTCACCTGCCAGTGCTCATCTGTGTCACCTACCAGTGCTCATCTGTGTCACCTACCAGTGCCCATCAGTGCCCATCAGTGCCACCTATCAGTGCCCATCAGTGCCACCCATCAGTGCCACCCATCAGTGTCATCCATCAGTGCCCATCAGTGCCACCCATCCGTGCTACCCATCCGTGCCACCCATCCGTGCCACCCATCCATGCCACCCATCCACGCCACCCATCCGTGCCCATCCGTGCCCATCAGTGCCATCTTTGCTGTCCCCATCAGTACCGACTTATCTGTCCCCTCCAGTGCAGCCTATCAGTGCCCACCAGTGCAGCCTATCAGTGCCCACCAGTGCAGCCTATCAGTGCCCACCTGTGCCGCCTCATCAGCGCATATCAATGAAGCAGAAAAATTACCTGTTTGCAAAATTTTATAACAAACTATTAAACATGATTTTTTTTTTTTTTTTAATTTTCCATTTTTTTTGTTTGTTTAGCAAAAAATAAAAACCCCAGCTGTGATTAAATACCACCAAAAGAAAGCTCTATTTGTGGGAAAAAAATGATAAAAATTTCATTTGGGTACAGTGTTGTATGACCGCGCAATTGTCATTCAAAGTGCGTCAGCGCCAAAAGCTGAAAATTGGTCTGGTCACGAGGGGGGTTTAAGTGCAAAGTAATCAGGTGGTTAAAGATAATCTGCTTTTAAACTGTGTTAAAAAATGATTTATACACTGAAATATCTTTAACCAATTGCCGCCCGCCATATAGCAAAATGACGGCGGCAAAGTGGTTTCAATATCCTAATCAGACGTCATATAATGTCTTCAGGATATTGAGCCGCTGCGCACCCCCGTGGGCACGCATCGCGGCGATCGTTGTTGCGGGGTGTCAGTCTGACACCCCGCAACACCAATCTAGGTAAAGAGTCTCTGATGGAGACTCTTTAACCACTTTCAGACCGGACCAATTTGCAGCCAAAGGACCAGGCCCCTTTTTGCGATTCGGCACTGCGTCGCTTTAACTGACAATTGCGCGGTCGTGCGACGTGGCTCCCAAACAAAATTGACGTCCTTTTTTTCCCACAAATAGAGCTTTCTTTTGGTGGTATTTGATCGCCCCTGCGGTTTTTATTTTTTGCGCTATAAACAAAAATAGAGCGACAATTTTGAAAAAAATGCATTATTTTTTACTTTTTGCTATAATAAATATCCCCAAAAAATATATTAAAAAACATTTTTTTTCCTCAGTTTAGGCCGATACGTATTCTTCTACATATTTTTGGTAAAAAAAATCGCAATAAGCGATTATTGATCGGTTTGCGCAGAAGTTATAGCGTTTACAAGATAGGGGATAGTTTTATAGCATTTTTATTAATAATTTTTTTTTTATTAGTAATGGCGGAGATCTGCGATTTTTTTTGTGACTGCGACATTATGGCGGACACATCGGACATTTTTGACACATTTTTGGGACCATTGTCATTTTTACAGCAATTAATGCTATTTAAATGCATTGATTCCTGTAAAAATGACACTGGCAGTTTAGGGGTTAACCACAAGGTGGCAGTGTAGGGGTTAAGTAGGCCTAGGGGTGTGTTTCTTACTGTGGGGGGGCGTGGCTGTCAGCTAGTGAATGCTGATCTCTGCTCCAATCACAGGGAGCAGAGATCGGCGTCACTAGTTGCTAGGCAGAACGGGGAGATGCTGTTTATCTCGGCATCTCCCCGTTCAGCCGTCCCGTGAGACGATCGCGGATGTCCCCGCGGCGATCGAGTCCGCGGGGACCGCGATCGGACTCACGGGGGTCCCGACCAGCGCGGGAGCGCGCCGCTCCCGGCGCGCTCCCGATGGCACGGACAGGCTAAAGGAGGGACTTATATATACGCCCTCCTGCCTGTACGTGCCATTCTGTCGACGTACATCTGTGTGCGCCGGTCGGCAAGTGGTTAACACGTGATCAGCCATGTCCAATCACGGCTGATCACAGTGTACACGGGAAGAGCCGGTGATCGGCTTTTCCTCACTCGCGTCTGCCAGACACGAGAAGAGCCGATAGGCTGCTCCTTTTGACAGGGGGGGTCTGTGCTGACCGATTTTAATGCCCACACTGGACCACCAAGGACGCCACTAGGACCACCAGGGATGTCACCATCAGGTATGCCACCCTACACCACCAAGGATGCCAATCACTGCCCACAATGGATGTCAATCTGTGCTCACAATGGGCATCACTGATTGGCAGGCACTATTGTTTGGCACTGATTGGCATCCATCAGTGACATACATTACAGTACATCAGTGCCACCTATCAGTGCCCATCCATGCCACCTATCAGTGCCCATCTGTGCCGCCTATCAGTGCCACTTATCAGAGCCCATCAGTGCTGCCTATCAGTGCCCCATCATTGCTGCATATTGGTGCCCACCATCAGTGCCCATCAATGCCACCTCATCAGTGCCCATCAGTGCCACCTTATCAGTGCCTGTCAGTGCAGCCCCATCAGTGCCCATCAATGAAGGAGAAAACTTACTTATTTACAAAGTTTTGTAAATGAAACATTTTTGGTCTTTTTTTTATTTGTTTAGCAGAAAATAAAAATCCCAGAGGTGATCAAGTACCACCAAAAGAAAGCTCTATTTGTGGGAACAAAATGATAAAAATTTAGTTTGGGTACAGTGTAGCATGATGACGCAATTGTCATTCAAATTGCGACAGCGCTGAAAGCTGAAAATTGGTCTGGGCAGGAAGGTGTATAAGTGCCCTGTATTGAAGTGGTTAAAAGATAAATTCCCCATCTCTGTACAACTAGGTGCAAACACAACTGAGCATGCTCAGACCTGCAAACTACTCTCATTTTATCTCCCATGGCTTTTTTACAGGGCGCTATAATAAATATCAAAATGAGCACTGGGTTAAAGAGCGTTTTCTGGGAGTGAAAATCAGAGTTATGCAGCCCAATGCAAGTTGCAGCCATTGATTCTAATGGTACAATTGTAACTTCCCCAAATAAATACTTTCAGCCTGGGTTCACACTATAGCGAATTCGCAGCGGGGCAAAATACTGCGAATTCGCAGGACATTTGAAAACCCATTGTTTTCAATGGGGCACGTTCACACATGTCCAGTGCATGCGCAATGCGAATTGACGAAAAGACGCAACCGTCTTTGGTGCGTTGCGGGACGGATCAGGTGCGAATTCAGGCCCATTATCTTCTATGGGCACGCATCTGATTCGCATGTGGCTTGCGTTCTGAACAGAAATTCGCGCCGCTCCAACACCTCCTCTTCTTCCTGTTCCTCCACTGTGTGTTTTGAAATTCGGACTGGAACCAGCATGTCCAAAAGAGGACGAAAAGCGTCATCAAAGGAGAAAGAATCTGTGGATTGTGAGGAGTTGATCAGACTTGTGAGGGACAAACCTATGATTTATGACACCCGGCATCCTAAATATAAGGACAACGTTGCCAAAAAACGTGCATGGCAGGACATTGGCAGAGACCTCTTGCCAGAGTGGAACAGGTGCTCTTCCCAAGTTCAGGCTGACAAATGTAAGTTTTTTTATTACCTTTTACTACCTGTATATGCTGTTCTGTATTTTTTAGATGGTGTACATTAATGTAATTTATTAGATTTGAACAAACAGCATGTGGTCACCCCCAAATCTGTACCAGGCCACATGCTGTAAACATTGTGCACATAACAGCTTTATCTAGGGATGATTGAGTCCCAAAATAAATGCATATTCTTATAATTTCTAAGGTTAGTAATATGACATACACCACAAATGTGAGATAAAAAAGTTTTATTTTTCATATCCAAAATTAAATACAACATTTTTCATACAGCACACTTAGTATTATATTATCATGCATTTACATCCAGCAAAAAAATACATATTTATTTTTAGTCAATACAATTCATCTGCCAAGGCAGATGGTGACAAAAAAAAATTCTTAAATTCTTCTCTAATAAGTGTACCAGTAGTGCTGCCCCTAGGAATATTGCAATGTGCTGCCTCCATGTTATAGGTCAGGGAATCTTCAAAAAGAAACCCATCTCTTTCACGCACATAGTTGTGCAGGGCACAGGCAGCTTTAATTGCACTGATCGCATGATCTATGCTGAGGTTAATAGAGGTATGCAGGAATCTCCACTTATTGCAAAGAATTCCAAATGTACATTCTACTACTCTGCGTGCCCTAGTCAGCCTATAATTGAACACTCTTTTTTCAGTTGTCAGAGAGCGACTTGAATAAGGCCTGAGCATGTTCTGGGACAATGCGAAAGCTTCATCTCCCACAAATACATGTGGGAGGAGAGGCTCTGTAGTCCCTGGCAGGGCAGAATTTTTGGGCAAGTCTAGAGTATTGTCACAAAGCATGCGGCCAAATGAGGAATGTGAGAATACACTAGAATCTGAGCTGCTGCCATAAGAACCTACATCAACATAAATAAATTTATAATTTGCGTCTGCCACTGCCATTAATACCAACGAAAAATATTTTTTATAATTAAAAAATTGGCTCCCACTAGCTGGAGGCTTGAGGATGCTTACATGTTTGCCATCAATGGCTCCAAGACAGTTGGGGAAGTTGCATCTCTCCCAGAATAGGTCAGCTATCATCAGCCATTCTTCTGGTTTGGGCTTCTTCATCACAATGTCCTTCAGTTCTTCCCATATGACTAGGCAGGTAGCATGAACAATGCCACTAATCGTTGATTTTCCAACCTTAAATTCATAGTGCAAACTTCCAAAGGAATTCCCTGTTGCTAAGTACCTAAAATGACAAAAAATAAAACAAATCATTATGTTGTCCTTTATTTTTCAGTGCGCTACTTACAGACAAGATGGCGTAGCATGCGTGATGCTTACAGAAAATACATGAGGCACCTCAGAGAAAAACAGAGTGGCTCGGGGGCAGCGCCTAGGGTACCCTATATGTATGCCAGGGACTTGGATTTTCTACAACCCATAGTGGAGATGAGGGAGTAAGTTTTCATTTACATCATCTATGTAACGCACAATCTGGTAATCATCAATATGCCGAGTTAATTTTTTAAATTTTTACTATAAAAAACAGGACAGAATCTAGTTGGGAGGAGCAAGATGTTTTGGAGGAAGAACAAGAACAACAAACAGAGGAGGAAGCACCCATTGATATTCCAGAAGACACAGAGGATTTAGCACTAATCCAAACCTCTTCCACTCTCTGGGAAACTCAGCCAGAAGAAGAATGTTCAGGGGCAGAGGAGGCTGTTCCTGGGCCATCCTCTGCTCCTGCACAAATTGATCAGCCTGGCAGAGGGCCACGGAGGTGCCCAGCAATATCCCAACCAGACCTAAGTGAGAGCTTATTAGACATGTAAAAAAACATGACAGGAAAGGTGGATGCATTTTTATGTCCCGATACAATCCTGGCGCTCAGTTTTGTACCCCTAATTAAAAAGATACCCCCAGAGCGGTACTATGAAATGCGCAAAACTATAGAAAAAATGCTGCACTCCTTCTCCCAGCCACAGGAGGAAGCTGCATTTAAATACCCAAATGTGCCCCAACCAAGACCTCCCCATCACTACCCAAGATACCCGCACTACCCTGAGCAGCAACACCATCCTTACCCCTATAATCCACCATCATATCCCTCAAGTTATGACAGGCCAATCTCCAGATATGAAGGGCCACCCAGTAACCTTCCCTATCCCATCCCATCCCCACTTCCTTCAATTAGGGCCCCCCCCAAACTCAGGGTATGTATGGGCAAAGTCAACAAGGGGAGGTTAGGCCTGCTCATCACACTGCCAGTGATGACCCAGGTTCCGCTACTGAATACTCCTATGACGCCCCTTTCCAAAAAAAACTGAATCTGTGATGAGGTCTGTTCATGGTTAAGGACCAACATGACACATTTTGATAGAACAGGGAAGAGGCCTACTTGACAGGCAAGTTTTTTGATTTTAAGTTATTGCAGAGTTAATTTATGTTTTATACATGGGTAAAGTTTATATTTTTATCATATTTTATGATACGTGAATAAATAATTATTCCTACATTTTTTGTGCGGTCATGTTTTAACAAATACCCAGGTTAAAAAACATAAAGAAAAACAAAAACATGGTCAATATAACGCATAACAAATGACATGAGTGATGATAATTACCTTAATGTGATCAATAATCTTTCAGCAGGCTGGATACTTGGTCTGAAGCTCGTGTTCTGACGCTGCAAGCGAGGGGAGATTAAGCCCAGCAATTCGTCAAAAAACATCATAAATACATGTGGGAAAAACATTGGGGCATACTGTAAAAAAAAGTAAGGTAAGTGGTTAAGGACATTATTTAGGGTAACAAGGCAGGCATCCTTAGTTCCAATCTAATTATGGCTAAATAAGTGACAGGAACAAAAAAAAAAAGGCAAATGGGTCCTCATTTCAACAAAGAAGAAGCCACTGGCCTTTTAAATTACCGGTAACAGTAACAATTGTCTAAGCCAAAAATGCTAAACAAAGCTGCGTGGCAGCACCACCACCCACAAAGCAACTTGTGACTAGGGCCAAGGTATTTGGGGGGTAAAACACCAAAAAAAAAAAAAGGAAATAGGACCTGGCTTACACCAGGAGGGGGGTGCAAGGTGAGGATAATTTAGTGCCCTTAAGGTTGCATGCTGAAATAATGTACAGTTGGTATTTTGGGGGGGGGGGGGGGGGACAAGGCTTATTAGTTACAATAATCTTAACATAACATAATCACACATAGGTTAGACTGGATGGACTTGGGTCTTGCAAATATAAAAAACACTATACATCTAGGGCTACAAATTAAGTATGGTTTGGCAGAAACAGTACTCACCTACTAATTGACATGCGGGTGAAATTGAAAAATTTCCCTTCATGCCCACGGAGGTGCCCATACAATATCATGAACTGGCTTCTTTCTTCTCGATTTGTAATGATGGGATGAACCCAGTATCTTTGTCTTCTCCGCATCCTTCTGCGATTTTCTTCTTCCAGCAAGATTGCTGCTGTGGCAGCAACAACAGTTGGCATGATCATTGGCAGAGCAGCACACATCTTGCAACGAAACACAAAACACAGGTACAGACTGCTGGATAACCAGAAAGTGTAGACTGAGCTACCAGGTTTTATAAGCAGCCGCACAATCAGCCAAAAAGCTTGGTCAGCACAAAATTAGCAACTCAAATTAGGCAGGAAGGGTTACTAATGAATTCGCTGCTGCTTCGCACTGAAAACGCGTACAATCCGCAGAACAGCCGGCGTTTCACTGCGCAGTCACGCAGGGCCCTGAAATCGCAACGCACTAGTCTGAACCCAGGCTCAATGTTGAGATGAAATGTATCTTTCTCTGAAATAAAATTTCCTTTGCAGCAATGTTGCTTCTACTTCAACTATTTTGTTTTTAGGAATGTTAGAATGTGGAATGTTCTGATGTTTTGGTAAAATATATGTTTCTCTGTCACTTTCACTTGTTACTCCCCATCTCACCAAAATCACACAGGTGTCTTTACAAATCACAAACAATATTATTGCTGATGCAAATTTAAAATGGCTCACAATTTTGTGTGTTTTTTATTATTTCCAAATCTTCATAATTTGCCCCCAAAAAAATTTGATATGTGTACCAACATCAGAAATCAACATGTAATTTCCAAAAATTTGAGGGTAACATCATTATTCTACACACTCACCCACCAAGAACCACCAAATATCACAGAATAAATCAAGAAGAATAACTCTTGAGAAATGTAATTCCACCACCTATATGTCCAAATAAATGCAGTATTTATGTGTATTTATGTGTAGGAGGTTTCCACATGTGGCAGCTCTGGGGCTTAGAGGTTAGAATTTGTGCTTAGCATCTCTGAGGATCTGGGTTTGAATCCCAAACATGCTGCTTCATGTAGAGAAGTTGTCTCATCTCCCTATGTTGTTAAACATAACTCCTGACTCAGGTCCTAAAACTATGTCTAAATGTAGCATTTATGTGTAGGAGGGTTAGACCACCGTTTGACCATGTAGAAGAACATTCCCATAGACACACTCCTAAACCTTGTGGACAACCTTCCCAGAAGAGTTGAAGCTGTTATAGCCTAAGACTAAAGCCCCATACACACGGTCGGATTTTTTCATGGATTCTGTCCGATCGGACAATGTTGTTGAAAAATCTGACCGTGTGTATGCACCATCGGACAGTGTACGTCAGATTGTCCGACGGACCAAGTCCTATCTCCTGCTGGATAGATTTGCCGACAACACGGTCCGATCACACCAAATCCGATCGTGTGTACGGTTGTCCGACGGACAAAGTGCTACGCATGCTCAGAAGAAATTCTGTGACGGAAGCGCTCGGTCAGGTAAAACTACCTTTCCTAATCGACACAGCACATTCGTCACGCTGCAATGTTAAAATGTCTTTAATGCAGCGCATTCTCTTTTTCTTTACAATGCAACAAGAATGACATGTTTTAGCTGCTCCTATTCACCCGCACTTCTCACAAACTTAGTTCTTTATTACTTTTCAGCATTTATACACTACATGTTTATTTTTACTCAGATCGTAAAAGAATCTTTGTTATATTTTTAGCCTGATTTGTCTTTTTTTTTTTTTTTTTTTTTTTTGGGAATACATATTTGAAGGAGATTTTTTTTTTTTTTTTTTTTGGAGGGGGGTTGTGTGTCTCAACTTAGCAAAACCACATTATTAACATTTGTATTTCTTGCTTAAATTTACTAGGAGTTTGTTGGTTGTTGGTGCCCCTTGTTAATTCTACTTTAGGATTAGTGAAATGTACCTGCCTACTCAAAGAAAAACTGTCATTGTAGAAAAGTAAAAACACAATAGTCAATGATTATTTCAAATCCAAAAAACATTTATTTAGGTCTCAGCAACAAACCAAAGAGGAACGCAGCCATGGTGAAACTTGGGGAATTTGCAAAGCCTTGGACACCCACGGCAACCATCATTTTTCAAGCTTAGAAAATTGGGGGCCTGAGGAGTACCTATCTAAATAATAAGGGAGTGCAATCTGGTCCTGAAGTCCAAAACATCCGGAACTGCAGCAGATGCCATCTAGGTCCCCAGGCTCTGGTCCTACGAGAGGCTCCATCTTCTCTCAGACCAGACTGAATCAAGGTCATCACTCTCTTGTCTTCCTTGTACTCTTCCTTCCACGCCGTGGTGCTGGTGCTGGTGGGGTGGCAGAAGGAGGAGGAGGAGGCGGAGCAAGGTCACTCTCGCAAACATGTGTGAGGGGAGTCATCTCCCCAGCCATCCCCTCATTTAGGATTTTGAGGATGACATCCTGACACATGCTGCGTTGCCCCGCCTCCATACCCGTCATTTTAGTGCCAACCAAGGAGGCAAAGGCCTCCTCGTAGGTGGGTGTGGCATATAGGGAGGCTGAAGCATCTTTGATCAGCTGGAGCGCTGACTCTCCCACCTCCCCCATGCTTTTCGCCCTTCTGTAGGGAAGGCGGAGGGGAGGGACTTGGGAGACAGTCAGGCTCCTACGCCTACCCCCCTGTTGGCTGCCACTAACCCCTGCCTCCTCCTGACTGCCACATTCCACAGCCACCTCCTGGCTGAGGTCTTCCTGTGTATGAAAAAGGGACATAGTTTCAGTTATTTGTTCATCAAACACACACAATTCTCGTGTCTCATCTAGTGACTGTTGCAAAATGTTTACAAATAGAAAACCATACAATTCTCAGCCCTGCAGTTTAGATTCTTCCCAAAAATGTCTCCAACACCACTGTCTGTTGATATGTCAATCACGTTAGGAACTAAGCAATTGGGGATCCTGAATTAACTGAACATCATTCATTATTCCCAAAAATGGTTACAAAACTACTATACCTGGAACAAGTTGGGCTCCTGCACATCTTCCATACTGGAAGGCCCAGGTTGGTCCTCGGAAGCCTCATCAGGGGTGGCGTACGCGGAAGGACGCGTGCAAGGAAGAGTCGAGAGTGACTTCCTGACATTAGCCTGGTCTTTGAGAAAATGGAGCCTCTCATAGTACCAGAGCGTGGGGACATAGACATCAGCTGCTGCAGCTCCAGATGCTAGGGACTTCCGGACCCTATTGCGCTCCCGGAAATAGGTACTCCTCATGTTATTTATTTTTACTTTTAAGTTTGCCACGGTTGCCATGGGCAGGTTTGGCTTTACAAATGCCACAAGTTTCAGCAGGGCTGCGTACCTCTTTGGTCTGTTGCTGTAGTCGCGGTGCTTTGGTTGCCATAATAGGGGAAATTCCCTGTATTTATCAATGAAGAGGGGGAGAAAACTCACGTCGTAGAAGCCCTCCATCACCTCTGCAAGACACAACACCACACAAAACAATATAAATAATGTCAGCCTAAACTCTCCTAATCTTCTCCATAAAGAAGCCTCAAGTTCTAATCAGTCTAGGCTAGTTATGTACCAACGTCAAATTGTACCTTCGTTTGTAGCGATCGTCTCGTGCGTGAGCTTTCTCTCCCCTCGTCTCCCAGATCGTGGCTACGACACAGGCGTGTGACGTTTTATATACAGTGCGCATGCGTCAAACTCCGCCCGCCCCTGACGATCTTTCTCGTCTATTCCCCACCCCTTCTCTTTACGGCGCAGTGGGGAGAGCACATGGCGGGGACACAGCAGGTGCGCCCCAAATATCACACCAACGAGGAGGACGACGAGGAAAGTCCGGAGGCAGAAACGTCCCGATCCCGGAGCCTGAAATTCAAGGCCTCCAATATGTCATTTGGAGAAATGTTGGAGATGGTGGACATATTAAAGAGGAGCGACTATGATGGGAAGTATGGGCCTTACCTCAACCCCAATGTCCGCAAGGCCAAGATCATGTCTAAAGTTGTGAGAAGGCTGTACAATCATTTTGGGGTACAACGATCCAAGGAGCAACTCAGGAAACGCTGGTCAGACCTGAAACTGAGGGAGGCCGATCAGTACAGAAAGATCAAGCGAGTTCTTCAAAAAAGTAAGTAGTTGTGTTTTGTGTTTGCTTTCTTGCTTGCATACTGCTCCATGTGGTTTGATTTTTACAAAGTTGTACATTCCAAAATGGCCACTTTCAGGTTCGTCTGTGCATTCGATCGTACTCAGCCTCGATCTTTCTGCCACTGTCATGATCGTGTGTGTCCATTCGATCGTACGCAACCTCGATCGTTCGGCCACTTATAATACGAGGTTTGGTGAAGTTTTTATTGAAAGGAAGTTTGTTCTCACTAGAGATGTCAGCAAGAGCGTAAACCAAATTTTGTCAATGTAAAGGAGAGGTCACTCAGTAGCTGTTTACCCATCTGGACTCTAGAGCACTAGTGCTGGGACACCCAAACCCCCTTTTTATTAGGCTTTTCCACACATGTGCTCCAGTGGATACTAGAGGGGGGTCTCCATCACACAAACTTCTACCAAAAAGCTAGTAAGTTTAGCACCTTTACAAAGTGACTACATTCATGTAGTTGCCATTTGTAACTGGCCAAACAAAAATAGTGTCCGTCACTTTCAAGCAATGTTTGTCATTTCCTATTTCTGCCCTCAATAGATTGTGTTGCTAAATCTTCCTTTTGTACATTCTCATAGGGGAGCGAAAACTTGGGCCGTCTGAGGAAACCCCAAAACCAACACCTCCCAAAAAAGGGGAAAGAGCAGAAGCAGAGGAGGAGGAGGAGGAAGGAGAGATCATCGAACTTGGAGAACTTGTCACCACAACAGGTGAGTGTGGGAGAACACAGCTACTGGTAAGCTAATCAATGTATGGCTGCCTCATTTCCAACACCCCATTTTTGTTTGTTTGTGGTTTTTAGGTGACGTGGATGTTGTGGAAGAAAAATCGCACTTTACCACAGAGAGTGCCCACGTACTCATCGGGGAGATAATGGTCTGCAATAGAGATCTAGATTACATAAAGCAAAACATCAATGATGTTCAACAAAAATTGAAGAACATCATTGATGTTTTAGGAAAAATATGAAAACGCACCAAGTAATTAACACACATTTGTGCCTGCTTCTGAACACATTTGCAACTTAAGAACTGTGTGAAATTTGGAACATGCACACATTGTGTCCACATGTGCTAGCTCCCATCATGGTGGATGAATGCCAACGTTTTTTTGGGGGTGCAACCACTTTACGAACTACGAAAGTGGTTGTGGTGAAGGGGTTGCACCCCCAAAAAACGTCCATTCATCCCCATGATGGAAAATGGCACTTTTGAAGCTTCTAGGCATGTGTTTTACCATCTAATGACCATTTTCAGACCCAAATTGTGTGCATGTTCTAAATTTCCACTTTCCAGGGGTGACCCCCCATGTGATGAAGGCAAGATCAAACACACTTTGAACATATAGTCATGTCTGATCTTGTCTTCACTTTACAAAGTTGAACTTTCCTAGTTCATAGGTTCTGTTTTGCTCCATGCCTGGTTTTACCAATTGCGGAATGTTTGTAAACAATGTTGTAAATAACCAAGATGTTGTCAGTTTGGCCAAGAAGATTGTAAACGCACTTGTGAATGTTTTCCAAGTAAACTTTTTTAATTTTCTAAATGTGTGGCTTCCTTATTTAAAAAACACAATGCATTATGTATGTCAAATGTAAAGGATATGGGGGGCAATGGGTGTTATTTACTAAAGGCAAGTCCACTTTGCACTGCAAGTTTCTTTTCCAGGGCACTTTTTCACTGCACTTGTAGAGCATAGTCGATTTGACTTATGTAAATGACACCCACAGTGCTTTGTACGAAAACACGGAGCACAGCATTTTTGAGAATACACACATGTCTGACCTGGTGATGAAAAGGAGTATTTTGGGTGTCAGTTATGCAGTACAAACCTTCTCTAGACCAAAGATTAGGTAGCAAACACACAACATGAGAATAATCTTTTTGGGAAGAAGAGACTGTTACCTCCTTTTGCCCAGAAAGTGCATTCCCACTGTCGAAGGCAAAGGGAAAAAATTTCAAGGTAAAATAAGCTAAAAAGAATACTGAAATGACAAGAAATCATAGGTTGGTTGAAAAATAAGATTTATTAAAAAATGCCTCTCACACATCGTCAGGCAGAGCAATGGCCCCCCTACCCACAAAGTAGTCCATATATTGCTCGCGGACCGCGCAGGCATTTAGAGGGGGCAAGCCTGGACGTGCCACTTGAAGGGCTGTGAGGTCAGCATTTGGAGGGCCCTCCACATCTGGGCCAACGGGCACCACATAGTTCCTGTTATGTCTTTTGAGGAAGTTGTGCAATATGCAACAGGCAAGAACTATGTGGTTCAGTTTGTATTCCGCCAAGTTAATTGCCGTCAAGAACAGGCGGAAGCGGCTGGCCAGGATGCCAAAAGTGTTCTCCACAACTCTTCGGGCTCTGGACAGCCTGTAGTTGAAGACCCTCTGGTCTGGGGTGAGGGTCCTCATCGGGAACGGCCTCATCAGATGGGGAGTCAACGCAAACGCTTCATCTGCGACAAAGACGAAGGGGAGTCCTTCTGCATTCTCCTCTGGAGGTGGCAAGCACAGACTGCCACTTTGGAGATGCCAGTAGAACTCCGTGTGCGCAATGGCACCACCATCCGAGATCCGGCCGTTCATCCCCACGTCCACATACATAAATTCATATGTTGCCGACACCACCGCCAACATCACTACACTATTAAACCCTTTATAATTATAATAGTAGGATCCAGAGTTGGGCGGTGGGACGATGCGGACGTGTTTCCCATCAATTGCCCCTCCGCAGTTAGGAAAGTCCCAACGGCTGGCAAAGTGGGAGGCCACAGTCTGCCATTCCTGTGGCGTGGAAGGGAACTGTGGAGTGAAACAAGAAAAAATAATTAGTCACTTTGCACATAAACATTGCAAGCAGATTAGACAATCAACATCTTGGAACAAGAGCATTGTATAAAATTGGAGGCTGGAAAGTATTTGCACAGAAAAGTAGAGGCTCCCCTTCACAGATTACTCACCCCCCATCAATCCCCCCACTTCTGATGGGCCATTGGCAATAACTAGGGTTTTGGGGGGGGGGGTTGTTGGACAGGTAACCCTCTGCACTTCATTGATTGGCAAATGGCTCAATAATGTGTGCTAGTTTGGCCAGACCCTCTGTACTTAACACTATTGGCAGCCCCCAGGAAAGCTAAACTAACATTTCAACCCCCCCCCCCCCCCCCCCCAAAAAAAGGAAAGCACATTGTGACATTATGAAATTACCAAGCAAGCTAATAGGAGGGAAAGAACACAAAAAAATAGGAAATGGAAAGTATGGAGGCAGCCCCTTGCACTACATGCTTTGCTGAATTCATCCCTAAAGATGCCCACTATAAAGAGGTAGGTATATAGTGTGTATTGACCTTGGGAAAGCCAGCAGATAGAGGATTGGTACCATCTGACAGAGCAGTTGGGGGAGGGGGTTCCTAATGAGTTTGCCCCCCCCCACCAAAAAAAAAAAAAAAAAAAAGGGGCTCTACATGAAGTAAACCACACAGCAAACATTTGTGCATATTTTAGGGGGTGTTTGGGGGCAAACAATACTATGCAGCAGACAAAACACATTGCTTAAGTGACTAGGCCATAGGTGTCTATTGGGGCAGAAGAGCATGCTGGGGAGGTAAGTGAAGGGAAAAATGCTTGAAGGAGAAAAGGGGCACAGCATATTAGAGCATATTGCAATCATGGTAATTAGGGAAGGAGGTCAAAAATAGAAGACGACATTAGCAAACAGAGCATACATAGAAGGGAATAGTAAAGGAGAAATGTTACCTTAATATAGTCCTCCTGCAGGACCTCGATGATGGCAGAACAGGTCTCTGGAATAATGATTCCCAGGGCCTGGGGAGAGATACCTGAAGAGAACTTCAAATCCTGAAGACTTCTCCCTGTCGCCAAGTACCTCAACGTGGCAACAAGCCTCTGCTCCGGAGTAATGGCTTGTCTCATGCAGGTATCCTGCCGGCTGATAAAGGGGGTCAGCAAAGCCAAAAGACGGTGAAAATCGGGGTCCGTCATCCGAAGAAAGTTCCTGAAATCATCAGGATTATTCTCCCGGATCTCACGAAGCAAAGGCATGTGCGAGAATTGGTCACGCTGAAGCAACCAATTCTTGGTCCACATACTCCTTGTCACTCTGTTCATGGACGGGTCTTGGGTCAAAGCTAAAAGCCCGACACCAATTCCGCGTACAGCACGAACTCGGCGACGAGTATGCACGGGAAACATCGCTCACAAGGTCACAAAAGGTCGGCTGGTCAGAACGGACAAACAGAAAGCACCGATAAACAGCAAGGCCTGAAAGAACGAAATGAATACCAGAAACGAGCAGACAATAAGCAGTGCAAATCAAAGCGTCCTATATCAAGATATAGGCCGCAATGACCAACAAATGCGAACTGACTACACGCACTAATAAACAGATACGCACGACAAGCACAAACTGAAGAGCAGTAACGATCTGAGTCAGAAAACTGAGAAGCGCGAATCTTAAGTCACCAAACTTCGACTAACTCGCGATAAACACGGGATCAGCAGAAGGAGCCCAACGGGTGCCTGACGTGGTGCTGAACTTCCCTTTTCTAATCTCATGGACGACGACTTACGTCACGACGTTCTTGCAGACCGGATATTCCGACAACGTAGTCCGACCGTGTGTACGCAACACCAACATTGGACAAAGTACGACGGACAGGATCCGACCGACCTGGTCCGCGGATTGTCCGACCGTGTGTATGGGGCTTAAGACTGGGATGCCATTACAGTTCATGTGCGTATAAAGGCATATGTCCCAGTACTTATGACAATATATTGTATATTGCTTGTGACACTGAGCCTGGCTATGGACTTGGGGCTGGTTTACACCACAGAGATGCAGCATACATGAGTGAAGCTGCCCACTGGCTAAGTGGGTAGCAATTCTGTCTAGCAGCATTGGGGTTGCTGGTTCAATTCCCCAACATGCTAATGCTTGTATGGAAGTTTATATGTTTTCCCTGTGTGGGTTTCTCACCAAAATCCGAAGAAATGCTGGCATTTTATTTGTCTCCTGTCAAAATAGTCTCTAATGTAAGAAAGTTAGTTTTGGACTTTATATTGAAAGCTCATTACACCCAGGGACTGATGTTAATGTTTGTTAGCACTAATCATGCCCAGGGACTTGTACATTTAAATTGTAGGGTTTATACTGCACAGGTACATATGCTTAGAAAACTGTTGCTTTGTTTATGTGCATGTAAATGGACTTCGATCTTTGGCCTGTAATTGGAGATTTGATGCACATAGCCAAGGGATAACACAGTTGCAAATAGTATTATGTGGTCCTGCTCATCAGGTGCAATCACTTTAGACATACATGAAGAGACAGATTGAAAGATACTGGTGGGCATGTACTTCTATTGGGCGTGTGTCTGTGTGCTACAATACAACCTATCTTATATAAAGGACTGCAGTAGGGGGGATTTGTTTGGCCTGCGAAGGCCAGGTTTTTTGCTGTGATTTGTGTGGGGGGGGGGGGGGAGGAATTATATTGTGCATAATGCCCCACTAGAGCTGTTTGTTTGCTGAAATTCTTGTGCATTCTTTCCATCAAAAGTGGGTTTATGTGGCCATGCGGTCAATGTTGTGTGTGTATTGTTCCTGTCTGACCATGCATTCATGATTTGGGAGCATCTGCTGACCTTCTGCTCTTTGCTTAATCATGTACACAGAAATGCAGCTTCCAGCAGAACATGGCCACCAATGTATGTGTGTGGCTTTTGGGGTGGTGGTGGGTGTTATAGTTTGAATATGTGCCTTTTTAAATAATATGTTGGAATGCTTTGTACTATGAAATGTGTTGCCCATTATACACTGAAATTAAAGCTGTTTTTTAGATTGTAAGCTCCTATGAGCAGGGACCTTAAACCCCAATTGCTAACTGTTTTGCTAAATGTAGCACCATATATACTGTATACTATATTTCCTCTCACTTCCTGTTGTCTCCCTCTGTTCGTAAGTCGGAGTCGTTTGTAAGTCAGATGTTTCAAAGTAGGGGCCTGCCCTATATATACTCTGCAGAAATTTGTGCCTTAGGTGTTGGTGGTACCAGAACACTGTAAGCCCTCACATCTACTCTTGGTGGGTGCTGGAACGGGCCCTGCTGTGAAATATTATATCAAGAATTGTAATTATATGCACCTGTTAAACAGGGGCAGAAAAATCGGGCCTTTGGCGGTGGTGTGGTGGTGTTGATACAACACTGTAAGCCTCACAGTTACTCTTGGTGGGCGCAGGAACGGGCCCTGCGGTGAAATATTAGATCAAAAATTGTAATTTTACACCCCTGTTAAACAGGGGCAGAAAAAATCGGGCCTTTGGCGGTGGTGTGGTGGTGTTGATACAACACTGTAAGCCTCACAGTTACTCTTGGTGGGTGCAGGAACGGGCCCTGCTGTGAAATATTAAATCAAAAATTGTAATTACACGCCCCCTGTTGAACAGGGGCAGAAAAATTGGGCATTAGGCACTGGTGCAACAACACTGCAATCCCTCACAGATACTATAGTTGAGCGCATGAACAAGCCCTGCTGCAAAATATTACAGCAAAAATTGTAATTACACACCCCTGTTGAACAGGGGCAGAAAAATTGGGCCTTAGCCACTGGTGCTGGTGCAACAACACTGCAATCCCTCACAGATACTATAGTTGAGCGCATGAACAAGCCCTGCTGCAAAAATTACAGCAACAATTGTAATTACACGCCCCTGTTGAACAGGGGCAGAAAAATTGGGCTTTAGGAATTGGTGCTGGGGCCACAACACTGCAACCCCTCACAGATACTCTAGTTGAGAACAGGAACAAGCCCTGCTGCAAAATATTACAGCAAAAATTGTAATTACACGCCCCTGTTAAACAGGGGCAGAAAAATTGGGCCTTAGCCACTGGTGGTGGTGACCAGAACCAAAAATGTTCTTACAAGCTATCAACATGAACATTGAGGAGGAATAGGATAGTCACTCAGCATAACAGGACAGTCACTCAGTATCAGCATAGGCAGTCGAAGGGATCTCACATTCATAAAAAAATTATTCGGTTACATCAGCATCAGGTGCTTGGTAGCTAGTGATCCAAGACTGATTCATTTTTATGAAGGTGAGCCGATCAACCGAGTTGGTGATCAGGCGCACTCTGTGATCGGTTACAAAGCCTCCAGCAGCACTGAATGTGCATTCCGAAAGAACGCTGGATGCAGGACAGGCCAGTAGCTCAATTGCATTCTGTGCAAGCTCTGGTCAGATATCCATCCTCAAGACCCAGTAACCCAGAGGATTTTCGGTTGGAAAGGTCTCCAAGTCTGATCTTGCCCCTAGGTATTCCTGCACCATGTAAATCAGACGCTGGCGATGGTTGCTGGAACCGATCAGACATTGAGGCTGTGGACTAAAAAATTGTCTAAATGCATCTGTCAGATGGCCACCTTCTTCACCGCTCCTTCTTTGACTGACCGAAGCCTCAGCAACATGTTGTCCAGAACCAGGAATTTGTAACCTCGCAGGCTCTGGAAACGCGTTGCACAAACCTTTCTGCAAGGCCTTCCGAAGATGTTTCATCCTCTGCTTCTTCTGCGATGGCTGGATAAGTTCCGCAACCTTACCCTTGTAATGTGGATCAAGGAGGGTTGCCAGCCAGTAATGACCCCTCTACTTGATCCCACGGATCCGCGGGTCCTTTCGCAAGCTTTGCAGGATCAGGGAGGCCATGTAGCATAGGTTTGCTTAGGCTTTCGGTCCGGAGTCCTCTGGGTCACTAAGGACGACATGATCCGCAGCCACCTCCTCCCAGCCACGTACAAGTCCATGGGTTTCTGGGGACTGTAAACGATCCCTTGAAGACTGCTGCTTATGCTGAGTGCTAGGCTCCACCTCCATGCTGACACAATCCTCCTCCTCTTCCGGTGTGAACGGCGGGCCTGCACGAACACTGTCTGGATAAAGGGGCCTTGAGAGGTAAGGAAGTTCTCCTCTTCCTCCCTCTGTTCTGCCTCAAGTGCCCTGTCCATTATTCCACGCAGCGTGTGCTCCAACAGGTAGACAAGAGGGACAGTATCACTGATGCATGCACTGTCCCTGTTCACCATCCTCGTGGCCTCCTCAAATGGTGACAGGACAGTGCATGCATCCTTGATCATGAGCCACTGGCGTGGCGAAACAAAGTAAAGCTCCCCTGACACTGTCCTGGTGCCATAGTCGCACAGGTACTCATTGATAGCCCTCTGCTGCATGTGCAGCTGCTGCAAAATGGTCAATGTTGAGTTCCATCTGGTGGGCATGTCACAGATTAGGTGGTTCTTGGGCAGGTTGTATTCCTTTTGGAGGTCAGCCAGCCGAGCACTGGCATTATATGACTAACGGAAATGCACACAGACTTTCCTGGCCTGCCTCAGGAGATCCTGTAAGTACCTGCACAATAACCCTGCACCACCAAATTAAGGACTTGAGCCAAACAGAGCACATGGGTGAAGTGTCCCTGTCGGAGGGCGGAGAGGAGTTTGGTGCCATTGTCGCAAACCACCATTCCTGGCTAAAGCTGGCGTGGTGTCAACCACCTCTGAGCCTGCCCCTGCAGAGCTGACAGAATCTCTGCCCCAGTGTGACTCCTGACAAGAAAAAATCCCCTATGATTGGGACTTTAGATAGAACACCACTCTCACAAGATTTTGAATAAATCATACTATGAATATTTTATTGATAAAAAAGATATAAAAATCATCCAAAGTGTCTAATAGCAGGATGCACAATATACAATATGCATGAGCGTTCAAATAACGCACAGTGTGACTCCTGTTCCCTAAGCACACCAGCTCAAGCCCCGCATGGCATCTTTTTGCCTGAGTGCTTGCGTAGCTACTTGAACACCTACGGAGCACCGCTGGGCCCGAGGACAAATCTATAGAGGAAGAGGCCATGGAGGAAGAAGAAGAGGGGGTGGAGGAGAGAGGTGTGTCAGAATCACCACTAGTAGCATTTTGGAGGCGTGGTGGCGGAACAAGCTCCAACAATACTGCACCCTGTCCTGCATCCTTTCTAGCTGCCAGCAGAGTCACCCAGTGCGCCGTGAAAGATAGGTAACATCCCTGTCCATGCCTGCTGGACCATGAGAATATGCACCTTACCGCTGACCGCCCTATCCAGTGAAGCCAAGACATTGCCTTCCACATGCTGGTAGAGAGCCGGAATCGCCTTCCGTGAAAAAAAGTTTGGGAACCTGCCACTGAGGTACTGCACATTTCACAAATTCACAAAAGGGGCAGAGTCTACCAGCTGAAAAGGCAGCAGTTGGAGTGCTCGCAATTTAGCCAAGCTAGCATTCAGCCGCCGGGCATGTGGATGGCTGGCACCGAATTTCTTTCCCTACCCCAGTTGCTAAACTGGGGTAGGGAAATTTGCCTGCTACTATCGGACGTTGGTGTAGCAATTCAGATTGACCGCAAGTACTTGGCACACCTAATTCTACACCTTCATTCCTCTCAGTGCAGGTTTCTGAGAGAACTGAAGGTATAGTGGGGTTGGAGATCCCAGCTGATGAGGAGCAAGGAGAGGTCCGCCTTGTTCTTTGGTGTGGGTCTTTTGAGTACACTTGCAAACAGACTGCATAGGAGTTCGACATATGTCTGGTCAAGCATGTGGTGCCCAAGTGGCTGCTGTTTTGGCCATGCTTGATACGCGCCACACGTCTCAAAAAAGGCCCACACCAAAGAACTTTTGGTAAAACGCGAGTCAGCAGCGCCCTGCACACGCGGAGCTCTGCGGTGTGATGCAGTCGGTTGGCTGCCCTTAAGCTGGCCCCTGGAGGGCATCCTGCCTCTTTGGAGATGTACCTCCTCCTCCTCTCTCCTATCAGGCACCCACGTAGAGTCAGTGAAATCATCATCCCCTCCCTCCTCGTCACTGGAGCAAACCTGGCAGTATGCTGCAGCTGGGGGAATATGACTGCCAGTTTGTTGTCCTTCTTGGGCACCCCCTCTCTCTGGGCTCATGTTACTGCCTTCCTCAAGCTGGGTATCATCATCGGAGCCTTCAAAACGCTGCGCATCCTCCTGCAGCATGTACCCAACACTGTGGTCGAACAGTTCGGGGGACTTCTCCGTGCATGATGGTGGGGCTAGGGAAGGAGTAACTGATGACCTGGAACCGATGGAATAGGCCTGTGACAGACCTAGCCAGGACACAGGCTTTTTGAGAGGACTAAATGAGAGCCTCTTGCCAACCGATTATGGGCCCTGGATTTTAAGGGGCACAGGGTGAATGAGAACCCCACTATAATCTGTGCTAGTCAGATTCAATTGCAGGGTTAATTAGCACATACAACAATAGGTGAAATACTCTTTAGAATCTGTGTCAAGATAGACTGGACTCATTTGCATTATACAAGACAACAGACAGGTGTCTGGAGTTGATGAAATTAGCATCTAACATGTGTGAAGCTTGGTGACAAGTCTGACCTGTAGTGAAATCCTGATGGGCACAGAGTCACATCGGCTGCTTAAAGGGATTAGTTAATTAGCTCATGTTAATTTGTTACAGGTGTATTGTTAGAGTAAAATGAGCAGGAGGGGGGGTCTCCTCTTCTACTATATATAAATACTTGTCAGTTTGGTTCTAATAAAACATTCCATGTTGGCACTAAGCAAGTCTTGTCTCATTTAGTGCTTGGGAGCGGTTGGAATATCTGAGATCCATATTCAGACTGGGAGGAAGTGGTATATGACGAAAGCACTCAAGAGGAGTGTGGGAGCATTTTGTCACATTGTTGGCAAGCAGTGGGATTATGCTTCCTGCAGTCAGGGACATCCAAACCTCCGCCTGGATCCAAGGTCCGGATAGCAGGAGAGGAGGAGAGGTACAGATACCAGCCGCCATGGAAGAGGAATTCGGAAGGAGGTTGCGAGAGATGCAGATACAGCACAGAGGATCAGTATCGGTGCAGGTTCTGCTGGGATGGTATGATTCAGTCCGCCTACAACTCTGGAAGGAAGCGCTAGCCTGTGAGCAGCGACACCAGAGAAAAGTTCTCCCCTCCATCCATGTAAGGTACTGGTCGCAATATGAAGTACGAATGCTGTTATTGGGGGAACAACCGAAGCAGGGGTGGACAGCTGAGTTAAGCAGGCTGATCCGGGCAGAAATGCGGTTGGACGAGAGCTACAGAGCCCTCCGGTGGTATGTAGCCCAAGTGTGCCCGTGGACAGGAGATGACAGCCCCATGGAAGGCTTTGACTATGATGGCCTGGGATTGTTGTACTGGAGGTTGTCCGAGGACCCTGACTTTGGGAGTGATCTGGAGTGGCGTTTGGAGGAAATAATGGAGCACAGAGAGCAAAGATTGAACATCTCGGAAGTGCTCTGGGCACAGGAAGATTTGGAGTTCCTGGCCGCTCAGGAATGGGAGCAGGAGATCGCCTACAGACAGCTGCTAGACTCTGCTCAGCAGCAGGGTGGGGCTCCCTTTGCCTGGGACTATCAAGAAATAACAGTGGACAACTCTGGTCTGGCTGAAGAGTCCGCAATGTGGCAGAGTAACAGTGTGCTTTGCAAACCTGTCCCTGCAGCTATGGACGCGGAGGTCTTATGGCGGATGCAGCAAGTGCTGACTGACCTTGATGATCCTGTTTCTGCATGGGATGATCTTGGATGGAGGAATGTGCCTGTCCAGCAGCATGCCAGAGAATCGGCAGTGGAAAATCTGGAAATTGCCATCCCCAAAGCTGAAGTGCTGACAACCGGCCAGAGCTCTGCCAACCTCTGCTCAGCACTGATAGCATCTTCTGGGTTCCATGGACAGGAGATGATGAACCTATATCCCCAGACACCAGTTGCAGAGACAGGGGATTTGATAGACTTTTCTGCTGAGGAAGAAGAACCTGATGAGCCTCCAGCAGAAGAGCTGGTATTAGGGCCAAACTTCACTGTGCTCTGCCCAGCACCAACGGCAGTATCCGTGGAGTTACAAGGAACTTCCCCAGCTGAAGCGCTGGTCACCGGACAGAGGGTCCAAGACCTCTGCCCCACACCTGTGGCAGTTCCGGAGGCCCAGGGTGAGAAGGTGGCAATCACTTCCCAGCAGCAGATACAGGGGGAGAAGGGAGAGGAGGTGTTTGTTGTCCCTCCTTAACAGTCGGCCAGGGTGGAGAAAGCGGTCTTTCCTCCCCAGCAAAGATCTGTGCACCTGGGAGACAGTACCACAGACATGTCGTCTCAGCAGCCAGATGAGGGAATGGAAAAGGAAGCAGCCGGCTCCCCTTCCCAATGGCAGCTACACAATTTGGGAGTGGAGGAAGCCAGCCTCCTGCCCCAATGGTTAACCGGAGTGGAGGATGTGGAGCCCCCAGCAGAAGTGCTGGCAACAGGGCAGAGTGATACCCACCTCTGCCCAGCACCAGCAACAACTGTGGAGTTCCAGGGAGCCGGGGTAGTCGGCCCCTCTCTCCAGCGATAAGCTGAGGTAGTAAAGCTGCTACTCCCACCGAATCACTGGAACCCCTGGCTAACTTCAGAGTCAACCCATCTGGGGTCTCCTCCTGTGTTAGTCTCCTGCCAAAAGGGGAGAAATGTGACAGACCTAGCCGGGACACAGGCTTTTTGAGAGGACTAAATGAAAGCCTCTTGCCAACCGATTATGGGCCCTGGATTTTAAGGGGCACAGGGTGAATGAGAACCCCACTATAATCTGTGCTAGTCAGATTCAATTGCAGGGTTAATTAGCACATACAACAATAGGTGAAATACTCTTTAGAATCTGTGTCAAGATAGACTGGACTCATTTGCATTATACAAGACAACAGACAGGTGGCTCGAGTTGATGATATTAGCATCTAACATGTGTGAAGCTCGGTGACAACTAGTCTGACCTGTAGTGAAATCCTGATGGGCACAGAGTCACGTCGGCTGCTTAAAGAAATTAGTTAATTAGCTCATGTTAATTTGTTACAGGGGTATTGTCAGAGTAAAATGAGCAGGAGGGGGGGGGGTCTCCTCTTATACTGTATATAAATACTTGTCAGTTTGGTTCTAATAAAACAGTCCATGTTGGCACTAAGCAATCTTGTCTCGTTTAGTGCTTGGGAGCGGTTGGAATATCTGAGATCCATATTCAGACTGTGAGCAAGTGGTATATGACGAAAGCACTCAAGAGGAGTGTGGGAGCGTTTCGTCACAAGGCCGTTTTGGCAGCTGCATTGGCAGCCAAAGTACTCTGAGCCTGGGTGACAGAGGATGAGGAGGATGAGGACTGCTTGGTCATCCACTCTACCAACTCTTCTGCATGTTGTGGCTCAATACGGCCATCTGCCCAAAAAAAGGACAAGCGTGCCCCACGGCCACGTGTTGGGGATGCACTGTGTCCATGACCAGCAATGTGGGCTGTAGACACAGAGCCTGCTTGCCCCCTTTTAGTGGCCTGTGAGCGTCTGCCTCTCCTTGTTGGCCTTCCAGACATACTGTATTTGATGTATTTGTAATGTATTTGAATAGATACACCGGGAATGGCCTGCAGTGAGATGTAGCTTCACAAAGCTGGGATGTATATATATACTGAATATACTTATTGACACCCAGGACCATTCGGTGAATGAATCAAAAATAACCAGTTGAAACAATATGATCTGATAAAGACGCCCCCACGTAGTAGTCCCTTATGTAAAATAGTGACAGCTTCCTCCGTATATTTCCAACAGATCTTTCACCACGTGCAGAATGAACTCCCCTATGGGGATGCACTCACCAGACCCACGATAAATAAAAGCCTTTGAATAAGACCACTATGCATCGGCGTTCCTCCACACTCTATCTCCTTTGCAGCAAAATAGCAGGATCGTGCACCAATTTTCCTCATAAAAACAAAGGGGTTGCAGTAGTGTAATACTGTTTTACAATAGCCTTTATTAAAATGAAAAACTTCCCCCCCTAGTACAATCTGCGTACCATCAAAGAGTTAACATAAAGCATTTAAGTGTATGTCACTGTGCCTGATGTTGTGTGGTCTCCTCCGGAACTGATGTATCGCTGCTGCATAGAACAGCACTTCGATCTCCTGTTTGTCCGCCTGGAGCACACGCTGAGGCGCACACACGTCACTTCCGGTCGGTAGATCACCGCCCTGACGTTTCGTCGTTATCGGAGTCCTATATGTATAGTAAATATACTGGAGCTAACTGAATCAACTGCCTGTCTGTAGTATATTAGGAACAGAAAAACAGGAACGGTCTGCAGTGAAATCTAGCTAAACTGTATACAGTATATATACAGTGGTGTGAAAAAGTGTTTGCCCCCTTCCTCATTTCCTGTTCCTTTGCATGTTTGTCACACTTAAGTGTTTCGGAACATCAAACCAATTTAAACAATAGTCAAGGACAACACAAGTAAACACAAAATGCAATTTGTAAATGAAGGTGTTTATTATTAAAGGTGAAAAAAAATCCAAACCATCATGGCCCTGTGTGAAAAAGTGATTGCCCCCTAAACCTAATAACTGGTTGGGCCACCCTTAGCAGCAACAACTGCAACCAAGCGTTTGCGATAACGTGCAATGATGCTTTTACAGCGTCCTGGAGGAATTTTGGCCCACTCATCTTTGCAGAATTGTCCTAATTCAGTTACATTAGAGGGTTTTCGAGCATGAACGGCCTTTTTAAGGTCATACCACAACATCTCAATAGGATTCAGGTCAGGACTTTGGCTAGGCCACTCCAAAGTCTTCATTTTGTTTTTCTTCAGCCATTCAGTGGTGGACTTGCTGGTGTGTTTAGGATCATTGTCCTGCTGCAGAACCCAAGTTCGTTTCAGCTTGAGTACACGAACAGATGGTCGGACATTCTCCTTCAGGATCTCTTGGTAGACAGCAGAATTCATAGTTCCTTTTATCACGGCAAGTCTTCCAGGTCCTGAAGCAGCAAAACAGCCCCAGACCATCACACTACCACCACCATATTTTACTGTTGGTATAATGTTCTTTTTCTGAAATGCAGTGTTCCTTCTACGCCAGATATACTTGGACACACACCTTCCAAAGAGTTCCACTTTTGTCTCATCGGTCCACAGAATGTTGTCCCAAAAGTCTTGGGGATCATCAAGATGTGTTGTGGAGAAATTGAGACGAGCTTTGATGTTCTTTTTGCTCAGCAGTGGTTTTCTCCTTGGAACTCTCCCATGCAGACCATTTTTGCCCAGTCTTTTCCTGATGGTGGAGGCATGAACGCTGACCTTAACTGAGGCAAGTGAGGCCTGCAGTTCCTTGGACGTTGTTGTGGGGTCTTTTGTGACCTCTTGGATGAGTCGTCGCTGCGCTCTTGGGGTAATTTTGGTCGGCCGGCCACTCCTGGGAAGGTTCACCACTGTTCCATGTCTTCGCCATTTGTGGATAATGGCTCTCACTGTGGTTCGCTGGATTCCCAAAGCTTTGGAAATGGCTTTATAACCCTTTCCAGACTGATAGATCTCAATTACTTTCTTTCTCAATTGTTCCTGAATTTCTTTGGGTCTCGGCATGATGTGTAGCTTTTAAGGAGCTTCTGGTGGACCTTACTGTGTCAAGCAGCTCCTATTTAAGTGATGCCTTGATTGTGAACAGGTGTGGCAATAATCAGGCCTGGGTGTGGCTAGAGAAATTGAACTCAGGTGTGGACAACCACAGTTATAGTATGTTTTAACAAGGGGGGCAATCACTTTTTCACACAGGGCCATGATGGTTTGGATTTTTTTTCACCTTTAATAATAAACACCTTCATTTACAAATTGCATTTTGTGTTTACTTGTGTTGTCCTTGACTATTGTTTAAATTGGTTTGATGTTCCGAAAACACTTAAGTGTGACAAACATGCAAAGGAACAGGAAATGAGGAAGGGGGCAAACACTTTTTCACACCACTGTATATATATATATATATATATATATATACACACAAAGCCAGGAATGTATATAATGTCCCAGTTGAAGACCCTTAGAGTCAAAACGTGTCGGGACAGCATTTACTGCACCCCACATTGCTTTTCGTATCATTTTATACTTTGTGATCACTTTACATTTTTGTCATTTTTTCTATGACATACCTCAAACCTATTGGTTTGACCTGCACCATCTGGAGCCCTCTTTTCTTTTCCATATTTTTTTCCTACTGGAGCTTATGAGGAACTGTTTCCTGGCACACTCATCCTGAGTGTACAGTAGCGGTGGAGTTCGCAGACCGGGAATCTGGAACCCCGCACCAGAATCATCTGCCTATCGTCCATACACAGCACCTGTTCCAGACCACCTAGGATTTGAGGCCTTACTGACTCACTGTCGTATGACATGTGTGTCCATCTTAGTCTGTAAGAGTGTCCATCTTCTTATCTGTGAAGGGTTTGTTTCAGTGTGACTACAGACAACTTGTTTTTCCTTGTTTCGGTTTGGTGTCACCTAACAGGAGGAAGCTTTCTCCGATCACTTTATGTTTAAATGGACTGTTTTCCAAGATCCATTGGAGTTTTCCACCTTTAATTTGACTTAATGCACATATTGGGTTTATTTTGTTATGCATAGAGTTGAGCGGACACCTGGATGTTCGGGTTCGGCAGGTTCGGCCGAACTTCGGAAAAAAGTTCGGGTTCGGGACCGAACTTGACCCCGAACCCCGAACCCCATTGAAGTCAATGGGGACCTGAACCGCTATAAAGAATTGTCGGCTCCCGTCCCCATAATACAGAGAACAGTCATTGAAGTCATTGATTTTTAAAAAGTTATTGTCATAAAAAGTGTTTGGGGACCCGGGTCCTGCCCCAGGGGACATGTATCAATGCAAAAAAAAACTTTTAAAAACGGCTGTGTGAAAATTTTAAGGAATATTACACTTTTATTGTTTCACTTTAAGCATTATTAAAATCACTGCTCCCGTTTTTTTTGCATTTATACATGTCCCAGGTCCCCAAACACTTTTTATGACAATAACTTTTTAAAAATCAATGACTTTCAATGACTGTTCTCTGTATTACGGGGAGCCGACAATTCATTATAGCCGCGAGTGCTTTTAAAAGACTTTTTAAAAAGCACCATTACATCGCTGAACACCGGACCCAAACCCGAACATACAGGCAATTGTTTGGGTTCGGGTCCGGGACCCGAACACCCAAAAGTCCGGTACGAACCCCAACTTTACAGTTCAGGTTCGCTCAACCCTAATTCTTGCCTTTATATATTGTTCATTCATTTAAATATTCATATTGTGTTTTGGGTACACTTTTTGGTAGTTTTACCGAATTTCACTAGCGCTACACTATATTTTCACCATTTTATATACTAAATATACTGGAGCTAACTGAATCAACTGCCTGCCTGTATTATATTAGGAACAGAACAACAGGAACGGTCTGCAGTGAAATCTAGCAAAACTGTATACAGTATATATATGGCTGAAAATCACACAGATGGTATCACCTACTGAAAGCTTGCATTGTACTCAGCAGCATATGTTGAAAAAAGGGAGAATGCCTATTAGCCAATGCCACATCAGCATGAGCATGGTTTTTACTATAATGTTTTGAAATGCAAAACATTATTGTATAGAATCAGACATTAGTAAATGTATTTTCTATGTATGTTTCTGCTTAGCTCTGTAGCCTAATGGTATGCTCTGCTACCTTCAAAGGTTCAAGCCATGAGTTTGAATCCCACTGACGGTATCACCTCCTGAAAACGTGCATTGTACTCAGCAGCATATTTAGCCAATGCACATCAGTTTGCTTTATTCCAAAATTTTAACTCTTCAAATGCATACAATGGTATGTAATTATTCAATAATATTATGGTGTGGAATTCCAAAAATCAAGGAAAAAAATAGTTGTGGGATCCCCCAGTACATAACAAGCCCTTCGCGTCTGGGGTCTGGGACACCTAAATAAAAAAAAATGATGTGGGGCCCCACTGAAATCCATACCAGACCCTTATCTGAGCATGCAGCCTGGAGGTCAGGATGGGGGGGGGTGAGCGATCACTCCCCTCCTGAACCATACCAGGCCACATGCCCTCAACATGGGGAGGGTGCTTTGAAGCCACAGAAGCCTGCCATAGAAGAAGAGCATTTTTTTTTATTAGCGGATAACTGGCTGCGCAGAAGAACACGGGAGAAGACGGCGGCAGCAGGAGAAGACAGCCTCAGAAGAAACATTAAACACTAGTAAATGTATTTTCTATGTATCTTCTGCTAAGCCCAATGGGCTAGTGGTAAGCACTTCTACCTTGAAAAACTCAGGCCTTGAAAGACTCATGGGTTCAAATCCCACAAAGAGATACTAAAAGATAGCATTGGTGAAAAAAAGACAAATGACAATTAGCCAAAGCAGCATATGCTGAAAATAGACAAATGCCAATGTACTTTAGTTTGGCTGATTCTATTATACTAACTTTAAATGCATGCAATGGTATGTAAGTATGGTGTGGAATTCCAATCACACACTAGTTAATGGGCAGTTTAAATTTCTTTGTTTGTTTATTTGAATTCACTTGTGCTCTGAAAAAATAAACACAACTGGTGGATGGTAGGTTGGCTGGGATTTAAACTCATCCCTTGAGTGGTGTGGAGACACCTGAGCAGACCACCAAGTCATTGTGCTAAGTACGCTGAGACCTGCATAATAGTGTAGGATGATTAACCACTTCAATACTGGGCACTTTCCCCACTTCCTGCCCAAGCCATTTTTCATCTTTCAGCGCTGTCGCTGTTTAAATAACAATTGCGCGGTCATGCTACACTGTACCCAAACAACATTTTTATTATTTTCTTCCCACAAATAGAGCTTTCTTTTGGTGGTATTTGATCACCTCTGCGGTTTTTATTTTTTGCTAAACAAATAAAATAAGACCGAAAATTTTGAAAAAAATTAAGTTTTTCTCTGTTTCTGTTCGAAATTTTGTAAATAAGTACGTTTTCTCCTTCACTGATGGGCACTAATGATGCTGCACTGCCGGCCACTGATAAGGTGGCACTGATGAGCACGGATTAGGTGGCACCAATGAGGTGGCACTGATGAGGTGGCACTGATGGGCACTGATGATGGGCACTGATATTCAACACTGATGGGCACCGATAGGTGGCACTGATATGCAGCACTGATAGGCACTCATAGGCGGCACAGATGGGCACTCATAGGCGACACAGATGGGCACTGAAAGGCTTCAATGATGGGTACTTATGGGTGGCACTGATGGGCACTGATAGGCGGCACTGATGGGCACTGATAGGTGAGCACTGATGGTATGGATGGGCACTAATAGGTGGCACTGATTGACACTGAGTGGCACCGATTGACACTGATAGATGGCACTGATGGGCATCATTGATTAGGAGGCACTGGCAGGTATTGCTGGTGGGCACTGACTCGCATCATGTGTGGGCACACAATGTCAATCATGGCCACCAGGGATGCCATACCTGGTGGTCATTAGGGATGGGCTGAACACCCCCCGGTTCGGTTTGCATCGCATGCGAACAGACCGAAAGTTTGCACGAACTTTCGAACACCGTTAAAGTCTATGGTACTCGAACGTGAGAAATCAAAAGTGCGAATTTTAAAGGCTAATATGCCCCAGGGGACATGTATCAATGCAAAAGAAAGTTTTAAAAACAGATGTTTTTCTGGGAGCAGTGATTTTAATGATGCTTAAAGTGAAAAAATAAAAGTGAAATATTCCTTTAAATATCGTACCTGGGGGTGTCTATAGTATGCCTGTAAAGTGGCGTGTGTTTCCCGTGCTTAGAACAAAATGCTGCACAAAATGTAATTTTTAAAGGAATAAAAGTCATTTAAACTGCATGCAGGTTTAATGTAATGTCAGGTCCCAGCAATATGGATGAAAATCAGTGAGACAAACAGTATGGGTACCCCCCCCACAGTCCATTACCAGGCCCTTTGGGTCTTGATAGGATATTAAGGGGAACCCCGTACCCAAATTAAAAAAAGAAAAGGCGTTGGGCCCCCAGGCCCTATATACTCTGAACAGCAGTATACAGGCGGTGCAAACAAGACAGGGACTGTAGGTTTGTTCTTATGTAGAATCTGTTTGTAATTTGGAACAGGTACATTTTGTAAGTGTAGCACCAGCCAAAAAACCTATTTTTAAGCTTTTTGGAAAACATAGGGAAGGGTTATCACCCCTGTAACATTTGTTTTGCTGTCTGTGCCCCTGTTCAGAAGATTTCACCTCACTTTCTGTCCCAATGACAATTGGATTTTGAAAATTTGGGGTTTTTAAGGGAAATAAGGATTGGTGATAAATCAGTGGAGGAGACACCTTTTTCCATATTAACTCTTACAGGAGAGAATTTCCTTTCCTAGGGATAGATTTCCTCTCACTTCCTGTTGTCTTCCTGTTGTTGGGCCTTAGGTGTTGATGGTATCAGAACACTGTAAGCCCTCACAGTTACTCTTGGAGGGCGCTGGAACGGGCCCTGCTGTGAAATATTATATCAAGAATAGGGATGAGCCGAACACCCCCGGGTTCGGTTCGCACCAGAACCCGCGAACGGACCTAAAGTCCGTGTGAATTTAAGAACCCTATTAATTACAATGGATGCGAACGTTCAAAATCAAAAGTGCTAATTTTAAAGGCTAATATGCATGTTATTGTCATAAAAAGTGTTTGGGGACCTGGGTCCTGCCCCAGGGGACATGTATCAATGCAAATTTTTTTTTTTAAAAACGGCCGTTTTTTTGGGAGCAGTGATTTTAATAATGCTTAAAGTGAAACAATAAAGGTGTAATATTCCTTTAAATTTCGTACCTGGGGGGTGTGTATAGTATGCCTGTGAAGGGGCGCATTTTTCCTGTGCTTAGAACTGTCCCTGCACAAAGTGTCATTTTTGCAGGAAAAAAAAGCTATTTAACCACTTCCCACCCGGCCACTGTACATATACGGCCGGGTGGGAGCCGTCTACTTCTGATAGGACGTTCGGGAACATCCTTCAGAAGTAGCGGGATCGCGCGTGCCCGCGCAGCGGCGCGATCCCAATGCGCTCGTGTCACCCGGACACGGCGCATCTCGGATCGGCAGGAGGGCTCTGTGAATGTCCCTCCTGATCACATGACGGCCGTGTCGAATCACAGCTGTCATGTGATGTAAGCAAACAGCCGGTTGCTAGGCAATCGGCTCTCCTCTCCTCACACGGAAGTCGTCGGTGAGGAGAGGAGAGCGGATCGCTGCAGCCGGCTGGTGATCAGTGAGTATTAGCTGTTTTTTTACAGCTTTTTACTCACTGATCACCAGTGTAGTGTCCCCACAGTAAAACACACATGTCCCCACACATGTCCCCACACATGTCCCCAAAACACACATGTCCCCAAAACACACATGTCCCCAAATAATAAAAACACATGTCCCCAAATAGAAACACATGTCCCCAAATAATAAAAACACATGTCCCTCACATATGTCCCAGTAAAATCACATGTCCCAATGATTATCTGCACACATATGTCCGTGATCACCTGCACACATATGTACATGATCATTTGCGTACATATGTCCGTGAAAACATGTACAAAAAACATGTAGCAGAATACATTTTGGCTTACATTTATGACAAAATTTGATTTTATTGGATTTCTTTTAAAAAATTTCAAAATTTCCGCTATGTTTTCGCTTGTATCGCAAAAAATAAAAAACGGAGTCGCGAATGAATACCACCAAACTAAAGCTCTATTTGTGCGAACAAAATGATAAAAAATTCATTTGGTTACAGCATTGCATGACCGTGCAATTGTCACTGAAAGTGCGAGAGCGCTGAAAGCTGAAAATTGGTCTGGGAAGGAAGGGGGCGAAAGTGCACAGTATTGTAGTGGTTAAAATCACTCGCGGCTAATGAATTGTCAGCTCCCGTAACACAGAGAACAGTCATTTATTGAAAGTCATTGATAAAAAAAAAAGTCATTGATAAAAAAACAGATCCCGCCCCCCGTGTGAAATGGTAAGGGGGTACAAAAGTACCCCTACCATTTCACCAAAAAAATGTCAAAAATGGTAAAAATGACAGGAGACGGTCTTTGACAATTCCTTTATTAAAATCTTCTTTCTTCTGGTCTTAATCCTTCGGTTTCTTCATCTTCTGGCATCTTCTTCCATCCTCTTCTTCCATCTTCTTCCTCCGATCCGCTTTTTCTTGCTCTGGTCTCGTCCAGCATCCTCTTCCATGGCGTCGGCGTCTCTTCTGGGCCGCTCCATGCAATGGGAGGCTCCCGCTGTGTGAGGCTTTGCTGCGTCTGACAGGTCTTTTATAACGGAGGGCGGGGACACCTGGTGACCCCGCCCCCCTCTGACGTCATGGGGAAAGCCATAGGGAATTCCCCATGATGTCCCCGTGCGTCAGAGGGGGCGGGGTCACCAGGTGGCCTCCGTTATAAAAGACCTGTCAGACGCAGCGAAGCCTCACACAGCGGGAGCCTCCCATTGCGCGGAGCCACCGACGCCATGGAAGAAGATGCCGGACGAGAAGACCAGAGCAAGAAGAAGAGGATCGGAGGAAGAAGAAGATGGAAGAAGAAGATGGAAGAAGATGCCGGAAGGAGAAGATGAAGAAACCGAAGGATGAAGAAAGGAAGAAGGAAGAAGACCAGAAGAAAGAAGATGAAAGAAGATTTTAATAAAGGACTTGTCAAAGACCGTCTACTGTAATTTTTACAATTTTTGTCACTTTTTTGGTGAAATGGTAGGGGTACTTTTGTACCGCCTTACCATTTCACACAGGGGGGGGGATCTGGGGGTCCCCTTGTTAAAGGGGGCTTCCAGATTCCGATAAGCCCCCCGCCCGCAGACCCCCACAACCAATGGCCAGGGTTGTGGGGAAGAGGCCCTTGTCCTCATCAACATGGGGACAAGGTGCTTTGGGGGGGACCCCAAAGCACCCTCCCAATGTTGAGGGCATGTGGCCTGGTACGGTTCAGGAGGGAGGGGGGCCGCTCTCGTCCCCCCTCTTTTCCTGTGGCCTGCCAGGTGGCGTGCTCGGATAAGGGTCTGGTATGGATTTTGAGGGGGACCCCACGCCATTTTTTTTTGGCCGGGGTTCCCCTTAAAATCCATCCCAGACCTCAAGGGTCTGGTATGAATTTTGAGGGGGACCCCACGCCATTTTTTTTTTTTGGCCAGGGTTCCCCTTAATATCCATAGCAGACCTGAAGGGCCTGGTAATTGAATTTGGGGGGATCCCCACGCTTTTTTTTTTTTTTTTTTATCAATGACTTTTTTTTTATCAATGACTTTCAATGAATGACTGTTCTCTGTGTTACAGGAACCGGCAATTCATTAGCCGCAGATGGCTGCCTTAGATGACACAACAGGCCAGAAGGGTAAAGGTGTTTTAAATGTGATACTGCAATGCTGTACTAACAGCACGCACACACTAATCCCCAGAATCACAGCACAGATAATGTCAGCACTGCAGTCAGCAGCACTGCAGAATGGATTACAGCACAGATAATGTCACTGTCTGAGACGCAGGAACACAATATAGGAGGCCGTCGGCGTGACGGCCTTTTATAATGTGGGGCGTGTACTAAGCCCCCTGAGCTATAATCGGCCACAGGCATCCTGCCTTTGGCCAATTATTGCTCTCCTCGCCACTGGCTCTATGATTGGCCAAGCATGCGGGGTCACAGTGCATGCTTGGCCAATCATCAGCCAGCAATGCACTGCGAATGGCGCAGTGCATTGCGGGCCGCTCGCATCACACGAATCTGATGCGAGCGGCCCAAATCGTTCTGGGTTTACCGAACGATTCGAATCGAACACCGGGCCCACCCCTAATCAAGAATTGTAATTACATGCCCCTGTTGAACAGGGTCAGAAAAATTGGGCCTTTGGTGGTGGTGTGGTGGTGTTGCCACAACACTGTAAGCCCTCACAGTTACTCTTGGTGGGGGCTGGAACGGGCCCTGCTGTGAAATATTATATCAAGAATTGTAAATACATGCCCTTGTTGAACAGGGTCAGAAAAATTGGGCTTTAAGCTCTGGTGCTGGTGCCACAACACTGTAACCCCTCACAGATACTCTAGTTGAGTGCAGGAATGAGCCCTGCTGCAAAATATTACAGCAAAAAATTTAATTACACGCCCCTGTTAAACAGGAGCAGAAAAATTGGGCTTTAGGCACTGGTGCCACAACACTGTAACCCCTCACAGATTCTGTTGTTGAGCGCAGGAACGAGCCCTGCTGTGAAAAATTAGATTTAAAAATTGTAATTACGTGCCCCTGTTAAACTGGGGCAGAAAAATTGGGCTTTAGGCACTGGTGCTGGTGCACAGAACCAAAAATTTTCTTAGAAGCTATCAACATGGACATTGAGGAGGAATAGGATAGTCAATCTGCATAACAGGATAGTCAGTCAGCATCAGCACAGGCAGTCTTCAAGGGATCTCACATTCATAAAAAAAATGATTTGGTTACATCAGCATCAGGTGCTTGGTAGCTGGTGATCCAAGACTTATTCATTTTTATGAAGGTGAGCCGAGTCGGTGGACAGGTGTACTCTGTGATCGGTTACAAAGCCTCCAGCGGCACTGAATGTGCGTTTCCGAAAGAACGCTGGATGCAGGACAGGCCAGTAGCTCAATTGCCATGCTTGATACGCTTCAGACATATGTTGCAACAGTGTGATCTGCTGCACACGTTATAAAAATGGCCCACACCAAAGAACTTTTGGAAAAACGCGCAGAGTCAGCAGCGCCCTGCACATGCGGAGCTCTGCGGTGTGATGCAGTCGGTTGGCTTAAGCTGGCCCCTGGAGGGCATCCTGCCTCGTTGGAGATGTGCCGCCTCCTCCTCCTCTCTTCTATCAGGCACCCACATAGAGTCAGTGACCTCATCACCCCCTCCCTCCTCGCCACTGGAGCAAACCTGGCAGTATGCTGCAGCTGGGGGAACATGACTGCCAGTTTCTTGTCCTTCTTGGGCACACCCTCTTCTCTCTGGGCTCACGTTACTGCCTTCATCCTCAACCTGGGTACCATCATCAGAGCCTTCAAAAATCTGTGCATCCTCCTGCAGCATGTACCCTACACTGTGGTCAAACAGTTCAGGGGACTCCTCAGGTCATAATGGTGGGGCTAGGGAAGGAGTGACTGATGACATTGAGCCGATGGAAGAGGCCGCTTTGGCAGCTGCATTGGCAGACAAAGTACCCTGAGCCTGGGTGACAGAGCATGAGGAGGATGATGACGGCTTGGTCATCCACTCTACCAACTCTTCTGCATGTTGTGGCTCAACATGGCCAGCTGATGAAAAAAAGGACAAGCGTGCCCCACGGCCACGTGCTGAGGATGCACCGTGTCCCTGACCAGCACTGTTTGCTGTAGACACAGAGCCTGCTTGTCCTCTTTTAGTGGCCTGTGAGTGTCTGCCTCTCCTTGGTGGCCTTCCAGACATACTGTACAATTAGATTAGCAAAACAACACCTGAAGTTTACTAAAAACAGTACACCAGGAATGGCCTACAGTAAGGTATAGGCTTGGCTGGACTACAATGCAGTGGATATATATTTTATGAACTGCAGCTCGGTGAGTCACCTGCCTGGCTGAAAGTGTCTTTGAACATGCACTCAGGCAATGACTTAGTCGGTATAGGCTTGGCTAGACTATATATATACCAGCCTATATATATTTATATATACATTAAATGAACTGCAGCTCAGTGAGTCACCTGCCTAGCTGAAAATGTCTTTGAACACGCACTCAAGGAATGGCCTACAGTCAGGTATAGGCTTGGCTGGAATACAATGCAGTAGATATATATTTTTATGAACTGCAACTCAGTGAGTCACCTGCCTGGCTGAAAGTGTCTCTGAACACGCACTCAGGCAATGGCCTAGTCAGGTATAGGCTTGGCTAGACTATATATATACAAGCCTGTATATATATATATATATATATATATATATATATATATATATATATATATATATATATATATATATATTAAATTAACTGCAGCTCAGTGAGTCACCTGCCTGGCTGAAGTATATTAGAAATAGGGATGAGCCGGACACCCCTCGTTCGGTTCGCACCAGAACATGCGAACAGGCAAAAAAATTGTTTGAATGCGCGAACACCGTAATAATGCTTAAAGTGAAACAATAAAAGTGTAATATTCCTTTAAATTTCGTACCTGGGGGATGTCTATAGTATGCCTGTAAAGGGGCGCATGTTTCCCATGTTTAGAACAGTTTGATAGCAAAATTACATTTCTAAAGGAAAAAAACTCATTTAAAACTACTCGCAGATACAATGAATTGTTGGGTCCGACAATACACATAACAGTTCATTGATAAAAACGGCATGGGGATTTCCCCACAGGGGAACCCCGAACCAAAATTTAAAAAAAAATGCGTAGGGGTCCCCCTAAATTCCATACCAGGCCCTTCTGGTCTGGTATGGATATTAAGGGGAACCCTGCAACATTTTTTTTTTAAATGGCGTGGGGTCCCCCCAAAAATCCATACCAGACCCTTATACAAGCATGCAACCTGGCAGGCTGCAGGAAAAGAGGGGAGGATGAGAGAGCTCCCCCCCCCTCCTGAACCATACTAGGCCACATGCCCTCAACATTGGGAGGGTGCTTTGAGGTGGCCCCTCAAAACACCTTGTCACCATGTTGATAGGGAGAAGTGCCTCATCCCCACAACCCTTGCCTGGTGGTTGTGGGGGTCTGAGGGCGGGGGGCTTATCGGAATCTGGAAGCCCCTTTAACCCCCAGATCCTACCCCCTGTGTGAATTGGTAATGGGGTACAAATGTACCCCTACCATTTCACAAAAAAGTGACAAAAAGGTTAAAAAACACAAGCCTGAAGATGTGAAATACGAAATGGACGTCGAGGCGGTACCTGGTCACGTTGTACTATACGCAATATCCGGTCTCCTTGGTTGTCGGTACCACAGAGTGGAACGCACGCCGCAACAGCGGAACAACATGAGATTTTCAATACCGTGATACTAAGCGAGCAGCCCCAGTGCCGGGTCAGGCACCCTTCAATGTAAGGAGCCATTTGGCCTTTATTTTTTAATTACTTTTTATTAAATACAGTTTTACACTATGGAGAATATCTTTGCTCTTTTCTTTATGCACTATCTGAGTCGATGAGGAGGAAGCTTTGCTGTATACAGTCCATGCCTTATTGTATGTGAGCAGGCACAAACCTGCAAAAGCGCTGTCTGACTATCTTTAAAACTAAAGTAGTCACATGAAATGTGTCCCCCAGGGCAGGACCCGGACCCCTATAACCATTGTATGCCTAATTACTTGCATTTTAAGCCTTCAAAATGGGCACTTTTGATATTTGACATTCGGGTCCCATTGACTTTAATGGGGTTCGTTATTCGGGTCCGAACGTTCGCGGTGTTCGGAAGTTCTGGTCCGATTCAAACAGGGGTCCGTTCGGCCCATCCCTAATTACCACCGGTAAAGCTTTATTAAAGCATAAAAGACAGCAAAATATATACTCACAAACAAGCATTTGTAAGAGCCTTTGACAATTTAAAAGGTTTGCTGTTCTGAGCACTGGCAAGCCAGGACCTGATGTCGAATGGGCCATTTACATGCATCACAGGTGAAGGAATGTGTCTTTGCAAAGTTAAACTGAATGAAATCATCTCTTATTTTTTCTTGGGAATAGAGTGCAGAGGGATTAGAAGTTTTGTCAGTTTTTGGGGATGCCTACACCCCTGAAAGGGTGAAGACACCTTCCCTGTCACATAGCCAACCAGGAAGTGAGGATAAAACCCTACCAATGTCTTTCCTTGGGTACACACAGGTAAATCTAAATAGTTTCCCCATTAGGGAAATTGGACTCTAGCATTTTGCTGTGTACACCCCAAATTATTGGATATCTTGACTTTGGGGTTTAATTACTAAGGGCAAATCCACTTTGCACTACAAGTGCACTTGGTAGTTACGTTTCTGGAGATCCGAGATGGACATGCAAGGAAAAAAAAAAAACAGCATCTTTGCTTCTACATGATTGGATGATAAAATCACCAGTGCGTCCCCTCAGTTTTACAGCGAGTAAACTTGTATTGCATAGTGGATTTGCCTTTAATAAACCCCAAAATACCTAATTATTTGGGGTGTACACAACAAAGTGCTAGAGTGCAATTTTTTTAATGGGGACACTAGTTAGATTGACCTTTGTGTCCCCAAGGAAAGACACTGGTAGGTTTTTACCCTCACTTCCTGTTTGGCTATGTGACAGGAAGTGAATCCAATTTACAGAAAAGGAACACAAAGCCCAACCTAAAAAAGACAAGCAGGGGTCCTAATACTCACTTGGTTTCCTGCAAATGCCCACAATAAGAATAGTATTGTCTTGAGCTAGATTTTAGCTCAGTGCTCTAAATCAGTGGTTCTCAGCCCTGTCCTCAAGTACCCCCAACAGGCCATGTTTGCAGGTTTTCCTTCATCTTGCACAGGTGCTTTAAATCAGAGTCAATGGCCTGGTATTTTGGACAGCTAAATTCCCAAAACATGTCCTGTAGGGGGTACTTGATTACTGAGGCTGAGAACCACTGCGTTAAAATGGAAAATTGAATACTTACCTCTGTAATTTACCTAAAGTAGCTTTTAGACAAATCACACCTTTTTTGTTTTGCCATGCCAATCATCCTAGTTAAGCTGCAGCTGGGAAATCTGTTGCATGAAAATTGTTTAGGGGGTGTAAAATGCATTACTTGGATTGAGCACGCATCTGCAAAACAAATTATTAACAAAAAACATAACAAATTTGCTACAAACTTTATTGATCAACAAAACATGACTTGGAAAAGAGCAAGGAAAGCAAAAAACACATGTATGTTAATTTGAGACACTAAAAGAATATGGTTTTGAGGTCTGACCATTTTGCAGAGGAAATTAACAGGAGTTAAAAGACTGCACCCACAAGCGGACAATCCCTTAAGGATTTAAACATTTATTGGTCACAACATCTTGAGGAAGATTTTGCAAAATAAAGCAGCACAGACAATTAAATCAAAGTGAAACTTACAACCTACAAACAAACAACACACATTGACAACAGGAAAAATACCCCCCCCCCCCCCAAAAATAAACAAAAGTATAAAATGCTTGCTCTAAAAGACATCTTTTTTGCAAAGACATAAAAAACAAAATACATCAGAAAGACAAACAGACTCTGGCCTCTTTTCAGGGCGAGGTAAAGAACACTATCTGCAAGCTTTATATAACATAGGTTTGTTTGCTAATGAGGCAATTGAAAACACATACACAGTCCATGAAAATCACAAAATGGAAGTTCACCCAATGTAGAGACAGAACTTCAAAGTGGGTACACATGTTAACCCAAAAAACACACTCTCTGAGCATGCCCGGACCAACCCAAATGCAGCTAGCACAAAATAAGCCACCCCCCTGTCCAAAACTAAGCACATCACCAAAACTAAGCACATCATCCAGCATGATACAAAATTACATATGGGACAAACACCCCCCATTCCAGGGGAGCAAACAAAGAGCTTAACATGGGCAAAAGTTAGACTACAAATATCATTGTAGTCTATGGGAACTGACCTGTTAATTTTGCTAGTCCCCACTTGGCTGGCTTATATTCTAGTTATTGGCCTTAAAATGGGTATGGGGGCCTAGGTCCCACCCTGAGGGACATATATCAATGTCACCAATTTGGACAACCCCAAAAACAAAACAAGGAGCAGTGCCTTTAAAAATTGCTTAAAGCAGTGTTTCACCTTAAAATTATTTTTTTTAAAAGTCAGCAGCTAAAAAAAAAGTCGCTGCTGACTCTTAATAAGTACACTTACCCTCCCAGGGCGCCCGCGATGTTGGTCGTGGAGGCCGAGATGTCCATCGGCGATCCGGATCCAGCGCCGCCATCCTCAGTAAGGGAAACGGCTTCCCGTTTCCTACTGCGCATGCGCGAGTCGGCGCACGGCCTACTGCGCATGCGCGAGTCGGCGCGCGGCCTACTGCGCATGCGCGAGTCGGCGCGCGGCCTACTGCGCATGCGCGAGTGTAATTTGTGAATGGGGAACGCGATGTGTTGTGGGACACAGTTCCCATAACACACCGCGCCCCGTTCACTAGAAGACGGAAGGAGAGAAGATCACCGCGGCTCTGGAAGAGGCAGATTAGGACGATCTGCCTAGCAACAGCCATTTCTGGTGTCCCACCACTTTAAAAGCTAGTAACTTTGGGTTGGGAGATGGATCGGGAGAGGACGTGAGGACGCGATTGGCCTCAAGGAGGGAGTGGTCTGACCCACGCAACATCAGAGCAGAGCGAGAGCGAGAGCATGCAGAGCAGGTGGAAGAGGCCTGACTCTCGTGAATGAATCCCTCCGTACGAGGTAGATGCCGCACCAGCCGGCTGACGTCCCTGGAAGTAACGGTGCATTGAATACACCGACGTGCTGAGAGAGACAGGAGACGCCGCCGGACAGACGCGGCTGTTTTTCACCATCTCCCGGCTCACTTCCTTCTCCAGTGCCTCCCCTCCTGCTTAGTCGGACGCCATACACACCAACGATACGTGCAGTAAGGTAATAGATTCCCACGGACCCTACTTGAACAAGGGTAAGTCCCCTCTAAAAGGGGGTTATATGCTTAGTACCTGACCATATCGCAGAGGACTATACTGGATGGGGTGAGTCTCAATTTACTGCTCTCCCAGGCTAAGGCATGAAGTGTTTCCAAATGAATACTATAGAATATTATGGGGGATTTTGAGGAAAGGATACAAAAGAGATGTAAGTGTGACATATTAACATATAAACTATGTATAACCATATTGCTTGGAAGAAAAAACGTACACAGAGTCATATGAGAGAAGGAGTGATACTATAAAACGGAACCAGGTATAAATTTAAAGGTATAGCCGGGAAACCGAACGACACTAAAAAAAAAAAAAAAAACTCTACTCCATTCCATAGCAGTCACAGACCTATCCATCCACCCCTGTAAACAAGGTAACAACATTGCTACAACCAGATAAACCTCCTATGCAAAAATCTATTACTAACTGGGAACTATACTTATACGCAGGGTAAAAGACGGCAAGATATAAAATGTGACATCCTGAGAGTTTTTTTTTTTTTTTTTGCGGTGTTTTCTCGTTCTCCTTTTTAAGGTTATAAATTGGATTTTTTATGTCTAAGTAAAGAGATAAAACTAGACATGAGACACGTGACACTGGACAATCTGGACATATATGACTGCGGAAACCACTATCTGTTTACGGATTAGGACAGTACATATAAATAAGTCTCTCACAGGTCATATAGTCCTGGTCTCTCCCTTTAACCTTTTTTTTTTTTTTTTCTTATGAGAAAAAGACAGAACGGTAAACGCCGACTCACAGGTGGGGATCCCAAGCAGGGGGAATAAACAATAAAAATCTCAGGCCTAAATAAATACTGAGGCCTGAAGTGAAGCAGAGAAATAAGGAGGAGGACCCGCTCCCCCCCCCCCCTTTTTCTTCCCTTTTCTTTTTTTTTCCTATCTCTAAGTCCTAAACACCTAAGGAATTTTCAACAAAACCCTCTCTATAAGTCTCTATATAAATACAGTATATAAAGCAATCAGCGCAAACCAAAATTAACAAAAGACAAACAAAATTGCAAGCTGAACACAAAAAGGTAAATCACAAATCCTTAAGAATAATATGTAAAAAAAGAAGAAAGTGCAGCGCAAAACATATAAAAAATGAAATATAAAAGTTCATATCCAATTAGCAATGTGTAGAGTGATGTGGATGAGAACACCCAGTGACTGTAGACTTTCAGTAAGTTTCACAGTGACAATCCTCCACCAAACGGAAAAGGTACTCTTACCAAATGTGATAATCAAAAACGCATGGACCCATTCGTGGGATGATGGTGCGATAACGATCCAACCAGGAGAAAATCCAAAGGTGTGTGATGACCAGGACACCAGAACTATCCTGAGGATGCGGCTCCAACCAAGATGATCCACCATGAGATGATTATGCAGGTTTAATGCCCAAGAAAAAATAAAAGATGCAATCTCAGTGCAGACTGTATAAAAATCTTGTTTTATTTAAAAAGGGGGGATAACACTGAAGCTCCAATGGATATAAAGGACTGCACAGACAGTTGAAGCATGCAAGCCTCTGCATAAAAAACAGCACAGCAGTGGAGCCCAGTAACTCAATTAGAACTCTGATGAGTATAGGCTGTACAAGCAATTAGGACAAGCAGGCATCTGCACTAAATACAGCACATACATAGAGCACAATGAAAACAAAATAACTAAAAAACATCAGCGGTGTAAAGCTACTGTGTATAGCGTGATGGAGCGCGGGTGACTGGCATAAGCGATAGCTCCTCCCCCGTACGCACGTTACGTCCTGTGGACTTCGTCAGCGGTGGGTGGAGCTATCTAGTCACCTTGCGCTGTTAATATAGAGGCCTGGGTGGTAAACGAGCAGCGTGATAGGTGCAGAGAAACACCAGTGCCAGAGGTCCTAGCACCGGACATTCTTTAGTGACACAAAGACACAACTTAGCTTGTGGGGACACCGAAGGCACAGTTTTAAAACCTGTACTGGAATTAAAACATACTCCCATGGTATATGCTGGATTCACATGGCTGAGTGATAATTAACCAGCACTAGCAAAAGCAGCCAAAAGGAGTCTATATACAAATAAAAAACAAACAGTTATAAAAATGCCACAACCTTCCAAAAAAATAATGGATGATTAATGCACCCGCGTCCATCATTACTAAATTCACATATTATATAGATAACAAGTATCTCAACCTTACTAATTTAGCTGATTTAATTTAAGATATACAATAAAATATAATATAAAATTATATAATAAAAAAAAAAAAAAAAAATTATACATACAGGGGGTCCCCGAGTTACGAACTCGTTAGGGACTGGCCCCGTGTACGGAACTCGGAAATGTTCGTAAGTCGGCGCGCATGCGCAGACCGACAAATACGGAGATTTCCGGACATTTCCGATGTTCCGTCTGTTGCCGTTCTGCGCATGCGCGGCAAATTACGGACATTTCCGGCATTTTTCGACGCTCCGTATGGCCGCGCATGCGCAGAACGGCCGACAGACGCCGAAAACCACCGGAAAATGGCGGAGGGTCCCCGCAGCACCCCGTTCGTAAGTAGGGGTTGTTCGTAGGTCGGGTGTTCGTAAGTCGGGGACCCCCTGTATATACATATACACACACACACACACACACACATATATATATATATATATAAAAATTGTATAAAAATGACAATAGCAATTAATTTTTAATCTATTTATCTGATATAAAGCAGTGAAGGTCGAAGTCGACGTTCATCCCTCCTGGAACAAGTACCTGCATCTCATGAATCCAGAAGGATTCACGTCGACTTAACTGCCTTATAAAGTTTCCCCCTCTCCAGTGTTGGGTAACCCTCTCCAGTCCCCAAAACTTTAAGCATTTAGGGTCTCTGTTATGACATAACCTAAAATGCTTAGAAACGTTATGTGTTTTAAGGCCTTTTTTGATGTTATTCACATGCTCTCCTATGCGAACACTGAGAGGTCTTGATGTCCTCCCAACGTACTGTTTACCACAATCACATTCGAGAACATATACCACACCAGTGGTGTTACAAGTAATCAAGCTTTTAATTGGGTATGTGACACCAGTGGTGAAAGTAGAAAATTCTTTCCGCCTCTTGACATTATGTTTGCATTGTCTACATGGAGGGCAACGCCCACAAGCATAAAAACCAGTCAAGAAGGAGAAAATTTTATTTTCTTTTAAAATAGGGGGATCCACTACACTAGGGGCTATAACATCCCTAAGGGTTGGTGCCTTTTTGTAAATGAACCTGGGACGTGGTGGTAATACCTTTCCCAAAATGTTATCCTTCTTAAGAATGTCCCAATGCTTCATGACAATCTTTTCAAATTTTTTGTGCTGGACATTGTAGTCCAGAATAATTCTGAACTCAGAGCCAGCTTTCTGAGGTTTTTTGGACTGCAAGTCTGACACCAAAACAGCTCGATCCATGTTCCCAATGTTATGAATCTCGCTGGTGATGGTATTCTTATGATATCCCTTCTGAGAGAATCGTTCGGCCAAGATGTCTGACTGAACGAAAAAATCAGTTTTCAGAGAGCAATTCCGTCTTAAACGAATAAACTGTCCCCTTGGAATGTTGCATAACCAAGATTGGTGATGACAACTATCCAAGGGGATGAACCCATTTCTATCTGTAGTCTTAAAATAATTTTTAGTTTTAAGCGATGAACCATCCTTGAAAATTTCTAAATCGAGGAATGCTATGCGAGCAGCATCAGCATTCCAAGATAATTTAATATTCTTGGTGTTCCCATTAAGTTTGGACATGAATAGTTGGAGGCTGGTCATGTTACCCTCCCAAATAATGATGAGGTCATCTATATATCTATAGTACTGCTTCAATTCCAATGGTCTATTATGGAAAACGGTTTCTTCCTCCCATAAGGCCATGAATAAATTGGCTACGCTTGGAGCGAAGCGGGCACCCATGGCAACACCAAGGATTTGTAAGAAATATTTGTGGTCATACCAGAAATAATTCTTAGTTAAACAAAAATCAAGAGCCTCCAAAATAAAGTTCTTATGAATAGTAGATAGATTAGAGCCCTCAAGGGCCCATTTGATCGAACGAAGGGCATCCTGATGTCCAATAATCGTATACAAGGAACCCACGTCTGCTGTCACAAGCAAAGTGTTATCACTGGCAGGCGTGGATTCGATGACTTGAATCGCATGTTTCGTATCTCTCAAAAACGCAGTGGTGGTAGAAACCAGTGGTTTGAGAAAGAAGTCAACATACTGGCCTAAACGGGCTGTTACCGAATCAATCCCATTTACAATGGGTCTTCCCGGGGGTCTCTGTGCATCTTTGTGCACTTTAGGTAAGAAATATATAATAGGCCTTCTGCATGCACTGGGATCCAAGTATAAGGATTCTTTCTTATTGAGAACACCACTGGTTTTACCTGATAGTACAAGCATTTGTAGCTCACCCTTATAAGCAAAAACTGGGTCTCCCCCCAAAATCTGATAAGTGGTGCGATCTGATAGTAATCTGTCCATCTCCTCCTTATAGAAGGATTTGTTCATGACTACCAGACCACCACCCTTATCTGCCGGACGGACAACAACATTTTTGTTTTTCTCCAAAGTCGCTATGCCTGCTTTCAAAAAATGAGGATCTCTCACCTTCTTAATTTTCATCGACTCCAGATCACTGGAGACCATGTTTTTGAAGACTTCTATGTGTCTGTGGTCATTTTTAGGTGGATTGAAAACCGATTTATTGGCTAAATTAGAATGTGTACCTGGGGTAACCCCTTCTCTGGTACTTGCACCAACAGGAGCCGGAAAGGATTCACCGGGTTTCGAAAGGAAGTAGCGTTTTATATTAAGAGATCTTTTTTTTTTTTTTACCACTTCAGAAAGAATATTCGTGGGTGAGTGTCAGCTATGCCCGCATCTCCATCCCTCTAGTTATCTTAGCATCATTAGTGGCTTGTTTCATTCTCCCCCTTTTTTTTTTTTTTTTTTTTTTTTTTTTCCTCCCCCTGGGGTTGGAGGGGAATAGGGGTCCTGAGTCGGGCATCCATGAAGTTTACAACACCCAGAGATACATTTATACATCCGACATCCCACCCAGCCTCCACTCCCCCTCCGCTTCCTTTATCCTAAATCCCATTCCATCATTCTTCCAGTTGACCCCCCTGGGGGTTTTTTTTTTTTTTTTGTTTCCCCCCACCCCTCCCCCCCCCCCCCCCCGCCCTCCCCGTCCCCGTCCGCTGTTTTGCTGTTGTAAAGTGGCCCTTTCTCCTCAGTGTCTTCTCCTACCCTTGGGGTCTGCCTTTCCGTGGCTGGATCTCTTTTCGACTTCGCCCCCCAGGGATCATCGGTTGTCACGGCTGCACGCGCAAAGCCTCCCTGTAGCTCCAAGACCTCTTGAATTTTCTCCAACTCTCCCATCTAGCCCTCGTGGCCTCTCTGTCCTCCTCCCCGGTGTACAACACACATTCCATCATGTAAGTGGACTCCACTGCGTCAACCCATTCCCATAAGGGTGGGCTTTCCTTATCCTTCCACCTCCTTGGAATTACCTTTTTAGCCGCGTTAAGCAGATGGGGAATCAGTGAGCCTTTATATTGTTTAATTCCCTTGGATGTGGCATGCATAAGTGCCACCCAAGGGTCGTTTTTTACCTCGATCGTTGTTATTTCTTTTATGTATTTTAGGATAGTCTCCCAAAATTTTTTGATTTTGGGACACCCCCACCATAAATGACCCATTGTGCCCCTTTGATCACACCCCCTCCAGCAGTTCGCAGATGTATCCGCCTGAAAATTGCTGACCCTGTCTGGGGTTCTGTACCACCTTGCCATACACTTAAAGTTTGTTTCTGCAGTTCTCGCGTCTACCGCTGACCCATGTGCTAATTTTAAAATTTTCTTACTTGTGCCTATTTCTAATTGTATTCCTAGTTCGCTTTCCCATTTGGTAAGGTATGGCGGCATCTCCGGTCTATCTCTTTCTAATAACAGTTTATATATTCTAGATATTCTTTTTTTTGAGCATTCTGCCGTAAAGATTTTCTCTAATTTTGTTAGATCCTTAGCCTCCCTTAATGGGCTAGGAAGAGAGCCCACAAAGTGGGTTAGCTGGCGATGCCGCCATCCATCTATGGAAAAAGCCTCATTATTCTGTAACTCGTGCAGTGTCATAACCTTCCCCTTGCTAATAACTTCCCCTAATCTCGTGCAATCCTTTCTAATCCAATCACCTCCTATTTCCTTTAACCCTGGCGGGAAAAAAGGATTTTCTTTAAGTGCTATAAGTGGCGAATTATAATTTTTGTTGAATATTTTATATATTTTATCCCAAATTTTCAAAGTCGTGATGGTGATTATATGTGTTTTTTCTCCCAGTGTCCGGCTTTTCGGGGGGTTCCACACAATCTTCCCCAGCCTAGCTTCACTCAGTGCTTCCTCCAATCTAACCCATCTTTTAGTGTTATCTGTTTTACCCCATTCTGCGATTCTTAATAGTGCTATAGCGTGGTAGTAACTTTCTATGTCTGGGACTGCCAGACCGCCCTGATTTTTGTCTTGTTTTAAGACTTGGAGGGAGATTCTGTGTTTTTTGTAATTCCATATAAAATTCATTATAATAGCTCTTAATTTACCGAGGTACTGTTTTGGGAGAGGGAGGGGGAGCATCTGGAATTTATATGTGATGACAGGTAAGATCATCATTTTTACCGAATTAATCCTGCCTATCCAGGATAGAATTTTTCCCTTCAGCTCTTGGCATTTTTTTTTTATATCTTCTAGGAGTGGAATGTAATTTATTTTGTATAATTTCCTCGGGTTGTTGGCCAGTTCTATTCCTAAATATTTTATCCTTTTTTTCCAGACGAAACTAACTGTTTTCTGTAGGTTCTGTTTCTCTATTTTATTTAGGTTAATATTAAGGATAAATGTTTTTGAGGCATTGATTCTAAAGTTTGTTAGTTCCCCATATTCCTTTAAGATTTCAAGCAACATGGGGACTGACTTCTGGGGTGAGCTTATGTAAAAGAGGACGTCGTCCGCGAAGGCCGCAAGTTTGTGCTCTTCGCTGCCGACTTTACAGCCTTCCACCTCTGGGTTTCCGCGAATTGTAGCTAACAGCGGTTCCAAAGATAGAATAAAAAGGAGAGGGGAGAGTGGACAGCCCTGCCTGGTGCCATTAAACAGTTCGAACTCCGCGGAGGTCGTTCCATTGACCTTGATGTTAGTTTTCGGATGATTATATAGGGTTTTAATTTTTTGAATAATTCTGGGTCCAAAACCCATCTTCTGTAGAGTGTTGAACATGAACCCCCAGTCTACTCTGTCGAACGCTTTTTCAGCGTCTATCGAGAGAAGTAGACTGGGGGTTCTCAAATCTCCCATCCTCTGTATGGCTAGCAATGTCCGAATCCCATTGTCCCTCCCCTCTCTACCCGGGACAAACCCGACCTGGTCCGGATGGATCAGTGTGCCCAAGTGCCCCTTTATTCGATCCGCCAGTATCTTTGCGTATAGTTTTATGTCGAAATTTAATAAGGAGATGGGTCTGTAGTTCGAGCACACCGATCCATCCTTCCCATCCTTCCTCAAAAGAGTGATCGTAGCTTTTAGGGCCTCTTCGCTCATATCATAGTCTATCCCTAGTCCATTCATATATCGCAGCAATCTCGGTATAAGAATCTCTTTGTACGTTTTATAATATGAGGCCGTGAAGCCATCCGGGCCCGGGCTCTTCCCTATTGGAGAGTTATTGATGGCTGCTAAGATCTCCTCCTCAGTTATTGGCCTCTCAAGCTCATCTCTCTCCTCCCCCCCTAGAGCCGTTAGCCCTGCCCTCTCTAGGAACTCTGCTGTTTTCTGATTATTTCCTATGCTGTCGTTGTTTCCCTTGGTTTTCACCTCGTAAAGTTCTTTATAATAGTCTCTGAATGTAGAGGCAATTTCACTAGAGGTAAACTTCATCTCCCCGTTTCTTGTTTGAATTTTTTCAATAAAATTTCTGGTTTTCTTTTTTTGTAATTTCCTTGCTAAATATTTCCCTGGCTTGTTGCCCCATATGTATTGTTCCCTGGCCAATTTATTGAACTTCTGTCTAACTTCCTGTTCAGCTAAATCTTTCAATTCCTCTCTCTTATCTGTAAGCTCTATGTATATGCTCTGGCTAGGTGCCCCTCCAGATTTGTGCTTTTGCTCCAGGGTTTTAATCTCGGCAATCAGAGCCTGCGTCTTTCCCACCCTCTCCTTTTTTTTCCATGAGGCTTTAGCTATCAGGAGCCCCCTAATGAACGCTTTATGAGCGTCCCACAGTTGTGCCTCTGAAACCTCTCCGTTATCGTTGATTCGAAAGAACCATTCTAGCTCCTTTTTGATATAATCCCTAATTTCTTTGTCATGTAACAATTCAGGATTAAGTTTCCATCCGCTAGAGGGTTGTTTGTGTTCGGGGAATCTTAGCCTCATGGATACCGGCGCGTGGTCCGAGAGGGAAGCTATTCCAATTTCGGTTTCTTTGACCCTTTCCAGTATGCCATGGTCTATTAAAATATAGTCCAGGCGAGAGTACATCTGGTGGACAGGGGAGAAGAACGAGTAATCCCTCAACTGCGGGTGCTGGATCCTCCACACATCCAACAGTTGGTCCTCCGATAGTTTTTTTTTGATCCGCTTCAGTTGTATGTTGCCCCTCCCCGTGCCACCAGACGTACTGTCCTTCACGGGGTCCATCACGAAATTGAGGTCCCCCATCAGGATCAAATATCCTTTCCTGAAGGCCCTTAGCTTACGCAGAATTGCTTCGAGGAATAAGATAGGTTTGGCGTTGGGGGCATAAACATTGGCCAGTGTAAGTTCTACCCCTAGGAGGGAGCCCCTAAGAAACAGGTACCTCCCCTCGGGGTCCGTCATTCTCTCCTCCACCTTGAAGTCGGTGTCCCTCGCAATCCCAATAGCCACTCCTCTTGCCCTGCTCGAGATAGTATCTCCATAAAACCAATTTGGGAGAGCTGGAGAAAAAAGTCTAATATTTGAGGAGTGTGCCAGGTGAGTCTCTTGCAGAAACACTATACCTGCGCCATATCTCTCTGCTTCCTCCAAAATTTTAGATCGCTTGCCGGGAGAATTTAAGCCTTTCACATTATATGATAAAAATTTAATTTCTATGTCCTTCATTTATTTTTTGGGATTTTGTTTTTCTTTTTTTTTTATTTTTATTTTTTTCTTTTTTTTTTTTTCCCTCTGAGATATTGGTGGTGATAACAGCCCCACAGCGGACGTGGTTTCCCTCCCTCTTCCCCCCCCCCTCCCCCCCCCCCCTTCCTCCCCCCCCCCTCCCCCCCCCCCCCCCCCCCCCCCCTTCTCTCCCTCCCCCCCCTCGCTCCCCCCTCCCCCCCTCCCCCCTCTCTAACCCCAACTAGGGTCCCCGGATCGTTGGGGGCCATCCTTTGTGGCTTCCCTTAGGCTCCGGTTTCCTGGTGAGGTGAAATCTATTTAGCCCTCCCCTCCCCCTCCGCGGCCCGAATCCGGGGCGCAGAGTGGGAGGGGGCAGGGCCGACTTGAACAGAGTTCTTTTGCAACTACAGGTGGACGTTCACCCCTCTTCCCTCCCCCCCTCCCCCCCCCCCCCCGGGATCCCCCAGACCCTCCATCTCAATCCAGCCCTGCAGGTCCGGGACCGAGATCCCGAGTTTTGTACAAAATTCCTGCACTTCTTCCGGGTACCTCAACCTGGCCGTGCACCCCTCTTTTGACCCTATTAAACATGAGGGGAAACCCCAGTTGTATCTTATGTTTTCCCTTTTCAATATTTCTAGCAGGGGTTTCTGGTGTCTCCGCCTTTCGAGAGTTCGGGCCGATAGATCTGCATAAACTTGAATTTCTGCGTCCTTATACACTATAGGTGACTTGTTTTTTATTTTAGCCCACAAGTCCTCTTTTTCTTTGAAGTGGCTGAATCTGACAATAATGTCCCGGTTCCGCTCTGTACCCCCCCTTTCAGGTCTACCTACTCGATGTATCCTCTCTATGTGGGGGACGTGGTCTGAGTCTTTGCCGCTTATGGGGGCCAGGATTTCCCATAGTTTTCTTTCTAGGTTTTCCCCTCTTTGTTCCGGGACGGCGCGCAGCCTCAAGTTTTGCCTCATGTCCCTGTTTTCTTGGTCCTCTATCTTGTAGAGGGTATCTCTCTGAGTAAGATAGGCGCCTTTTAGTTGCATTTTCAACTTCGCAATTTCCACTTCTATGGAGTCCGCTCTCCCTTCCACTACTTCAACCCTGGACAACAGGTGGCCCATGTCCTCCCGTAGGGAGTTAATTTCAAGTTTAATCACATTTTCCAAGCGTAATAGCATCGCCTCCATTTCAAGTTTGTTGGGGATGTGGGTCCCTGGTTGTTGCCCCCCCCCCCCCCCTACTAGGCTCAATTTCAGTCTCCATTGTGAGGTCCGCTCTGGAGTCGTTGATTTCTCCTTCCACCCCGCCCCTACTCTCCGGGGAGACTCCGGCCTGGGTTTCTTTTCCCGATGTTTTCGGGCTTGCGCCCTGTCTTAAATAGTGTTTAATTGTACTTGTCTCCCCTTTGCTGCCTTTGGTGGTTGCTTTCTTAGGCTGTTTGGCTGGATCTTTACTCATATTGGCCTTCTTAATGGGTCTGATTCTCTTCCCCAGTCTTGTTGTAACCCCAGGCCACCTGGGCCCTTTTCCACCTCCTACCTTTTACTAAGATTCTTGCTTTAGAGCTGTCCTTAACTCCTTGGTAGTTTAGGGTTTTTTTTTTTTTTTTTTTTCCCCTCCTTGGGCTCACGATCTGTGACGAAGGTCGTCTGAGGTACCCAGGCTAAGCCCCTCTCTGAGTCCCCCCGTCGCCAAGTTGGTTGCCCCTTTGAGTTCTATTTCATCTCTGATCGGACGGCCTTTTCTGTCTCTCAGAGTCCTATTCGGGCTTCTTGGGGATAATATTTGTTACTTATGTCCCCCTGAGCCTTAGGACCCGGGGCTTCCTTCTGCGTGTCCCTCTGGTGTGTGCAGTCAGGTTTACAGAAAAACAAAGAGAAAACTGGGGAGGACTTTTCCGCTTGTGGGATCTTTGAGTAGGTCATACAGCACGTGCACGATGGCTGAGGAAGTTATGTTTATATGGGGGGGTTTCTTCGCCCTTCCTGCCCGTTCTCTTCAGTGATAGACAATTTAGGCCCTTTCAATGACCCACCCAATAGCTCTACTGGTAAAGTCCATAGGTGCTTGCGATATGTTACCGGGAGTCGCTGGTCTTAATGGCAGGAGCAACATAAGGACATGTGGTTTTATAGTTTGACCATGGTTTCAATAGAAAAAAAAAAAAAGAAAAAAAAGACCTGGTATTTAAACAAAACCTGCGAGATCTGAGATATCAGTCTTATTTCAGACATCTGTCATCACGCTAAGTCACAATAACCCGTAGGTCTTTATAGGTACCTATCGGAATCACACTTTCCCTCCATAGTACAGCCCCTGGTACATGGTGATATATTTTTATGATCGCCTGATCGAAATCTCACTCTCACTCTCATTCCATAGTGCAACCTTTAATGTGTGATAATCGATCTTCCTAGACACCAATCAGGATCTCGCTTTCATTCCACAGTGCGACTTTCAGTATGTGATAATCAATCTTCCTAGGTCCCGATCAGTATCTCACTTTCAATCCGTTGTGCTGTTTTAAGGGTGAGTGAATAAGACCTCGTGAACTCCGGTCGGAATCACACTAACAGTCTGTAGTGCAGTTTTTAATGTATGTGATGTCTGTATGGCAGATTCAAAAATTTTCTTTTTCAAACAGTTTTGTGCCATTGAGGGCTATGGTGTCCATGGTCTTACCATAGTCTTAGGTTTTTAGGACCTATAGACCCCCGTGTGTATCTATAATACTTAGCTCCAGTTATAACCAAACTGTATTTAGAAAAGAAGGGGTCCACACCGCCTTTTTACAAAGAGTGTCAGCTCTGCGGCTTAGTGCGCTCCAACGTCTGCCTGGTACCGTTTGAGTATATATACTAAATGCGTCTCACACTGCCAAATATACAATGAGTGACCGGGGGGCCCACTAGGCACCGTCTGCTGCTCCCCTCTTGATGTAGGATCAATTTGGACTATAGCCCGCCTGTCCCCTCTTGCAAGGGGTGGAGGAGGTAATACCCTAGCAAGGGTAGGAAGGAAGGGGAAGATGAGGGCACCCCATCAGAGCAGAGAGACACAGAGCCCAATCTAACCATCCACCACACACAAAATAAGTTTAGGGAACGAGGAACACAAAAAAAAAAAAAAAAAAAAAAAAAAAAAAAAAAAAACAAGAGAAATGGGATTTACATGTTATCCTAGCGTTTCTTAAAAAGTCCTGAGTATATCTTCGGCGGAGCACCACCACAGGTAGTTTGTCCTTACCTCTAGGTGGACCAGGCTTCGGTGGGGGTGTCTTACATACTCACAGTCGGAGATCTTCTCGGCGGCGCTGACCGCATTTGTTTGCGCTGCGATGCTGGAGCGGGGCGGTGGGGGGGAGAGCCGGGGTCAGCCGTCCTAGTTGCTGCTTATTAGAGCTGCGGGTCCTGCTGTTCTTTTCCCTATGCGGGAGGTCCCGCATGTCCTATGCTGTTTTTTCCCCGGGGGAGCGAGACGGCAAGCCGGCGTCCGCATCGTCTCTTCCCCGGAGCGGTCCCGCGTTCTCCCTGACAGTGTTGCGTCTGTCCTCCTCGGCCCTCTGGCCTAGACTCCTCCCTCCGTGCCGACGCTACGTCGGCACGTCCATCACTCCCCGTCCCCTCGTCTGCGTTCTTTATATATTAAGAGATCTAACAAATTTCTGAAGACTAATGTAAGTCTGAAATTTGTTAAAATTGCGGACTGGGGCAAACTTAAGTCCTTTATCTAGCTTTAACATTTTGGGAAAGGTATTACCACCACGTCCCAGGTTCATTTACAAAAGGGCACCAACCCTTAGGGATGTTATAGCCCCTAGTGTAGTGGATCCCCTTATTTTAAAAGAAAATAAAATTTTCTCCTTCTTGACTGGTTTTTATGCTTGTGGGCGTTGCCCTCCATGTAGACAATGCAAACATAATGTCAAGAGGCGGAAAGAATTTTCTACTTTCACCACTGGTGTCACATACCCAATTAAAAGCTTGATTACTTGTAACACCACTGGTGTGGTATATGTTCTCGAATGTGATTGTGGTAAACAGTACGTTGGGAGGACATCAAGACCTCTCAGTGTTCGCATAGGAGAGCATGTGAATAACATCAAAAAAGGCCTTAAAACACATAACGTTTCTAAGCATTTTAGGTTATGTCATAACAGAGACCCTAAATGCTTAAAGTTTTGGGGACTGGAGAGGGTTACCCAACACTGGAGAGGGGGAAACTTTATAAGGCAGTTAAGTCGACGTGAATCCTTCTGGATTCATGAGATGCAGGTACTTGTTCCAGGAGGGATGAACGTCGACTTCGACCTTAACTGCTTTATATCAGATAAATAGATTAAAAATGAATTGCTATTGTCATTTTTATACAATTTTTATATATATATGTGTGTGTGTGTGTGTGTGTGTGTGTGTGTGTATATGTATATATGTATATTTTTTTTTTTTTTTTTTGTTTTATTATATAATTTTATATTATATTTTATTGTATATCTTAAATTAAATCAGATAAATTAGTAAGGTTGAGATACTTGTTATCTATATAATATGTGAATTTAGTAATGATGGACGCGGGTGCATTAATCATCCATTATTTTTTTGGAAGGTTGTGGCATTTTTATAACTGTTTTGTTTTTTATTTGTATATAGACTCCTTTTGGCTGCTTTTGCTAGTGCTGGTTAATTATCACTCAGCCATGTGAATCCAGCATATACCATGGGAGTATGTTTTAATTCCAGTACAGGTTTTAAAACTGTGCCTTCGGTGTCCCCACAAGCTAAGTTGTGTCTTTGTGTCACTAAAGAATGTCCGGTGCTAGGACCTCTGGCACTGGTGTTTCTCTGCACCTATCACGCTGCTCGTTTACCACCCAGGCCTCTATATTAACAGCGCAAGGTGACTAGATAGCTCCACCCACCGCTGACGAAGTCCACAGGACGTAACCTGCGTACGGGGGAGGAGCTATCGCTTATGCCAGTCACCCGCGCTCCATCACGCTATACACAGTGGCTTTACACCGCTGATGTTTTTTAGTTATTTTGTTTTCATTGTGCTCTATGTATGTGCTGTATTCAGTGCAGATGCCTGCTTGCCCTAATTGCTTGTACAGCCTATACTCATCAGAGCTCTAATTGAGTTACTGGGCTCCACTGCTGTGCTGTTTTTTATGCAGAGGCTTGCATGCTTCAACTGTCTGTGCAGTCCTTTATATCCATTGGAGCTTCAGTGTTATCCCCCCTTTTTAAATAAAACAAGATTTTTATACAGTCTGCACTGAGATTGCATCTTTTATTTTTTCTTGGGCATTAAACCTGCATAATCATCTCATGGTGGATCATCTTGGTTGGAGCCGCATCCTCAGGATAGTTCTGGTGTCCTGGTCATCACACACCTTTGGATTTTCTCCTGGTTGGATCGTTATCGCACCATCATCCCACGAATGGGTCCATGAGTTTTTGATTATCACATTTGGTAAGAGTACCTTTTCCGTTTGGTGGAGGATTGTCACTGTGAAACTTACTGAAAGTCTACAGTCACTGGGTGTTCTCATCCACATCACTCTACACATTGCTAATTGGATATGAACTTTTATATTTCATTTTTTATATGTTTTGCGCTGCATTCTCTATATAAATACGCAAGAGCTGGAGTATTTATCTCCAACGCAACTTTTGACTGGATTGGACTAGGGCCTATAGGCTGCAGCTTGAAGCTCTCTATCTGTTTAGAAACTACGGAGTATACTAAAGGGGGTATTTAGTATGAAAGGCAAGACTACGAAAGGAGCCGAACCTAAAACTCCTAAAGACAAAGCAAATACAAGTATAATTACACATTATATGGTAAAAGGACTGAGTCCTAAAAGCCTAGGCCTAGGCCCAGGCCCAGAAAAACAACAAATGAGCAAACAGGCTAAGAAAAAGGAGGCAACTAAAAAAAAAGAAGTGGCTGAAGCCTCAAGAGGGGAGGTTACCCTAGAATCCGAGATGGATAGAAGTACCCCAGAGGAACAAGCTATGAACCCCCAGATGCCAACTAAAACGGAAATATCTGAGATGCTATTGAGAATGTAAAATTCAATCAAAAAGGATATCTCAGCACTTCGATCAGACTTAAGCCACCTACTAAATCGCATAGAGGAAATTGAGATAAAACAGATAAATATATCCAGGAGATGATTAAGATACAAGAACAGCTCAGGGAGACAAAGCTGAATCAAAGAAGATTGAACCATAAATTAGAGGAAATTGAAAATCAAAATAGAAGACAGAACTTAAGAATACGCGCACTTGCGGAAGAAGACGGCGAAGATCTTAGGAAAACAATAAAAGGGATCTTCAAACCGGTCTGGAATAAGAGCCCTGAGATGGAGCTGAGAATAGACAGGATATATAGAGTCAGGAAACCCCAACATATTTCAACTGAAAGCCCTAGAGACATTCTGGTAAAGTTTCAGAACTACGAGGACAAGGCGGCAATATGGAGCAATCTTAGAGGAAAACCCCCATTAAAAATCAATGGCACAGAACTGCAGAAATGAAAACACAGAGACCAGCTTTTAACTGGTCACTAAATGAAGCGCTGCTTAGTGAAAATCAAGATGTAGAAAAAATAAGCGAAGAATTGATGCACTTTTTCGAAATTAACGATACACAAGATATCCCACATTCTACACTATGGGAAACACATAAGGCATATATAAGAGGTATATTTATATCTATGGGGGCTGGAAAAAAAAGGCGAGAGAAAGGGAAACTAGAAGCCTAACAGAGGAAATATACGAATTAGAACAGCTACACAAAAGACCTGAAGAGAGACATCAAGAAATATACCATCAACTTATATCCAAAAGAGAAGAATTAAAAGATCTATTAACACAGGATACAAAAAGGGTTTTCAATAGAATTCTGAGAGGAAAATACCTGAGCGGCAACAAAATTGGGAAACACCTGGCAAAGACCCTGAGGAAGGAAAAGTCGAGAAACTACATCGAAAAAATTTGAAATAAACAAGGAGAAGCAGTCTATAAAACAAAAGAGATAGCAGAAGTTTTTCGAAACTACTATAGTACACTTTATGATGTAAAGAAAGGCAATGTAGGAAAAGGTAAAGCAACCACAATAAAACAGTTCTTAGATGAATCAGGAATCTCTCAATTAAATCCAAATGACAGTGAAGATTTAGAAAACCCTATCACGTAGCAGGAAATTAAAAAAGCCATCCTAGAAACACCAACAGGGAAAAGCCCAGGCCCGGACGGATTCCCCATGAAATATTTTAGGAAATTTGAGAAAGTCCTGATACCCAGGCTCTGTAATTACATGAACGGACTCGGTGTAGATTATGGGTTAAGCTCAGAAGCACAGAGAGCACAGATAACTGTAATCTTAAAAGAAGGTAAAGACGAAATGTTATGCCCAAGCTATAGACCAATCTCACTCCTGAATTGCGACACAAAACTTTATGCAAAAGTCCTGGAAAACAGGTTAAGAGATAAAATGAGTGAACTGGTCCATATGGATCAGGTAGGTTTTGTCTCAGGAAGAGAGGGCCGCGACAATGGAGTGAGAACACTCCTCCTGCTGCAAAAAATGAAAGTCCATGGGCCCCCAGGTCTATTTCTGTCAATTGATGCTGAAAAAGCATTTGACAGAGTAGACTGGGGGCTCATGATGGCGACATTGAAACACATGGGTCTGGGCGACAGGATGATACAAAGAATTAGGGTACTATATGAAGTACCGACTGCAACAATAAAAATCAATGGGGATCACTCAACTCCTTTTATAATGAGAAACGGGACGAGACAGGGCTGTCCCCTGTCTCCACTTCTTTCCTGTCGCATCATGGCAGCATACACATATGGGTTGTGGCTCCGCCCCCACAACCTGATAGGACCGCGTAGCTATTAAACCTTGAGAGGGCCCCCGCCCCCACATTCTCCTTTTTTTCCTCACCTGATCAGGACTGAAATCGCAAGGTATCCCTTACCGTTTGACGCCCCAGCCAGGTTCAGCCTCTCCTGGGTGGAAGTCCTTCCTGTACAGCCTCTAAATGAGCTATATGATTGGAGCCCCATTCTGGTGGTCTGGGGGGGCATATTTCAGCCTCTCCTGGGTGGAAGTCCTTCCTGTACAGCCTCTAAATGAACTATATGGTTGGAGCCCCATTCTGGTGGTGCAGGTATGTTTCCCTTTTTATGGCCTTCACCTGTGTTTTTCCCCATCTCCTTTTCAATGCTTGCTCTGGGTCACTGTGTTAGGGCTTGGTTTCCACTAGTGCGACTTGTTACTGCAAAGTCGCATGACAAGCCGTACCCCATGATTTACAACTAGTACCGTTCATTTATATCTGTGTTCATAGACCTTAAGAATATAACAGGCATTGTTCCAAGTTGCATCAAAATTGCAGCAAATCATGCGACTTTCAGGTCGCAGTAGTGGAGACTTAGCATTATCCTGTCCTTCATTTCAATCTGCTGCTTTGCTCTGTTCCTATGGGAAACGCTGTCCAGTCAGACCACCCATTAAGGTATAGGGATTAGGTAAGTAGTGAAGATTGAGAAAAAGAGAGCCAATATCTATAGTCCTGTAAGGACTACAAGATGGAGGGAGCCTTCTGACGGTCAAGACAAGTCACCATCTAAGAACAGACATCGAGGCAATGTTGATTAAATCTCATCACCTCACCCATCATTATCATTGCTCCCCGTTTACAAACATCACAAATTACAAGCACTAATAGTCGCTGCATTTGTGGAAAGTCATTGCCTGCCAAGCTAGTGTGTCAAATTAACAAGCACTATACAGCTGTGCAAGGACCTCAAGATGAAGAGCCTGCTAAAGCCAGTACAGTCACCGTTCAAAGTGCAGACATACAGGCAAGATTGATCAATGTCATCATCTCACCTCTCATTTTGTTTGCTCCCCGTTTACAAACACCACAGATTACCAGACCTAATGGTCTCTGCATTCGTGGTGAGAAGTCATTGCTTGACAAGCTACAGTGCATAAATTGCATAGCGCTTCCAACCAGAACTACCAGCCCTAATAATCGCTGCATTTGTTGTGGAAAGTCATTGCCCGCCAAGCTAATGTGTCAAATGAACAAGCACTATACAGCCCTGCAAGGACCTCAAGATGAAGAGAGCCTGCTAAAGCCAGAACAGTCACCGTTTTATAAAGGGCAGACATATAGGCAAGATTGATCAATGCCATCATCTCACCTCTCATTTTGTTTGCTCCCCGTTTACAAACACCACAAATTACCAGCCTACCCTAATGGTTGCTGCATTTGTGGTGGAAAGTCATTGCTTGATAAGCTACAGTGCATAAATTGCATAGCGCTTCCAACCAGAACCAGTAGGTGGTGTCCGAATACGAAAGCTTGCACAAGCTTTGAAGATTGCCCAATAGAGACTTTTTTTGCAGGGGCAGCTAAGGACACAATTGCCTGTGTTGAAGTGGAGGTAACTCTCCACAAGGTTAAAAAGTACTAATTTCCTTCACTTAACAACTGGAAGAGTTAATCCAGGAATAATTGAAAAGGGTAAGAGAAAAAATGCCCTCCTAAACAGGCTATCCACTGTATACCCTGAAAAAGCTAGAGGTCAACCTGCTGCAGTCTACTCCAATGATGGATGCATCATGAATGTAGCTGGCAAGACATGTCACATTCAAGGAGGCTCTAGTCTGAAAATTAGATCTAGATCTGAAGTGCTCCTACATACTGTAGCATCTGCAGGTACTGGCACATCAGCAATAACCAACCCATGTGCTGAATGAGTCTAATGGGAGTGGTTTCAGAATTGTCAACCAGCTGGGAAAGTGGCAGGGTCTGCATCCCTATTGGGAATATCTTATCAAAAATGAAATTTTTTTTATTGCAGTGGATGCCAAAAAATCTGACTTATCTTGACGCAGACTTCTGGGAAAATCAGTGAAACCAGTCATACAAACAGAAAAATTGCAGCCCTGCAGATTAAAAAAGTGGAGTAACCCTTTAAATAAGCCCGTCTGGAAAAAGTAAAGAGACAAGGCGGTAACAGCTTTGTAGGAGCTGGAATTGGCAGCATACTCTGTGGTGAATGTTTCAGACGTCAATTGACGTTTTTCAAGAGCGGTGTTTCCCGCGGTCACGGCAAGGAGTGCATTATGGCTGAAGCCATGGTTGGTCGATCCCGCAAAAAAAAATGGTGTAAGACACCAGAACACGGATCCAATCTATTTGGGAGTAGACAGGATACAGCCATCTCAAGGGTGACCATTACAGGGTCAGGGCGAATATCATCTGACAAAAAAACAGAAAACTCAAAGGTCCAGCATAAAGGTGGCGACTCCCAAGTAGACACCAGGAGGCACAATCCTACGGGGGGGGGGGGGGGGGGGTAGATAGAATCCTTAGGCTGTCAGCGGAGCTTCCTGTATCAATAATTGCAAATATACAATTTTTGGCTTGGGAGGCTCTAGTGTCTCTCTCTCCTGCCCTTAATCATTGAATCACCATTGCTTCCAGTAATGACGGATTCGCTCTCGCATGGAGAGTTTTTTTCCATCCAGCTCCAAGAGACTACTTTTGATGGCATGGGAGTTGAGAGGCAGTGGCTACCAGGCCAATTATGCATAGTGAAGGTAGTGCCTACCTTGTCAATCCAGAGATCTTCATGAATAAGATTTACCTAAGACTATGGGAAAATTATACAGATCTCACACAGCGAAGCGTGGAGTCCTTTATCACCTAAACCAGCCAAGGTTCCACAGTTCTTACAACTGGGGCTAATCAGGGGCATAGGTTCAAATATGTTTAAAAGCTCAAAGTTCGGCTTTGTCTGCACTTGCAGAGGTCTAAGGAGCCCTTACCCTTTAATGATGCAATTATTAAAAGGCTTGCATGAAGTTATAGGCCTCACAGGAAACCATTTGTTCCCTATGTGGAACTTGCTTATGGTCCCCATTTCCATCAAGGCCTCATTTCTATCCTACAGAATTGACTACACTCTGCAACCCTAAATACCATATTTCTGGTTGCTACAACCTCTGTGAAGGATGTCAGAACTGCAGGCCTTGTACTCAAGGAGCCTCACTTAACATTATACCTGGACAGAATAGAATGGTCCTAAAAATCCAGACTGCTTTTATCCATGGGGTGTCTTTCTCCTTCCAATTTAACCAGGAAGTAAATTTGCTGTCTTTTCTTGGTTGAGTGAGAGAACCACATCCCCTGGATGTTGAGCTAAGGCTGGTGGCCTGTTTGGCAGCTACCTTCTCACTTAGGAAAGCTGAAATATGGTCTCGGTTCCAGCGTGGCCTAAGGCAGGGTCAGTCAGCATCAAATGCTCAGTCACCTCCTAGATTAAGACAACTAAAAGAGCCTACTCTTCAAGGCCTTCCCGTTTCGGAGGTCTTCAGGGCACATTCCACGAGGGCAGTGGCGACCTCCTGGGCGGCTTTCTGCAGGGTCTCATCGGAAACTATCTTTAAAGCAGCCACTTGGTCTTCGAAAAGCACCTTTATGTCACACTACAAGGTGGACGCCGCCAGGCTATCCACGGCAGAATTTGGAAGGGCAATCATACAGTCCAATTCCTCAATTCCTTGTAAATAAACCTTGTTTTGCTCAGCCCCACCCAGTTTGCGAGTTATTCCCCATATGTGTATGCTGCCATGATGCGACAGGAAAACGGAAAATTGTATACTTACCTTCCGTAATTTTCCTTTCCTGTTGCATCACATGGCAGCATACAAATACCCACCCGCTGAGGTGAGGTATCTGGATACTGAGAATGTGGGGGCGGGGGCCCTCTCAAGGTTTAATAGCTACGCGGTCCTATCAGGTTGTGGGGGCGGAGCCACAACCCACATGTGTATGCTGCCATGTGATGCAACAGGAAAGGAAAATTACGGAAGGTAAGTATACAATTTTCCGTTTTTTGTGCTTTCGCTGGAACCATTACTAGCAACAATCAGAGCAAATAAGGACATTAGAGGAATAAAAATCGGTGACGTCGAGCATAAGGTCGCGGCTTTCGCCGACGACCTGCTGTTCTACGTCTCTGAACCTAAAAATACAATGCCACGATTGATTGAAACGCTACAACAATACGGAGAAATAGCAAACTTCAAAATCAACCTGAATAAATCGGAAATTTTGAATATAAATATGGAATCTAATGAGGCACATGAGTTACAAAAAGAATATCCATTCCCCTGGAAGAAGAAAGGTTTAAAATACCTGGGGATTAAATTAGCAAATTCAGTAGAACGATTATTCAGCGAGAATTATATTCCACTATTAGACGAAATCAAAAAGGAGACCAAAAAACTATCCCTCAGGCCCCTGTCATGGTTTGGCCGGATCAATACAGTCAAAATGGTGCTTTTACCTAAAGTTACATATAAATTCTCAATGTTACCAATCCCTCTCCCAGACTATTATTTTCAAACTTTAAATTCCATAATAAGCTGATTTATTTGGCAAAATAAAAAAACTAGGATCTCTCGCAATACTTTGAAGCAGAATAAGGATCAAGGAGGAATGGGTATCACAGACCTAAAAAAATATTACTACGCGGTCACGGTGTCACGAGCAATAGAGTGGGCACGGGAAACAGAAGATAAACACTGGGTTAAAATGGACAGTATCATAAGCGAAAAAAGTTTAAGAAAGGTAATTTGGATTCCCTCACATTTAAGAGGTTTGGGCACTAACACACAAAAAATAACAAAAAATGTTTTAAAAATATGGGATTTATTACACAAACAATATAAGTGGAAGTATAACTCACCGTTAATGATTTTGAGTGATAATGAGTATTTTCCACCAGGAAAAAGACACGTAGGGGGTCAATGGTTAGGGGAAAACACGCAATTGAAAGATATAATAGATAAAGGAAGATTAAAAACACTAGTAGAATTGCAGCACAATGTAGCACAAATAAGAATAAATGAGTGGCGATACCTACAGTTGGTCCATTTTGTAAGAAGTCTCCCCCAACCGATAAGAACAAAAGAAAATTATACAGCACTAGAAAAAATCTGCGCTGAAACAGGGACAAAAAAAAAGAAAACAATATCTCGGCTTTACAGAGCTATTCTTGCAGAGGAGAAACTGGAGATACCGCCTTTTTTCCTAAAATGGGGCACGGAATTGGGCGCACATGACTATATGCACAAAATCAAAAAAATATTGCAATTAACCCATAAATCAGCTATCGACACCTTGACGGCGGAGATGAACTATAAATGCCTCTCCAGATGGTATATGGCACCCGATAAACTTAACAAATTTCATATAGACAACTCACAGAACTGTTGGAGGGGATGTAATAAGCTGGGCACAATGGCCCATATTTGGTGGGAGTGCCCAAAAATAAAAAAATTTTGGAGAGAGATTCTAAGCCTCATAAAAACAATCACCGATGTTACCATAAAGGAAGATCCTTGGATATGCTTATTCCATGGGACCGACGACCCAATAAAACAATATATAAAAACATTGATCCCCCAGATGCTAAATGCAGCCAAGGGTCTTATCCTGAAAAAATGGCAGTATGAAGAAGCACCAACCAAAAGAGAATGGGCTATAAGAGTGGAAGAAATATATCACCTTGAAAAACTGAGATATAATGGAGAGGAAGGAGAAGAAGACGATCTGAAAAAATGGAAAAGATGGCAGATATTCAAACAAACTTGGAAATATGTCGAAACGATTATATAAATAGTAGGACATAGTAAAACGGTCTGAGATAAGAAAAAAGACGAGAGGTATTGAGAAATAGGGTGGGCGGGACCGGGGGGGGGGGGAGTGAGGGAAAAGAAATAGGAAGGAAAAAGAAAAACCCCACACACTATAAAAGAGTACTAAAAATCTAAAAGGGATTATAATAAATAATATATGATAAGTTTCACGGTCTAAATTTCTTAGCAACAAAATTCCACAATGATGTGAAATATAACGAGAGATAAAAATGAACACGAAGTTGAATAATAATCTCTTGAATATTACTGAAGTGGAATAAAAAAAAAAAAAAAAAAAAAAAGGAAAAAGGAAAAGCTAGTAACTTTGGGTGCATCTGTAGCATGTATCCAAAATGCTGCTTCAAAGATGTACGGCTTTAGAGAAAACTTACAAATCTACATTGCAGCTACAAGATTTTAACCCAAAACAAAAAATAGCCTGTCCCCCCAATACATACAAGGCCATTTTGGTCTGCTAAGGCTTAAAATTAGAACCCCCACGTGAAAAATACCACCCCAAACAAAGAAAATATTGTGCCCCTCCCATTCACTAACGAAACCCCTAGCCAAACACACAGCAAGCCAGCCTATGAAGGGGGTGGATGCTTGGGGGCAGGAGGGGCTCGGGGACCCCAAAAGTCAACCACTTTGTTCCCATATTTAGGGGGACAAGGGCCTCTTCCACACAACCCTAGGCTGAGGTTGTGGGGGGCTGCAGACAGGGGGCTTTATGGAATGTGGAAAGCCCCTTTAGTGGGTACACGGTGCTTTATGGTTGTTATTGGGCTGAGCCCAACATGTCCCAAAGGCAGCCACCTATGTTGAGTGTATGTGGCCTTGTATGGTTCAGGAAGGGGTTGGACAATCGCTCTTCTCGCCCATTTCCTAGCTGGCCCTATTGTTTGCTCTGAAAAAGGATGTGGTTTGGATTGATGAATGCAGCTCACAGCCTTTTGAGAATGGAGTGGAGTGTGGAGTTCCCTTTTAAAAGCAAAAGCTAGCCCATGGAAATCCAAGGGGTTAGAGGGGAAGAGAAGAGCACTGGAGAATGGAGTGTGGAGTTGACCTTTAAAAGCAAAAGCTAGCCCAAGGAAATCGTATGCATTAGAGGGGAAAGGTTAAATGCCCTTTTAGGAGAAGCTAGAGGAGCGAGAGACTTTTTACATAATTTTAACAAGGTGCATGTCACATGTTGGCAACGTAGCATGCTAACATGACCTGTGTGCAAATCTCCGTAAAAAAATACATAAAGGTGAACCAGCTTTAAAAAAAAAAAATGTCAAGTTTAGAGGTGCGCCCGTTCAACCCATGCAATTGCATGTACGTTGCTTAACATTTACTAAGATTTTGGCCGCGCAGTGAACAAACTCATGTGAACGAGTGCAAGAGCCGCTTGCGCATGCGCACTGCTTACATTGATCTCACGTAGTTCTAAACGTACTTGCAGGCAGCAGTCTTTCTCTGAAAAAGTTACTTTCTCATTCTATTTTGGGCATATTTGTTACTTGGGCAGTTGTTACTAAACGTCCTCACAGCACCCCATAATATTGGCATTATCCATCTCCTGTCAATATTGAATTGGAGATGCCGTGCGCCATGTCCATAGTTGCGCACAGATTGTATTCTCTCGTGCGCTGAGATCGCTATAGTAAATGGGGGATTCGAGCTCTGTTTCCAGCGCACCATTTTGTAAATATAGAAATGTGCGATGCGCCTCGCTGTGCGCCTCTACTGATGGTGCGCGGCTTTCGTAATTCACCCCTATTGGCTGCAGCAACTCTGTGCAGCTGCTGCCCCACAGTGCTGAACTGGTTTACAGCTACCGTATTTTAGTAAAAGGTGGGAACAGTATTTCAGTAATATAGACTGAGTCAGGCAGCAATGCACTGTGGAAACTGTAGCCAACAGACAGAGTCACCTGGTGCAGAGCAGAGAGTGGGCTAATTGCTCTGTGTGACCAGATGGGGGACTGGTGATCTGCTGCTGTGGGGATTTATTATCTGCTGCTTAGGAGAAACAGCCCTTTAGGTACTGACCATACAGCCATCTAGTAGCCTTATTGCTGCCTACTGGGACTATTTTTACATGCACCAATGATACAACTGGGCTCTTCAGCCAGCGCTAGCTGGCTGAAGAGCTAGGACTAAAGACTGTCCATTAACAGCTGCTACACAGAGACCTTTACCTATTGCTTATGCTCTCAGGGGACATTACACCATATGCTAGCCATTCTTCTAGAGTAAACTCTAGACTGGTTATAGTATTATTAATCACATGGCAGTTAATCCTTATATGCACTGTTTATTTCTGACTTTGCTGATTTATGAGTTAAGTGGTCTAGTGGTACAGAACTCTATTCTAAGTTAGTGATCATACTGTCCAGCATACCACCATTTATTCTAACCCATACCAATACACTGAGTTAATTTACCAATAAACAGTCTTGTGTCTATTTCCTTGTACTAATTCACAGTCAAGTTAAAGGTATCTATATGTTTGTTCTTATAAGTGCTTGCAGAACCTTTCATTTAACCAGGTGCTTTAGAGGGGCTGAGTTTGTTCTTGTATTTGAGGCACAAAAAAGAGAAAACAAATTATCAAGCATCTCTTGTGGGGATAGCGCTACACAAAGTTCTAATTCTTTTAATTAGAGAGGAAGTAGTCACATACATGTATTTAGGTTTTAACACCTTTAACCAAAACGGGACTTAATTGCTTCTCAGAACTATAGCAACAGTTTTTCACCACATCCACACCCGTTAGTATAAACGATTAGCAAATATGGTTAATGAGCAAATCTGTATTACAGCCTTGTATATTGTACTTGAATTCAATGTATGTTTATTGTGGTCAGGATCAGGCCCAGACTGGCCATAGGGCAAACCGGGCACTTGCCCGGTGGGCCGGGGCCGCAGGGCCACAAGACCTTGCTGGGCTGAAGGCAGCTGGGCTGTCTCTTTGAGCCCGCGCCACTCACCCGGTCTGTCTGCGGCCACCAGGCTGCTAGTACAGCCCAGCCATCGGCACCGGGGAGAAAGAAACAAGCAGGGGGAGGAGCTCTCTTCAACTGCACGTATGGTGAAGCCATCTGTGCTGGGGGCGTGACCACGAAGGGGGAGGAGCTAGATGAGACACCTCCACGGTCGCACGTATAGTTCAGCTGTCTGTGCCGGGGGCGTGGCCACAGTGGGGGAGGAGCTAGATGAGAACTGCTGCAGACACATTAGAGCCAGATCATAGAGAACGTGAGTGCAGCCCCCTTGTAACCTGGATAGGAGGAGCAGTGGGGGCGGCTGCATATAGAAGAATCATTCTCTCCATCTTCCTCCTGTAGTCTATGAATGCCTGCAAGAGGGAGAAGAGAAGCAGGCATTCAAAGACTGCAGGAGGAAGATGGAGAGAATGATTCTTCTATATGCAGCCACCCCCACTGCTCACTCCTATCCTGCTTATTTCTGCTGCCCCTCCTGTGCTCTCTGCCCCACCCATCATCTTTGCCCCCTCGTGCTCTTCACCTCCTCTTGGCTCTCGGCTCTTGGCCCTCAGCCTCCCCGTGCTCTCCACCATACTCTTTGCCCCTGTGCTCTCCACATCCCCCCATGCTCTCCACATCCCCCCATGCTCTCCGGTGCCCCCCTGTGCTCTCCACCTCCCCCATGCTCTCTGCTGCCCCCCTGTGCTCACCCCCTCCCCCCATGCTCTCCGCTGCCCCATGTGCTCTCCACATCCCCCCATGCTCTCCGGTGCCCCCCTGTGCTCTCCACATCCCCCCATGCTCTCCGGTGCCCCCCTGTGCTCTCCAAATCCCCCATGCTCTCCGCTGCCCCATGTGCTCTCCACATCCCCCCATGCTCTCCGCTGCCCCATGTGCTCTCCACATCCCCCCATGCTCTCCACTGCCCCATGTGCTCTCCACATACCCCGTGCTCTCCGCTGCCCCCTTGTGCTCTCCACCTCCCCCGTGCTCTCTGCTGCCCCCCTGTGCTCTCCACCTCCCCCCATGCTCTCCGCTGCCCCATGTGCTCTCCACATCCCCCCATGCTCTCCGGTGCCTCCCCATGCTCTCCACTGCCCCCAGTGCTCTCCACATCCCCCATGCTCTCCGGTGCCCCCATGCACTTCCCCCATGCTCTCCGATGCCCCCCTGTGCTCTCAACCTCCCCCCATGCTCTCTGCTGCCCCATGTGCTCTACACATCCACCCATGCTCTCCACTGCCCCATGTGCTCTCCACATCCCACCATGCTCTCCGGTGCCCCCCTGTGCTCTCCACATCCCCCCATGCTCTCCGGTGCCCCCGTGCTCTCCACATCCCCCGATGTTCTCTGCGGCCCCCCCGTGCTCTCCACTGCCCCCAGTGCTCTCCACATCCCCCATGCTCTCCGCTGCCCCGTGTGCTCTCCACATGCCCCCATGTTCTCTGGTGCCCCCCTGTGCTCTCCACATCCCCCCATGCTCTCCGCTGCCCCCTGTGCTCTTCCCCTCCTCCATGCTCTCCGCTGCTTCCCTGAGCTCTCCACTTCCTCCATGTTCTCCGCTGCCCCCTGTGCTCTCCCTCTCCCCCTGTGCTCTCCCTCTCTCCCTGGCTCTCAACCTCCCCATGCTCTCCACCTGGCTCTCAGCCTCCCCGTGCTCTCCACCTGGCTCTCAGCCTCCCCGTGCTCTCCACCTTCCTCCGTGCTCTCTGCTGCCCCCCTGTGCTCTCCAACTCCCCCCTGGCTCTCAGCCTTCCCTGTGCTCTCCACCTTCCCCCATGCTCTCCGCTACCCCCTGTACGCTCCACATCCCTCAATGCTCTCCACCTCCCCCATGCTCTCCGCTGCCCCCTGTGCTCTCCACATCCCCCACGCTGTCCGCTGCCCCCCCTGTGCTCTCCACATCCCCCCACCCCATGCTCTCCACCTCCCCCTGCTCCCCCCCAGTGCTCTCCAGCCCCCCACTGTTGTTCGCCTCCTCCCAGTGCTCTTCACCCCCCAGTGTTGTCCGCCTCCCCCTGTGCTCTCTGCCCAACCCCTGTGCTCTCCTGCCCTCTCTGTGCTCTTCGCTGCCTCCCACTTGTAATCTCCACCCTCCCTGTGATCTCCTGCCCTCCCTATGTTTTTGCTTCCCCCTGTGCTCTCCAACCCCCCACCTCCTGTGCTCTCCGGCCCCCCTGTACTCTCCTCTTCCTCCCTGTGTTCACTGCCTCTTCCCTGTGCTCTCGCCCCACCCCATGTTCTCAAGGTTCCTTCCTGTGCTCTCCACCCCCCCTCATGCTTTTTCCCAGTCCCCCTTCCCCCCGCACCTCTTCTGGGTATCCCCTCCCCTCTCCCTTCTCCCCTCTCCTGGGGGATCGGTCAGGGTGGAGAGTGGGGAAGGGGCCGGTTAACATGTCATGGCTGCTCAGTCCAAAATGCTCGGGCCTATTTTTTTGTCCCAGTCCGGGCCTGATCAGGATGGTAGACATGTGCGATTAGTTTCGTACGAATCAAAAATTCGTACGAATTTTTCGAAATTCGTACATTCGTACGAATCCGTAGTACGAATTTTTTCGAATACGAATTCTGTACGGAATACAAAATTCCGTTTACGAATTTCGGCTCCAAATTATTCGAATCCAACTACCAAATATCGAATTTCAACTAATACAAAAGAAATTATTATAGCGGATATAACGAATGATTCGAATGATTCGAATGATTCGAATGATTCGAATAATTACGAAATTCCGTTTACGAACTTCGGCTCCAAATTATTCAAATCCAACTACCAAATATCGAATTTCAACTAATACAAAAGAAATTATTATAGCGGATATAACGAATGATTCGAATGATTCGAATGAATTCGAGATTCAGTATATCTAATATCGAGAACTGTCCCTGCACAAAGTGTAATTTTTGCAGGAAAAAAAGCTATTTAAAATCACTCGCAGCTAATGAATTGTCGGATCCCATAACACAGAGAACAGTCATTTATTGAAAGTCATTGATAAAAAATAAAAAAAAAGCGTGTGGGTCCCCCCAAATTCAATAACCAGGCCCTTCAGGTCTGCTATGGATATTAAGGGGAACCCCACTTCAAATTAAAAAAAAAATGACGTGGGGTCCCCCACAAAATCCATACCAGACCCTTTATCCGAGCATGCAACCTGGCAGGCCGCAGGAAAAGAGGGGGACGAGAGCGCCCCCCCCTCCTGAACCGTACCAGGCCACATGCCCTCAACATTGGGAGTGTGCTTTGGGGTCCCCCCCAAAGCACCTTGTCCCCATGTTGATGAGGACAAGGGCCTCTTCCCCACAACCCTGGCCATTGGTTGTAGGGGGCCTGCAGATGGGGGGCTTATCGGAATCTGGAAGCCCCCTTTAACAAGGGGACCCCCGGATCCCAGCCCCCCCTGTGTGAAATGGTAAGGGGGTACTTTTGTACCCCTACCATTTCACCAAAAAAGTGACAAAGATGGTAAAAATGACAGGAGACGGTCTTTGACAATTCCTTTATTAAAATCTTCTTTCTTCTGGTCTTCTTCCTTCGGTTTCTTCATCTTCTCCTTCTGGCATCTTCTTCCATCTTCTTCTTCCATCTTCTTCTTCCTCCGATCCGCTTCTTCTTGCTCTGGTCTTCTCGTCCGGCATCTTCTTCGCTGCGTCTGACAGGTCTTTTATAACGGAGGGCGGGAAGTCCCCATGACGTCCCCATGCATCAGAGGGGGGCAGGGTCACCAGGTGGCCCCGCCCTCCGTTATAAAAGACCTGTCAGACGCAGCAAAGCCTCACACAGCGGGAGCCTCCCATTGCGAGGAGCGGCCCAAGAAGAGACGCCAACGCCATGAAAGAAGCTGCCGGACGAGAAGACCAGAGCAAGAAGAAGCGGATTGGAGGAAGAAGAAGATCGAAGAAGAAGATGGAAGAAGATGCCGGAAGGAGAAGATGAAGAAACCGTAGGATGAAGAAAGGAAGAAGGAAGAAAACAGAAGAAAGAAGATTTTAATAAAGGAATTGTCAAAGACCGTCTCCTGTCATTTTTACCATTTTTGTCACTTTTTTGGTGAAATGGTAGGGGAAAGTACCCCCTTACTATTTCACACAGGGGGGGGGGCGGGATCTGGGGGTCCCCTTGTTAAAGGGGGCTTCCAGATTCCGATAAGCCCCCCAGCCTGCAGACCCCCACAACCAATGGCCAGGGTTGTGGGGAAGAGGCCCTTGTCCTCATCAACATGGGGACAAGGTGCTTTGGGGGTCGCAGATCCCCAAAGCACCCTCCCAATGTTGAGGGCATGTGGCCTGGTACGGTTCAGGAGGGAGGGGGGCCGCTCTCGTCCCCCCTCTTTTCCTGCTGCCTGCCAGGTTGCATGCTCGGATAAGGGTCTGGTATGGATTTTGAGGGGAACCCTACGCCATTTTTTTTTTGGCCGGGGTTCCCCTTAAAATCCATCCCAGACATGAAGGGTCTGGTATGGATATTTAGGGGGGACCCCACGTCATTTTTTTTATTTGAAGCGGGGGTTCCCCTTAATATCCATAGCAGACCTGAAGGGCCTGGTAATAGAATTTGGTCGCAGGAAAAGAGGGGGGACGAGAGCGCCCCCCCTCCTGAACCGTACCAAGCCACATGCCCTCAACATTGGGAGGGTGCTTTGGGGTCCCCCCCAAAGCACCTTGTCCCCATGTTGATGAGGACAAGGGCCTCTTTCCCACAACCCTGGCCGGTGGTTGTGGGGGTCTGCGGGCAGGGGGCTTATCGGAATCTGGAAGCCCCCTTTAACAAGGAGACCCCAGATCCTGCCCCCCCCTGCGTAAAATGGTAAGGGGGTACAAAAATACCCCTACCATTTCACCAAAAAAGTGACAAAAATTGTAAAAATGACAGGAGACGGTCTTTGACAATTCCTCAAATCTTCTTTCATCTTCTTTCTTCTGGTCTTCTTCCTTCTTCCTTTCTTCATCCTTCGGTTTCTTTATCTTCTCCTTCTGGCATCTTCTTCCATCTTCTTCTTCCTCCAATCCGCTTCTTCTTGCTCTGGTCTTCTCGTCCGGCATCTTCTTCCATGTCGTCGGCGTCTCTTCTTGGGCCGCTCCTCGCAATGGGATGCTCCCGCTGTGTGAGGCTTCGCTGCGTCTGACAGGTCTTTTATAACGGAGGGCGGGGACCCCGCCCCCCTCTGACGTCATGGGGAAGTCCCCATGACGTCCCGGTGCATCAGAGGGGGGCGGGGTAACCAGGTGGCCCCGCCCTCCGTTATAAAAGACCTGTCAGACGCAGCGAAGCCTCACACAGCGGGAGATATTACATTAAAACCGCAAGCAGTTTGAAATAACTATTTTTCCGTTAGAAATGTAGAGAAAGGATAACTGTCTTAAAACCTTACTCGTGATACATGAAGCCAGAGAGAGTGAAGCCCCAGTCGCACTGCTGTCGGTTGATGCCGAAAAGGCTTTCGACAGAGTCGACTGGGGCTTCATGATGGAAACCTTGAGATATTTGGGAGTTAAAGAAAGAATGATGCGATGGATAGATGCATTTTATGAACATCCAACAGCTAAAATAAAAATAAACGGAAGTCTATCCCCACCCCTAGAACTCCATAATGGTACAAGACAGGGATGTCCCCTGTCACCAATGTTATTTGTACTGGCTTTGGAACCCCTATTAGCTGTTATTAGAAAAAATATTGATATAAGAGGTGTGAAAATAGGCAAAGAGGAGTATAAGGTGGCTGCATATGCAGACGACATATTATTTTATATTGAGGATCCGAGGACAACTATACCTAATATAATGAAGGAATTGAATAGATATGGTAAGATAACAAACTTTAAGATCAATATATCAAAATCAGAAATCTTAAATATAACCATGACTAAAAAAGAACAACACGCACTTCAGCCCTCATTTCCTTTTGTTTGGTGTGAGGAGGAGCTTAGGTACCTGGGCATAAAACTTGCAGCATCTCTGTCGACTGTATATGCGGCTAACTATGCTCCTATCTTGAACAAAGTTAAAGAGCATCTAACACAAATGAGACTCAAACCCCTTTCGCTGATAGGGAGGATCAACGCTCTAAAGATGTTTATATTACCAAAATTAACATATGTTTTTCAGATGATCCCAATAAAAATCCCACAAGAGTTTTTTACAAAATTGAAAACTTTAGTATTAAAATTCATATGGAGGCGTAAACATCCTAGAATCTCATATACAACACTGGTTAAAGGAAAACAATTAGGGGGGTTAGCAGCACCGGATTTTAAGAGATATTATCAGGCAATTATCATATCACAAATAGCAGGTTGGATACACGATAAGGGTAGTAAAGGGTGGGTAGATATTGAGAAAGCTCAAAGTAAAGTAGATTTAGGGAAAAGGGTATGGGTCCCACGGCACTTTCGCAAACTATCAAGTAGCACAAATCCACTAACAAAAAATGTCTTTAAAATATGGGATGAACTGAGTAAGTTATACCACTGGCATCCTAATTCACCTTTAATTTCTTTATTAGACACAAATTACTTTAAACCGGGGAAGGATGAATATATGTATTTTACTAGGTGGGCAAAGAAAAATGATATCATTTTACAGAATGTGATGTTGGGAAATAGAGTCTGCACTTTTAGTGAATTAACACAAAAATGGGGTAATAGGCCATTGGATAGATGGAGATATGCACAAATACAACACTTTACACAGACGCTCCCCCAGCCACTGTAAGGAGGAGGAAATATGAGGCCTATTGAGAGGCTATTCTCCACATCGCAATGCCTGGGACAGAGCGTCTCTAAAATATATAAAATAATGGTAGAGGAAATAGAACCTAGGTATCCGCCTTATTTGAAGAAATGTGAGGAAGAGATAGGGGAATTACGGGATGAGGAACATAGAAGTAAGATTCTGAGAATAGCATGCTCCACCTCTAGAGACGTTAGAACAATTGAAATGTCGTACAAATTGCTGGCGAGATGGTATATTGTCCCACAAAGAGCCCAAAAGTTTAGTGTAGACATCTCATCAAAATGTTGGAGGGGGTGTGATGCACCAGGAACGTTTGCTCACCTGTGGTGGGATTGTGTAAAGATTCAGCCATACTGGGAAAAAATTATTGACAATATTCACCAAATAACAGGGGAGCACGTGAGGAAGGAACCATGGACATGCCTGTTCCATGACACAGGCAAAACAGTAGCCCAATACAAGAATACTTTGATACCTTATCTGCTGAATGCGGCCAAGAGTCTAATCCCAAAAGTATGGAGGTCTCTTGACCCTCCATCAATAAAAGAGTGGATAGTAAAGATAGACTCGTTAAGATCAATAGAAGAAACAATACATAGGAGAGAGGACTCGTTGGAAACATTCAGCAGTATATGGGGGAGGTGGATAGAGTTTAAAAAAACGGCAGAACACCTAAGGCCCCTTTACACGGACGGACCGTCTATCCGTTTTTCTTCCATCCGTCGACGGACGACAATGCATTCCTATGGGCAGACGGATGAACATCCGTCACCATCAGTTAACATCCGCTTCCGTTTTTATCCGTTTTTTTAAACGTACAAGGCTACGTTCAGATCCGTCAAAACGGATATTAACTGACGTTGACGGACATCGTCCGTTAACGTCCGATCCGTTAAGATCCGTTTGCAAGAAGAAAAAAAAATTTGAGTTTATCTGTGAACTCAACCTATGACCCGGCAGTAGTTGGACAATAGGAAGTACATCCCCTGTAACTTTATTTAGGAGGAAGCACAAGCAAGCATGGCAAGAGATGTTTCCCACGAGGAATTGATCAACCTGGTGCACGAAAGGCCTGGCTTATGGGACTCAAGCTGTCGGGACCACAGCGACAGAGTTAAAATACAACAGCTATGGGAAGAAATTACAAAGCTGGTGACACCAAATTGGTCCTCCATGACTCCCAAACAGCGTGATCAACGTGGTAAGTGATGCCCAACTGCAGCTTGCTCTCTTGACAGTGTGTTTCTATTAGTGGATTGTTTGTAAAAAAAAATGTCATTATTTCACTATAGTATGCCTGTATTAAAAAATGTTGCAAACACTCTGACATTTTTTTAAGGCAATGTTCAGCAGAGAGGGCATGGTTATTTGCATGCATTACATACAAAGCATAGTGACACATGTTTCGGTTCTGCTGCAGTGAGAGACTAATCATTACATTACTCACATGTTTCCATAATCTTTTTAATGTAAAAACACTGAAATTTTCTTTGCTATATGTGTTTACAGGAACTGAAATTAACAAAAGGTGGCGTTCTCTGAGAGACCGTTTCCGGAGAGATTTGCACGATGAGGCCCAGGTTGCAAGTGGTTCCGGAGCTACCACAAAGAAAAAATCCATATACTTTGAAATGTTGTCCTTCCTAAGGAAAGTCATGGATGTTAGACCGTAAGTCTCGTTTGGATGTTACATCTAAAAATTAGGTCTCCATATAGTATATAGTAAGGTTTTGTGAGCAAATGTTCATCCTTTTTATTGTAGTACATCATCAAACCTGACAGACTGTGAGGAGAACACTGACAATCATACAGAAGCAGTGCAGGAAGATGAGCGAGCCACGCAAGACACACAAGAGGGAGAAGGGCAGTCCCAGCAGTCCCAGTCTGTGGATGAGACAGCACGTCCAATTGCAGGTCCATGTTCTTCTCAAAGATCCGTACATGTAAGGATACTATTGATTACTATACTGTATCTGTTGTACCCCAAGGTAACATTTCATTTCTAAATCGGCATATTATTATTCTCTACAGGTTAGTAATGACAGTCCGACAACATCACGGTCCTCGCGACGTAACAAAAGGGCGGAATGTCAAGACATGGATAAAGCCATGAAGTCCTTTATGGACGAGATGACTTCCTTTAAAAGACAGGAGTCTATACAGAGTAAAGATCCATTCTGTGATCCAACCAACTCTAATGCATCCTTCCTGCGTACAATATATCATGCAATTCAAAAAGCACCAGCAGATAGGCAGATGGACATCCATATGGCCATATATAATCATGTGGGAGCATGTATTAGAGCTGCAGAGTTAGGAATGCCAATGCCCACTATTAGCCAGTATGAAACCCCTCCGAGGTCATACCGTCAATATCCCTATGAGTCACCATGTCTTCCTGCCCAGCCATATCTACCGCCATATCCACAGACCCCTGTGCGTGCATACAGTTCAATGCACAATACCCAGAGGCCTTATGCTTCGTCTCCTGCTCCTTCCTCACAGGGAACATACCCTCAGAGTGTAAATACGAGCGTAAATTTGGCTGAAGGTTCTCAAGGTAATAGCCAAACCAGCTCTGGTTCTTCTTCCCAAATTTCCACTTCCTATTCCCCACCCCACACCTCTTTTTATCAGGATTTGTAACAAGGTTTTGATGTTACAACCCCAGCTATCCGCGTTTACTGCGGCCTCCCTAATTGGGAACATCGGCTCGGTGTAGTCCAAAAATGTCAAAGCTCTACAAAATGGAACATGGCGCTGTGTAAAAAAAAAAAGATTTTGTAAGAAAAGATCTAATTTCTAAATTAGAATCTGCTACTGTGAATATTGCCAACACTCCATGAGAAGTGAATAGTGTTTCAACAGCAAAATCTATCTATCTCTCTCTCTCTCTCCGGTCAAGAAAAATGTGGGTACAGATATATCTGTACCCACATTTTTCTTGACCTGCTGAAGCAGTATTGAGCGATAGAGAGATAGATAGATAGATAGATATCTATCTCTCTTTCTCTCTCTCTCTCTCTCTCTCTCTCAATACTACTTCAGCATGTCAAAAAAAATGTGGGTAGAGATATACCTCAATGTCACTAGGAGACGTTCATCTGCAGGCACACATCTTCTCATATTGGTATGTCGGCGCTCCAGTCGTGGGTGCAGCTGGGCCAGTAAGAAGTCAAATGTGGGTACGGTCACCCTGGTAAAGTTAAAGAACTTAGTTGGATACTGGCGTAGATGTGCATAGTGCAAAGCCACAAATCCTTCCGAAGGCCGCTTCAATAGCATGGGGTGGGTCCAAAATCGACGTGTCCTAGGCATAATCGGCTTTTTCTTCCTCTCCATGCTCCTCATGTACGCAAATAGGACAAATACTGTCACGCTGTCCCAAAAATTACTGGAATCCATTGCTCGATGCTGCTAGCACACACAGGCACAAGGACAAAGGAAGCACACAGCAAGGGGAACTCACTCACTGTAACTGCAATGCAGCATGGGAGGAGCAATGCCTTCTGGGTAATTTTCTTAAAGGCACAGGCCCACATATAACTACTGTAAACGGACCAAAACTTATACGAAAACGGATGAAAAAACGGACGTAAACGTGTACACTTACGGATGTAAGCGGATGTTAACGGAACAAAAGACGGATGAAAACGGACATTAACGGAACGGATGACGGATGAAAACGGATGAGACAACGGATAAGAACTGATACGTTTTTGACGTGCCTAAACTGACTGCGTCCGTGTGAAAGGGGCCTAAGAATGCTGGAGGAGTAGGATAAGGTGTTTAGGCGTGAGGGAGGGGGGGGGAGAGAGGGGGGGGGAGAGAGAGGGGAGGGAGGGAGGGTTAAGTATAATTTCAATTATTTGTAATGCAATATTTTGACATTTGAGAATGTTGTTAAATTTAAATAATTCATGAATATATATACAAAAAAAGAAATGTAATTTTATGCAGGGGCTGTTCTAAACACGGGAAACACGTACCACTTCACAGGCATATTATAGACACCCCTAGGCACAATATTTAAAGAATATTTCACTTTTTTTTTTTCATTTTAAGCGTCATTAAAATCAGTGCTCCTGAAAAAATGGCCATTTTTAAAACTTTTTTTTGCATTGATACATGTCCCTTGGGGCAGGACCCGGGTCCCCAAACCCTTTTTATGGCAATAACTTGCATATTAGCCTTTAAAATTAGCACTTTTGATTTTGAACGTTCGAGTCCCATAAACTTTAATGGGGTTCGAAAGTTTGCACAAATTTTCGGTCCGTTCGCAGGTTCTGGTGCGAACCGAACCGGGAGGTGTTCTGCTCATCCTTACTAAGCAGGTAGATTGTCTAAGTTATTCTCTCCCCCTCCTGGCCTGCAGTCTTCTGTGACATGTCACAGGTCTCAGAAGACTGCTGGACCATTCAGCAGGCTCAGCACAACGCACTCACTCACACCTGGGTGCCCACAGTTGAAATGTCAGTGCCGGGGAGAGGAGAGAGAGAGAGGGGACCACATCGTTGGATCCTTGGACATGTGAGTGTGTGTTTATTAAAAGTCAGCTGCTACACTTTTTGTAGCTGCTGTCTTTTAATGAATACAGAAATGACTGGAGCTCCACTTTAATGTTAATGCAATTTCAATATTTTAAAATATATATCTTTCTTGAATTAATTCCTGATGATCCTGTTGTGAAGGACCTTGTTTAGATACCTCCTGTTATGGGGTATTGGGGTGCTGTCTCCCAATTGTGCTCCTTCGTTGTCACCCTGTTACAAACACCCATAGCAGAGACAAGAGGGGTCCCTGCTGCCAGAATACTATGTAGCGCACCCCACGTAGGTGTCTCTGATGAATTGAAATCCTGCACAGCCAGGCACGCTGAATCTTCACAGTATGCCAGAGTCAAGAAACCGCCCAGTACTTGTTTTTTATGTTTTATTGAGGGAATAAAATTGGATAGCCAATATCAAACTTATGGGATGCCCACTTGACTCTTCAGGGACAACTTGGTTATTTAAAGTTTATATACACTCCTCTTCCTCCAGCACTTCACTTGCTTGCAGATAAACAACACAGATCTAGCTAAAACACTGGTGACTCTGACAAAAGGCACTTAGTCAGATTAAGCAAAAGCCTTTTACATGCAGTCCCCATTGGTTGTGTAGCAAAATTCAGTGTCCAGCTTACATTCCTCCTGTGGCTACTGATCCCAGCACCACCTCTTCGGGCACTGCCAGCCCACCTGGCTGCAGCTGCCTCTCTCACTAGCCCTCATGGTTACTTCCCACAGTCCTCCCAGACTGTACACTCACCAGCCCACCCGGCTGATTTTTCATGGAGACCTCCTGGACGTATTGACTCTATTTCACCTGCTGATCTCAAACTTTCTCCCGTGCATCCAGGCAAGGATTCCTCCATGTGTTGTGAAGGATCCCTCCAGCACCCGAGCCCCAGACCTGAGGTCACCCACTCAGACTAAGGGGTTACTCTCAAGGGCCACTGACAGCCTCCTCAGCACTCTATGTCCATCTACCACCTGACTGCTGCTGCAATATTTTAAGAGACTTTGCACATATATTTCTCTTTATTTTATTGTATTTTACATTTCTGATTATTATTTTAAGCGGCTGCTTTTAGTGAGTGTTTTATATTTCAGTATCTTTAACATCTGATTTCCATTTTATATATACATTCTTTTACTTTATTATTTTATATTTTAAAGTATACGGTCATAAGTGCACATTATCCATAGGCGCAGAGAGGTGTTTTGACATAGGAGGGCGGATAAATCAAACATCCATTTTTTTCATTGTTGAACAGTAGTAGAAAAATTGGGCCTTTGGTGGTGGTGCTGGTGCTGGTGGTGCTGGTGCCACAACACTATAAGTCCTCACAGTTACTCTTGGTGGGCGCTGGAACGGGCCCTGCTGTGAAATATTATATCAAGAATTGTAATTACATGCACCTGTTGAACAGGGGCAGACAAATTGGGCCTTAGTACATGCTCCATGAGGATGCCCAGCGTTTTGAAGGCTCTGATGCTGATACCCAGCTAGAGGAAGGCAGTAACGTGAGCCCAGAGAGAGGGGATGCCCAAGAAGAACAGCAATATGGCAGTCATGTTCCCCCAGCTGCAGCATACTGCCAGGTTTGCTCCAGTGACGAGGAGGGAGGGGATTATGAGGTCACTGACTCCACGTGGATGCATGATAGGAGAGAGGAGGAGGCACATATCCAACAAGGCAGGATGCCCTCCAGGGGCCATATTAAGGGCAGCACACCGTCTGCGTCACACCGCACAGCTGCGCATGTGCAGGGCGCTGCCTCTGCACGTTATTCCAAAAGTTCTTTGGTGTGGGCTTTTTTTGAGACGGGTGCATCAGATCGCACCGCTGCTATTTGCAACATATGTCTCAAGCCTATCTCGCGTGGCCAAAACATCAGCCGCTTGGGCACCACATGCTTGACCAGACATATGTCGACCTGCCATGCAGTTCGTTGGCAAGCGTACCTAAAAGACCCACACCAAAGAGTGTGGGCAGACCTCTCCTTGCTCCTCATCAGCTGGGATCTCCAACCCCACTATACCTTCAGTCCTCTCTGAAACCTGCACTAATAGGAATGAAGGTGTAAAATTAGGTGTGTCACAGCCAAGTATTTGTGGGCAATCTGCTATCGGTACACCGACGTCCGATTGTAGCAGGCAAATTTCCCTGCCCCAGCTGCTGGACCATTGAAAGAAGTTCACTACCAGCCATCCACATGCCCAGCGGTTTGTGGAATGTGCGGTTCCTCAGTGGCAGGTTCCGAAACGCCACTTTTTCTCATGGAAGGCGATTCCGGCTCTCTACTGGCATGTGGAAGGCAATGTCTTGGCCTCGCTGGACAGGGCGGTCAGCGGTAAGGTGCATATTACCGCTGACTCATGGTCCAGCAGGCATGGACAGTGACGTTACCTATCTTTCACGGCGCATTGGGTGACTCTTCTGGCAGCTGGGAAGGATACAGGACAAGGTGCAGTAGTGTTGGAGGTTGTTCCGCCACCACACCTCCAAAATGCTACTACTGGTGATTCTGACACACCTCTCTCCTCCACCCCCTCCTCTTCTTCTTCCTCCATGGCCTCTTCCTGTGCTTTGTCCTCGGAACCAGCGGTGCTCCGTAGGCATTCAAAGGGCTACGCAAGTATGCAGGCAAAAAGATGCCATGCGGTGCTTGCGCTGGTGTGCTTGGGGGGACAGGAGCCACACTGTGGCAGAGGTTCTGTCAGCTATGCAGGGGCAGGCTGAGAGGTGGTTGACGCCACGCCAGCTTAAGCCAGGAATGGTGGTTTGCGACAATGGCACCAACCTCTTCTCCGCCCTCTGACAGGGACAACTGACCCATGTGCCCTGTGTGGCTCATGTCCTTAACTTGGTGGTGCAGCAGTTCTTGGACAGGTACCCGGGCTTACAGGATGTCCTGAGGCCGGCCAGGAAAGCCTGTGTGCATTTCCACCGGTCATATAATGCCAGTGCTCGGCTGGCTGACCTCCAAAAGGAATTTAACCTGCCCAAGAACCGCCTAATCTGTGACATGCCCACCAGGTGGAACTCAACTTGGCCATGCTGCAGCAGCTGCACACGCAGCAGAGGGCCATCAATGAGTACCTGTGCGACTAAGGCACCAGTACAGGGTCAGGGGAGCTTGTTTTTTTTCCCCACGCCAGTGGGCTATGATCAGGGATGCATGCACTGTCCTGTCACCATTTGAGGAGGCCACGAGGATGGTGAGCAGTGACAGTGCATGCATCAGTGACACTGTCCCTCTTGTCCACCTGTTGGAGCACACGCTGCATGGGATAATGGACAGGGCACTTGAGGCAGAACAGAGGCAGGAAGAGGAGGACTTTCTTACCTCTCAAGGCCCCCATTATCCAGACAGTGTTCCTGCTGGCCCACCGATCACACAGAAAGAGGACGAGGAGGAGGATTGTGTCAGCATGGAGGTGGAGCCTGGCACTGGCAGCAGTCTTTTAGGGATCATTCACAGTCCAAAGAAACCCATGGACTTGTACGTGGCTGGGAGGAGGTGCTGCGGATCATGTCGTCCTTAGTGACCCAGAACACTCCGGACCGAATGCCTCAGCTAACCTACGCTGCATGGCCTCCCTGATCCTGCAAAGCCTGCAGAAGGATCCTCGTATTTGTCGGATCAAGAAGGGGGATCATTACTGGCTGGCAACCCTCCTTGATCCACGTTACAAGGGTAAGGTTGCGGACCTTATCTTGCTGTCGCAGAGGGAGCAGATGATGAAACATCTTCGGGAGGCCTTGCAGAAAGGTCTGTGCAACACGTTCCCAGAGACTGGGAGGTTACAAATTCCTGGTCCTGGACAATGTGTTGCTGAGGCTTCGGTCAGTCACAGAAGGAGCGGTGGAGAAGGTGGCCTCTGACCGATGCGTTCAGACAATTTTTCAACCAGCAACCATCGACAGCGTCTGATTTACATGGTCCATGAATACCTAGGGGCAAGGTCAGACTTGGACACCTCTCCCACCGAAAATCCTCTGGGTTACTGGGTCTTGAGGATGGATCACTGGCCAGAGCTTGCACAGTATGCAATTGAACTATTGGCCTGTCCTGCATCCAGTGTTCTTTCGGAAAGCACATTCAGTGCTGCTGGAGGCTTTGTAACCGATCACAGGGTGTGCCTGTCCACCGACTCGGTTGATCGACTGACCTTCATAAAAATTAATCAGTCTTGGATCACCACCAGCTACCAAGCACCTGATGCTGATGTAACTGAATAATTTTTTTTGAAATGTCAGATCCCTTCAAGACTGCCTATGCTGATGCTGAGTGACTATCCTGTTATGCTGAGTGACTATCCTCTTCCTCTTCAATAATCATGCTGATAGCTTGTAAGAACATTTTTGGTTCTAGGCGCTGCCACCAGTGGCTAAGGCCCAATTTTTCAGCCCCTGTTTAACAGAGGCGTGCAATTACAATTTTTGATGCAATACTTTGCAGCAGAGCTCATTCCTGCACTCCAACTAGCGTTTCTGTGAGGTGTTGCAGTGTTTGACTGTGCTCAAACAGTTAGGGGGACTCCTCAGGAGGACATGGTGGGGCTAGGGAAGGAGTGACTGATGCCATTGAGCCTAGGGAAGAGGCCGCGTTGGCAGCTGCTTTGCCAGTACCCTGAGCCTGGGTAAGAGAGGATGAGGACGGAGGAGGATGGGGACGGCTTGGTCATCCACTCTACCAAGTCTTTGGCATGTTGCAGCTCAACACATCTAGCTACCGAAAAAAAGGATGAGCGTGTCCATATCCACGTGCTGATGAGGATGCACCGTGTCCACGACCAGCACTTTTGCCTCTAGACACAGAGCCTGCTTGCCCTCTTTTATTGCCACGTGACTGTCTGCCTCTCCTTGTTGGCCTTCCAGACATACTAATGGCCTGCAGGGAGATGTAGCTGCACAAAGCTGGGACGTCTATACTGATATACTGCAGCTAGCAGAATCAAATGCCTGCCTGTAGTATTATTATTATGAGAACACCAGCAATTGGGGTAGCTTCAGGCGTGTACACTGTGCAGATGGCACAATACACCCAGTGTATTTGCAACAGCTGCCTATGGATAGGATGAGCAGAACAACAGCAATTGGGGTAGCTTCAGGTGTGTACACTGTGCAGATGGCACAATACACCCACTATATTTGCAACATTTGCCTACGGATAGGATGCACAGAACAGCAATTTGCAACAGCTTCAAAACGGCGCTGTGATTGGCCAAGCATGCAGGTCATAGTGCATGCTTGGCCAATCATCAGCCAGCAATGCACTGCGATGCCGCAGTGAATTATGGGCCGTGACGCGCCTCTCGAATTTGGCGCGAACGGCCCATAATGTTTGGGATTCGCCGAAAGGATGAACAGACGATGTTCGAGTCTAACATGGGTTCGACTCGAACACAAAGCTCATCCCTACTGCTTAGTACTTAATTCTTTCATCCCTGTGTTGCTCTATTACTCTAGTTCACCCTGTTCTGTGGTAATGGGGTGAAAATCTCCTTTATAGAGTAATCCCGCCCATCGCTTGTTAGGGGACCCTTTTGTTTCATCAAGGGATATATTGCAGGCTGTGGAAGGAGATAGTGGTAGTGAATGTAGTTTTTGAAGGATGAAGTCTTCCTGTACCACAGTATAGTAGCATGGCCATCAGACAGCCCTTAAATGGGAAAGAATGAAAGCAGAGTTTTTCTTTTGCTTGCCAAAATAGGGACTAGGGAGTATGAATAACATTTTGGGTGCTGCAACTCTCCTTCTGGTGCTAGTGCAAGATCCATTGTAGAAGTCAGGCTAAGTAAAAAAAAGTTTAGTTTCATTGTATGGAATTTGTTGTGTTCAGAGCTGTTAATAAGTGATAACATATAGCTAGAGCAAAATCCTTTCTTGTGTAGCGCTACCCCCAGTTAAGAGAGCCGCTGGTTTGTTTTGGGTCCCTGAGTACAGCTCCACCAACCCCCGGCAATTTGCTCTACCCGCTCTGGCACAGTTAGTCAAGGGGTATGAATCTATGCACATATAAACATCACTTATACTCTAAGTGTAATGGGTATGAACTCACAAGCAGACTGCTGAGATAAGAATAACTGGCTTTACTTTGTCAGTAAGGAAAGGAAATAGTAACATGCATTTAAACATATGACTTACAATACTTTAGCAGGTCCCTGCAATATGCACTTAAACATGTACACATATATGTATCAACTAGCAATGGGGAAACGGAGCGCCAAGTGTGGCGACCGTCTGCTATGCACCCCTGAGGTGCAATAAATCTATCTGCGCCTACCTAACGGACCAGGCCTGATCCCTAGTAATAGAGCTCAGTCCGTGTACTAGTACAGTGTTCTTCACCGGCAATGAATCTGTAGAGGTGGTGCACATGTAGCTTTAAATGGTGTCTTTGTAATCCACAGAAAGTAACATTGCTGCTCTGAGGTAAATTGCGCCTAGGCAGTTCAGTAGGCATAAAACGTGTGTATCAATGCAGGATGAGCCTTCCGGCTCTCTCACCAATCCTGGGGTACCGTCCTCCGCTCCGGTCCCTCTAATGGCGGCTCTGGTCTCCTCAGTCACAGCCCCTGCGCTCCGGTCCTCAGCTCCGACCGACCGTCTGTAGGGAAGAGTCTCCGCTCCGCTGCTGCTGACTCTGAGGGATGAGGGTCTCACTCCATCTGCTGCAAGGCCCAGGCTTCAGGCCTTCAGCTCCGGTCCGCACAGGTGTCTCCGCTGGCTGCAGTCTCCGCGTCACAAGCTCCGTCAGCAGAGGCAGGCCAGTCCTGTCAGGCCTCAGAAGAGGAAGTGTCCCAAGAGGAAGAGGCGGTCTCCGCTCTTCCTTTTTATAACCTCCCCCAGCAGCCTCTCGGGCGGAAACAAGCAGCCCGGGAGCCTGGGGGATTATGGGGGATGTAGTCTCTTCCCCTAAAAGGGGTACGACCCCGCTACACTTGTATTAGGCTGGGTTCACACATGTACGTTGCGAATTGAAGCTCTGTGAAGAGAAAAATACGTTGTTCAGTGGTTCCTCTGCGTTTTAGCTGCGGATTAGCTGCGAATTCCGAAGTAACCCAGTGAGTGTCTAAATAGAGCTGCAAATTTTGAGCAGGCCAATCGCTGTTATCTGTTTGTGAGGCTGATAATAATAAAAGAGAGTGATTTTTCTGGACGCTTCCTGGTTGTTCAAGAGTCTGTATTGTGTGGATTTTGTTTGCTTGCAAAATGTGTGCCCATGATAATGCCAACAGTTGTTGCTGCAACAGCAGCAATTTTGCTGGAAGCAGAGAAGAGGAGAAGGAGGAGAAGAAGAAGATACTGGGTTCATCCCATAATTGCAAATAGGGAGGAGAGAGGCCAGTTCATGATCCTGTATGAAGACCTCCGTGGGCATGATGAAAATTTTTTAAACTACACGCGCATGTCAATAAATAGGTAAGTAATTTATCTGCCAAGCAATCCATTTTTTTCATCCATATTTCCATAGTAGGGGAGGTTTGAAAAAGACCATCAAGTGTAACCTATGTGCGATTATGTGTCAGTATATATATTTTTTTAAAACAGCGTGGTGTCCCCCTCCCCCCAAAATCCATACCACAACATTATCTGAGCATTCAGCCTAAAAGGCCATGAAAAGGGGAGGGAGCAAGCACCCCCCTCCTGGACCAAACCAGGCCATATGCCCTTAACATGGGTAGTGTGCTTTGTGTCCCCCCCCCAAGTTGATGACGACAAGGTGCTTTGTGTGGGGGGGGGATCCCATGCCGTTTTGTTGACCAGTTTGGGACCAGACAATTGTTATTCTTAAATTCAGCTGCCAGTGGCTAAATCTATGTCCAAATGATGACACAACTGCAAATGACGTTGCATCTTCTTTTTGATGGCACTTCTTTAACAAACATTTTGATTTTGCTTAATGATGCAGGCCTTCTTATAAATAATAATGTTCTTAACCACTTACCTTACTATTTTTCAGACTGTATGACAAAATTTGTTTCAGACATGTATCTAATAAAAGACTCTTTTTTTTTATTAGTTTTGACGAATTGCTTGGACTAATCTCCCCTCGGTTGGAGTGTCAGAACACATGCTACAGACCAAGTATCTAGCCTGCTGAAAGATTACTGATCACATTAACCACTTACCCACTGGGCACTTAAACCCCCTTCCTAACCAGACCAATTTTCAGCTTTCGGTGCTCTCACACTTTGAATGACAATTACTCCGTCATGCAACACTGAACCCAAATTAATTTTGTGTCCTTTTTTTCACACAAATAGAGCTTTCTTTTGGTGGTATTTAATCACCGCTGGGTTTTTTCATTTTTGCGCTATAAATCAAAATATACTGAAAATTCGGTAAAAAAAATAAATAAAAATTCTTTGTTTCTATTAAAATTTATTGCAGAGTATTGGCAGAGTATTGGCGCTTATTGGCAGAGTATTGGCAGAGTATTGGCGAGTATTGGCAGAGTATTGGCGAGTATTGGCAGAGTATTGGCAGAGTATTGGCGAGTATTGGCGAGTATTGGCAGAGTATTGGCAGAGTATTGCAGTGTTGCAGTGTTGCACAGTGGTGGCAGAGCATTGCACAGTGGTTGCAGAGCATTGCAGTGGTGGCAGAGCGTTGCACAGTGGTTGCAAAGCGTTGCGCGGTGGTTGCAGAGCGTTGCACAGTGGTTGCAGAGCGTTGCACAGTGGGGGCAGAGCGTTGCACAGTGGGGGCAGAGCGTTGCACAGTGGTTGCAGAGCGTTGCACAGTGGTTGCAGAGCGTTGCACAGTGGGGGCAGAGCATTGCACAGTGGTGGCAGAGCATTGCACAGTGGTTGCAGAGCGTTGCACAGTGGGGGCAGAGCATTGCACAGTGGTGGCAGAGTATTGCAGTGGTTGGCGGCAGAGCATTGCACAGTAGTTGGTGGCAGAGCATTGCACAGTGGTGGCAGAGCATTGCACAATGGTGGCAGAGCATTGCACAGTGGTGGCAGAGTATTGCACAGTGGTGGCAGTGTATTGACCAGCGCTGTGGGTACTACACATCCAGCCCACAGCGCTGGTCCCGTCTCTCCCCCTCTCCGCTTCTCTCTTCTCTGTACCGATCGGTACAGAGAGGAGAGGGAGGAACCGGCGTCATGACGTGATGCCGGTTTGTGTACATGTGATCGCTCCGTCATTTGACGGAGCGATCACGTGGTAAATGGGCGCTATCAGCGGCCGTTTACCGTGATCCGTGATGCGCCGGGTCCTCGGGACCCGGCGGTCACGGATGTTCCCGAGTGCCCGCCCCAGGGGGCGCGCGGGAGCAAGTTTCTGGGAGGACGTCCGTAGGACGTCCTCCCAGGATAAGCCGACCGCGCTGTAGCCGTCTTTTGACTATAGCGCGGTCGGCATGTGGTTAAGGTACTTTTCACCACTGATGTCCTTTGTCAGGTGAAATGTGGAGCATGCAATATAATTGTTTTTGAACTGTTCAAACATGTGTAATTCTAAATATATAACCCGACAAAAGTTGGCGTACTAATGATTTATTAAAGTATCATAAAATTGTAAAAAAATAAAACATTTGCTCATGTAGCCAACATAAATTAACATTGAACCAAACTAAAAAAATAAACATGTCTCTCAAGTAGGCCTCTTAAACATACTTAACAAAAATGGTGTCCTCATGGTCCTCAACGTTGGACAGACCTCATAAATCACAGATTGTTCATCACTGGCATTGCTGGGAGCAGGCCCAGCCTCGCCATGTTGACTTGTCACATACATACCAGTATTTTGGATGGGGGGGCTGATTGAAGGAATTGGGGATGGGATAGGGAATGTTACTGTGTGGCACTTAATATCTGGAGGTTGCCTTTTCAAAGCTAGAAGGATAGAATGGGGGAATATAGGGGTAAGGTTTGTGTTGTTGTTCAGGGTAGTAGACGTACCTGGGGTAGTTAAGGAGGTCTTGGTGGTGGCACATATGGCACTTGAAATGAAGCTTCCTCACGTGGCTGTGAGAAGGAGTGCAGCACTTGTTCGACAATGCTTTGCATTTCAAAGTAGCGGTCAGGTTTTACATTTTTGATAAGAGGGACAAAACTGAGCGCCAGTATAGTACAGGGGGTCCCCGACTTACAAACACCCGACCTACGAACATCCCCTACTTACGAACCGGGCGCTGCGGGGACCCTCCGCCATTTTCCGCCGTCCTCCGGCCGTTCTGCACATGCGCGGCCAGACGGAGCCTCGGAAAATGACAGCAAACTTCGGAAATGTCCGTAATTTGCCGCGCATGCGCAGAACGGCATTAGACGGAACATCGGAAATGTCCGGAAATGTCCGTAATTGTCCATAATTGTCGGTCTGCGCATGCGCGGCCGACTTACGAACAATTCCAACATAAGAACAGGCGGCCAGTCCCTAACGAGTTCGTAACTCAGGGACCCCCTGTATCCAAACATAAAAAAGCATCCACCTTTTCAGACATGGTTTTCAACATTTCCAGTAGGTGCTCACTTATGTCAGGTAGCGGTCACGGATGTTCCCGAGTGCGCGCCCCAGGGGGCGCGCGGGAGCAAGTTTCTGGGAGGACGTCCGTAGGACGTCCTCCCAGGATAAGCCGACCGCGCTGTAGCCGTCTTTTGACTATAGCGCGGTCGGCATGTGGTTAAGGTACTTTTCACCACTGATGTCCTTTGTCAGGTGAAATGTGGAGCATGCAATATAATTGTTTTTGAACTGTTCAAACATGTGTAATTCTAAATATATAACCCGACAAAAGTTGGCGTACTAATGATTTATTAAAGTATCATAAAATTGTAAAAAAATAAAACATTTGCTCATGTAGCCAACATAAATTAACATTGAACCAAACTAAAAAAATAAACATGTCTCTCAAGTAGGCCTCTTAAACATACTTAACAAAAATGGTGTCCTCATGGTCCTCAACGTTGGACAGACCTCATAAATCACAGATTGTTCATCACTGGCATTGCTGGGAGCAGGCCCAGCCTCGCCATGTTGACTTGTCACATACATACCAGTATTTTGGATGGGGGGGCTGATTGAAGGAATTGGGGATGGGATAGGGAATGTTACTGTGTGGCACTTAATATCTGGAGGTTGCCTTTTCAAAGCTAGAAGGATAGAATGGGGGAATATAGGGGTAAGGTTTGTGTTGTTGTTCAGGGTAGTAGACGTACCTGGGGTAGTTAAGGAGGTCTTGGTGGTGGCACATATGGCACTTGAAATGAAGCTTCCTCACGTGGCTGTGAGAAGGAGTGCAGCACTTGTTCGACAATGCTTTGCATTTCAAAGTAGCGGTCAGGTTTTACATTTTTGATAAGAGGGACAAAACTGAGCGCCAGTATAGTACAGGGGGTCCCCGACTTACAAACACCCGACCTACGAACATCCCCTACTTACGAACCGGGCGCTGCGGGGACCCTCCGCCATTTTCCGCCGTCCTCCGGCCGTTCTGCACATGCGCGGCCAGACGGAGCCTCGGAAAATGACAGCAAACTTCGGAAATGTCCGTAATTTGCCGCGCATGCGCAGAACGGCATTAGACGGAACATCGGAAATGTCCGGAAATGTCCGTAATTGTCCATAATTGTCGGTCTGCGCATGCGCGGCCGACTTACGAACAATTCCGACATAAGAACAGGCGGCCAGTCCCTAACGAGTTCGTAACTCAGGGACCCCCTGTATCCAAACATAAAAAAGCATCCACCTTTTCAGACATGGTTTTCAACATTTCCAGTAGGTGCTCACTTATGTCAGGTTGCGATACAGGTGCTTGCCTCCGTGGCACTTTGGCTGGTCGAACAATGTCTGCAGAAGCGGAGGAGGGCCCAGGGATAGCCTGTGCCACTGCAAATTGCTCTTCTGGGTTTCCCACAGATTAGAGGAGCTTTGGATTTGTGCTAAATCCTCTGTGCCTTCCTGAAAACCAATCTGGGCTTGGGCCTCCGGTTGTGCCTCCGGTTGGTCATCCAGAACATCTTGTTCCTCCCAACTAGCTTCTGTCTTGTTTCAAAATAAAAAGAGTGTAAATGAACTAGACATAATCAAAGTTAAAAGGTTTGCAGATACATAGAGGATATAGATGAAAACTTACTCCCTCATCTCCACAATGGGTTGTAGAAATTCTAAGTCCCAGGCAAACATATAGGGTACCCTAGGCGCTGTCCCCGAGCCACTCCTCACTTCTTTGAGGCGGCGTATATATTTTCTGTATGCATCACGCATGCTGCGCCACCTTGTCTGTAAGTAGTGCACTGAAAAACAGACAAAATTTAAATTAATGTTATTTATGTTTGCTTTTAGGTACCTAGCTACAGGAAATTATTTTGGAAGTCTGCACTTTGAATTTAAGGTTGGGAAATCAATTATTAGTGGCATTATTCAGGAAACGTGCCTTGTCATATGGGAACAGCTGAAGAATTTGGTGATAAGAAGCCAAACAAACAAGATTGGTTGAAGGTAGCCAAGCTATACTTCCCCCAACTGTCTGGGAGCCATTGATGGGAAGCACATCTGCCGCATCCTTAAGCCTCCAGCTAGCGGGAACCAATATTTTAATTATAAGAATTTTTTTTTTCTTTGGTATTATTTGGTATTTGGTATTTGGCCTGGCAGTGGCAGACACCGATTTTAAATTTATTTACATTAATGTGGGTTCTTATGGCAGACACTTGGATTCTAGTGTTTTTTCACATTCATCATTTGGGCGCATGCTGCGGGAGAATGCACTTGACTTGCCCAATCATTCTCCCTTGCGCCTTCCCTCCCACATGTATTTGTAGGAGATGAAGCATTTGCCCTTGCAGAGCACATGCTCAGGACTTTTTCTAGTCGATCTCTGACAACAGAAAATAGAGTGTTCAATTGTAGGCTCACTATGGCACGACGAGTAATGGAATGTGCATTTGGTATACTCTGCAATAAGTGGAGATTCATGTATACTTCAGTACATCTCAGTATTGACCATGCTATCAGTGCTGTTAAAGCAGCCTGTTACCTGCACAACTATGTGCGTGAACATGACTATGTATTGAGGATTCCCTGAGCTATAACATGGAGGCGGCACAGTGGAATGTTACTAGGGGCACCACTAGTGGTACACATATTCGGGGTGAATTCCAAAACTTCTTTATGTCGCCAGCTGGGGAGGTGCCTTGGCATATGGATTCTATATAATCATAAAAAGTGCGTATTGGTTTGCCTAATAGTATCATGGCCTTTATAAAGTGGAAAGTGTGCTGTTACATTTTGTTTTATTTAAATAAAAATAATGTTGTTCACATTTGTGTTGTATATTATTTTGCTAACCTAAGCTAATCTTAGCTTATAAATTAATTCAGAGACTCCTCCATCGCTGTCTGACGCCGTTATGTGCCCCATGTTGAGGGCAAGTGGCCTGGTATGGATTTGTGGGTGACCGCAAGCTGTTGTTTTTTGAAATATTTGAAATAATAAAAATGGACAACATAAAGAATCAATAGGACAGCATCTACAGGTAGTGAAAGAGAATAAACAACGTACATTTGTCAGCCTGAACTTGGAATGAGCACATGCTCCACTCTGGCAAGATGATTCTGGCAATTTCAAGCCATGTACGTTTTTTCAGCACGTTGTCCTTATATTTAGGATGCCGGGTGTCGTAAATCATAGGTTTGTCCCTGACAAGTCTGATCAGCTCCTCACAATCCATAGATTCCTTGACATTTGACGCCTCTTTTTTCCCTCTTTTTGCCAAGCTTGCTCTGGTCAACAGCACCAAACATACAAGGGAGGAACTGGAAGAGGGGGAGGTGTAGGAGGAGGGGAGATCATTTCTGTTCACACCGCAACACATCTGCCAATCAGATGCGTGACCATAGAAGATAATGTGCTTGAAATTCGCACCGCAATGACCAGAAAACGCACATGTTTTTTGGGCAATGTGCAGTGCGAATGCAATGCACATATGTAAACCAGCGTCATTCAAATGAACTTAGTTTAAAATGTCCTGCGAATTGGATGCGGTGTAAGCCACATCTAATTCACATAGGTGTGAACGGGGCCTTAAGAGAGGTTTGAACTTCAGAGAGATAGATATAATTTTGCCCCTGTACAAATCATTAGTAAGACCTCCTCTGGAATATGCAGTTCAGTTTTAGGCACCACAAAAGGGATATTGGGGAACTGTAGAAAGTGGAGAGAAGAGCAACCAAACTGATAAGAGGCATGGATAAGATCAGCTATGAGGAAAGTTTAGAGCTGAACTGAATTTATTCTCTTTTGAGAAAAGGGGATTAAGGGGGGATATGATCAACATGTATTAAATACATAAGTGGTCCATATAGTGAACTTGGTGTTACATAGTTACATAGTAGGTGAGGTTGAAAAAAGTCCATCAAGTCTAACCTATGTGTGTGATTATATGTCAGTATTATATTGTATATCCCTGTATGTTATGGTCGTTCAGGTGCTTATCTAGTAGTTCTTTTAAACTATTGATGCTCCCCGCTGATATCACCGCATGTGGAAGGGAATTCCACATCCTTGCCGCTCTTACAGTAAAGAACCTTCTAAGTAGTTTAAGGTTAAACCTCTTTTCTTCAAATTTTAATGAGTGGCCACGTGTCTTGTTAAACTCCCTTCCACAAAAATGTTTTATCCCGATTGTGGGGTCACCAGTACAGTATTTTTAAATTTAACTCATATCCCCTCTCAAGCGTCTCTTCTCCAGAGAGAATAAGTTCAGTGCTCGCAACCTTTCTTCATAACTAATATCCTCCAGACCCTTTATTAGCTTTGTTGTCCTTCTTTGTACTCGCTCCATTTCCAGTACATCCTTCCTGAGGACTGGTGCCCAGAACTGGAAAGCATACTGTAGGTGCGGCCAGACCAGAGGCTTGTAGAGCAGGAGAATTATTGTTTCATCTCTGGAGTTGATTCCCTTTTTAATGCATGCCAATATTCTGTTTGCTTTCTTAGCAGCAGCTAATTGCTGCATGCCATTGCTGAGGCTATCATCTACTAGGACCCCTAGGTCCTTTTCCATCCTAGAATCCCCCAGATGTTCTCCCCCAGTGTATAGATTGCATTCATATTTTTGCCACCCAAATGCATTATTTTAAATTTTTCTATTTTAAACCTCATTTGCCATGTGTTGAGTTATTCACTTTAGGGTCATCACAGAGGACAAGGGGGCACTCTTTACATCTGGAAGAAAATACATTTAATCTCCAGGTAAGAGCTGTGAAAATGTGGAATAGACTCCCTAAAGAGTTGGTTCTGTCCAGCTCAGTAGACTACTTTAACCACATCAATACTGGGCACTTTTGCCCCCTTCCTTCCCAGACCAATTTTCAGCTTTCAGCGCTCTCACAATTTCAATGACAATTGAGCGGTCATGCTACGCTGTACCCAAATTAAATTTTTATCATTTTGTTCGCACAAATAGAGCTTTCTGTTGGTGGTATTCAATCACGACTCAGTTTTTTATTTTTTGCGATATAAGCAAAATTATTTGAAAAAAAAACAATATTTTCTTTATTCTATTTTAAAAGAAATCCAATAAAATCGAATTTTGTCATAAATTTAAGCCAAAATGTATTCTGCTACATGTTTTTGGTAAAAAAATCCCGTTAAGTGTATAATAATTGGTTCGCATGATCACAGACATATGTAGGAAATGATCATGTACACATGTGCGCAGGTGATCACAAACATATGTGTGCAAATGATCATTGTGACATGTAATTTTACTGTTATATATGTGGGGACATGTGTTTTGGGGACATATGTTTTGGGGACATGCGTTTGGGGGACATTGTGTGTTTACTGTGTGTTTTACATGTGTGGTCACATGTCTAGGGCACACTAGACTTGTGATCAGTGAGTAAAAAGCTGTAAAAAACAGCTACTACTCACTGATTACCAGCCGGCTGCAGAGATTCGCTCTCCTCTCCTCAGTGACCACTTCCGCGTGAGGAGAGGAGAGCCGATCGCCTAGCAACCGGCTGTTTGTTTACATCACATGACGGCCGTGATTGGACACAGCGTCATGTGATCAAGAAGGCCAATCACAGAGCCCTCCTGCCGATCTAAGATGCGCCGTGTCTGGGTGACACGAGCGCATCGGGTACCTGACTTCATCACGGCCGATCACGTGGTAAACAGCCATGCCCAATGGCTGTTCACCCCCCTCAGTGGCTAGCGGTGTCTCCATGACATGCCGCCACTGAAGGAACAGGGATGCGAGCACACGATCGCGCACATTCCCTGTTTAAATGGAGGGATGTCACATGACGCCCTCCCAGAATGAGAGTCGCGCCGCCTGGGCGTCATATGATGGCTGGCGGGCGGCAAGCGGTTAAAAAAGGGCTGGATTATTTCTGAAATTTACGTAATGTTACTGGATGAGAGATTTTCAAATATACTCTCAGCAGCATCCTCACTGTTTGTCACACATGAAAAGTCTGATTTAAATAATATCAACAAATAAATCCCAACTCCACAATTTTTAATTTTGGCTTCACTCAGCCTGGAAGAAGACTAATGCTGGATCTGAGAGCAAGTAAGTCCATGAGTTACACCGATGAAGAGGAGGTGACAATTGCAGTCAGAGGTGTTTTTTTGGTTTTTGTTTTTATATATATATATTATAATACCTGCATTACTACTGATTTATTTTATTTTATTTTTATATATATATTTTTTTTTTTTAAAAAGCAGTTTGGCTTTTAACAGTCACTAATAAGATTTATACCAGCCATGGAAGTTTGAATGTGATTGGTGATACAGAAAACAGAGAAAAACAAATCTATGCAGTACGTAAGTACATACTGTATTTGTTAATCTGCTATTAATCGCAGAGCCCACAGGTCACAATTCAGTGAACTTTCTCATTTTAGCACAGCTGCATTGTTTGCCATATAGCATTAGTAGCTCACTAATTTGTCTCAGTTTTTGTCTGAAATTGCTCTTGAATGCATTTTGAATGCCATTAATGCTGTTTAAACAGCCTTATTAAATACATTTGCTCATATACAGAAAATATATTGTCCCCCCCAATCTGTTTAGCAAAATCTTTGCCCTGTCTTGACTCTCTGTTACATTATGTGTCTAATTAACAGTGAAACAGTGTTTGGTGCATTTGGTTGCAATTATAATAAAACCTCAAATAAAAAAAAGTGATGCAAATATGAAATATTTCATTTTTTGCTGTATAATTATGTAGCTTTCCTATGCTCATCAGAATGAGCTACTTACATTTTGAGAAAGCCATCTGGCTTCTAGCTAATTAGATAAAAATAGCAAAATGATTTATACAAGATTTGTCTTTCTTTCCCAATAGTTGCATTCACATAAACTGCATATTTATTCAAATATACTACCAATGAATCTCCTATTAACCATGAAAAAGCCTGTACATTTATTTTAGCTCCAGGAACCTTTTTGGTGTGAGGCTTTCTGCACTGAAAAGAAGTGAGCATAAAGTTATGTATAAGCAGCTACATGACCTCTGGCCTTTACAAGAGTCTATTTATGAAAAAAATTGTATAGACATTTATGCAATGAAACTGCATTCACATTAGCTCTATGTGAATTAACCAAAATTCCCTTAATAGTTTTATAATTTTTTAGCATATTGTATAAAGCTGTGTCTGTTGTGTAAATGGGGAAATATGGGGACATATTAAATATTCTCATGCTATTTTTATTTTAGGATTGAATGTTCTTAGGTTATTATCGCTTAGAATGAAATGTTCTTGGGGTATTTTCCTTTCCTAGCCCATCCTCCCATCAGCACATAACGGGTTAACACCTCCTTTGCAGCCTCCAATGACCACATGTTCCAAGCTGAATATAAAAGACAGCCCCTCCCACAACTAAGATGTTATTTTTTTGGTCCAGGCCACATACCGATTGCAGTTGGTAAGTAATTTGTTTGCTGCATCCCTCCCTGCCGAACCTACCCCTCCATGTTCAGCCTCTCATGGAGTTGGAAGACCCAGAATGCTGAAAGTAAATCTTTCTAAAAACTGAGGTGCCTTGTGCCAAGGTTGTGGGCGAAATGATGCTTAAACAGCATTGATATATTGTACAGGTGTGGTATTTTAAGAGCTCTGCAATGTCATCATTGCCTCTCCCTTTGTTTTTTTCCCTGTCTTTTTATATGCAGTGCACCGCACTACTCTCCTGGCTTTATTGTCAGTCTGAGAGCGGCTGTGAATGGTGTCACAGAGTATGGGGAGATGGGCAACACAAGATGGGAACCGCCAGACACCATGCAATGGTGTAACTGATTTTGGAGGTCTGCAGTTGGGAGGGCTTCTCTCCCTCTCTCTCTGCAGTCCTGCCAGGTAAAGGACCTACCTCAGATTCTGGCTAAGTCTCCTGCTATGCTATGTACTTCTGTGGGTTTGACAGTCTGACTGTTTTTTGTCTCTGACTCTGACTGCTGTCTGCCTTTGGAAATTCTGCCTGAAGCTCACCTGCAGATACTTTTCTCCATATATTTTGTGCAAATATGAGCTATAGGAGGGGGCGATGTGGGACATGGTTCTTAAAATAGTGCCCAAGGAAAATTATGCAAATTAAGGTGTTTTGCATTATTTTAGGAGCAGAAACCCTAAACACAAACACTCCAAAAAACATAAGATCCGCCAACGATCACAGGATAACCTAACAGGTTGTCACATTTATTAAGCATGTGGTCAATACACGCTAAAGGAGTTGTTTCCACTTACCCTGTGAAGGGACAGAATCCAGGAAATTGGCACATGCGTTTATGCCAGCATGATAGAAGATGCCAAGATCAGGGTGCATTTTGGGCCTGCATGCAGTCTGCAGTGGCAGAGAACTGAAATTGCACAGGTTGCCTCACAAGAATGGGGGTTGTGCAAAATTCCAAGACCTATTAAGACGGCTATAGCCGAAGGTATGCTGCAAATATCCACACCACAAGCAACACCCATAACAGCAGAGCGTAAATTGCTTGTTCATTAAGGATAGTCTTTTCCCATAATGGCAGAGCGTAAATCACTCATGATGGAGGATGGCCTTTTCCCATAATGGCAGAGAGTAAATCACTCATGATGGAGGATGGTCTTTTCCCAACAATGATAGAGCAAAAATTGGCTCGTTGATCGAGGAGACCTCGTCAGAAGACCAATTTACAGTACCAGGTTACCTAAGCTTTATCCATATGTAGCGATACCCCCAGTTAAGAGGGCCGCTGGTTTGTTTTGGGTCCCTGAGTACAGCTCCACCAACCCCCGGCAATTTGCTCTACCCGCTCTGGCACAGCTAGTAAAGGGGTATGTATCTATGCACATATAAACATCACTTATACTCTAAGTGTAATGGGTATGAACTCACAAGCAGACTGCTGAGATAAGAATAACTGGCTTTACTTTGGCAGTAAGGAAAAAAGAAATAGTAACATGCATTTAAACATATGACTTACAACACATTAGCAGGTCCCTGCAATATGCACTTTAACATGTACACATATATGTATCAAACTAGCAATGGGGAACGGAGCGCCAAGTGTGGCGACCGTCTGCTATGCACCCCTGAGGTGCAATAAATCTATCTGCGCCTACCTAACGGACCAGGCCTGATCCCTAGCAATAGAGCTCAGTCCTTGTATAAGTACAGTGTTCTTCACCGGCAAGAGAACTGTAGAGGTGGTGCACATGTAGCTTTAAATGGTATATTTGTAATCCACAGAAAGTGACATTTGCTGCTCTGAGGTAAATTGTGCCTTGGCAGTTCAATAGGCATGAAAGTGTGTATAGCAATGCAGGATGAGCCTTTCAGCTTGCTCACCACTCCTGGGGTACCGTCCTCAGCTCCGGTCCCTCCAATGGCGACGTCCGTTCTCCTCCGTCACAGCCCCCTGCGTTCCGGTCCTGTCTCCGACCGACTGTAGGGAAAAGTCTCCGCTCCGCTGCTGCTGACTCTGAGGGGTGAGAGTCTCTCTCCACCTGCTGCAAGGCCCAGGCTTCAGGCCTTCAGCAGTCCCGGTCCGCACAGGTGTCTCCTCAGGAACAAGTCTCCGCGTCCCCAGCACCGTCAGAAGAGGAAGAGGCGGTCCCTCCTCTTCCCTTTTTATCACCTCCCCCAGCAGCCTCTCGGGCGGAAACCAACAGCCCGGGAGCCTGGGGAATTATGGGGAATGTAGTCTTTTCCACTAAAAGGGGTACGACCCCGCTACACACTCCCCCCACTTTGAATCTTTGGTCCCCAAAGACATTGTTCAAACTACAAGCTTTCTTGGAAACAACACGTTCACATAATTTAGACAGGGGAGCTTCCCACCAATTAGCACAAGATGGGGAGCTGTCCTGTCTACAGGTCACTTCAGTGTGGGCGACCTGTTTAACTGTGCCAGAGAGTGAGCTGGGGTTGCCCTCCACCAAATGAACAGTGGATGGGTCAGGGCTTTCAGCACTTCTTCTTCTTGCTGTGGTAACAGAGTCCTCTGAACTTTTTCCCATTTGGGGGTAAGTTAACTTCTTGGGAGGCCTCACAACTCTGCGAGATCTCTGTTCTCTTGGGACTTCTTCAGGAACACATTCTGGCAACATCTCTGGTTCTGGAACATCTACTTCTTCTTCATCTGAGTAGAGACCAGGGACATCTTCCCAGCACTCAGGCACAACACTGAATGGAACAAACTCTGTAGCCTCTGGGTTCAATGTGTTGTCTTCCACATCTTCAGTAGGTGGAAGATCTATGGCGGAATTTCCTGGGGTTGAGGAAGGCCATAGCCATTCAAGTTCTCCTCTTTCTTCTTCTGGTTGGGGGTCCTGTCCACCCCTAGCTTGGGATGTTTGAGACCGAGTATTGGGTCTGGGGGTATCCAGAATGGAAACAGATTCAGGTAAGTCTCTCGCTGGAGGTATTCTGACTGCTTCAGTGAGTGGGAGCAAGTGATTCCTATGCCAGGTCTTCAAAGGCCCCACTCTTCCTTCTGGCTTTAACTTGTAGACAGGCAATCCTGGAAGCTTTCTACAGATGATATATGGTTCTGATCTCCATCTATCAGCAATCTTGTGTTTTCCAGGGATCCCTAGGTTGCGTAACAGTACACGGTCCCCAGGCTGTAGGTCCTGTACTCGAACTTTCAGGTCAAAGTTCCGCTTATTTCGGGCCCCTCTCTGGTCAGAGGCCGCTTGAGCTTTCTCATAAGCTATCTTCAGACTGTGCCTCAGTCTGTCCACATATCCTTTGTGGGAGGCAGCAGAGGCATGGTCTAAGGAAATGCCGAAGGCCAAATCCACTGGCAATCTTGCTTCTCTCCCAAACATAAGTCGGTAAGGGGAGAAACCTGTCACATCACTTGTGGTGCAGTTGTAGGCATGTACTAGAGCTGAAATGTGTTGACTCCAATGTTGCTTCTTCTCTGTTTCTAAAGTTCCCAACATGTTCAATAGGGTCCTGTTGAACCGTTCAGGCTGGGCATCACCTTGAGGGTGATATGGTGTAGTTCTAGTCTTCTCTACTCCCAGAGAATCTAGTAGCTTCCTGATCAGGCGACTCTCAAAGTCCCTTCCTTGGTCTGAATGGATTCTCTGTGGTAGTCCATAATGAACAAAGTACTTCTCCAAAAGTACCTTAGCCACTGTAGAGGCCTTCTGGTCCTTGGTTGGGAAAGCCTGAGCATAACGGGTGAAATGGTCGGTTACCACCAGAACATTTCCCAATCCACTCAAATCGGGTTCGAGGCAGAGAAAATCAATGCATACCAGATCCATTGGGCCTTGACTCTGTAGATGGCCCATTGGGGCAGCTTGATGGGGTAAAGTCTTCCTCTGAATGCATCTTGCACAGGAATGGCAATACTCCTCCACTTCGGCCCTCATGCAGGGCCAATAAAACCGGTCTCTGACAAGTTGGAAGGTTCTCTCTGCTCCCAAGTGACCATGCTGGTCATGTAAGGCAATCAGCACAGTCTCTCGATGCTTTTCGGGGAGAAACAACTGCCACTTGTCTTCTGGGCTATCAGAGGGGCCCCTTCGGTAGACCACTCCCTGATGCACCTGTAATTTGTCCAACTCTCTCCTCAGTAGGCGAGCTTCTTTGGAAGGGTGAAGGCGAAGTCCCTCTGGACTCTGGTTTTCCAGGGCCTCCAGGACCAATCTCCCCATGGGGTCTTCTAATTGGTCACACCTTAACTCCTTCTTGGACAGCTTCGGTAGACACTCTTCTTCTAATTGAGTTACCCCACAGTAACACTTTGGGACTCCTACTGTGGTAACTCCTATCTCTTCAGCTCTGGATCCTCCTCTGGCTTGGAGTTCAGCCCCCTGACAAAGGGCTCGCACTCCTTCTGGTGCCACTTGGGTCCAGTCTGCCCAGTCATCGACCATGACATGGGATCTTCGGGACAGGGCATCTGCATCCCTATTTCCAGCCCCTGGCCTGTACTTGAGGCTGAAATTGAATCCAGAAAACGCCGCCAACCATCTGTGTCCAGTTGCATCCAGCTTGGCGGTGGTGAATAGATAGGTCAAGGGGTTGTTATCTGTCTTTACAGTAAACTCGGCCCCATAAAGATAGTCTTTCAATTTGTCAACTACTGCCCACTTTAGGGCTAAGAACTCCAACTTGTGGGTGGGGTAGTTCTTCTCGGAGGGGGTCAGGCTCCGGCTCACATAGGCCACTGGTCGTAGCTGGTCTTCATACTCCTGGTAGAGTACTCCACCTAGGCCCTCATGGCTGGCATCAACATGTAGCTCATATGGTCTAGTGGGGTCAGCATAGGCCAAAACTGGGGCTGTGGTGAGACTTCTCTTCAAGGTTCTGAAAGCCTCTTCACACCTTGAGTTCCATTGGTCTTGGACCAACTCACCGGGCCTCCTAGGCCCCAATCCATCTTCCTCTCCTTCTGTCTTGAGCAGTTCGTTTAGAGGTTTAGCAATGCGGGCAAACCCATCCACAAACCTGCGGTAGTAGGAGCAGAACCCCAAGAAAGACCGAAGTTCTGTAACTGTTGTGGGTCTTGGCCACGAAGTAACTGCCTCCAACTTCTCAGGGTCTGTAGCCACTCCTTTTTCAGACACTATGTGTCCCAGATAGTTCACAGAAGACTGATAGAACCGACACTTCTCGGGAGAAAGTTTGAGTCCCTCTTCACTGAGCCTCTTCAGTACTTTCTCCAATCTGGCTTCATGTTCTTCCAAAGTCTTTCCAAAGACAATGACATCGTCCAGGTACACAAGGACTTCTATGAGGTTCATGTCTCCAACTGTCCTTTCCATTAGGCGTTGAAACGTAGCAGGAGCTCCAGATAGGCCCTGAGGCATCCTGTTGAACTCAAAGAATCCTACTGGGGTTATGAAGGCAGTCTTTTCTCTGTCTTCTGGATGCATGGGGATTTGGTAATACCCACTCTTGAGGTCCATCACACTGAACCACTTAGCTCCAGATAAACTCTGTAAGGCATCTTCTATCCTTGGCGTGGTGTACTGGTCAGGAATGGTCCTCCTGTTGAGAGTTCTGTAGTCAATGCAGAGCCTCAATGACCCATTCTTCTTCCTGACTACCACAATTGGGGAGGCATAGGGGCTCCTGGACTCCCGAATCACTCCCGTCTTCTTCAGTTCCGCAAGCTGCTCCCTCAGATCCTCCAGATCTGCTAGCAGGACTCGCCTGACTCTCTCTCTCTGAATGGCTTGTCCTCTTGCATGCGGATTCGATGGGTGGCACTCCTCGCACACCCCACATCAAACTCATCTTTAGAGAAAATCTTCTCCCATCTGGTCAGCTGGGCCTTGGCTCTCTCTTTCCAAGCTCCAGGTAGGTTTGGGTTTTCCATGGAGAGTTTCTTCCAAACATCCTCTCCTTTACCCGTCCCCTTCACTTCTGACCAGCCAACTGGGACAGCAGGACTCACCTGTCCCAGAAGCATCCTGGCAGGGATCTCCACGGGCCTCTCCGTGGGGTTCCTTACACTGACAGGGACTCTTCCTCTAGCCTTCTTCAGGTCCTTCAATGAGATTACTTCTGGTATCACCTCCAGACCTGAGTGACCCTCCATTGGGTCGGGTTCCAACATTACAAAGGGGCCAGGCTGCTCCCAATTAAGTTTCACCGTGGCTCTCATGCAGGTTACCTCTCCAGGCTGTAACACCGCTCCTTCTTTTCCAAGCCTCCATACCCTTCCTATCCCCTCACTTGGGGTCTTCTGCTCTAGGACCAACCGCTGGTAGGCTGCCTTCAGCATGGGATGGATCTTGGGAGCTGAAAGATTCTCTTTCTTCACCAGGGGAGTCAGAAGCCTTCTGACTAGATCCGTGTTTGTCCCTATGATCAGGTCTTGCTGGTTCCTGGTGGGCGGGGGCACACCACTGCTAAGGTGTCAAACACTTCAGTCTTCCCAGCTACGGATGGGTCAAAGGTCAACCGTATGGGTAGGTATCCATCATAGGGGAAACTCTGTGTTCCCAGTCCCCTTATCTCCAACTCCTCTATCTTCTGTATGGGCAGATGACTCAGGTATCTGTCGTAGAAGTCCCTGTACAATAGGGTCACTTGGGCTCCAGTGTCTAGGAGGGCCTTTGTGTATATTCCTTCTACTTGGATGGGTACAGTAGGAGATGGACCAACCAGCTCTTCTGGGTAGGGCCGGGTTAATGCTACCTTCTTCTTTGGACTCTTTCCTTTCTCCCTTGATCTGCACTTGATCCTTTCTTGAGCCTGGTATGCATTAATTTTCTCCCTCTTAGTGGGAGTGTGAACCCGTTGAGGGACATTGTTATCTCTCACTTTTAAGGGTTCTCGCTTGGGGGTGCTGTGTCTCTTCGGAGGGGTCTTGCCCCCTTTCTCTGGAGTGTACCTTGGTTGAGGATCCCTGGGCCCCTTTTTAGGGGTTTGGTCTCCTCTTCTTTTCCCGTTATGCTTCTTGGAGCTCACTGAAGGTGATGGGCACCCGGTTGACTCCTTCACCGGGGCCCTTTGGCGTTTCCCGCCGGCTGGCGGCTATCTGTTTTCTTCCTCTTCCTCATGGGACTGGAACATACAGCTGCAATATGACCAATTCCTCCACAATTAAAACAGATCATCTCACCGTAGTCAGGTGGGGATGCTGGTGCTGAAACAGCTGGAAACAATTCCCTCCTGCTTGTCTTTCTTGGGACTGGGCGTCTCTTTCGCCACAAGAGATGTCAGTATCTCCATCATCTGGGACATCTGCAACTTCAGGGCATCTACTTCTGTCTCTCTTTCAGGGGTTAAGGCCGACCTGACCGTGGCCACTGGAAGCTTTGTAGACCCCATCACCTGTTTTTCCCGTTTCTCCTCCAACATGGCCTCTTCTTCTCTGACCATTCGAATGAGATCAGGGTAGTCCAAGCTCTTCCCATCCTGCCGGGTGCGTAGTATTAGTGCGACAGGGTCCAGGGGTTGGGCTCCCCTGACCACCTGCTGGGCACGGGCTTCATCTACCTTCCCTGGATCTATCCCCTTCTTCAGGATAATCCTATGCAGGATCTTGTCTATACGTCCCATATACTCCGACAGCTTCTCCCCTGTCTTCTGGTAACAGTGTTCCAGTTGATAGGTAAGTTCTGTGACTTTTTCTGTCCCACCAAACACACTTTCCAGGATGTCTATGTAATCCTGGGCGGTGCAATCCTTTTTGCTTGTCTTCAGATTGCGTATGGCCTCTAAGGCAGGCCCTTTTAGGCTCTCAACAATCCTTTGCTTCTTTCTACCTTCTGGGACCTCCCATTCTTCTAAGGCCTGCGTGGCACCATCTAACCACTCTTCAAATCTCTCTTCTCCCGAGGGTACAGGTGTCCTCCCTGAAAACATCCGGAGTTTCCTGTATCCCGACATTGGGTAATCCCCGGGGTCTCTTCTGCACTGAGTCACAATCTCCCCTAGGACAGCACACAGTTCTGCACTAAGAGTAGTTTGTGCGGGTGCGGGACTTTCCGCGCCCTTCTGCTCTTCCTGCTTTGGGGATAGCATAGTTTTCACTGGAGAATAGTCTCCCTTGCGCGGCAGCGTATGCAGCAATTGATAGGTCTGACCATCCGGTGCTCGTATGCTTTGGCTCCTGAACTGCTCTGGAGTCTCTTTCTGCCATTCTATTAGGGCGTATGTATACCCAGCATCATTTCTCATGTCCATTATCCATGACTTGTGGCATGGGGATAGGGACATTATGAGCTGCTTGACTGCCTCTCTCTGCCATATCCCTGGCAGTTCAATGACTGCTGCTGCGGCTGGATCAGTGGCCCATGTTGCGGACCACCGCCCCACTTCTATCGGGTCCATGCCGGTACCTTCTTGCGGCTTTTCCCGCTGACTCAGGATCCCGGATTACGAGCCCCCACGTGTAGCGATACCCCCAGTTAAGAGGGCCGCTGGTTTGTTTTGGGTCCCTGAGTACAGCTCCACCAACCCCCGGCAATTTGCTCTACCCGCTCTGGCACAGCTAGTAAAGGGGTATGTATCTATGCACATATAAACATCACTTATACTCTAAGTGTAATGGGTATGAACTCACAAGCAGACTGCTGAGATAAGAATAACTGGCTTTACTTTGGCAGTAAGGAAAAAAGAAATAGTAACATGCATTTAAACATATGACTTACAACACATTAGCAGGTCCCTGCAATATGCACTTTAACATGTACACATATATGTATCAAACTAGCAATGGGGAACGGAGCGCCAAGTGTGGCGACCATCTGCTATGCACCCCTAAGGTACAATAAATCTATCTGCGCCTACCTAACGGACCAGGCCTGATCCCTAGCAATAGAGCTCAGTCCTTGTATAAGTACAGTGTTTTTCACCGGCAAGAGAACTGTAGAGGTGGTGCACATGTAGCTTTAAATGGTATATTTGTAATCCACAGAAAGTGACATTTGCTGCTCTGAGGTAAATTGTGCCTTGGCAGTTCAATAGGCATGAAAGTGTGTATAGCAATGCAGGATGAGCCTTTCAGCTCGCTCACCACTCCTGGGGTACCGTCCTCAGCTCCGGTCCCTCCAATGGCGACGTCCGGTCTCCTCCGTCACAGCCCCCTGCGTTCCGGTCCTGTCTCCGACCGACTGTAGGGAAAAGTCTCCGCTCTGCTGCTGCTGACTCTGAGGGGTGAGAGTCTCTCTCCACCTGCTGCAAGGCCCAGGCTTCAGGCCTTCAGCAGTCCCGGTCCACACAGGTGTCTCCTCAGGAACAAGTCTCCGCGTCCCCAGCACCGTCAGAAGAGGAAGAGGCGGTCCCTCCTCTTCCCTTTTATCACCTCCCCCAGCAGCCTCTCGGGCGGAAACCAACAGCCCAGGAGCCTGGGGAATTATGGGGAATGTAGTCTTTTCCACTAAAAGGGGTACGACCCCGCTACACATATAAAATGGCTGCTGTATGTTTATGCACTGCACTTCCAGGGATGGTTGCTGCCCTCTTGTGTCCGGTGCAGCAAGTGTCTTTGCCTTTTTATAATTTGTTTGCCTTCAATGGACTTGTTCACACCAGATGCAGTCCAGTGTGTTTTCATTTCTGCATCAAGAACGCATGGATAGTGTTTAACTTTGAGTCCACCATCTGAAGCGACAAGTGCAAGGTCATTGGAGTGCGGTGAAGCGCAGACTCCCCAAGTATCTTGAATGGAAAAAAAACTTTTTCTAGCATTGCAAGCCTTTCAAGATTTTCAAGGGGTTGGCAACAAGACAGTAGTAGCCTACATTGCCTAAAAAGGGACACCAAAATTATTTTTCTTGTTGCATCTTGCAAAGAAACTTTTTGTGGGGCAGAGAATCAATTAAATCAGTTATAGTTGGTCTTCTTGCCAGGAAAGCAAAGCCAATTATTGGTTCGGTTAGGTAGAATATATTTCTATGGTGCCTCATACCAATATTGGCCCTATGGGGCGTTCCAGCAGTAGCTCTCAGGGAGACTTCACTGAACATGCAGCTTCTGATATTTGCAACAGGATAGCAATGCAAAGACTCCATCATACAAGAGTTTTACAGTTCCATGGAATTCTCTGTTTGATCTTTGTCTCTGGTCAAATAAAATCCATTATGGCAAGGTCAATAACAGCTCCCCAATCCAATAAGACTACTTTTAATAGCCTGGCTATGGAATAGGCTACACTAGAGGTTCAGGGATTCTCATCTGAGGTTGTTCAGACCATGGTGACCAGAAGATCATCCATGAACACTACATAGGAGAGGATATGAAAGAAGTCTGTTTTGTCTGCTCAGAAAAAGATTTCTCTCCTGTGTTCCATCACTGGTCTGCCACAGTTGTCATATAAATGTGACAGCTCCAATTCAGCATAAGTTCAGATAAGTTCACAGATCCCCTGCTGAATAGAGTGGAGTGGCACCATATTAAAGGACCCTTATGCCCCGTACACAACCAGACTTTCCAGCAGACTAGGTCCGACGGTCTTTCCGACGGACTTTCGGCGGAGTTCCGATGGACTTTCCGAACGAGCGGACTTGCCCACACACAGACTAAAGTCCGTTTATTTTAAATGTGTCTCCAGGTACGACGGGACTAGAGAAGGAAGTCAATCTCGCCACTTTAATCGGCGAGATTGACACCTTGCGAGCCCTGTCACCTGGTATGGATTTTAAGGGGAACCCGACGAAAAAAATGGCGTGGGGGTCCCCCCAAAGTCCATACCAGGCCCTTATCTGAGCACGCAGCCCGGCTGGTCAGGAAAGGGGGGTGGGGACGAGCGAGCGCCCCCTGTTCTGTCCATCAGATGGATATATTCTGATTATCTGCATTTGTGTTGTTGTAAATGACATTTAATGTTGTTACCTTTTATAGGAATCATTTGCAGAGCTTAGGCGCCATCTAGCGTCCTTTTTTGGTATTGCTTCTGTGTGTATATTTTATTAATAAAGTTTATAACCTAGGAAGTACTTGGAAAGCAAAGTATTCTGGGTAAAGTCTCACAGGAAGAGACACATTCATCATGCTTTTCAGACTGCAAGAGGTCTTGTTTCAATCTCTTACCATCAATCCCTTATTGAACTTAAAAAAGTAAGTTTTACTGTCTCATATTGTACTGTGTATATTTGTCTTTGAAATGTATGCTAAATTTATGGGATATTGTACTTATCAAGGTTTATTCTTGTTATTTGTAGTTTCACCTAGCTTGTTCCAATAAACTGCGATCGAAGAAATATGGTATCATGTTTATGGGATAAGAATGGTTTAGCTGAATGTCCTTGAGACAGAACAGTGAAATTTTTAAGCTGACCTCTGAAGGGAAGATAAGCTGACTTCGGAAGTCTGTACAGCCCGGGGCTACACAGTACCATACAGTCAGAAGCCTTAAAGAAGCAGGCCTGTGGGAGGCAAAGCAAGCAGCCACGCTACACAGAGACGCGCTCTGTCAAGCAGTACCGACACTAGAACGGTCTCTATACAGCAAGACAGCTTCTTCCCCGCAGCCATGTCTCACAGTAGAACATCTTCTTACAAAACACGATCACAAGCAAGCTCATCTAGGTCATCTGTCGCAAATGCAGCAGCTATCGCCCGTTCGAAAGCTGAAGCAGCAAGAGCCAGGGCCGCATTCGCAGACCAAGAGCTGCAGATGAAAAAAGAAAAGGCCCACCTTGAAGCAGAAAGGGTGAGACAGGAACAAGAGAGAGAGCAAGAAAGAGCTCAGCAGGAGGCATCTCTGAAACTGCAGCAAGCTATCTTAGAAGCTAACATGGAGAAGCTGGCAGTGGAGCGAGATGCTGCCGCCGCCATTGCAGAAGCAGAAGCTCTAGAAGCAGCCGTCTACGATGAGCCAAGAGCAGGTAGCAGCATACCAGGCCTAGAGAAAGAACACCAAGATTCCTCGCAACGCACGTCGGATTATGTCTACCAGCACTGTGACCCAAGCAGCATCCCACAACAAGAAATTAAACATGATGTCAGGGAGCCACTCCAAGTCAAGCAGCAACAAGACGACCTTGGACCCCAGTGCCACAGGCAAGAAAAATCTGACAGTGTTCCAGACGTTCCAGTCCCAACCAAACCCTCTACTCCACAAGGTACTCAACCTTCATACAAACATCAAACACCTGTCTTCACCCCAAAGGTGTATGCAACGAGCCGGTACGAACTGCCAACCGTATGCAAGTTTGAGCCCAGAGAACCTAAAGAAGAAACTTCTATCAGGTATGCCTTTACACCGCACCACAATACACCAGCAGCCTACCCCAATGCCAATCAGGCTACTGTAGACTTTGCCAAGTTCCTGGCCAAACGCGAGTTAGTTACCCAAGGACTTGCCAAATTTAGTGATCGCCCTCAACATTACAGGGCGTGGCGATCCTCTTTCCAGAGTGTTATCCAAGGTCTAGATCTATCTTGCAGACAACAAATAGAACTCCTTGTAAAGTGGCTTGGCAATGATTCTGCTGAACACGCCAAAAGGATCAGAGACATTAATATAAACCACCCTGAGATAGGCCTTACAAACATCTGGAACAGACTGGATAGATGTTATGGCTCACCAGAGGCTATAGAGAGTACACTGTTTAAAAGGATAGAAGACTTTCCAAAAATACCTAGCAGAGGTTACCAAAGACTCAGAGAATTCAGTGACCTATGTATGGAGTTACAAGTTGCTAAAGCGGAAGGTGACTTACCTGGCCTTTCTTATCTTGACTCTGCTAGAGGTATTAACTCCTTAGCTCAAAAACTTCCTTATGAGTTACACGAAAGATGGATTGCTCATGGCTGTAACTACAAACGGAAACACAATGTGCCCTTTCCACCATTTAGTGAGTTTGTGGACTTTGTAGACAGACAAGCAGGAACGAAAGATGACCCCAGCTTCATTTTTCCAGTGTCTTACATCACTTCTGCTGGCCCTAAGCAACTTAGGGCTCCAGTAGCAGTGCACAAAACTAACATTTCTTCTCACAGATTTGCAGAGTTTCAGCCAGAGGATCAAGTCAATGACCCTACGAAGTTCTGCCCTCTACATAAGATGCCACATCCTCTTCTGAAATGCAGAGCCTTCAGGACAAAGACCATCCAGGAACGCAAAGCTTTCCTCAAAGAGAACAACATCTGTTACAAGTGCTGCTCTTCGTCTACACACTTCGCCAAGGACTGTAAGGTCAGTGTCAAATGCACAGAGTGTGACAGCACAGAGCACCACACAGCTTTACACCCAAAGCCTACTCCAAGAACCTTCCCACCTGTCCATGGTGACAAGGAGCAAGGCAGGGAGACCAAAGACTCTAGTACAGATACCACAGCAATCACTTCACAGTGCACTGAAGTCTGCAAAGGAAGTACAGGTGGCAGATCTTGCTCTAAAATCTGTCTAGTGAAAGTTTACCCAAAGGGACGCAGAGACAAAGCAGTCAAGCTCTACGTCATTTTGGATGATCAGAGTAATAAGTCACTAGCCAGACCTGTGTTTTTTGACATTCTAAACCTTAAAGGCCCCAGCAGCCCCTACTCCCTTAGGACTTGTGCAGGCACAGTGGAAACGGCGGGGAGAAGAGCTGACGGCCTACAAATTGAATCTATGGATGGTAAGACATGCCTACCCTTGCCGACCATAATAGAGTGCAACCAGATGCCAGACAACAGAGCGGAGATTCCCACACCAGGCGCAGCAGCTCACCAGACTCACTTGAAGCACATAGCACATCTCATACCAGAACTTGATGATCAGGCTCAGATAATCTTACTCCTAGGGAGGGATATCTTGCAAGTCCACAAAGTAAGGAAACTGATCAACGGTCCTAAAAGTGCGCCATATGCCCAAAAACTGGATCTTGGGTGGGTCATTATAGGTGATGTTTGCCTGGGAGGTGCACACAAACCGGCATCTGTTAATAATCTGCTCACTAGTACCCTCGAGAATGGTCGTCCTTCTCTGTTCCAACCCTGTCAAAATCGCATCCTCATAAAGGAGCTACCGCACAACAACCCTGTACCTCTTCCTTTCCTAAGTTCCCTCTGTGACAGCAATGCCTATGATGATGACCAAAGCGACTTAGGACACTCAGTGTTCAGGAGAACAAAGGAAGACAACCAGGTAGCAATGTCCATTGAGGATAGGATCTTCCTAGAGGTTATGGAAAGCAGTATGGAGAAAGACGTGAGTAATAACTGGGTAGCACCTCTTCCCTTTAGGCCACAGAGACAACATTTGCCTAACAACAGGGAACTAGCATATAAACGCCTCACTTCCTTAAGACACAATCTGCAAAGGAAACCAGAGATGAGAGAACATTTCTTTTCCTTCATGGGCAAAATATTCCAAAATGGCCATGCTGAGGTAGCTCCAGACCTCAAAGACTCAGAAGAATGTTGGTACTTACCCATATTTGGGGTCTATCATCCTAAGAAGCCAGGGCAGATTAGAGTGGTGTTTGATTCCAGCGCCAAGCATGAAGGTGTCTCTCTAAATGATGTCCTTCTTTCTGGCCCTGACCTCAACAACAGACTATTGGGAGTACTTCTCCGCTTCCGCAAGGATTCAGTCGCATTCATGGCAGACATACAACAAATGTTCTATTGCTTTCTTGTTAAGGAAGAACACCGAAACTTTCTGAGGTTTCTCTGGTTCAGGGACAACAACCCCTCTGGAGACATCACAGAATATCGCATGAAGGTGCACATATTTGGCAACAGCCCTTCCCCTGCAGTTGCTATATATGGCCTCAGACACTCTGCTAGAGTGGGAGAGTCAGAGTATGGGTCAGACGTCAGACAATTTGTGGACAAGGATTTCTATGTAGACGATTGCTTGAAATCACTACCCACAAATGAAGCCGCAATCAGTCTCCTCAAAAGAACTCAGGCAATGCTTGCGTGTTCCAACTTAAGGCTCCACAAGATTGCTTCCAACAGTAGAGAAGTTTTAGAAGCCTTTCCTGTCCAAGACCATTCCAACGAGTTAAAGGACTTAGATCTAGGCACAGACTCACTCCCCATGCAACGCAGCCTTGGTTTGCTTTGGGACTTAAGATCTGACACCTTCACTTTTCAAGTAAACACAGAAGAAAAACCCTTTACCCGTAGAGGTGTCCTGTCTACCATAAACAGCCTATACGATCCTTTAGGCTTTGCAGCACCTGTCACCATCCAGGGTAAGGCACTACTCAGAGACTTAACCTGTGAGTCGCTAGATTGGGACCACCCTCTCCCCACCGACAGGAAGAACCTATGGCTAGAGTGGAAGAACTCACTAACAGCGCTATCCAATCTTAAAATTCCACGCCCATATGCACCTCTGTCATCTGCAGATGTTCAGATGCAAAGACTTTGTGTGTTTGCGGATGCTTCTGTTAAAGCAATTGCTGCTGTAGCTTACCTGAAAACCATAGACACTAAAGGACAAAGCCACATAGGGTTTGTAATGGGAAAAGCAAAACTTGCACCACTGCCTGAACACACCATACCCAGGCTGGACACTTCAAGTTTCATTAATTCTCTTAGACGTTTCATTGCAATCCGAGGCCCAGTGAAACTCATTCGCTCTGACAGAGGATCTAACTTTGTAGGAGCAGTAAAAGAACTGCAAATTCCTTCCAACTTGGACATCCCCAGTGTAAAAAGGTATTTGAGTAAGCAAGACTGCACGTGGATCTTCAATCCACCTCACTCTTCTCACATGGGAGGTGTGTGGGAGAGGATGATAGGCATAGCCCGCAGAATTCTTGACTCTATCTTCCTACAAGTAGGAACTGCAAGGCTTACTCACGAGTGTTTAGTGACATTTATGGCAGAGGTTACAGCCATCATTAACGCCAGACCCTTAACTTCAATTTCAAGTGACTCTGAAGATCCAATGGTTCTCACACCTACCATGTTGCTCACGCAAAAGACTGGTCCTGTAGGTACTCCAGCTGGAGAGTTTTGTGAGAAGGACCTTTACAAACGTCAATGGAGACAAGTTCAAACTCTTGCCAATACCTTCTGGAGTCGGTGGAGGGAGCAATACACATCTACTCTTCAACTAAGGAGGAAGTGGCACTCAGAAAAACCTAACCTTAAACTTGGTGATGTTGTGCTCATGAGAGATTGCCAGACACTAAGGAACATGTGGCCTTTAGGTCTAGTCACCAAAGTACTGCCAAGCAAAGATAATCTTGTCCGTAAGGTCGAGGTCAAGACCTTTCAACAGAATGAGGCCAAAGTGTTCTTGAGACCAGTGACTGAACTTGTTCTGTTACTTTCTACGGAGGACTCTGTTAGTGACGTCACTTGACGTCAGGCGGGGAGTGTTCTGTCCATCAGATGGATATATTCTGATTATCTGCATTTGTGTTGTTGTAAATGACATTTAATGTTGTTACCTTTTATAGGAATCATTTGCAGAGCTTAGGCGCCATCTAGCGTCCTTTTTTGGTATTGCTTCTGTGTGTATATTTTATTAATAAAGTTTATAACCTAGGAAGTACTTGGAAAGCAAAGTATTCTGGGTAAAGTCTCACAGGAAGAGACACATTCATCATGCTTTTCAGACTGCAAGAGGTCTTGTTTCAATCTCTTACCATCAATCCCTTATTGAACTTAAAAAAGTAAGTTTTACTGTCTCATATTGTACTGTGTATATTTGTCTTTGAAATGTATGCTAAATTTATGGGATATTGTACTTATCAAGGTTTATTCTTGTTATTTGTAGTTTCACCTAGCTTGTTCCAATAAACTGCGATCGAAGAAATATGGTATCATGTTTATGGGATAAGAATGGTTTAGCTGAATGTCCTTGAGACAGAACACCCCCCCCCTCCTGAAATGTACCAGGATGCATGCCCTCAACATGGGGGGTGGGTGCTTTGGGGAAGGGGGGTGCCCTGTGGCCCCCCCACCCCAAAGAACCTTGTCCCTATGTTGATGAGGACAAGAGCCTCTTCCCGACAACCCTGGCCGTTGGTTGTCGGGGTCTGCGGGCAGGGGGCTTATCAGAATCTGGGAGCCCCCTTTAATAAGGGGGCCCCAGATACTGGCCCCCCACCCTATGTTAATGAGTATGGGGTACATCGTACCCCTACCCATTCACCTGGGGAAGAAAGTGTCAATAAAAAAACACACGACGACTTATATAGGCATGGGGCAGGGTCACTAGGTGATGTCACTCAGTGACCCCGCCCCTTATGACGGCACAGTCCCAGCATGCCCCGGGACCCCGCCCCTTTTGACATCAACGCCCGGGCATACTGGGACTGTGACGTCATAAGGGGCGGAGTCACCCCACCCCATGCCTATATAAGTCATTGGGCACTCTGTACACAGCATTACAGCGGGAGAGAGCGTTGTGTCAACATCGGAAGAACAGAAGAGGGAAGAAGAAGAAGAAGAAGACGACGGAGGAGACTGGGCCATTGCTAGTAAAAGAGCTGGAAGAAGATAGCGGAGGAGCCCAGCAGAAGAACCAGAGACCGGGAGAAGATACCAGAGAGTGCGGAGACGAACCGGAGGCCTGGGAGAAGATACCGGAGAGCTGGAGAAGAACCGGAAAGCGCGGAGAAGTCAGAAGAGACCCCCGAAGTCGGCAGCAGACCCCCGAAGTCGGAAGAAGACCCCCGGAGCTGACTAATAAATTACTTTAAAAACCTATCTAGTGTGTTTGTTTTTATTGACACTTTTTCCCCCCTGGCACGGTTCAGGAGGGGGGCCACTTGCTCGTCCCCACCCCCTTTCCTGACCGGCTGCGTGCTTGGATATGGGTCTGGTATGGATTTTGGGGGGACCCCATGCCGTTTTTTTGGCATAGGGGGGTTCCCCTTAAAATCCATACCAGACCTAAGGGAATGTGTTTTTCCTATTGCAGCGTGCGCAAGATGTACAGTACCCTGCAGCCGAGAACCAGCGCGATAGGATCGCACTGAAAACATTCTTGCGGGCAGGTGCTGTAGCTGCCCTTGCGTTGTATTTGGTCTGTCTGACCAGCATACAGACGAGCGGACTTCCCGATATCAACTGGGTCCGGCGGACTTCCGGCAGGAAGATTTAAAACATGTTCTATTTCTAGGTCCGTCTGACTTTTGGGAAGAAAAAGTCTGCTGGAGCCCACACACGATCGGAATGTCCGACGGATTCCAGTCCGCCGGACCAAGTCTGCCGGAAAGTCCGATCGTGTGTACGGGGCATTAATTGTCTCAGCTGTTGCTTCTAATGCCCCGTACACACGCTCGGATTTTCCGATGACTATTTCCGTCGGATCATTTCCGTCGGAATTTGTCCGAAGCTGGTGTTGCGTACACACAGTCGGAATTTCCGGTCTTCAAGAACGCCGTGACGTAAGCCGTCTTCCATGAGACTAGAAAAGGGAAGTTCAGCACCACGTCTGGCACCCGTGTGGCTCCTTCTGCTAATTCCGTGTTTATCGCGTGTTAGTAGAGGTTTGGTGACATACGATTCACGCTTTTCAGTTTTCAGACTCAGGTCGTTACTGCTCTTCAGTTTGTGCTTGTCGTGCGTATCTGTTTATCGGTGCGTGTAGTCAGTTCGCATTTGTTGGTCATTGCGGCCTATATCTTGATATAGGACGCTTTGATTTTCACTGCTTATTGTCTGCTCGTTTCTGGTATTCATTTTGTTTTTTCAGGCCTTGCTGTTTATTTTGTTTATGACACCAAATACATTTTTTTGGGGGTTTTGAAGAAATACTTGCCTATGTTTTTAACTTCAAAAAGGACAGTTTATTTGTGAGTAGGCAGGTACATTTCACAAATTTAGTCAAATTTACAAGGTGCACCAACACCAAACAACCTCCTAGGGAATTTAGGCAAAAAATACAAATGATGATAATGGTGTTGGGATAAGTTGAGACACACAACCCCCCCCACAAAAAAAAAATAAAATAAAGAAACCAAATCTGGATTAAAAAAAAAAAACACTATAAATGACAAATCCCCAAAAAATTACAAAAAACCTTCTTAAGATCTGACGAATAAAAAACATCTAGCCAAGAAATCATGAAAAAGAATAAAGAAAGAAGTTTGTGAGAAGTCAGTGTGAATATGAGCAGCTAAAAAACAACATTCTTCTTGCATTGTAAAGAAAAAGAGAATGCGCTGCATTAAACACATTTTAACATTGCAGCGTGACGAATGTGCTGTGTCGATTAGGAACGGTAGTTTTACCTGACCGATCGCTTCCGTCACAGAATTTCTTCTGAGCATGCGTGGCACTTTGTCCGTCAGACTAGGCTACACACGATCAGAATTTGCGTGATCGGACTTTGTTGTCGGAAAATTTGAGAGCAGAAGATAAAACTTTGTCCGATGGAGCCTACACACGGTCGGAATTTCCGACAACATTGTCCGATAGGACATTTTCCGTCGGAAAATCCGACCTTGTGTATGGGGCATTAGTAAGTAGCCCCCAACTACTTTTTGAAGTTCTTCTTTGAGGAAGGCTGAAAACATGTGAGATGTGAACACAACTCTTGAACTCCAAATAGACTTATGTTTTTTTTTCAACCTTCAATCAGAAAATAACATTTCATATTAATTGCAAACATTCCCAAAAGTATTGTGTGAATTTTGCACAAATGCTGATACATTCGCACAGCCTATAAATGTTTGTTCCCAGTTATATTATGTACATTTAGAAAGGTATCCAGGCCTTTCTTAGAGCAATCTACTGAGCTGGACAGAACCACCTCTGGAGGGAGCCTATTCCACGTTTTCACAGCTCTTACAGTAAAGAAACCTTTCCGTATTTGGAGATTAAATCTCTTTTCCTCTAGGCGTACAGAGTTCCCCCTTGTCCTCTGTTGACCGTAAAGTGAATAACTCAACACCAAGTTCCCTATATGGACCCCTTATATATTTGTACATGCTGATCATATCCCCCCTTAATCTCCTCTTCTAAAAAGAGAATAAATTCAGTTCCTCTAATCTTTTCTCATAGCTGAGCTCCTCCATGCCTTTTATCAGTTTGGTTGCCCTTCTCTGCACTTTCTCCAGTTCCCCTATATCCTTTTTGAGAACTGGTGCCCAAAACTGAACTGCATATTCCAGATGAGGTCTTACTAATGATTTTGTACAGGGGCAAAATGATATCTCTCTCTCTGGAGTCCATACCTCTTTTAATACAAGAAAAGACTTTGATCTGATCCTTCTCCTCTATGGATTCCCCCAGTTGTAATCCCCCTAGTATGCATGATGCGTGCATATTCGTTGCCCCCAAGTGCATAACTTTACATTTATCAACATTAAACCTCATCTGCCACATAGTCGCCCAATTAGTGCATTGAGGTCGGCTTGTAAATTGGAGACATCCTGTAAGGATGCTATTCCACTGCATAGCTTAGAATCATTTACAAAGACTTAAATGGTACTTTTAATACTAAGACCCTATATCATTTATACAGATATTAAAAAGTAAGTGTCCCAGCACTGAACCCTGGGGTACACCACTGATAACCTTAGACCATTCAGAGTAAGAATCTCTAACCATTACTTTAGACTTTAGACTTTACCTTACATGTGAGCCGTGTGTGGGGAACTGTGTCAAACGTTTTTGCAAAATCCAAGTATAACACATCCACAAGGTTTTACTTACCTCCTCATAAAAAGAAATCAGATTTGTTTGACAACTTCTGTCTTTCATGAATCCATGCTGTCTGTTGCTTAAAATATTTTTTTCCACCAAAAACTCATCTTGGTCTTTTATTAAACTCTCCAATATCTTCCCAACTATAGAAGTTAAACTAACAGGTCTATAGTTACCAGTAAAGACTTTGTTCCCTTTTTAAATATAGGCACCACATTGGCCCAAGCCAATCCAGTGGTACTATTCCTGTCATTAATGAGTCCCTAAAAATGATATACAATGGCTTTGAAATGACAGAGCTCAATTCTTTTAGGATCCGTGGGTGGATACCATCTGGTCCAGGTGCTTTATCCACCTTTATTCTGTGTAAATATTTCTGGACCATATCACTTTTGAGCCATTGTGAATCATTTGGGGCTGTGTCACTACCACCCCAATTATGGACATGAGCTCCCCCATGCTCCTTTGTATACACAGAACTGAAGAATGTATTTAATTTGCCTTCCCCAGTCACCCACTCTAGATTATTTTGTAAAGGGTCTACATGCTCAGACCTGACCTTTTTACTATTCCAATATTTGAAGAATTATTGGGGGTTTGTCCTACTATCTTTTGCAATCTGTCATTCATTTAGAATTTTTGCATCCTTGATTTCCTTTTTACATATTCTGTTATATTCTTTGTAACATTTAAACGACAATAGTGTTCCTTCATTTTTATATTTTGTAAAAGATCTTTTCTTATTGTTTATAGCTTTTTTTAACTTTGGCCGTGAGCCACATAGGTTTTATTTTTAGCCTTTTAAACTTATTGCCCATGGGAATATACTTTGCAGTGAGTTCACAGTCTATTCTGTGTCCATTGATGCCAATATTTCCTCCCAGTCTAAGACCTGGAGTGCAGCCCTCATCCTTGGAAAATTTGCTCTCTTAAAGTTAAGTGCCCTTATCTTTCCCGTATGTGTTTTTTTGCTTACAGCTAACATCAAATTAAATCATGTTATGGTCATTGCTACCCAGATGTTCCTTTATATGAACATTAGTAATAAGCGCTGCATGGTTTGAGATTACCAGGTCCAACAGAGCATCATTTCTAGTTGAGGCCTCACTAAACTAAACCATAAAATTGTCCTGTAATAGGTTTATACATATTTGCCCTTTAACTGTTCTAGCAGTGCCATTACTCCAGTCAATTTCCGGGTAGTTAAAATCCCCCATTATTATCACTGTCCCAGCCCTTGCAGCCCTTTCCATCTGTGCAAGGAGCTGAGTCTCCAACTCCTCATTAATATTGGGTGGTCTATAACAAACTCCAATGATTAACTTTGAACTACGCACATCTATATACAGTTCCACCATAATGCTTCAGAGCCATCACACTCTCCATCATTTAGATCCTCATTCACACTCGCTTTGAGATCCCTTCTCACATAGAGACAGACCGCGCAACCTTTCCTTTTTAACCTGTCTCTCTGAAAGAGTGCATAGCCAGGAATATTAATAGCCCAGTCATGTGAGGAATGAAGCTAAGTTTCAGCAATACAATTACATCATAGCTCTCCTCATGCACGAGAGCTTCCAACTCACCTATTTTGCTTGGCAGACTTCTGTCATTGGTGAACAAACACTTTAATGCATTATTACATTTTGCTCTGGTGTTTTGCATATCTTTTTTAGTAGTATAAATGCCATTATCATTTCCAATGGTTGTTTGCAACATGGGAACTTTCTTGTCACCTGCCATAACCCTCCCCCCATCTATTCCCATTCCACCCTCCATTAATGTCTGACTCCTAACTTACCTGTCTGCCTGATGGGATTCTAGTTCACCCTCCCTCCTCAATCCTAGTTTAAATACTCCTCCAGCCTTCCCATAAACCCCTCCCCCAGCACATTAGATCCCCTTCCATTCAGGTGCAAACCATCTTTAGCATATAGGTTGCACCCCAATGAAAAGTCAGCCCAGTGGTCTAGAAATCCAATCCCATCACCAGATCTTAAGCCATGCATTCAGCGCTCTAATCTCCCCCTGTCTTTCCTGTGATGCGCATGGCACAGGCAATATTTCAGAGAATATCACCTTGGAGGTCCTTCCCTTCAACTTGCAGCCTAGTTCTTTAAACATCAAGCATGGCTTTTATTGACATGCCTCGATGCCCAATCTGTGGCCAACCACAGCAGTTCACTATTCAGCTGGCTCCATGACTCACTTGCGCAGTTCAGAGCCTGCAACAAGTGGATTTTTTTTAAAGCCTTTTCCCGCCAGCTGCCTACCACACCAAGCACTAAGGTGCAAAGGTGTGTGTAAAGGGACACGATAAAAGGTGACATTCTGGGGGCTCTGCCGTAAGGTACTACTCTGGAGGCTCTGCCATATAGTGCCACTGTGGGGGCTCTGTTGTAAGGTGAGACTTTGATGTAAGGGGGGACTGAATCTGTGGACTGTGATGTATAGGGAGAATGTTGGGACTTTGGTGTAAGGGAGGACTCTGATGTGAGCGTGGCGCTCATCCCGACTGCTGTACTCTATATGTTGTTTTGTTTGTTGCTTACTCCTGACCCACATACCCTGTACATTATACTGTACATAGACCTGACCAAGGTGTTGTCTCAACAGTTGCTGGTTTTAATTAAAGGGATTGTAAAGTCTTGTTTTTCTATTTATTTTTAAATAACAAGCATGTCATACTTACCTCCTCTGTGCAGTTGGTTTTGCACAGAGCAGCCCAGATCCTCCTCTTCTCGGGTCCCTCTTCGCTGCCCTTGGAATGCCCCCATGCTTGCAGCTTGCTGGGGGGCCCTAAAATCTCCTATTGCCCTGGGGCCCCATGAGTTGTCAGTCTGCCTCTGTTGCCACCTCCACATCTTCACTCAACTTGGCAAATTTGTTTTGATGCACAAACACAGGGCTAGCCTTCCTTTTCTGTGAACCCCTTCCACTCCTTCTAACTACATTAACTCATCTTCCTACCCGATAATACTGACTTGCCCCTCCACATCAATCCTACTGTCCACCTGCTCAGCGAGCAGAGGACCCCTTTCAAGGTTGTCCTTTGTGCCCAGTGTTGCAACTTGCTCCTCCAGATCTCCAATGTGAGCTTCCAGCAGGGCAACTGCTCACATCTGTCACAGCGGTATCCATCCTGGAGCTGTTGAACCAATTTTGCATACATGTCGCACACTGTGCACTGAGCAAAACCTTCAACCCTGCTAGCACTCATTTCCCAGTTATAATACAATTACATGGGGTCCCTGACTTACAAACGCCCGACCTACGAACATCTCCTACTTACGAACCGGGGGCGCTGCGGGGACCCTCTGCCATTTTGCGTGGACATCGGCCGTTCTGAGCATGCGCGGGCAGACGGAGCCTCGGAAAATGACGGAAAACATCGGAAATGTCCGTAATTTGGTGCGCATGCGCAGAACGGCATTCAACAGAACATCGGAAATGTCCGTAATTGTCGCTCTGCGCATGTGCGGCCGACTTACGAACATTTCCAAATTACAGACAGGAGGACAGTCCCTAATGGGTTCGTAACTCGGGGACCCCCTGTACTTATAGGAAGTTTAATATGTTACTTACAGGTTAGAAGCCTGTCTTAACTTTTGTTTTCAACCCCTGGTTATTAACTCTCCACTTTAGTTCAAAATTCCAGCCAGCTCCAAAGGGAGTTGTATAGACATTTATATACACCTGTAAACAATTAAACACTCCCCTTAATTAGCAGAGGAAAAAAAAAGTGCTGTTTAAAAAAAAAGTCAGAAAAAGGAGGGAAAAAAAGAAATTAAAAAACTGATAGCAAACGTATCAAATAAGGAGAACAAAAGCAAAAACACAACACTTGCAACCATAAGCAGTCAAAAGCACAACTCCTGGTTATTAACTCTCCACTTTAGTTCAAAATTCCACTTATGTTCACAAAATCCACATGGAAGCCAGCATTAGCAGGCAGACAGCAAGTTGCTTTTTATTTCATGTGCATTTTTAAAAAATATTTCCCTCAAATTTACATGGAAGTTAAGCTGATCAGAAAACAATTAAAAGGGCAGTTTGGTATAAACAATAACACTGTCAGGGGTCCTTACAGTGATCACCGTTTTATTTATATGATTCCAATCTTTTTCTTTCTGCTACTAGGTACATTTCTTTTTTGTAAATGTCTTAATTTTCCAAAAAATTGTGACAAACAATTACAACTTCCAAAAAACTTGCCATGCCTCTTACTAAATACCCTGGACTGTCTACTTTCCAAAACAGGGTCATTTGGGGGATATTTGTTCAGTCCTGGCATTTCTGGGCCAAAAAGCAATGAGATAGGCCGTCAGTATATCAGAATTGATTAATTTTCATATATATCTATAGATATATATGTGTGTGTGTGTGTGTGTGTGTGTGTGTGTGTGTGTGTGTGTGTGTATGTATGTATATATATATATATATATATATATATATATATATATATATATATATATATATATATAATGTGTGTGTAAAGAGATAGTGTAGCACTTTTTTTTATATATAAAAAAATGGTGGTGTTAAACGAAAAAGTTCGTAAAATATATATTAATAACAATCAAGTCCATCAAAGTTGAACTTAAGGCTGTAGTGAAGAAGGGGAGAAAAGCCGTCACCAACACCCGATAACACTGACTCTTACTGCCAATAGAGATTGAATCAGATCCTCGTATTATCCAATTCATCAGACGTTCAAGTTAATTTTATCAAAGAGTGCCTCCTCCTTAGACCCATCAGAAGCTATTTGACCAAATCCCAGCAATAAACTTGACCAAAGTATAAGCTTGCAATGGTAATGTTCAGCGGCCACATAAACGAAAAATAAGAAGAAATGCTCTCATTGCGCAGACATCCGAATCAGGGTAAATTTATTAAGTGTTCTTGCATAGCAAGACCACTTATTGTTATCTCACATATATATTATTCTTATTCTTATTATAGCCAAATTTACCACCATAACTCCCCCCACAGCTTTTATACTACATATACCGAATATATACCAAAACGTGCGGATTGTTCCCGAATGGTGTGCTATTACTTTGTGGAACGTTTAGCCAAACGGTTCACAAAATATAGTTTTTGCAGCAAAATTGGTCCCATAGGAATGAAATGGAGAAATGTTCAAAACTAGAGTGGGAGATGACAAAAGCTGATAACCCCCATGATCAGCCAAAACATTATGACCCCCCCATGATCAGACAAAACATTATGACCCCCCCCCCATGATCAGCCAAAACATTATGACCACAACATGATCAGCCAAAACATTATGACCACCCCATGATCAGCCAAAACATTATGACCACCCCATGATCAGTCAAAACATTATGACCCCCCCCCATGATCAGCCAAAACATTATGACCCCCCATGATCAGCCAAAACATTATGACCCCCCCATGATCAGCCAAAACATTATGACCCCCCCCATGATCAGCCAAAACATTATGACCGCCCCCATATTTAGCCAAAACATTATGACCCCCCCATGATCAGCCAAAACATTATGACCCCCCCCCCCCCCCCCCATAATCAGCCAAAACATTATGACCCCCCCATAATCAGCCAAAACATTATGACCCCCCCCCCCCCCATAATCAGCCAAAACATTATGACCCCAACATGATCAGCCAAAACATTATGACCACAACATGATCAGCCAAAACATTATGACCCCCCCCATGATCAGCCAAAACATTATGACCCCCCATGATCAGCCAAAACATTATGACCCCCCCATGATCAGCCAAAACATTATGACCCCCCCATGATCAGCCAAAACATTATGACCCCCCCCATGATCAGCCAAAACATTATGACCCCCCCCATGATCAGCCAAAACATTATGACCCCAAAACATTATGACCCCCCCCATGATCAGCCAAAACATTATGACCCCCCCCCCCCCCCCCCCCCCCCCCACGGCCCCCCCCCCCCCCCCCCCCCCCCCCCATAATTAGTCAAAACATTATGACCCCCCCATGATCAGCCAAAACATTATGATCCCCCCATAATCAGCCAAAACATTATGACCCCCCCCCCCCCATAATCAGCCAAAACATTATGACCCCAACATGATCAGCCAAAACATTATGACCCCCCCATGATCAGCCAAAACATTATGACCACCCCATGATTAGCCAAAACATTATGACCACCCCCCATGATCAGCTAAAACATTATGACCACAACATGATCCGCCAAAACATTAGGACCACAACATGATCAGCCAAATAATTTATGACCACAACATGATCAGCCAAAACATTATGACCACCCCATGGATAAAAAAAATAATAATAAAAAAACATTTGAAAAATAAATAATAATTTTTGAAAAAAAATCCTTTAAAAAAAAAAAACATTTTTGAAAAAAATTTTTGTAAAAAATATATATATATATATATATATATATATATATATATATATATATATATATATATATATATATATATATATATATATATATAATTTTTTTTTTTTTTTTTTTTTTTCTGAAAAAAAAAAATAAAAAAAAAATAATAATTTAAAAAAAATGTTCTGCTCTTTCAGCAGATTTTGGGACTTCAACTTTTTTACTACTATTTATACTTTTTAACCACTTCAATACATGGCACTTAAACATCTTCCTGCCCAGACCAATTTTGAGCTTTCAGCGCTGTCGCACTTTGAATGACAATTGCGCGGTCATGCTACACTGTACCCAAATTAAATGGTTATCATTTTTTTTTCTCACAAATAGAGCTTTCTTTTGGTGGTAATTGATCACTTCTGCGCTTTTTATTTTTTGCTAAAAAAAATAAAAAAAAAATTGAAAAAAAATGTTTTTTTTTTTGTTTCAGTTTCAAAACTTTGTAAATAAGTAAGTTTTCTCCTTCACTGATGGGCACTGATGGGGCTGCACTTATGGGCACTGATAAGGCGGCACTGATGGGCACCAATGAGGTGGCACTGAGGTGGCACTGATAGGTGGCACAAATTGGCATTGATAGGCGGCACAGATGGGCATGGATGGGCACTGATAGGTGGCACGGATGGGCACTGATAGGTGGCACGGATAGGCACTGATTGGCATCCATCAGTACAAAACAATGCTGCCTATCAGTGCCCCATCAATAATGCATGCCAATTAGTGATGCCCATTGTGGGCACTGATTGGCATCCATTGTGGGCACTGATTGGCATCCATTGTGGGCACTGTGTGTCATCCCTGGTGGTCTAGGGTGGCATACCGTGTGCTGGGCATCCCTGGTGGTCTGGTGGCATCCCTGGTGGTCCAGTGTGGGCATCCATGGGGGGGCTGCACTGATAATCGATCAGCACAGACCCCCCCCCTGTCAGAGGAGCAGCCGATCGGCTCTCCTCTACTCGCGTCTGACAGACGCGAGTGAGGGAAAGCCGATCACCGGCTCTTCCTATTTACACTGTGATCAGCCGTGATTGGACACGGCTGATCACGTGGTAAAGAGCCTCCGTCAGACTGACACCCTGCAACAACGATCACAGTGATGCGCGCCCCCCGGGAGCGCGCAGCAGCTCAAAATCCTGAGGACGTCATATGACATCCGGTCAGGATTTTTCAACCACTTTCCCAACGTCTTTTGACAATAGGCGGGCGGCAAGTGGTTAAAATATTAAGCTTTTTAACACTTTTCAGTTACTCCAGCCACTCCAACGACACAACAGTTACTCAAGTCACTCCACCCAGTTACTCCGCCCACTCCAGTAGGTGGAGGCAAGAACACGTCACACAATTTCCCCAGAAATTGTAGCTTTTCTAGTTTAATAAAAGATATCCATATGAATTCGCATGTAAAAAATGAATGGAAGGCAGTGAAATAGGAAAGTGTCCAGCGCTTCCTACCTACAAGATGGCGGCCACTCCTCCATCTACAACGCTCCGTCACTCGTCCCTTGGGCTGCCTGACGTTTTGTCACAAACGTGCATCTTCAGGGGTGTGGTTATGACGTGTGACGTTGTTTATATAAGAGACAGAAGCGCTAGAAAAACGGAAATGATATGCACTCCAAAGGGCGGAAGTAATTAATTCCCAGCCATGGACCGCATAACCTGGAAGTGTGATGCATGAAACAAAGCATCACGCCCATGAAACCAAGGACACGCTACTAGCTTGCGCTCCATGGACTGGATGTGGTCAGTTACCGTCCATTGAGCAACATAAGTGCAAAATAAAAAAGATGTCTACATAACGGCAGAAGTATATGATCTCCCTACGGAAGTTCACAATCCCCCAGCCATTTAGTCATCATTTGCCACAACTAGTATAATGAAAAGAGAAGAAAAGAAAAACGTATCTCACATGCCAAAAAGCAACACGTTCAATGATCTAAGATACGGAAAAAGGCAATAAAGCAGAACTAGTGACATTAAGCACTTATTATTGTGGCAAGACCATGGAAGTGGAAAAATAACCATCTTCATGACCTCATGGGGCAATCCTTACATAAAAAATAATAATAGCCCCATTGGACAGTAAACCAAACAGATTGATTAATAGACATGAGTCATTTTATAGCCTCAATAGCCTGCTAATCATTATGGTGGAAATAAAGATTTCTTAAGAGGAATTTGGATATAATTAAATACTTTTCCTCAAAGTAAAAGTCTAATCTAAAGTACGTCCACCCAAAGAAGGGATTCGTGTGAACATTGAGACATATGGAGTGGTGACCTCTTGTGGTAGGTACAAGAAAAACACATATAAAACATATACAATTGTGCAACCCACTAAATGTTAACAAATTTTTCCAAAAAAAAATATTTTGATAATAATTCATATTACTCATACAACCTACCAAAAAGTATCAGGTACAAAAAAAACAACAAAATAAAAAATGAATCGTTATTTTTATTTTCGAGAATATTGAATAGGAACCATAATGTGTACTAACTATTGTTAATAAATGCGTTCACATCCCATTCAATATTCATACCAAATGGGGTGTATGTCTGGGCTTGGTAGATCCACTTTGTTTCTAAATGTGAGACCTCTCTCACCGTATTGCTACCTCTCCAATGGCCACAGAATTTGTCTATGCCTAAAAATGACGAGCTCTCTGGATTAGAATCATGTTTCTGCGCATAGTGATGGGAGAGGCTATGTTTTGGAAAGCATCTTCGAATGTTGGCCACATGTTCGCTCAACCTCACATGAAGCATGCGTTTGGTTCTTCCTATATATTGTTTTTTACAGGGACATTCTATTACGTAAACCACATACTTTGTTGTGCACGTAATGAAAGGTTTAATTGAAAAAACTTCTTGTGTGGATGTTGATTGAAAGGAATCAACCCTCCTGCCTCTATTTGTATTAGGTATACAGATGGGACATTTTCTACACCGGTAAAAACCTCCCATACTTTGAAAGAAAGAAACCTGCCTAGGTGGGTAAGCTACATTTGGGGCAATTTGCAGTCTCAAAGGGGGAACTCCTCAATATACCACCCGAGGTTGCTCTTGTAGACTCGGACCCAAAATCCGATCACCCTTGAGGATCTTCCAATTTTTCTTCATTATCTGTTTAATCTCATAATGCCGATTGGAATAGCCCGTAATTAAAGAAAATTTGAAGGAATCATCCTGCACTCTAGGTTTGACCACCAACAAATCCTCCCTTTTCCTCATCAGAGCCACACCAAATGCATCATCCAATTCTCTGGTACTGTATCCCTTTTCCATAAATCTTTTTCTAAGGATTGAGGCCTCCCTTGTAAAATCCTCTAGGTTGGTGCAATTGCGCCTCAATCTAAGAAATTGACTCCAACCAAGCCTTATGATGACAGATTTTAATATCAATGAAACCATTACGGTCGGTTTCCTTGAAATACGTGGAGGTGACGAACTGACCATCAACCGCTTGATCTTGAGGTCAAGAAAGTGAATTTCAACCCTACTGAGTCAAAAGGATACCCCTGTCGTTGTTGTTGAGATTAGAGATGAAGCTGTTAAGGGATTCAAGGCTGCCATCCCATATGAGGAGGATGTAGTCTATATATCTGTGCCAGAGTACCAGTTCAGGTCTCGACTCATGATAGACGATATCCTCCTCCCACTTGGCCATGAATAAATTGGCCATACTAGGGGCAAATTTTGCCCCATGGCAACCCCCCTATTTTGCACGTAGTACGAACCATCGTACCAGAAGTAGTTTTGTTGCATGGCATAACCCAGAAGCTTTAAAATTAAGGATCTTTGCTGGACATGAAGAGTATCCTGCTGCAGAAAATATTCTACTGCCTCCCTCCCCATGTTGGTGTGAAATTACAGTGTATAACGAGGAAACATCTGCAGTTGCTAATATGTAGGTGTCCATCCATTCTAAGTGCCCAAGCACATTAATTACCTCAGTAGAGTCCCTCAAATATGAGGGAGTCTTACCGACCAAAGGCTGCAAAAAATAATCTATATATTTGCCCACCCTGGAAGTAACCGAATCAATGCCACTAACGATTGGCCTTTCAGGGGGGCAAATAGGATCCTTTTGCACCTTTGGTAAATAATACATGACAGTAACCCTTGGTGCTAAAGGAATAAAAAAGGCCTTCTCTTTTTTTAGAGATTATCCTTTGTTGAAATCCTTCTTCAACTAAATTCACAAGTTCTCTTTTGTAACCTGCAGTAGGATTTCCTCTCAAAGGCAAATAGGTAGTACGATCAGACAACAGTCTTATCATTTCAGAATTGTAAGCTTCTTTGTCTAGGATAACTACCCCTCCGCCTTTGTCCGCGGGATGTACCACAATATCATCTCTATCTTTTAGCATTTGTAAACCTCTCTTAAAGGTGTATTCTCTCCTATTTTTCTTTACTTGCAACAAATGCAGATCTTTATTGACCTGGTCTCTAAACACAATGATGGCAGGAGTCACAGGGCCCGGAGGATTAAATAGTGAAGCATTTCTTAGATTGGAATTTATCATGTCCATTGAAACAGCTACATTAGAATGGAATGGATTGCTAATCATGTAGCGTTGGATATTCATTTTGTGGATACATTTCTGAACATCAACAAATGTCTCAAACCTGCTCAAAGATCTAGATGGAGCAAATTTGAGACCATGATTGAGAACATGTTTTTCCTCATTAGAGAGGGTTGCCTTACTAAGATTGAAAAGGCCAGAGTTCTTCAGACCTGCCTCCTTTTTTGTGCGGATCCTCCTCCCCCTCGGGAACCCCTTTTGGGTCTATGCCCCTTTTTATATTCTCTAAATATTCTCTAAAAATCTCTATTGGATCCACCTCCCACAGGGCCCCCCCTCCCAGAATAATTGGATGCAGGTGGATGATTGGGTTCCTGACACCAATTATCCCTATTTGGGGTCATTGGTGGATGACCATTTTGCTGATAATACTCATTTCCCCAATCCTTCTGGTATTCCGTAATATATCTATTACACTATGTACAGCCCTCAAAAATTGCACTCGCACACTCGCATTTTGCGAGTGATTTTTGAGGGCTAGCGAGGAGAAGAGAGGAGAGCCGCCACTGGGTGATCACAGCAGGGAACATCACAGCTTTCGTTTCAATAGCTGTGCGTTCCCCCGCTGCGCGCCGTCACATAAACTCCTCCCCTTTTCCGGGACTTTGATAGAAGGATCACCTGTCCAATCCTAGGACGGGTGACCTGTATCAAAGTTCCCCGGACAAGGGGTGGGGCTTATGTGACGGCGCGCAGGGAACGCACAGCTATTGAAATGAAAGCTGTGATGTTCCCTGCTGTGATCACCCAGTGGCAGCTCTCCTCTCTTCTCCTCCACAGGTAGGCAGCACATGGGGGACACAGGCAGCACCATGGGGGGGGGACACAGGCTGCACATGGGGGAGATAATTTATGAGGGCGGGTTTAGGGGCGGGGAAACTGGTGGCGAGTAACCCTTGAGGCTTGGCTAGTAGCTCAGGACTTGAAATTTTGAGCCCTATATATGTGTGTGTGTGTGTGTGTGTGTGTGTATGTATATGTATATGTATGTATATATATATATATATACATATGTAAATGTAGCGTTGGCTCCAGGCACTATTGTTTTTTAAATCGAAGTTGCCTGAAGCTACAGTTGGGCTTCAGGATAATTCTTCTAAAATTTATGGTTTCAGTACCAGCCTAGCTGGGTTGCACTGGGTTCTCCTTGACCGTAGGTGTCGCTGGCAAGAGTAGAAAGCAGTCTGGCTGGATGTATTAAATGCCACTTGCCTCTCGGAACCAGCCCAGTGGGAGTGTTCTCCCGCTGTGCATTCTAGGGGGTATTTAAGGTACCGACACCATGTGACCAAAAAAAGCTTTTCCTGTCCGCGTGGTTCTGGTGGTCCTCCTGACCCAGCCTCATGGCTCTCTTGGCTTGAGGTGCGAACCATGCATCCTGTGTCTCGGGGCTTGCTGGCCCGAGGCAGTGTAACTGCAGGGGTAGGCCCAAGTGACTTTCGGAGCCTACTGATCCAAGGAAGGTCTGGTGCCGTCTCAACGGAATGGAGAGGCCCAGCAACTGAAGTACCCCAGGGGAGGACCCTTTCAGGAGAAGGCCATGCGCAAGGCTGGCTTCTCTGAAGGAGCCTGGAGGCTTAGTTGAAGGACGTGACCTGGAACATCCCTCATATGGTATCGCTGGATCGGCTGAGAGAACCTGGTACCGTATGACAGTTACTTAAAGTTCATCTAATACTTCAGTGATGTTAAAGTGTAGAAACTTTACTGAGTATCCTACCGGCTGTTAGGCCTAGTGAGAGAGACCTATCCGGGTGCTGAATCCAGTTGTGAAACAGTTTAATCTCTGTATTCATATAATATCTTCACCCTGCAATCTTAGTACCTGAACTCACCCCTAAACCCTCTACCTTTTATCAAGAGACTGTGTTCTATTTTTCTGAATAAAAACCCTGAAACTTTTCTCTGGGTTACTTTCCACGGGATCCCCAAGACGGAGCTACAACAGGTGAGGTAACCGTAAGCCCAAATCAAACCAGCAGCTCCTCCGGTGCTATATATATATATATATATATATATATATATATCTATATAAATATAAATATAAAGGGGTTATGGACTATATAAATTTCCTACAGACTAAATAATATACAATGATTTGGGTTATTTTCACCCAAAAAATGTATTAGAATACATTTTGGCCTAAATCTATGAAGAAAGATTTATTTGCAACATTTTATAACAGAAACAAAGTAAAATGCATTTTTGTTTCAAATTTTCTGAATTTTTTTGCTTATTTAGCAAACAATAAAAAACCCAATAGTGATTAAATATCACCAAAAGAAAGCTCTATTTGTGTGAAAAAAATGCAAAAAAATGAATTTGGGTACAGTGTTGCATAACCGTGCAATTGTCATTCGAATTGCAACAGTGCTGAAAGCTGATAAATGGCCTGAGCAGGAAGGGGGTAAAAATGCCCAGTATTGAAGTGGTTAAATAGTTCCTGTGACTGCTATATTTTTGTCTCAGAGCCATTTCAAACTGGTGCCCAGTCTAAGCATTAATATTGGAACCACTTTTCTGCTAATGACAAAGACAATAAGTGTGTACAATTTAATTTCAAAGGGCATTTGGAATTTTGGTGATGGCAAGTCTGTGAAATTGTCTCTGTTGTGCTCTATTCTTGGGGTACAAACATGGTTTGAACTTGTCTTTATGTAATGCTGGGTACACCCGGAAGTCTTTCTTCATTCAACCCAGCGGGCTGAACATAATTTGCAAATCGCCATACTAACACATCCAATGTTAGTGAGGCGTTCTCTCCGTTGAGCTATTGTGTTCTGACAGGGGAACTGCCCTTCACCTCTTGCCAGAACACAGTGATCAGCACTTGCAGCCATTGGCTTTTCAGCATGATCCTTCGACAGAAGACTGTCATGAGACCTGTGGGGGCATTGAACCCTTAATCTCTTAAGCCATAACCTTATCCATAGCCTGACCTTAAACTTAGCCAAACAAATAACACCTACCTTAAAGCGGTGTTCCGCCCACCGCTGCAAAAATTCAAAACCAGCAGCTACACATACTGCAGCTGCTGGCTTTTAATAATAGGACACTTACCTGTCCTGGAGTCCAGTGATGTCGGCACTGCAGCTGATGCTTCTGATGCAGCTGTCGGGTTAATGCCACCGACATTGCGGGTAATTGAACCCTGGCAGTGTAGCCTTATGGCTACACGCTGGGAACCCTACTGTGAATGTGCGAGGCTCTGCTCTTCTCTCCTACTGGCCTGTCGGCAGGGGAAGGAGAAGGAAGAAGGAGGGAGCCAAGCGGTGACGTCATGGGCCACAGCCAGGACTTCCAGAAGTGGAAACAGGATACCTGTCAAAGACAGGTTTCTGCTCCCCCCCCCCCCTCCCCCTGAAAGGTGGCAATTGTGGCACCAGAGCAGGGGAGGAAACAAATCAGCAGAAGTTCCACTTTTGGGTGGAACTCCGCTTTAACACCTAATTAGCCAGACTTGCCTTCATCATCAGCCCCCCTGTTAATAGTTACTTTTTTCTTACAGGCTGTAAGATACTTTGGCAGACTGTAATATACATTGTCTACAGCCTTTACTTTTTACATAATTACTCCTCTTGCCATGTCCAAGGCTGGAAGTCCGCTTAAGATATTTCTAGCCGCCCCCCCCCCCCAACCACCCAACTCCAAATAAAGAAAGCTCAGCAATCACTAATTGGCAAGGACAGAAAATATTAGGCATGACGCGCTGCTCCAAAAGGCAGCCTATATTGTCTAATTATAAATAAATATATTATTATGAATTATTAATGGCACAAACACTAATAAATATTTTATCAATATACGTACATTATGTTAAAACCCATAATAAATAAATCATTTTCAGGGCCCTGTTCTAATATTACCTCATAACATGATTAACAATCATTATGAGTAACATCAAAATCATTACTCACAACTCATAACACCATGAATTCATCACAAATTCATAAGCCTCACTTGTGTGTTAAATATTTATACATACACATTACTTAAAGTGGACCTTGCACTAAAATCCAAAATCGATGAGCCAACTTCAGCTCTCCCCCCTACCCCAGCGCCCCCCACTCACCTTTCTTTTCTGTCCTTGCCTAGCCTACCCACTGGATTTTTTTTTCTCTTTCTTGATCCTTTCTCCCACACGCCCTTTTTTTTCTTGTCTTCTTGTCACTGTATTTATTCTCTCTTTCTTAAAATATATATAAAATGCTTTTACAGAAGGCATTGGGTTTCGATTTTTGGCAGGCAGCTTGTTTGGTAGATTTGTCACACTTATTGCATTTGCCTCTATTCTATCATGGCTAACCATTTTTATATGTCATTATGGGGTCAATTCACTCATGTTTACCACATGTGACAATATGGGCACGTTTGCATAAATGATCGCATTTCACAAAATTCACAAAAAAATTTAAAACGTTAATGAAATATCTTCAAAAAAACATGTGGTGAGCTCTTAAATCCAATTCACAAACAGAACACAGAATAAAAAAACATGCAATATTTATCACAAGGGTTTTGCTGGCAGTATCACATAAACAGGATGGGGGTTCCCCCCCAATAGCTGGTTGTTAGGGAGCGGGCCGGTGTCCTTAACAACAGATGACTCATCAGATGTCAGCGGGTTTTAGCCGCTGACAGCTGAATGTAAAAAAAAAATGCCAGCAATCAAAAATTATGAAAAAAAAAAAAAAAAACTGCGTGGGGTCCAACAATGCATACCAGGCCCTTCGAGTCTAGTATGGATTTTGAGGGGAACCTAATGCCAAAATTTGTTTAAAAAAACCTACCTTACCTTACCTATTTAAAAACTGTCAAAAGACTGAGCAGGAATTCGGCAGGTACCCTTCATCGTGGGCAGAGATTTTTTTTCGGGTCCGGCATCATGACTGATCATGGATCTACATTGGGGAAATAGTTTTCTATTTCTTTAGACACTTTTTTTTGATGAATGAGTAGGGGGGCAGGTCCTGGGGGCCCACTTTTTAAAGGGGGCTTCCAGATTCCGATAAGCCCCCTGCCTGCAGACCCCCAACAACCACAGCTCAGGGTTGTGGGGAAGAGGCCCTTGTCCCTATCAACATAGGGACAAGGTGCTTTGGGGTGGGGGGGAAGAGCTCCCTCTGCCCCAAAGCATCCCCCCCTGTTGATGGCATGTGGCCTGGTATGGTTCTGGGGGGTCCTTCCACTTTCCTGACCTGCCAGGCAGCATGTTCGGATAAGGTTCTGGTATGGATTTTGGGGGGACCCCATGCCATTTAAAAAAAGAAAAATGGCGTGGGGTTCCCATTAAAATGCATACAAGACTCAAAGGACCTGGTATGCATTGGGGGGGACCCCACGCTGTTTTTTTTCATATTTTTAAATTGCCGACATGCTTTTTTTACATTCATCTGTCAGCGGGGATGAGTCATCTATTGTAAACCGCTTCCTGTCCACGCTATAGCCGAATGACAGCTACAGCGCAGACCTACTTTGACGGGACGCCGTCATATGACGTCCTCCCGTGCTCGAGCAGGGTGCGTGCGGTGCGCTCTGTGATCAGCGAGTCTATGAGACTCGGCTGATCACAGATCGGAGTAAGGGGTTGACCCCGACCCCTTACCACGTGATCAGTTGTCAGCCAATGACAGCTGATCATGTGATGTAAACAGAGCCAGTAATCGGCTATTTTTTCTCCTCACGCTAATAAAAAAAGAGCCGATCACCCGGAGCTGTCAGAGGGACATCGGTGACACCTATCAATGCCACCAATCAGTACCTCATCACCAGTGCTGACTATCAGTGCCACCTATCAGTGCCAATCAGTGCCACCTATCAGTGCCACCCATCAGTGCCACCCATCAGTGCCACCCATCAATGCCACCTATCAGGGCCCATCAGTGCGACCTCATCTGTGCCCATAAGTGCTGCCTTATCTGTGCCTATCAGTGCAGCATATCAGTGACCATCAGTGCAGCCTATCAGTGCCCCCCAGTTCAGCCTCATCAGCGCATATCAACGAAGGAGAAAAATGTGCTGTTTGCTAAATTTTATAACAAACTTTTTCCGTCTTTTTTTTGTTTGTTTAGCAAAAAAAAAAAAACAGTAGTGATTAAATATGACCACGCAATTGTCATTCAAAGTGCGACAGCGCTAAAAGCTGAAAATTGGTCTGGGCAGGAGGGGGATTTAAGTGCTCAGTAAGCAAGTGGTTAAGGACATGTTGGCCAGCTTCCCAGCCCGCTCCTTAGCAACCAGCTCAATGCAATAAATTACTGCATAATTGAACAAACACTGCATTCGTTTTTAACGCAAAATTCTTGAATTGTCCCCAATGTATTAACCAGCAGGGGCCTTTGACTCCATGACCTATCTGAAACTGAGGCATAATTTGCTTGTATTTTCTACTCCCTCAGTTGTGTCTGAGTTGCCTTGTCTTTTATACTGCTTTAGATATTGTGTTTGCCCCTGTCTTTCATTAAATAAAGAATTAAAAATAAAATGAAATGCAAACTCTACATATGTGGCTGTTCAGGCCCTGTTAACAAAACACTGAGTTACGGAAGTAAAAGCACATGTCGCTGATGTGACTAGGCCTCACAGAGAGGGCAAAGCTCAAGATCCAAATTCTTGGGAGATGACACTACTGCACTGTAAAGGAGAATGTTGTTGCTGGATATGCAGGATTCTTGCAGGATTTAACATCCAAAAAATTCCCACTGATAGTACTTGGATTAGGCAAGTTCACCAAGTCTGGGAATAAGGTAGCCTTTTATGATTTTCCCATAAAGTTTTTTTTATTTTTTTATTTACATAATGCAATGTTTTGATAGCTGGGGGTAATTGGGTGGGGGATGGGTGGCAAGGGCAGCCACATAATTGGACTTTGAGTTTTATTACAAGGTAATAAATAGAAATTGAAGATATGAACAGCCACTACTAGTAGCTATTCAAGCCCCGCGCTTAGGAAATAAAAAATTAATATAGCCTATAGCTGTAAAAATAAACCCCAATACTTAATTCACATCAAAAAATTATTTTGTTGTGAAAAGACGATAACATTAGGTATTAAAACTTTTAGCAATACCTAATTCAGCTGCTCCCTCTAAAAATCGCTAGGATTTGTAGTAATGGTTGTTTGGTGTGTGAGAGGCGCTAATAATAAAGTGAATAATCCAATTGTACAAGGGATTAATGCATAAATAACATTAACCCTCTACTGATTACTTGAAGTGAGCTCATTTAGAGTGGGTGTGAGATTGCAATATGGAACTACTACGAACTATAACACCTTAGATCTACATAAAATATAATTGATAAACAATAAGTGATGTCCATGCACCACAAATAGGGTGCTGCCAATCAAAAAACAAGTGTTAATCAAAAACTATACACCCCTGTGTGACCAGTGGGGGTGTTCCTAACCATCACCACCGTGGTCGCAGTGTGTGTGGTGGTACCTAAATAGAGTTAATACAAGTAAAGCTACCCGAGCCCTATATAATAGTAATTATAAGAAAATAATGTAAATGTATAGAAAATATAAAATTAACACAAGAACAAGCACATAGGCACAGTCTCAGTGGAACGCACACCGGAACATAGATAGGAAGCCACGAGGGAAGGATCCGTTGCTCCATCCATTTTACACACTTGCAAGCAGCCTCAGTGCCGGGTAGGCACCGGAGAATGTAAGTTAGCACTTGGCTGCTGTATATTTTATTCAATATTTTTTAATAAAACGTGATTACGCTATGAGGTGTGCCTCTCTCTATTCTCACCTATGTCATCCATCCCATCCGAGCTGATCTATGAGAAGCAAGAGCGTCCTTGAGTGTGGGTGTATCATTCTGTGAACAGGCACAATCCTGTACAAGCGCATTTGATTGCTTTTTAAGTAAAGTAATCAACTCCATTTGGTAAGCGGCCATTCAATATCCCTGGTTCTCACATTGGGTGTATCAAGAACTTGTCTGGTGATGGTGCACAAGCAATTCCAACAGGAGTAAATACGTTTTTTTTCCAGCAAGGACTACTATATGAACTTTGTTTTGCTCCACAAAAAAAAATTTCTATTTTTTATTACAAAGAATTTTTTTTGTCACAAATGTCATTTCACTTAAGTTTATGTGATTTGGGATAATATTCACGGTAGATGCAATAATTCATCTGTTATCACATATATGTTTGTATATTGGCACTCCACATAGGAGACTGTGCCTATGTGCTTGTTCTTGTGTTAATTTTATATTTTCTATATATTTACATTATTTTCTTATAATTACTATTATATAGGGCTCGGGTAGCTTTACTTGTATTCACTCTATTTAGGTACCACCACACACACTGCGACCACGGTGGTGATGGTTAGGAACACCCCCACTGGTCACACAGGGGTGTATAGTTTTTGATTAACACTTGTTTTTTGATTGGCAGCACCCTATTTGTGGTGCATGGACATCACTTATTGTTTATCAATTATATTTTATGTAGATCTAAGGTGTTATAGTTCGTAGTAGTTCCATATTGCAATCTCACACCCACTCTAAATGAGCTCACTTCAAGTAATCAGTAGAGGGTTAATGTTATTTATGCATTAATCCCTTGTACAATTGGATTATTCACTTTATTATTAGCGCCTCTCGCACACCAAACAACCAATAAATAGAAATTATTTAAAACCACCAGCCGCTCATCAATATCCCCCAAAAAGTGAAATGCCATCTTCCAAAAATTGGTTAATAGAGTTACCAGTCTCAGCCAGCCTAAACATATAGAATATCTGTCTCTCACTGAGTAAATGAAGGCTGCTGAATAGTCAGCCATAGTTTAAATTCATGAGGTGCAGTCTTTTTTGAGTCTAATTAGACTAGGTGGCTCCATTAATGTACGGAAAATTTCCTATCAAATACTTATCGTAATTTTTCTTTCCTGATGGACTCCATGGCAGCATAAGTATGGGTAAACCTCTCCACCTCTCCTCTCCTATAGGACTTCACTCCCATACATTTTTGCTCACATCCAGAGGCCACATTCCATAACTAGCCTATGACACTGGGAGGGAACTCCTGCTGCCATGGAGTCCATTAGGAAATGAAAATTATGGTAAGTATTTGATAGGAAATTTTCAGTTTTCCTGACAGACTCCATGGCAGCATACATATGGAAACTAACTAGCCATACACCCTATGGGCTGGCAATGCTGACCCAAAGGCTTTAATTTGTTGCTATTAAGGGGTTGGGTGTCTGGGATTGAACATGACATTGTTACCCCACCCGGGGAAAGGGTCAAGTTGAAACCCTATTAAATTCCAGAAGCCAGGCAAAGGCAATTCAGCAAGAAGTAACAAAACAGCTTGAACTGGTGGTTATAAAGGAGTCAGATAGTGATTGGCCCATTCCTCTTGTGTTAGTGGCCAAACCAGATAGGAGTTGGCGGCTTTGTAATGACTTTTGCCACTTCAATAAGATCACTAAGTTTTACACTGTCTTTACACCTACTTTCCCTGATTGCCCTTCTGTTCCCCAGCACCGGCCCTACAAGTGTTTGCACCAAGTGTCACTGGGAGGCAAGTCACTTTGGGTGTGGTTGTATTCAATTGCTCTTGTTAGGAATATCCTCAGCTTGTGATCAGTCAACTCGAGATGTATTAAGAAGTAAAAAATGTATTTCTAATATGTTAACACATTAGGATGGTCCTTACACACAAAAATTCTGCAAGGAGTGATACAAAGGAATGTATCTCTTTCTCCCTAATTCCTTCATAACCCAGCCCCTATTTTCCTATTGGCTGAGGAAACGCAGCTAGCACGCCTGGTACAAGCTGATACCTTTATTTTGCTAAATACTGCGTTTCCTGTACAATCTTATGCTACCATATTTGGTTATGCGTAAATCATCCTGAAAACCTGAATCCTGATCCATGCTCTCCGGTGCCCCCCTGTGCTCTCCACACCCCCCCCATGCTCTCCACTGTCCCCAGTGCTCTCCACATCCCCCCCATGCTCTCCACTGTCCCCAGTGCTCTCCACATCCCCCCATGCTCTCCGCTGCCCCCCTGTGCTCTCCACATCCCCCCATGTTCTCTGGTGCCCCCCTGTGCTCTCCACATCCCCCCATGCTCTCCGGTGCCCCCCTGTGCTCTCCACCTCCCCTCATGCTCTCTGCTGCCCCCGTGCTCTCCACCACCCCCATGCTCTCCGCTGCCCCGCTGTGCTCTCCACATCACCCATGTTCTCTGGTGCCCCCCTGTGCTCTCCACATCCCCCCATGCTCTCCGCTGCCCCCCTGTGCTCTTCCCCTCCCCCATGCTCTCCGCTGCCCCGCTGAGCTCTCCACTTCCCCCATGCTCTCCGCTGCCCCCTGAGCTCTCCACTTCCCCCATGCTCTCCGCTGCCCCCTGTGCTCTCCCTCTCTGCCCTGTGCTCTCCCTCTCCCCCTGGCTCTCAGCCTCCCCATGCTCTCCACCTGGCTCTCAGCCTCCCCATGCTCTCCACCTTCCTCCATCCTCTCTGCTGCCTCCATGCTCTCTGCTGCCCCCGTGCTCTCTGCTGCCCCCCTGTGCTCTCCAACTCCCACTGGCTCTCAGCCTTCCCTGTGCTCTCCACCTTCCCCCATGCTCTCCTCTTCCCCCCCATGCACTCCACATCCCTCAATGCTCTCCACCTACCCCATGCTCTATGCTCCCCCCACGCTGTCCGCTGCCCCCCCCCTGTGCTCTCCACATCCCCCACCCCATGCTCTTCACCTCTCCCTGCTCCCCCCAGTGCTATCCAGTCCACCAGTGCTCTCCAGCCCCCCCAGTGTTGTCCACCTCCCCCCCAGTGCTCTCCAGCCCCCCCACTGTTGGCCGCCTCCCCCAAGTGCACTTCACCCCCCCAGTGTTGTCCGCCTCCCCCTGTGCTCTCTGCCCAACCCCTGTGCTCTCCTACCCTCTCTGTGCTCTTCGCTGCCTCCCCTTTGTAATCTCCACCCTCCCTGTGCTCTCCTGCCCTCCCCATGTTTTTGCTTCCCCTGTGCTCTCCAATCCCCCACCTCCTGTGCTCTCCGGCCCCCCTGTACTCTCCTCTTCCTCCCTGTGTTCACTGCCTCTCCCCTGTGCTCCTGCCCCACCCCATGTTCTCAAGGTTCCTTCCTGTGCTCTCCACCCCCCCCCCCGCACCTCTGCCGGGTACCCTCTCCCTCTCCTGGGGGATCGGTCAGGATGGAGAGTGGGGAAGGGGCCGGTTAACATGTCATGGGCTGCTCAGTCCAAAATGCCCGGGCCTATTTTTTGTCCCAGTCTAGGCCTGCTTGTGGGCAATTGTTGTTGACATATTTAATTGCAATTTGCAACAAATTTACATTTGTTTGAAGAAAATCTGCCAGCTAGCGTTTGGTCAACCATGCAGCCATTTTTACATTCTGATAAAAGAAACTAAAGAGAACATATGTTTTGCTCATGTAGGACCAAGCTAGGGGTTAGTCCTTTTTGCCACACACCAGCTAGTTATAGCTACTTTCTCTCTCTAGTATTGGCAAGGCTTCGACTCTAGAGCTTGGAACTACCTCCATTGCCTGGAGATGTAGCAGAGCTCATCACATTATATAGATAAGTAGGGATGAGCCGAACACCCCCCGGTTCGGTTTGCGGCAGAACATGCGTACGGACCGAAAGTTTGCGCGAACATTTGAACACCGTTAAAGTCTATGGGACCCGAACGTGAAAAATCAAAAGAGCGAATGTCACGTACCTTACAGCGGAGTCCGAATGCTGGGGGGTGGCCTCATGCACGGTTCCGGTCCCAACACCCCTGGTAGTGGGAACAGGGAGTGCTGGGGCAACAAAAGGGTGCTGAAGACTGAAGCTCGGAGGTACCGGTCCCTCTGGGAGGAAGGTGTGGAGACCAGAACTTTATCCAGCGGTAGCCGGGCAGGTAGGTATGGAAACTGTAACGTCAGGACAGGCAAGAGTCAGCAACTGGCTGGCAACAGGGTACATAAGCAGAAGACAAGTTCGTGGTCAAGGGCAGGCAGAGGTTGGCAAAGGGCTCACGGTGAGGTGCAGAATCAAGAAGCAGAGCCGTAGTAGAGAGTCCAAGCTGAGGTCAGTATAACAGTAGGTAGGTAACAGGCAGGGATGATCCAGGAGAATAGTCAAAGGAAGCCGGGTTTGTCAGGAGCAAGGTAACAGGTAGCAAGTAATCAGACACTGAGGGAACAGGCTGAAGACGATCCAGCACTGGCATCATGCAAAGACCTTGTTTATATAGGGCGCTATGTGCCAGGATTGGTGGAAGTGAGGGTACGTGCGCGAGTGCGCATACACATTCGCATTGGCGTGCGAGTGTGCGCACACGTTCGCATTGGAGTGCGAGGGCGCGCACACGTTCGTACTGGTGCGCGGGTACGCACGCACGTTCCGGAGCTCGTTCGGTTACGTTGGGGACACCGCGCATGGCTATTGATATCAGCAGAATGGGGATTAGCCACTGCTGCACGAAGATGGGCATTGGTACTGTAAGTCCTCTGACATCGAATTTTAAAGGCTAATATGCAAGTTATTGTCCTAAAAAATTTCCTGCCCCAGGGGAAATGTATCAATGCAAAAAAAGTTTTAAAAACGGCCGTTTTTTCTGAAGCAGTGATTTTAATAATGCCTAAAGTGAAAAAATAAAAGTGAAATATTCCTTTAAATATCATACCTGGGGGGTGTCAATAGTATGCCTGTAAAGTGGCGTGTGTTTCCCATGTTTAGAACAGTCCCTGAACAAAATGACATTTCTAAAGGAATAAAAGTAATTTAAAACTGCTTGCGGCTGTAATGTAATGTCGGGTCCCGGCAATATGGATGAAAATTATTGATAAAAACGGCATGGGTACCCCCCCTCCCCCCAGCCCATTACCAGGCTCTTTGGATCTTGTATGGATATTAAGGGGAACCCCGCACCCAAATTAAAAAAAGAAAAGGCGTGGGGCCCCCAGGCCCTATATACTCTGAACTGCAGTACACAGGCGGTCCAAACAAGACAGGAACTGTAGGTTTGTTCTCAAGTTGAATCTGTTTGTAATTTGAAACAGGTACATTTTGTAAGTGTATCTTCAGCCAAAAAATCTATTTTTAAGCTTTTTGGATAACATGAGAAGGCTTATCATCACCCCTGTAACATTTGTTTTGCTGTCTGTGCCCCTGTTCAGAAGATTTCACCTCACTTTCTGTCCCAATGTCAATTGGATTTAGAAAATTTGGGGTTATTAGGGAAACAAGGATTGGTGATAAATCTGTGGAGGAGACACCTTTTTCCCATATTAACTCTTACAGGAGAGAATTTCCCTTCCTAGGGGTAGATTTCCTCTCACTTCCTGTTGTCTCCCTCCGTTTGTAAGTCGGATGTTTGAAAGTAGGGGACTGCCTGTATATACAATACGGCCTACCCTATATACTCTGCAGAAAATTAGTCCTTAGGTGTTGGTGGTACCAGAACACTGTAAGCCCTCACAGTTACTCTTGGTGGGCGCTGGAACGGGCCCTGCTGTGAAATATTATATCAAGAATTGTAATTACATGCCACTGTTAAACAGGGGCAGAAAAAATTGGGCCTTTGGTGGTGGTGGTGCCACAACACTGTAACCCCTCACAGATTATGTTGTTGAGCACAGGAATGAGCCCTGCTGTGAAATATTAGAGCAAATATTGTAATTATATGCCTCTGTTAAACAGCGGCAGAAAAATTGGGCCTTAGGCGTTGGTGGTGGTGGCACAACACTGTAAAGCCTCACAGATACTCTTGTTGAGCGCAGGAACGGGCCCTGCTGTGAAATATTACAGCAAAAATTGTTAAACAGTGGCAGAAAAATTGGGCCTTAGGCACTGGTGGTGGTGCCCTGAAACAAAAATGTTTTTAAAAGCTATCAACATGAACATTGAGGAGGAATAGGATAGTCACTCAGCATAGGCAGTCTTCAAGGGATCTCACATTCATAGAAAAATGTATCGGTTACATCAGCATCAGGTGCTTGGTAGCTGGTGATCCAAGACTGATTCATTTTTATGAAGGTGAGCCGATCAACTGAGTCTGTGGACAAGCGCACACTGTGATCGGTTACAAAGCCTCCAGCAGCACTGAATGTGCGTTCAGAAAGAACGCTGGATGCAGGACAGGCCAGTAGCTCAATTGCATATTGTGCAAGCTCTGGCCAGTGATCCATCCTCAACACCCAGTAACCCAGTGGATTTTCTGATCTTGCCCCTAGGTATTCCTGCACCATGTAAATCAGACGCTGGCGATGGTTGCTGGAACCAATCAGACCTTGGGGCTGCAGACTAAAGAATTATCTGAACACATCGGTCAGATGGCCACCTCCTCCACCGCTCCTTCTGTGACTGACCGAAGCCTCAGCAACACGTTGTCCAGGAGGACCAGGCTATTGTAACCTCCCAGGCTCTGGAAACGCATTGCACAAACCTTTCTGCAAGGCCATCCTCTGCTCCCTCTGCTGAGGCATTCGATCCGGAGTCCTCTGGGTCACTAAGGATGACATGATCCACAGCCACCTCCTACCAGCCACGTACAAGTCCATGGGTTTCTGGGGACTGAGAACGATCCCTTGAAGACTGCTGCTGATTCTGAGTGGCAGGCTCCACCTCCATGCTGACCTAATCCTCATCCTCTTCCTGTGTGATCGGTGGGCCCGCAGGAATACTGTCTGGATAAAGGGGGCCTTGAGAGATAAGGAAGTCCTCCTCTTCCTCCCTCTGTTCTGCCTCAAGTGCCCTGTCCATTATTCCACAAAGCGTGTGCTCCAACAGGAAGACAAGATGGACAGTATCACTGATGCATGCACTGTCACTGTTCACCATCCTCGTGGCCTCCTCAAATGGTGACAGGACAGTGCATGCATCCTTGATCAGTAGTCACTGGCGTGGCAAAAAAAAGCCAAGCTCCCCTGACCTTGTCCTGGTGCCATACTCACACAGGTACTCATTGATGGCCCTCTGCAGCATATCCAACGTTGAGTTCCACCTGGTGGGCATGTCACAAATGAGTCGGTTCTTGGGCAGGTTGGATTCCTTTTGAAGGTCAGCCAGCCGATGCACTGGCATTATATGACTGACGGAAATGCCCACAGACTTTCCTGGCCTGCCTCAGGACATCCTGTAAGCCCGAGTACCTGCACAAAAACTGCACCACCAAATTAAGGATGTGTGCCAAACAGGGAACATGGGTCCCTGTCAGAGGGCGGAGAGGAGGTTGGGGCCATTGTCGCAAACCACCATTCCTGGCTGAAGCTGGTGCGGTGTCAACCACCTCTGAGTCTGCCCCTGCAGAGCTGACATAATCTATGTCCCAGTGTGGCTCCTGTCCCCTAAGCAGATCAACTCAAGCACTGCATGGCATCTTTTTGCCTGAGTGCTTGTGTAGCCCCTTGAACACCTACGGAGCCCTGCTGGTTCAGAGGAGAAATCTGCACAGGAAGAGGCCATAGAGGAAAAAGAAGAGGAGGGGATGGAGGAGAGAGGTGTATCTTTTTGCCTGAGTGCTTGTGTAGCCCCTTGAACACCTACGGAGCCCTGCTGGTTCAGAGGAGAAATCTGCACAGGAAGAGGCCATAGAGGAAAAAGAAGAGGAGGGGATGGAGGAGAGAGGTGTGGCAGAATCACCACTACTAGCATTTTGGAAGCGTGGTGGTGGAACAAGCTCCAACAACACTGCACCCTGTCCTGCATCCTTCCCAGCTGCCAGCAGAGTTACCCAGTGTGCCGTGAAAGAAAGGTAATGTCCCTGCCCATGCCTGCTGGACCATGAGTTAGCGGTAATATGCACCTTACCGCTGACTGCCCTGTCCAACCAGGCCAAGACATTGCCTTCCACATGCGGATAGAGAGCCGGAATGGCCTTCCATGAAAAGAAATGGCATTTGGGAACCTGCCATTGAGGTACCGCACATTCCACAAATTCACGAAAGGGGACAGAGTCTACCAGCTGAAAAGGCAGCAGTTGGAGTGCTAGCAAATTAGCCAAGCTAGCGTTCAGCCGCTGAGCATGTGGATGGCTCGGACCAAATTTTTTTTTCCGACGGTTTAGCAACTGGGGTAGGGAAATTTGCCTGCTACAATCGGATGTTGGTGTAGCGATAGCAGATTACCCACAAGGCACCAAAGTACTAATTCTACACCTTCGCTCCTCTCAGTGCAGGTTTCTGAGAGGACTTAAGGTATAGTGGGGTTGGAGATCCCAGCTGATGAGGAGCAAGGAGAGGTCCGCCTTGTTCTTTGGTGTGGGTCTTTTAAGTACTGTTGCCAATGAATTTCATGGGAGGTCGACATATGTCTGGTCAAGCATGTGGTGTCCAAGCGGCTGCTGTTTTGGCCACGCTTGATACGCTTCAGACATATGTTGCAAACAGCAACGGTGAGATCTGCTGCACACGTATCAAAGTCCCACACCAAAGAACTTTTCAAAATACGCGGGGAGTCAGCAGCGCCCTGCATATGCGGAGCTCTGCGGTGTGATTCATTCGGATGTCTGCCCTTAAGCTGGCCCCTGGAGGGCATCCTGCCTTGTTGGAGATGTGACTCCTCCTCCTCTTCTATCAGGCACCCACGTAGAGTCAATGACCTCATCATCCCCTCCCTCCTTGTCCCTGGAGCAAACCTGGCAGTATGCTGCAGCTGGGGGAACATGACTGCCAGTTTGTTGTCCTTCTTGGGCACCCCCTCTCACTATGCTCACATTACTGCCTTCCTCAACCTGGGTACCATCATCGGAGCCTTCAAAACGCTGCGCATCCTCCTGCAGCATGTACCCGACACTGTGGTCGAACAGTTCGCGGACTCCTCCGTGCATGATGGTGGGGCTAGGGAAGGAGTGACTGATGACATTGAGCCAATGGATTTGGCGGCTTTGGCAGCTGAATTGGCAGGCAAACTACTCTGAGCCTGGGTGACAGAGAATGAGGACGGCTTAGTTATCCACTACCAACTCTTCTGCATGTTGTGGATCAACACGGCCAGCTGTCGAAAAAAAAGACAAGCGTACCCCACGGCCACATGCTGAGGATGCACCGTGTCCACGACCAGCACTGTTGGCTGTAGACACAGAGCCTGCTTGCCCTCTTTTAGTGGCCTGTGAGCATCTGCCTCTCCTTGGTGGCCTTCCAGACATGCTGTAAAATTTTATTAGCAAAACACCGCCTGAAGTTTACTAGAAAAAGTACACCAGGAGTGGCCTGCAGTCACATATAGGCTTGGCTAGACTAGAATGCCGTGGATATATATACGTAGGAGACTGTATATATATTTAATGCACTGCAGATCACTGAATAACCTGCCTGCCTGAAAGTGTATTTGAAAACGTACATCAAGAATGGCCTACAGTCAAATATAGGCTTGGCTAGACTGGAATGCAGTGGGTATATATGTAAAAGACTGTATATATATTTTATGCACTGCAGATCACTGAATCACCTGCCTGAAAGTGTATTTGAAAACGTACACCAGGAATGGCCTGCAGTCAGATATAGGCTTGGCTAGACTGGAATGCAGTGGATATATATATGTAGGAGACTGTATATATATTTTATGCACTGCAGATCACTGAATCACCTGCCTGCCTGAAAGTATATTTGAAAACGTACACCAGCAATGGCCTGCAGTCAGATATAGGCTTGGCTTGGCTACACTGGAATGCAATGATTAAGCCACTTCGGTGAAACATGTCTGGGTATGGTTACATGGCAACTATAAGGAGCATTTAACATTCAACGTTCCAGTTACTGGGTGTGCTGTGCCGTGTGAAGTGAAAGAGAAAGGAGACAGCGTGGAGGGTGAGACATATTGGTATTAACGCCGGGTCCGCCGAGACCATAATATATCGGGTCACCACTGCTGGGTCCTTGTTTCCGGTTAAAAAGATTATGTTGAAGTGCCTGATTTTTATATGAAGGATGTGAGTACAATGGTTGAGGAATTTTGTATGCAGTTGAAATAAATGGTTTACTCTACTTCACTATTGGAAGCATCTCTTTTTTCCTTATATGTGGAGTGCAATTATCTAACAGTCTGTCTGGATCCATCTGTGACCCATGTGGAGCTATTAACCACTTCATTACCGCCCATAGTCATATGACGCCCACAAGGTGGATCTACCATCCTGGGTGGGCGTCATATGACGTCCTCGCATTCCCGGGCGCCTGGGGGGCGCGCGGCATCGCTCGGGACACGGTGCGAGTGCCCGGCGGCCGCGATGTCCGCCGGGCACCCGTGATTGCCCGTTAAAACAACGGGACCGTGCGGGACCGTGGAGCTGTGTGTGTAAACACACAGCTCCACGTCCTGTCAGTGCAGAGGAGACCGATCATGTGATCCCAGTACCGAGGAACACATGATCGGTCTCCTCCCCTTGAGTCCCCTCCCCCCACAGTTAGAATCACTTCTATTAGGGAACATATTAACCCCTCCAGCGCCCCCTAGAGTTAACCCCTTCCCTGCCAGTCACATTTACACAGTAATCATTGCAATTTTATAGCAACGATCGCTGTGTAAATGTGAATGGTTCCAAAAATGTGTCAAAAGTGTCCGAAGTGTCCGCCGCAATGTCGCAGTCACGAAAAAAAAAATCGCAGATCGCCGCCATTACTAGTAAAAAAAAAAAATAAAAAAAATTCAATAAATCTATCCCCTATTTTGTAGACGCTATAACTTTTGCGCAAACCGATCAATATACGCCTATTGCGATTTTTTTTACCAAAAATATGTAGAAGAATACGTATCGGCCTAAACTGAGAAAAAAAATTTTTTTTTTTAAAAAAATGGGATATTTATTATAGCAAAAAGTAAAAAATATTGTGTTTTTCAAAATTGTCGCTATTCTTTTGTTTATAGCGCAACAAAATAAAAACCGCAGAGGTGATCAAATACCACCAAAAGAAAGCTCTATTTGTGGGAAAAAAAGGACGTCAATTTTGTTTGGGTGTAACGTCGCACGACCGCGCAATTGTTAGTTAAAGCGACGCAGTGCCGAATCGCAAAAAGTGCTCTGGTAAGGAAGGGTGTTTAAAAGCCCTGTATTGAAGCGGTTAAGCGAGTTGGCCAAGCATGAGAGTGCAAGGCATACACTGCTGGTGAGTGCGTTTCCTTAGGGTGCGGTAGCACTGAACACAGGTGGTGTGGTGGAAGATATATTTTTTCAAGTCACTTCAAGAATTTTGTTTAAAGACACTTCAAAACTTTATTTGCTTCAGGATTTTTCATTCACTTTTTTGTCACTTTTTGAAACATTATCACTACAAGTAACAGTTTATGGACTTTTGTTTAGATTTGTTTTCCTTTTTTGGACACCTGCAAAAAATATATAATCACACTTCACTTTAATTTTTCACTTTATGTATATAGGTGATTAATTGTGTTGTTTTTTTAGCACTGTTTATACTTATTTTTCAGTATTGTTTACACAGGTTAAATATTTAGTTTATTCACAGACACTGTGATTATTAGCGCTACTGTTTTATTCATCTAAAATCACTTTACATATTTTATACACTGCAGATCACTGAATCACCTGCCTGCCTGAAAGTGTATTTGAAAACAAACACCAGGAATGGCCTGCAGTCAGATATAGACTTGTCTAGACTAGAATGCAGTGAAAATATATATATATATATATATATATATATATATATATATATATATATATAGGAGACTGTATATATATTTAATGCACTGCAGATCACTGAATCACCTGCCTGCCTGAAAGTATATTTGAAAACGTACACCAGCAATGGCCTGCAGTCAGATATAGGCTTGGCTAGACTGCAATGCAGTGGATATATATATATATATATGTAGGAGTAGGGATGAGCCGAACACCCCCCCCCCCCCCGTTCGGCTCGCACCAGAACCCGCGAACGGACCTAAAGTCCGTGCGAACATTAGAACCCTATTAGTTATAATGGATGCAAACGTTCAAAATCAAAAATGCTAATTTTAAAGGCTAATATGCATGTTATTGTCATAAAAAGTGTTTGGGGACCCGGGTCCTGCCCCAGGGGACATGTATCAATTCAAAAAAAATTTTTAAAAACGGACGTTTTTTCAGGAGCAGTAATTTTAATAATGCTTAAATTGAAACAATAAAAGTGTAATATTCCTTTAAATTTCGTACCTGGGGGGGTGTCTATAGTATGCCTTTTGAAGGGGCGCATGTTTCCTGTGCTTAGAACTGTCCCTGCAAAAATTACACTTTACATTACAGGAAAAAAAGCTATTTAAAATCACTCACGGCTAATGTATTGACGGCTCCCGTAACACAGAGAACAGTCATTCATTGAAAGCCATTCATAAAAAAAAAAGTCATTGATAAAAAATAAAAATTTTAAAAAAAAAAAAGCGTGGGGGTCCCCCCAAATTCAATAACCAGGCCCTTCAGGTCTGCTATGGATATTAAGGGGGACTCCAGACAAAAAAAATGGCGTGGGGTCCCCCCAAAATCCATACCAGACCCTTGAGGTCTGGGATGGATTTTAAGGGGAACCCCAGCCCAAAAAAATGGCGTTGGGTCCCCCTCAAAATCCATACCAGACCCTTATCCGAGCACGCAACCTGGCAGGCCGCAGGAAAAGAGGGGGGACGAGAGCGGCCCCCCTCCCTCCTGAATCGTACCAGGCCACATGCCCTCAACATTGGGAGGATGCTTTGGGGGTCTGAGACCCCCAAAGCACTTTGTCCCCATGTTGATGAGGACAAGGACCTCTTCCCCACAACCCTGGCCATTGGTTGTGGGGGTCTGCGGGCGGGGGGCTTATCGGAATCTGGAAGCCCCCTTTAACAAGGGGACCCCCAGATTCCGCCCCCCCTGTGTGAAATGGTAAGGGGGTACAAAAGTACCCCTACCATTTCACCAAAAAAGTGTCAAAAATGGTAAAAATGACAGGAAACGGTCTTTGACAATTCCTTTATTAAAATCTTCTTTTTTCTGGTCTTCCTTTCTTCATCCTTCGGTTTCTTCATCTTCTCCTTCCGGCATCTTCTTCCATCTTCTTCTTCCATCTTCTTCTTCCATCTTCTTCTTCCATCTTCTTCTTCCTCCGATCCGCTTCTTCTTGCGATGGTCTTCTCGTCCGGCATCTTCTTCCATGGCGTCGGCGTCTGTTCTTCTGTCGGGCCGCTCCTCGCAATGGGAGGCTCCCGCTGTGTGAGGCTTCGCTCCGTCTGACAGGTCTTTTATAACGGAGGGCACCTGGTGACCCCGCCCCCCTCTGACGTCATGGGGAAAGCCATAGGGAATTCCCCATGACGTCCCCGTGCGTCAGAGGGGGCGGGGTCACCAGGTGCCCTCCGTTATAAAAGACCTGTCAGACGGAGCGAAGCCACACACAGTGGGAGCCTCCCATTGAGGGGAGCGGCCCAGAAGAGACACCGACGCCATGGAAGAAGATGCCGGACGAGAAGACCATCACAAGAAGAAGTGGATCGGAGGAAGAAGATGATGGAAGAAGAAGATGGAAGAAGATGCCGGAAGGAAAAGATGAAGAAACCGAAGGATGAAGAAAGGAAGACCAGAAGAAAGAAGAAGATTTTAATAAAGGAATCGTCAAAGACCGTCTCCTGTCATTTTTACAATTTTTGACACTTTTTTGGTGAAATGGTAGGGGTACTTTTTTACCCCCTTACCATTTCACACAGGGGGGGGGGCGGGATTTGGGGGTCCCCTTGTTAAAGGGGGCTTCCAGATTCCGATAAGCCCCCCGCCCGAAGACCCCACAACCAATGGCCAGGGTTGTGGGGAAGAGGCCCTTGTCCTCATCAACATGGGGACAAGGTGCTTTGGGGGTCTCAGACCCCCAAAGCATCCTCCCAATGTTGAGGGTCTGTGGCCTGGTACGGTTCAGGAGGGAGGGGGGACGAGAGCGCCCCCCCTCTTTTCCTGCAGCCTGCCAGGTTGCGTGCTTGGATAAGGGTCTGGTATGGATTTTGAGGGGGAACCCACGCCATTTTTTTTTGGCTGGGGTCCCCCTTAATATCCATAGCAGACCTGAAGGGCCTGGTTATTGAATTTGGGGGGACCCCCATGCTTTTTTTTTTTATCAATGACTTTTTTTTATGAATGGCTTTCAATGAATGACTGTTCTCTGTGTTACGGGAGTTTTTTTCTGTGTTTTTTAGCTTTTTTTCCTGCAAAAATTACACTTTTTGCAGGGACAGGTCTAAGCACAGGAAACATGCCCCCCTTCACAGGCATACTATAGACACCCCCCAGATGTGATACTGCAATGCTGTACTAACAGCACGCACACACTAATCCCCAGAATCATAGCACATAATGTCAGCAGTCAGCAGCACATAACACTGACACGCTGACACTGACAACACAATATGCGAGGCCGCCGCCGCGGCGGCCTTTTATACTGTGGGGCATGTACTAAACCCCCTGAGCTATAATTGGCCACAGGCATCCTGCCTGTGGCCAATTATTGCTCTCCTCACGGCTGGCTCTTTGATTGGCCAAGCATGCGGGTCACAGTGCATGCTTGGTCAATCATCAGCCAGCAATGCACTGCAATGGGCGCAATGCATAGCGGGCCGCTCGCATCACACAAATTTGATGTGAGTGGCCCAAATAGTTCTGGGCTTGCCGTTTTATACACTACAGATCATTGGATCGCCTGCCTGCCTGAAAGTTTATTTGAAAACAAACACCAGGAATGGCCTGCAGTCAGATATAGGCTTGGCTAGACTAGAATGCAGTGGATATATATATATATGTAGGAGAATGTGTATATATATATTTAATGCACTGCAGATCACTGAATAACCGGCCTGCCTGCAAGTGTATTTGAAAACGAACAACAGGAATGGCCTGCAGTCAGATATAGGCTTGGCTAGATTAGAATGCAGTGGATATATATGTAGGAGACTGTATATATATTTTATGCACTGCAGATCACCTGCCTGCCTGCCTGAAAGTATATTTGAAAACGTACACCAGCAATGGCCTGCAGTCAGATATAGGCTTGGCTAGACTAGAATGCAGTGGATATATATGTAGGAGACTGTAAATATATTTTATGCACTGAATCACCTGCCTGCCTGAAAGTATATTTGAAAACGTACACCAGCAATGGCCTGCAATCAGATATAGGCTTGGCTAGACTAGAGTAGACACATAAGCCACGGACCATTTGGCTGGCCAAAGACCAGAGCACTTTTTGCGATTCGGCACTGCGTCGCTTTAATTGACAATTGCGCGGCCGTGCTCCCAAGCAAAATTGACGTCCTTTTTTTCCCACAAATAGAGCTTTCTTTTGGTGGTATTTTATCACCTCTGTGGTTTTAATTTTTTGCACTAAAAACTAAAATAGAGCAACAACTTTGAAAAAAACATATTATTTTTTGCTTTTTGCTATAATAAATATCCCCCAAAAATATACACATTTTTTTTCTTATTTTCCTTAGTTTAGGCCGATACGTATTCTTGATCATATTTTTGGTAAAAAATCGCAGTAAGCTTTTTTTGATTGGTTTGCGCAAAAGTTATAGTGTCTACAAAATAGGGGATAGTTTTATGGCATTTTTATTAATATTTTTTTTACTAGTAATGGGGCGATCTGCAATTTTTATCGTGACTGCGACATTATGGCGGACACATTGAACAATTTTGCCACATTTTTGGGACCATTGTCATTTTTACAGCGATCAGTGCTATAAAATTGCATTGATTACTGTAAAAATGACACTGGCAGTGAAGGTGTTAACCACTAGGGGGCTAGGAAAGGGTTAAGTGTGTCCCGGGGAGTTTTTTTAACTGTTAGGGGGATGGGCTACAAAAGACACTTCACTGATCATAGCTCCCGATCACAGGGAGCTATGATCAGTGACAGTGTCACTAGGCAGAACTGGGAGATGCTTGTTTACATTAGCATCTCCCCGTTCTTCAACTCTGTGAGACGATCGCGGGTATCCCCGTGGCGATCGAGTTTGCGGGACCTGCAATCTGACTCACGGAGCTCCCGGCATATATACGAGACTGACTGTGTGTGTGTATATATATATATATATATATATATATATATATAAAAAATACACTGCAGCTAACTGAATCACCTGCCTGCCTGAATTATATTAGAAAGAGTACACCAGGAATGGACTGCAGTCAGATCTAGCTAAACTTAATACAATATATATATATATATATATATATACACGCACACATACAAGCCTGGATGTATATATATAATACATACACTGCAGCAAATTGAATCGCCTGCCTGCTCAATCTAAATGAAATGACACTCTTTCGGTCAATGCCAGCAACACACTACACAGGGCCGACGTGTATATAGTGTGGGGCGTGGCCTTAACCCCCTGGGCCACAATTGGCCAACGGCACCCTGTCTTTGGCCAATTATGGCTCTCTTTGCTGACGGCGCTGTGATTGGCCAAAGCATACGGGTCATAATGCATGCTTGACAAATCATCAGACAGCAATGCACTGCTCTCCCGCAGTGCATTATGGGCCATTACGCCCGCTCGAACGGCACATAATGTTTGTTTTTCGACAAACGGGCGAACAACCAATGTTTGAGTCGAACTCACGTTTGACACGAACAGAAAGCTCATCCCTATAGATAAGCTCCAGAGTTAAAGGAGAGCTGAAAATAGGCCAGAACTGAGAACTGTAGCCTCAGTGCACAGAGGCTGCTCAGCTGACGGTTAATTACCAGCCACTCGTTTCAACAGTGACTTACCTGGTTACCATTACCTGCCTCATTAGTCCAGCCTACAGCCAGCCCCTTTTGGCTATTTAAAACAGCTTTACTCATTTCCTCTGTGCCCTTGTGTGGTCTATGATCTCCAGTGTGTTTCTGTGTATGATGTGGCCTGGCTGACTTCTCTTCCGATACCTGTTTCTGCTCCTTACTACGCTGACTTCTGGCTTCCTGACCCTGGCTCATCTGATAACCCGCTCTGGCATTTAAACCCTGGCTTCAGTTTTTGACTACGTTCCTAATCTGTGTTATTTTTTTTGCTATTTTATTATATATATTATATATATTATAAGGCGTGATTATAACTGCATTTTCTGTCTCCACCTGGTTTTTACGGTTCCTGACAATAGTGGGATAAAGTATTTCTTCAATGTGCTTTATTGGGTACAAAACACACGTCTTGAGAAATACCTTTATGTGAATATGCTTTATTTAAACTCTTTACATTTTCCAATGTTTAAGAAATTCATACAAAAAACATAATAAAGTTTGTCATGTAGCCCTTAAGGCCTTTACTGCAACCGCCATATGTATTACAGCAGCTAATAGCATTAGCAGCCAAGAGCTTGTTATAAAATATTGGCTGTCGGATTTCTGCTATTTTAAGTCATTCTGCCTAATCATATAGAGAAAGCATTGGCACCCTATCACAGCCCCCTCTGCTGTGATTCTTGGGCTCACTTAGCTTCAACGTGATCTTGGGACAACTGCCAGAGGATTCAGGATGGAGAGTGATGGGAGTACTGGCTGTCTGCACTTTTACTTCTTCTATAATTCCCAGAGTACTGTCTAGGCACCTATATGAGTTTATATATTTTTTTCTAACAGTATGAAATAAAACCCATGCATTATTTAATTTCTTTGTAATCCTTTGGCAGGTGTGGCTGAACAGAGTTGCTCTGGATCAGATTTGGAGCTGAAGCAATAATTTCTGGAGCAGCTCTGGAACTGGAACTGGAAGTCTTAGAATAGCTCTGTTTCTTGAAACAGGTCTGGAGCTAAATCCAAAGGTATTGGAGCAGCTCTGGAACTAATGCCGTGTACACACGAGCGGAATTTCCGACAGAAAAAGTCCAACGGGAGCTTTTCATCTTATATTCCAATCATGTGTATGCATCTGACTTTTTAGGTTGAAAATTCTGACGGACTTAGAAAGAGAACATGTTCTAATTTTTTCCGACAGGACCAATTCCTATTGGGAAAACCGCTCGTCTGTATGCTGTTCCGACATACTAAAAACGTTGCATGCTCTGAAGCAAGTACGAGACGGAAGCTATTAGCTACTGGCTATTGAACCTCCTTTTTCTAGTCCCGTCGTTTGTGTTGTACACATTCTTACCACAAATCCAAATTGCTGTAAAATTTTTAAAAAATGCTGCATTGTGCTGCTGGATGCAGGTCTGAGCTGTCAGAACTTTAGGAACTCCTTGTTGTAAAGCTACGATCAGCCATCTATATTGTACAATCATCATTCGTTGATTCCTCAATGGCTATTCTCAGGATCTGCCAACTGGCCCCAGTGAATCCTCAGAACATACCCCGCCGTTGTACCCTCTTCCTTTTTTTTGGGGGGGGGGGGGGGGGGGGGGGGGGTATGAGAGTCTTCTTGTCTCTCCTTTTCACCATTATTATATATTTTTTGAACATCTTTGGTTTTGATCGGGCATAAGTATACATTTTTTTCCAAAATAACTACACTAAGAGCTTTTTGGAGTCGAGAACTTATCTGGCAGACTTACCTTTTCGGTGTTGTTTTCAATTAGAATATTATGGAATGCTAATTCAGCAACTCATTATGAACACATTCAAAATTTCTCTTGCTTATACTCACCCCTGAGGAAGGAGATACGCACACTCCGAAACGTTGGGTGCAAGAGTATTTCACACTATTGTATGTACATTGATGTTAAACGCTACAGATGCATTACGGATGTTACATGTTATATGATTAATATGTTTTTATGTATACATCTATTAAACTATATTTGTATTACGATACTATTCTACTTTCTATGTGCCTAAAAAGTCCACCACTAGGGTTTTTTTTGCTTTTAGCACATTTAAAGAAAATGCCAAAATGTGTGTAAAAAAACTGAGTTAAAAAAAGTGCCAGTGGTCAGTGCTTATTATTTTCATGTAATTACATGGTCTTTTTAACTTTGGTTTCACTTTTAAAACTCAGCTGCATTGTAATCACACAGGTGTCAATAGATCACAGGCAGCCCTCCTCCTTCTACACAGATCTCAGGTATTCTCAGAGGAAAAACATCTCCTGTCTTCTCCTTCTGAGAACAAAATGTTCTCCGCTTCATAAACAGGGTACCAGAGAAGAAGATTTTTCTCTGAGAACTGCTGAGAACTGAATAGAGATAAATTATCTCTGTTTGATAAACATACACCATAGATCCCTGGCAGCTATAATTTGCCTTCTTGCACATTTCCATTAGAAGCAAAGAAAAATACCTGATTCTTCTGTGAAAGATCATGTGACTCTTGCATTCCTTCCTCGATCTTCTGCTGGGTGTCTGAGCAATCAAGCATCTGGTGGAGGGGGCAGCTGATCTCATTTACTACTTACAAATAGACCAATAGTCTACATTTACATCAGGAGATAACATCTTGCACAGTATGTCAGAGCTGGATAACCCACAAGGTAGACTAGGGCCAGGTATATATCTAGGAGGCCCAGCTACAACAGTCATGCTGCTGCAGTAACCCAGGTGGATTGAGCAATTAGTGAAAGGTATGCATCTGCCTGTCACTTTACAAGGAAAGATCCACTTGTCAGCCATTGGTGTCTGATGGTATGAGTCATAACATGTACCGTAAGTACAAATAGTACTACTTCTCTGTGCCTAGTGTAAATTGGAGGGCCAAAGCTATGATGTTGCCCAGGGTCCCTTTCTATTTTAATTTCTGCAATATGTGTTTAGATAATAAACCAGAGTTGTATGTAATCCTTTGCACATTTCCCCTTCTGTGTTGTAAAAGGAAGTGGCTGATTTCTTTTTTTTTTTTTTTAAACCTATTCGATAGCTTTTGCAGCATTTGTCACACTACATAGTAGCTGACCTCTTTGGCCACAAGCAATTGTCATAATGCCATTTATGATAAATAGAATGATAATGTGGCTGTCTGATTTCTCTGCAATCAGCATGCTCTTCCTATTGACTGGTTTGACATCAGCTTTTGGTAAGTTTAAATATATTATTTTATTGTGGAGTCTCACTGATCTTGCTGCTTTTTCTGTAATGTAAAATGTGTAAAATATCATCTTTGTGTAACAATATTCTCTGTAGAGAATGTGAAACCCTCTCCTAATGGTGGCAGCATATGAGGACCAGGTACACATAGGAGTCTAATTTTGGTGAATTAACTTTATGAACTATATGCATTTTCAAAATAAATTTAATTTTAAGAGTGCCCAATGACTATGATTCATCATCTTGGGATTCATTAATATTTAGAATCAGATCCCATTTTACAATGTTGAATGTAGATTAACTTTTTAGTTTTGATTATAATAAAGAACATAACAGTTTCTTTTTAACAGTCCTATGTTAAATTTTTTGAATGGACAAATGGTGGCTTAAGTATCCATGTAGGTGTTGAAGCATTCCTTTGTACTATTTTAGGGGGAAATGTAAAGAGTTGGTAAGCTGGACTTTAGTGCAGTTTTTATATGCTTATTTACAATGTGTGTGTGTGTGTGTGTGTGTGCGTGTGTGTTTTTTTTTTTTTCCAATTCTATAAGAAATTTATGTGCTTAAGCAAACCATTTCAAGGAAGACTTTTTACTAACTAGTTCCCTACTATTTTGTTAATACAACATGGAAGGGATTTAATGTGGAGTGTGCAGCTCTGTATAGAAACCAATCCATTTCCACATTTCATTGTCAAAGAATAATTGAACAAGCTGAAGTTAGAAGCTGATTGGCTACCATGCACAGCTGCACCAGATTCTGAGTGCTCCAGTAAATATCCCTCATGTTAGTAAAGATTGACTTTAAGTATAACATTTTTTTTTTTTTTTTCAGTTTTGGATAAAGTGGAGATGGATTAAAATGCTTGTCAATTTGTATTGCTGTCTGTGCATCCATTAGGGAGATTCACCCCCTCTATTTGTTCTGTTTACCATTATCAGTAAGTAAGTTAATCAAGTAAAAGAAAATCTAAAGCTTTGCATTGTCCCCAGAATAGTAACAGATAGGAAATCTTCCAATGGAGAAACTAGTTCTGAAGACCTAGAGTTGCCCAAGAAATTCCAAAAAAGGTCCACGCTGCTCACAGGTGAGCCGGCTCCAAAAGCATGATCTCCTCACTGTACATGTACCAGCATTGTGCTTTATCAAAGAAATTCCCTTACTTTGCAGGGATTTTCTCTCACTTCCTGTTTGGCTATGTGACCGGAAGTGAAGGGAAATCTTTGCAATGGGACACAGATGGCAAGAAAAAAAAGTCGGGTTATAACCCTCTGCTCTATCCAAAATGGAAAAAAAATGTCTATAGTTCTACTTTAAGCTGGCCATACTATTTCCTTTAGATTTACTTTCAGCTATGTACTGCATGGGTCTGCCTGATTGCATACAAATTGAAAGTGTTTAGGTTTGCCCTCCATATTATATGGTTTTGGCAAATCTAAAAGAAAATGGTATAAGAAAACCATATAATGTATGGTCAGCTGTAAAAAGCCAAGAGAAAATTCGACAATGAGAAATGGATTTGACAATTAGTAAAAGCTGGAATTCTTGTTACAGATGATCAGTATTCATAGCCATAATTTACTGCATATACCGTAATTTTAATTCACTCAATTGATTGTCATTACACATCAATTTAAAATTACCTGACATCTAATTGTTGTGAACGATTTAAATTAAATCCATTCATATTGACAGTATTATCACCTCGAGGAAGATAAAAGTTCTTCTTGAAACACACAATGCTAAAACGTAATGAAATGTAAACCCTAGGGGTCACAACATCAAAGTTTAGGGGGGACTTCTGTTAGGTAAGGGAAATTCAAACTACCAATGTAGACTTCTAATGAATTATAAATGTTTAAAACAGATCTAAGGACACAATGAGGTTGATTTACTAAAGGCAAATCCACTCTACACTACAAGTACACTTTCAAGTTCAGTCGCTGTAGATCTGAGGGCATGATCTGAAATGAGGGGACGCTCTGCTGATTTTATCATCCAATCATGTGCAAGCTAAAATGTTGTTTTTTATTTTCCTTGCATGTTCCGCTCAGATCTACAGTGACTGCACTTTTAAGTGTACTTTCAGTGCAAAGTGGATTTGCCTTTAGTAAATAACCCCCAATGCATTCATTTAAGAGCATATGGGATGGTATATGGGATGGTATAATACCAAAGAGGTACTTCAGATAATGTAACCAGTTCCAGGAGTTTTTTTGACAAATGCTGGCTTTTAGCAATGGGTACATACTTTCAATTCTGGTAGTTATTTATTTGAATTGATACTGTGGTACTCCTATTATTATACAGCCATGTAACTGTGTGCATGCATGGAGTTTTGTCAGCCTCAGTTGAACAATGCAAAAAGTTGGCAGTGGTGGGGTGATGGATCTATGAGGGGGAGCCTGCATCCCTGGAGGAGGGCTCTTTGACATAATGTGCACATATGTTAATAAGTTAAGTTACGCATTAAGAGCATATGACCACTACTGTGACATGCTTTATATGTGTGCTCAGGAGGCTGTTTTTCAGTGAAGAGGAGCTAAGAGCAGTGGTATAGTCGAGGGGAATAATGAAAGATCATTGCCAGGCACTTCAAAACCAGAGGGTGGAAGCGTTACAAAACGGTCAAAAACACAAATAAGGTCAGGGCAGGTGGTATACTAGCAAGGTCAGGTCACTCATGATACAGGAAATCATGGTCATACAGAAACACAACCTATGGATATCAATCTGAAAACTACAACTGCAATATGGGCATTGGTGTTCTTCTAGAGAAGTTTATACCAATCAGAAGGTGTGCATTTGGCCACACCTATGCATACCACCTGAACAGATAAAAATGTCAGCTATGCTTATGGCAGGACACAGGAAAGGGGGCTACAGAATAGTGAATGCCAAAAAGGTATTCCATGTGGAGCCACCACTCAATGTATATCAAACCGTGAAGAGCGGCCTCAGCTCCTCCTGAAACTACAATCCTGACACTGGCCGATCTTCACTATTTCATATAATTTATTATGCAAAAGTTAAAAAAGTGCAGTAGTAACCACATCAATATGTTGTACCCAGATAAAGTTCTGCAGAATAAAGGGTGTTTTCGAAACGTGTGGAGCTTCGTATGTGGACCATTTTTGGAAAAAAATGTGTGTTTTGTGTGTTTTGTTTTTTTTGTTACTTTTGTAAAATAAATTTGGAATTTTATGTAATTTGTTTTGTTGGTTTTGCTTACTACATGTATGTCCTTTTACAGTACAACACACATTCTGTTATATGGTGGGATATTTACTGTGATGATATTTTTGGTTTAACGTTTTATTCCAAAAACCTACTTTTGTTCATGGTAAAGAGGCACAAGACTTGATTACTGCAAAGGGCCTACAATAGTAATGTATGCTGTTGTTGACAATTACATAAATAAGTAAAACAAAATATGAATGTCTTGAAACTTGAAAAATATTGTGGACATGTTCAATAATGGCACCAGCAGATCATTTTTGTAACTTGTACTTAAAACTGGTCTTTTTCTATTACAGCATGGTAAACATTTCTACTTTTAGTTTTAATACTTTTTTTCCCAATAGCAGTATTGCATGCCTTGTGTATTAGCTTAAGACTGTTTAAATCTTATTTCAGACATGCAGAAAAAAGGAGCTCCTCCTGGAACAGATATCACACTGACCTGCCCATCTTCAAAAGTTGGTGGACCATCACGCTCTGTTTCTATCCCTACAAAAAGGAATATCAGACAGTTCAGTTATGAAAATACTTTGTATATCATAATTTCAGACTTCAGTGAATATCATAAAGGGCCATACTTGTGTATTAATAGTAATGGAACAATGTTAGAGTTTAATGAAAGTGAGTACATTTCCTTTTTTAGGATGCCAATAATTGTATAACAAAGCAAGGACATGTGTACAAATCATTTTGGCCTAGCAAAATTTTGATTATCCTAACTAAAACGCTGATACTAATTTTAAAAATGTGTTTTTATTTATCTTACCTAGAGTACACTGACCCTGACCTTTTGACTTTGGCTATGGCCTTTGACCCTAAACTTGGCTCTGACCCTGACCTAGATCAAATTCTGATCTAGCTATCTTAATTATTTTTTTCACATAGAGTTCTTTGTTTATACTGTTCTTATCTACCAAGGAGATAAAGATGCAATGGGGGTTATTTACGAAAGACAAATCCACTTTTCACTACAAGTGCACTTGGAAGTACAGTCGCAGTAGATCTGAGGGGAAGATCTGAAATGAGGGTTAACTCTGCTGATTTTATCATCCAATCATGTGCAAGCTAAAATGCTGTTTATTTTCCTTGCATGTCCACCTCAGATCTCCAGCGACTGCACTTTCAAGTGCACTTGTAGTGCATAGTGGATTTGCCTTTGTTAAATAACCCCCAATGCGTTCTTTTCTCCATTTGAAGAGGAGAAAAAAAACAAAGGGGTGGGCTATACAGTGACTGATTACTGTGACAGCTAATTAAAGTAATCACAGTGATCGGTGACCCCGGGCTCTTGGTGAGAGGCCTCTGATCTGGGAGTATGTTGTATAGCCCCATTTCCATGTGTCTGCATATATGCGTACACTCGGAAGCAAGGGGTTAACCCTACACTTGAATTTATTAACTGACTATTGTACCTAAACATCCAGTACTTGCTTTCTGTGGTGATAAAACGGGCTAGGAGAGCAAAATATTGCCCTTAAAAAGATTAGTTGATGTTAATAAAAGACTCAAAAGCCACTGAGGACAGAGTATTTAACTGAAAATATAAGATTACATTTTATTCCTTGCACTCCTGCCACCTTTTCTCTGGCAAGTTACCGGTATAGTAACAGCACTGGCCCCTAGTAGTACAATGACTTTTCTGACAGCTTTCCTGACACCTGTATCTAATAAAGCATTTGTAGCACAAAGGGGAAGACACAGACCCAAAGGTCAAATAAGAGTGCTGCTCACCCCTAAAGGGTAGAAACAAAAGAAGGAAACAATCCCCCACGTTGGGGTTTTTTGGCAGCGTACAATGAAGGGAAGTCAGAGTTTATGGGTAAAAAGGTTAAACGTTTTATTTTGTAGATAAAAAATGATTAACATCATTGAGTTAGAACATGAGCTCCAATGGGAACAGTATCAAATAACTATACATTTATATAAAAGAAAAACATGGATATACAGTATGCAGACTAATATTCACATAACAACAGTAACAGTCTGTCGTAAATATGAGAAATTGTCACTGACGCGTTTCAACCCAAAAAGGGTCTTCCTCAGAGGGAAAGAGGGTCTGCTAGACAAAAGGGGAATGAAATGTCAATGTTAGTGGTAAGTACAATTTACAGAGTAAAAATAAACTCATACAGTATACAAAGCTAAATGTGACAGTGCATATTGGAATTTATATTTACCACAATGATGTATATCCTGAAAGTAGAAAATGTGGTATTCCCAGTGGGGTTTTTTTTTTGCCTGGGGAGGACGTCGTCCACTCCTATGGGGCACACCGGACGGGTTCCACCGAATACCAATTAGGTCATGGGGCGTCGTACGCCTTACAGGAGGTCACACGTTTGGGGTTCCACTCCTAATGGTCCTGCTGACCCAGCAGGGGTACCAGAGGAGAAGGAACAACCTGGGAAAGACCCAAAAGCGCGCAGATGCCTCCAATGACCGAGTCCAGAGAGAAATAAAGGTCATGTTATAGCTTGGTATCATAGCGGGTAGGGCAGTATATAGCAGCTACAAGAAAGATAAGATAATTGGTTGAACTTCTGTATGTGAATGTTCTAACCAGGTGGGATGACCAGGACATAAGGTGATAGAAGTGTATGGGGAAAGCTGTACAACTATCCTAAAAAGTCTATAAAACTAGAAAACTAAAAACAAAAGAGCTAAAAACAAAACAACCAACCCAAATGAAATGACAAAGGTTCCCCTCGGGGAGAAAGGGGAAAAAGAAAATGGAAGTGCGCAGTGAGTGATGGGGCGGGGGTGAGTGAATGTGATGTGTGAGGGAGTGGAACGGTGGGGGTTTTTTTTGACTGGGAGGGTGGGTGGGAAGTGATGTAAAGTTGAATGAGGGAAAGGAGAACGATCATAGAGGAGAGAGAAGGGGAGGGAGAGGGGAAAAGGAAAGGGATGGGAAAAAGGGGGGGGGATAAGGGGGGGGGGGGGATAATAAGTATAATGCATGCATATTCTTAGCCCCCAAGTGCATAACTTTACATTTATCAACATTAAACCTCATTTGCCACTTTGTTTCCCATTCTCCTGGTCCTGACAATCGCAGCTATACCACATGTGTATATTATTTGGGGCCCAGAAACTATAGTTCACTTTCTCATACAAGTACCTGGTACAGCAGGCACATATCAGGAATATGAATTGTTGGGGTAACAAATGCTTTATTAGAAACAAAAGAAGGAAACAATCCCCCACGTTGGGGTTTTTTGGCAGCGTACAATGAAGGGAAGTCAGAGTTTATGGGTAAAAAGGTTAAACGTTTTATTTTGTAGATAAAAAATGATTAACATCATTGAGTTAGAACATGAGCTCCAATGGGAACAGTATCAAATAACTATACATTTATATAAATAATACAATAAATATATCTCCTCTCCAGGGTCCAGCGATGGATGATCTCTCCTCTCCAGGTCCAGAGTCCAATGATGATGTCCAGCGCAACGCATTCCTGTCTCCACCGGAGACACCGCGGGAATCCCGGTAGCCTGACAGGTCTCTTAGCTGAGGACAGGGCCAACCGTCACGTGACCCCATCCGCAAGGGGAAACCCGGGCTTCCTCAGTGATGTGCGGGGGGTGACCCAGCCCCCCGCTGATGTAACAAAACCTCTGAAATGATAGGGGTAAAATTACCCCTTACCAATTCACATAGAGGGGGCTGGGATCTGGGGGTCCCCTTTGTTAAATGGGTCTTCCGGATTCCGATAAGCCCCCGGCCCGCAGACCCCCACAACCACCGGGCAAGGGTTATGGGGATGAGGCCCTTGTCCCCATCAACATGGGGACATGGTGCTTTGAGGGGTCACAGACCCCCAAAGCATCCTCCCCATGTTGAGGGCATGTGGCCTGGTACGGTTCAGAAAGGGGGTGCGCTCTCCTGTCCCCCTCCTCTTTTCCTGCGGCCTGCCAGGTTGCGTGCGCGGATAAAGGGTCTGGTATGGATTTTTGGGGGGAACTCCAGTCCATTTTTTTTAAATTTGGCATGGAGTTCCCCTTAAAATCCATACCAAACCTGAAGAGCCTGGTAATTGAATTTGGGGGTACCCCCATGCATTTTATTTTTTTATCAATGACTTTCAATGACTGTTCTCTGTATTGCCAGGAGCCGACAATTCATTATAGCTGCGAGTGCTTTTAAATTACTTTTTTTCCTTCAGAAATGACACTTTGTGCAGGGACAGTTCTAAGCACGGCAAACAAGCGCTACTTTACAGGCATACTATACACACCCCCTAGGTACGGAATTTAAAGGAATATTTCAATTTTATTGTTTCACTTTAAGCATTATTAAAATAACTGCTCCTGAAAAAACGGCCATTTAAATAAAATAAAAATTTGCATTGATACATGTCCCCTGGGGCAGGACCCGGGTCCCCAAACACTTTTTATGACAATAACTTGCATATAAGCCTTTAAAATTAGCACTTTAGATTTTTCATGTTCGAGTCCTATAGACTTTAACGGTGTTCAGCTGTTCAAACTAATTTATTGCCTGTTCGCATGTTCTGATGCGAACCGAACTGGGGGGTGTTCGTCTCATCCCTAGTCTGTGTTAAAGACAAGGTTGCATCCACATTCAAATCATTTCAGGGAATGATGGATAGGTCCCTCTATGCCTCTGTCTAGAGCAGCAAGTTTGCCTATCCTATCCAAACCCAGTCAGGAGGATATGGAAGAGAGAGGTCACTTGCCTCTTCCCAAGCGGACTCAGGATCTGATTTTGAGGGTGAGGAAGATTTCTCCAGAGGGTCCAGGTACAGATTGACGCTGGACGATGTGGGGGACTTACTAAAGGCGATCTATGACACCTTGGAGATCAGAGAGGAGTCAGTACAGCTTTCTAAGCATGACCTTATGTATCTGCACAGAAATCCAGAGTTTTCCCCGTGCATAAATTTCTATTAGAATCGATCTTGCTGGAGTGGGAGCACCCTGAAAGAAGACCTTTCTTTTCAGGCAGTCTTAAACGTAGATTTTCTTTTGAAAAGGACACGGCCCACCCTTGGAACAAGGTCCCTAAGTTGGATGCGCCGCTGGCGAAGGTTTCCAAAAAGACTGATTTGGCCTTCAACGACCTGGGATCCCTTTAAGGACCCCACGGACAAAAGGGGTGAAGTACTGCTAAAAAGAGCTTGGGATGCCTCTTCTATTGGGCTTAAACCAGCCCTTGCAACTACCTGTGTTGCTAGAAATTTAGAATGCTAGTTAACCCAGTTGCAGTCCCACATTTCTGCAGGCACGTCCAGGCAACAGCTGCTAAAATCTTTTACTTTATTATTTATTTAAAGCAGTTGGGTTCTTGGCTGACGCTTCTGCAGAGTCTGTAAAGCTAGCAGCCAGGTCAGCAGCTTTGGTAAATGCCGCTAGAAGGGCCGTGTGGTTGAAATCTTGGTCAGGAGATGCAGCATCAAAGCTCAATCTCTGTGGTTTACCATAGCAATTAGGCAAGCTGATAAAAGTGTGCATTATTCTCTGAAAATGTGCAATTAAGAAAGATCAGCCACTGTTTTAGGAAGTAATTTAGTGACAATGTACTCTTTAGACAGTTATTTTTATAAATGCAAACAGTAATTTTTAAAGATTGTATTTAACTCTATAATTTTGAGTTTTTCTTTACTCTTTTTTTATCCAGTTTCTACCCCAGAAGCAATCATAAAGTTTCGGTCCGTTGGGGACAATCTGCTACTGATTTGCTCCATCATGAAAAAAGTCACATATGTTAAGTGGCAATGGACATCATCTGGCTCACTAAACAGTGCCACCATACAGGTTAACTCTGGTAATCAATTTACAAGTAATGGGCCTTTTCATGTGGAGACTACAGAAGAAGCAGATTTTGCTATTAAAATTTCACCAGTGAGCTTTAATGATTCTGGTCAATACAAATGCTATTTCCCAGATGACAGTGCTGGAATTATAGTAAATCTTGTTACTGTGGAAGGTGAGTATATTTTATGAAAGTTAATATCCAAAAAAAGGTATACTATGTCAGAGGTTTATAAAACACTATTTGTATACTATACAACTGTGGAGGAGCCAAAACAAAGACCTGGATCTGAGCCCATGGGCTCTACTGTGTCTGGCAGTAACTCTTCTAGGTGAGCTACCTGAGATGCTGGACAGTTCCTGATCTTATCCCTTGGACAATCTTACCTTGTTTCTGGTGAACCTTGAACTCTTTGCTCCTCCCATGAACTTCCTATTTAAGCCATGCCTCTGCACTGTTTGCCAGATTATTGTGCTCTATCCAGCCAATATCTCTCGTGTCACTCCTGCTGCCATCCATATCTTCACTACCACTTGTTTTCAACCTCTAGCTTGTTTCTCGATTATGCTACCACTTGCCTGGCTTGTTTATTTACTACACTTCTGCTTGATCCCTACCTACTATCTGCGACTGGACCCCAGCTTGCTCACATCCTGGTAGGCGATTCTGAGAACCTAACACGCAACAAAACCCACCTCCACCATCAGGCGCTGTGGGGAAGACCAGTTGGTGAGTAGACCATGTGCCTCAGGGGAGCCCACGTTATCCACAGGGTGACTTTCCCCTGTACTTATCTTGCTGGTCTCTCTACTGCTATAGCTGCTGGTCTCTGAGCCTGATCCCTGGCTGTAACAACAAAATTACTGCAGTGGAATCAATATGCTCAGTAGACAGTGTGCATTGGTTTTGATGACACCAAGAAGGAAGGTCAAAGTAACATGATTATAGTGCACTCTTGATTTTATTCCTTAATGTCACTTATACTCCACATTTGTCTATAAATAATGTTCTCTGCATACAATCTTTCTTCTTCTCCATCTGCTTTTGTATAATCAAATATCTTCAGAAGTAGAATAATATGTTGAGGCTCCTAATTAGCTACCAAACTCACCATTTTGTTTGTTATCTCTTTTTTCTATAGCCTTGACTAGTCAGCCTTAAAAGCATAGTAGCTGCAGGAACACCTATGCCCAAGGTATTTTTAAATGGGACCATACATGTAAAGGAAGGGTCTGTTTACTAACATCAGGCCCCCAACACCAATGCTAAATCTCACATTATAGCCTAAAAAGAAAAAAAAAAAAAGAAAACATATGGGAAAAAGTTAGAATATACATGTACACTAAACCTGGATTCTGCATTGTGAGAGTGACATCGCAATGTTTCCGATGATATACTGAGAAAGCTGAGTATCCTAAATCTAGTATGAAGACACCACTGCACAGTGTAAGAGGGTCCTTTTCAGACATTTGGGTTCTCATCATTTCCATAATCTTAATGTCATCCTTGCCCTAGGCTGCATGGGGGGGGGGGGCTGGGCCAAAGGTACAGTAAGTATAATTTTTTTGTTGCTATTATGCAGTGTTTTGCCATAGGTTGGGGTCCAATGTTTGCTTTAATTAAACCAAAGCCTAATTAAAATACAATGATACTAATTATTTTGCAATTCACCAATGTTGCTTCTTACAATTTGTTATATGATTTATCATTTAAAGATAAGTGTAATGCAAAGGTAAAACGTGTGTATGTATGTGTGTGGTGTGTTTCTTTTTTTTATATCATGAAGATTTTAAGGTATTTCTGAAGGGTGACATCAAACATACCTCTCATAATTATACAGCTGCCCTCCTATGCATGCATGGTAGAATTTCAGATGTAACGTTAGAATAAATTGGAATTACATATAATTTACAGATGACCTCCTAGTGCTGAAACCATTCAAACAAAATTAATACATTTAAAATTTCCTAAGACCATTAACAATGGGTGACCCTTAGGCTAATAGAAACATAGAAGAAATGTTAAATAATAAAGGTAAACTAAAGTTTGTCTCTGATATTACAATTTTGTACACTGAAATTCTTTTTCATCTATTTTTATGATTTGTAGTGAAAATACATCCTTCTGAATTAGTTCATCAAGGCGGTGATGCACACCTTACATGTTCAGTATCTCATATTTTGCCTAGTATCAATATCATGTTACTGTGGGTACAGATGAACGCAACTTCCTCTATTCCTGTAAAAAGTAGAACATTGTCCATCACGCAAATGGAAAATACTCTGCATGTGAAGAATGTTAATGAAAACAGAACAGATTGGACTTGTTTGGTGTTCAATAACAATTTATTGGTTGGTTTCATTCAAACAAAACTGAATTATACCATGAAGCCAAATTTTAAATCAACGAACTCAGATTATGAAACTGAGCCAAGCCCAGGTATTGTATCTTTTTTTTTTTCTGTATCAACTATGAATAGAAATGCCACTAGTGGAATACACAATAAAGCTGGCCATACATGGATCAAAATTATGCAGGGACTGGTAAAACTTCAATCCATATAAGGGCAGGCTAGTTGTACAAAAATCAATCTACTGATTGACTTCTGTACAACCAACCTGTTGGGTTTTTCATGATCGTGCCACCAGCTATTGTCTGAATACAATCACTCAGAGGAAATGATTCCCCCATCCCCACTGAGTGTGTGAATGGGGGAATTGAGTATTTTTTATTTTTTTTTGCAAGGAGGATTACACTACACATTGCGATAGTATGATTGCAAGACTATAAGCATTTTCTACCTATTTGTTTTGTATGTTGCAATACTAAAAACTCATGAAGATGTAGAGACTTGACATACAGTAATTAAAAGTGAGGCAGTGTGACCAAGCTGTTTGTTACTTATGTTAGGGATTGCTTTGGGGCAGGCGTTAAGATAGATGGCATAGCTGGCCATAGATGTGCGTGTGTGGTGTTTTTGATGGTTGGAGGAATTCCCCCCCCCCCCCCCCCCCCCCCCTGCTGGGACATTGTATTCTGACAGCTGGATTCTGCAAAGTAGCTGTAGCTGCTGATCGACAAAAGTTTACAATTTTCCAACTCGTTCAATCAACAGAAGTTGATCTAGTTTATTTCTGTTAAACACGGAAAGCCACAAACTGGTCAAAATTCGATTGGCTCCTGCTCAACTGGACAAATTTCGATCCATCTATGGTCACCATAAGTTGCATTTTGCAAATTAATTTTCCCTAGAGCTTAAAGTGGAACTAAACTCTCTCAATAAAAAGTGTTTTTAATCCGTATGCTGCTAGCACTAGTAAATAGATAGGAAGGTATATTTTTTGTTTTAAACTTTTTTTCATATTTCTTCAGTTGCTTTATGGTTTCTGATGCAGGCCAAAATTATGTTATACATCCCATGAGTCTTCATAGGAATTTTTTGTTTGCTTTCCTCTTGAGGAGGGGAAGAGGGGCTTTCTCAGCTGAACACGACCCCCTGTCTGCATGCTGGAGCTAAAGGCAGATGAATTTCAAGAAGTAAATGCTACATGAATCATCCACCCTTGCCCAAGATGGCCATGCCTAGAAATGGTATATGGTGTTTTCTCAACAAAATAAAACATGGAGACATAAATGGATTACTGAGTTTGCTTTGAATATTAAAAATAAAATGGATAGCATTTTCAGCTTGTGGTGCTCAGATATAAGTTTAATGTTAATGAAGGTGAAGTTCTGTTGACTTCTATCATCCAAATCATGAGCAAGCTAAAATGATTGGGTACTCTTGGCAAATTTAAATTTTTGACCACATTCACTAAGCTCTTGTGAAAATTCCTTGGCAAAGTGCAACTTTCCTTGGAAAGTGAACAGCCTATTTGCCTTTAGAAAATCAACCTCATTGGCTCTGTTTATATTTCAGTCTTGGATGATGAAGAAACTTCCTCAGCCAAAGGCATCCATGTATTCAGGATAACAATCCGATCTCTGGTTTCCTTAATGGTTTTGGTACTTTTTACAATATACACCGTTAAGATCTTAAGGTATATAGGTAGGTGCTTCTGAAATCTTGTGTGATATACTGAATTCCACATTGTTGGATATTGTTATTGTATATTAACCTACACTAGGCTTAAGATTCTAGCATGAGTGGAAGCGAATCCACATCAGATTTTGCTACAAAAGTACATAACATCAAAATATATTTGCTTTGAGACTATAATACTTTCCTGTTTTAAGTTGTACAGTTATGTGAAAAAGTAAGTATATCCCATGGAAATTGTTGAATTTTTCTCTATATATAGAAGTGATTTTTTTAATCATTTCTTAGATGAAAATATCAATAGATGTAATGGTGCAAATAAAAAAAAGCTGTGGTGCAAATCATAAAAAAATTGATCACACCTGAAGTTCTGGTGGCCTATCTCATTTCTTGCGGCCCTAACAAGCCAGAACAGTACAAATACCCGCCAAATGACCCCGTTTTTGAAAGTAGACATTCCAAGGTATTTAGTAAGATGCATGGTGAGGTTTTTGATGCTGTCATTTTTTTCCCACGCAAGAGACATAGAGCTGTGCTGCTGGTGATCGAGAGCAGGCTCAGTCAAATATTTAGGGGGCGCTGTTCTTGAAAGTTTTTATTTATTTTTTTTTTACCTTTTTATTCAGAGAATGCTTTTAAGTAAAAAAAAAAAAGTTTAGCCTTAACAAAATGCCATCGCTACAGTAGTTTTCTATTATTTTTCTCCTGGTGATCGAGCAAGTAACACACTTCCTGTCTTAGGGTGACTAAGGGTGAAACACAAATAGTTAAGTCTTTAACCACCTCAGTACAGTGAATTTTCACCCCCTTCCTGACCAAGCCATTTTTCAGCTTTCAGCGCTGTCGCACTTTGAATAACAATGGCGCGGTCACACAACACTGTACCCAAATCAAATTGTTATCATTTTTTCCCCACCAATAGAGCTTTCTTTTGGTGGTATTTGATCACCTCTGCGTTTTTTATTTTTTGCGCAATAAACAAAAGAAGAGCGACAAATTTAAAAATACAGTGGTGTGAAAAAGTGTTTGCCCCCTTCCTCATTTCCTGTTCCTTTGCATGTTTGTCACACTTAAGTGTTTCGGAACATCAAACCAATTTAAACAATAGTCAAGGACAACACAAGTAAACACAAAATGCAATTTGTAAATGAAGGTGTTTATTATTAAAGGTGAAAAAAATTCCAAACCATCATGGCCCTGTGTGAAAAAGTGATTGCCCCCTAAACCTAATAACTGGTTGGGCCACCCTTAGCAGCAACAACTGCAACCAAGCGTTTGCGATAACGTGCAATGAGGCTTTTACAGCGTCCTGGAGGAATTTTGGCCCACTCATCTTTGCAGAATTGTCCTAATTCAGTTACATTAGAGGGTTTTCGAGCATGAACGGCCTTTTTAAGGTCATACCACAACATCTCAATAGGATTCAGGTCTGGACTTTGGCTAGGCCACTCCAAAGTCTTCATTTTGTTTTTCTTCAGCCATTCGGTGGTGGACTTGCTGGTGTGTTTAGGATCATTGTCCTGCTGCAGAACCCAAGTTCGTTTCAGCTTGAGTACACGAACAGATGGTCGGAAATTCTCCTTCAGGATCTCTTGGTAGACAGCAGAATTCATAGTTCCTTTTATCACGGCAAGTCTTCCAGGTCCTGAAGCAGCAAAACAGCCCCAGACCATCACACTACCACCACCATATTTTACTGTTGGTATAATGTTCTTTTTCTGAAATGCAGAAGTGTTCCTTCTACGCCAGATATACTTGGACACACACCTTCCAAAGAGTTCCACTTTTGTCTCATCGGTCCACAGAATGTTGTCCTAAAAGTCTTGGGGATCATCAAGATGTGTTGTGGAGAAATTGAGACGAGCTTTGATGTTCTTTTTGCTCAGCAGTGGTTTTCTCCTTGGAACTCTGCCATGCAGGCCATTTTTGCCCAGTCTTTTCCTGATGGTGGAGGCATGAACGCTGACCTTAACTGAGGCAAGTGAGGCCTGCAGTTCCTTGGACGTTGTTGTGGGGTCTTTTGTGACCTCTTGGATGAGTCGTCGCTGCGCTCTTGGGGTAATTTTGGGCGGCCGGCCACTCCTGGGAAGGTTCACCACTGTTCCATGTCTTCGCCATTTGTGGATAATGGCTCTCACTGTGGATCGCTGGATTCCCAAAGCTTTGGAAATGGCTTTATAACCCTTTCCAGACTGATAGATCTCAATTACTTTCTTTCTCAATTGTTCCTGAATTTCTTTGGGTCTCGTCATGATGTGTAGCTTTTAAGGATCTTCTGGTGGACCTTACTGTGTCAAGCAGCTCCTATTTAAGTGATGCCTTGATTGTGAACAGGTGTGGCAATAATCAGGCCTGGGTGTGGCTAGAGAAATTGAACTCAGGTGTGGACAACCACAGTTATAGTATGTTTTAACAAGGGGGGCAATCACTTTTTCACACAGGGCCATGATGGTTTGGATTTTTTTTCACCTTTAATAATAAACACCTTCATTTACAAATTGCATTTTGTGTTTACTTGTGTTGTCCTTGACTATTGTTTAAATTGGTTTGATGTTCCGAAACACTTAAGTGTGACAAACATGCAAAGGAACAGGAAATGAGGAAGGGGGCAAACACTTTTTCACACCACTGTATATATATATTTTTTACTTTTTGCTATACTAAATATCCCCAAAAAAATATATAAAAAAAAAATGTTTTCCTCAGTTTAGGCCGATACGTATTCTTCTACATATTTTTGGTAAAAAAAAAATCGCAATTAGCGATTATTGATTAGTTTGCACAAAAGTTATAGCGTTTACAAAATAGGGGATAGTTTTATAGCATTTTTTATTAATATTTTTTTTTTTACTAGTAATGGCGGCGATCTGCGATTTTTATTGTGACTGCGACATTATGGCGGACACATCGGACATTTTTGACACATTTTTGGCACCATTGTCATTTATACAGCAATCAATGCTATTTAAATGCATTGATTCCTGTATAAATGACACTGGCAGTGAAGGGGTTAACCACTAGGGGGCGGGGAGGGGTTAATTATGTTCCCTGGGAGTGATTCTTACTGTGGGGGGAGGGGACTCACAAGGGGAGGAGACCGATCGGTGTTTCTCTGTACAGAGAACACACCATCGGCTCCACAGACACACAGATCCACGGTCCCGCTGTGTTACCGGGCAATCGCGGGTGCCCAGAGGACATCGCGGCCGCTGGGCACGTGCATCGGGTGCCCAGTGACACGGCGAGCGCGCGCCCGCCCGCTCCCTGGAGTGCACTGACGCCCTCCTGCGCTGAGAGCTGCGCCGCCTGGCCATCAATTGACAGCCGGCGGTCGCAAGGTGGTTAAAGGGTGGCCACCATCCCCCTCCCTCAGTCTTTGTGTTACCTCCACCTAAGGAGGAGCAGGTTATGGAGCTCTTTCTCCCCTTAGCCTAGGAAGGCTGTCTAGAAGGGGAGTGTGCTTTACCTGTGTTAGGTATGATGGGCCCCTGGTCAGGCTGCAGTGGAAGCTGGTACCAGCGCTTCTCCTCCAGAAAAAGCCGAAGGAGGGCTGGACGTCTACCGCGCAGCTCTCCAGCGGGGGGGGGGGGGGGCAAATTCTCTGCCGGAGCAGAAACCTGTGGGTTTCCCAGCGAGAGCAGTGTGGGGGGCAGGCGTAGGCCTCGAGTTCCGGACTTTGGAGCGCAGGAGGGGCAGGGCTTCCAGCACGTCCCTTCCGGTTCCGTAGCCTGCGAGGATGCCTGATCCCTGGCGGATTTAAACACCAGCCACAAGCTGTAGGTGGTCCGGAGCCTGGTCACAAGTGTAGCCTCTTGATGTTTCAGCAGGAGGACACATCCGAAGCAGCGCAGAGTGGCAGTGGTGCCGACCCAGCTCAGGTAGGCAAACACAGGGGTGTCTTAGCCTACAGGGTGGGCGAGAGGGGGAGAGGGCCTAGGGTTCACTAGGTATCTCTCTCTCTGACATTTTTGATCTGGGCTTAGGGGCCTTGAGAATCCATATATGGCTGCTGGGGTAGCCCTGTGGTGTTGGTGATGGCACACCCAGGAAAAGAGGGTGTTTTGACAGCATATTTCCCCTTTTCTCCTTCTCCCTTTTCTCCTGTTCTAGGCTCAACCCAAAGATTCAGAGAAGTCTGGAGGGAAGAAGAGGTGCCCGTCTTGCATGATCAAGTTTAAAGAGGGTTGGAACAAACCGCTCTGCAAGCCATGTATAGACAAATTAGTCTACAAAGAGGCAACGGGGGCATGTAAAGACTTAATTTCAGGCGTAAAGAAGGAAATGAAGGCAATTAAGTCAATGCCTTGAGACCCCAAAACAGCCAGTGGGAGTACCTCTCATTGCAGCCCCAGAGTGGTAGAATGGAGGAGGAAGATTCAGATTCTTTGGAGGAGCTGTGTGAAGCAGCCTCTTCCAAATGTATACCGAAACAAGGGACAAAATCACCTAGAAACAGGCTCTTGCTCGAGGAGGTGGATGTCTTGCTGGGGTTGATCTATGAAACCCTGGAGATTAAGGAAGAACAGGTTTCTCTGTCTGTTCATGACCAAATTTACCAGACTCTGAAGTAAGACCAAGGCAGGGTATTCCCGGTACACAACGCCTTATCAGAATTTATCAAAAAAAGTGGGTGGAGACTGAAAAAGTTTTTTCCCAAAAGCTTAAAAAGGAGGTTCCTCTTTAACGAGGACCCCTCCTGTGTGTGGAACAAAGTTCCAAAGTTGGACGCAGCATTTTCACAATGCACAAAGTCAGATGACCTTGCGTTTCAGGACATGGGGGTCCTTAAGGAACCCATGGACAAAAGGATGAAGGTGTTACTAAAGAGGTCATGGGAAGTGGTCATGGCTAACTTAAAGCCGGCAATGGCTACAACGGTCGTGGCCCGCAATCTGGAGGTCTGGTTAGACCAACTGCAGGCACACTTGGAAGGAGGGATTTTAAGGAAGGAAATCCAGGACTAGCTGCCTATGTTACAAGAGGTGGCAGGCTATATGGCAGACGCCTCAGCAGAGTCTATCAAGCTTTCAGCTAAAGCTGCAGCCTTGGTTAACTCCTCTCGCCGGGCCCTGTGGCTGAAATCTTGGTCTGGTGATTCGGCATCAAAAATAAGACTCTGCAGCATTCCATTTGATGGCGATCTTTTGTTCGGGAAGAACCTAGATAAGGTCTTAGACCGGACAGCTAATAAGATGAAGACTTTTCTGGTTAAAAGCAAAAAAGCCCTGGAAAAACAACCACTAAAAAACAGTGGGGGAGGGGGAAGCCTAAAAAAAACCCCCCAATGATATGGCCCCGGTGGAAGAGAGATTGGGGTAGCTCCTCCCACAATAGGAAAAATGACCCCAAATGGATTCATTTGGAGGATAATTGGGGAGGGGTACCGAATCCAGTTCAGGGGTACTCCGCCCACAAGAATGTTCGTAACCTCCCCTCCCAGTAACAAGAATAGAGATATGGGATTTTAAAGGTACATATTAAGGACAGTCAAATTGATTGTTCTGATAAACCGACTATTTTTATAAATAATTTTATTGAAAAATAAAAAGGTAGATAAAAATAAGTGAAAACATATATATCCAAAGTCCTAGGTACATACACCTATTCCTATTACAGACAAAGATAATATGGCATTCATTTATACATGATCATATATTCAACAAGCTTCTACATGTTTCGCCTAAGTGGCTTCATCAGGAAAGTTGACATGATCGAATAAATTTAAAAACAAGACAAACTCTCCAGCTTCATTGCCTACTGCGTTTTTTATTTGATATTGATATTTTTATACTTTATGGAATAACTTCCTTTTTATGAAAATTATCTGATGGAAGTTCCTGTTCCATGAATAAATGTAAACCCCTGTTTATGGGTTTTTTACACGATGAGGAGTTCCTCTTCTTTTTCTCTCTTTTTTACCTCGATCCATGCTGATTTTGACTGAGCAAAACCGTCCATTTACGTCTGAACAATTTATACTACCGGACCCTTCGATCAGTGTCCCTATGTGGTTGGTGAGTATCTACTAAATCGAGGACCCTGGTTTGTTCCAGTCTCCATCCCCACCGACTGATCTCCTTTCTTTGGCACCGGGAGGTAGCCTACCACGCCTGTTTGACCCTCTACCTTTGGTGAGTGGGTCCACCTTACACGGTAAGCGCATACGAATATCACAAGTTGCCTTTTGTTCTTGATGCCGTCCAAATAAGAGAGGACTTATCACCTGAACTTTATTTTGAATATTTGGAGCTTTGAACAACAGTTTGACATACTCGGATTGCCTGTTTTATATGGATACCAACATTCCTTTATTGAGAGTTGGACTGCCAGATATAGTTTGAGTGAATTGTCGTTCTTATCACCCACTATAGTTCCTTGTGAACGGCTTTTCTGTGAACGGCCTTTTAGATGTTGTTATGTTCACCTTTGAGATTTAAATAATATCTTATGCTCCCAGATATTTACACACATATAATTATCACTGTTTATGAGTTTGTGTGTTTCAATAACACTAATTCAGGGTGTTTGTATTTTGTTTATTAACACTGTCTGCTTGTTTCTTGAGCACTTATACAGGGTGTTTATATACAATCCTGTGGTCATTATTTGTCCATTTGTACACACTTCAGCACATTCACATATGTTTATATAGAATAGATTTAGAGTTTCAGGTTCTATATTAATATATGTGTGTTCACTATAGTGGAATTTCACCTCTCCACAGGTGATTCAACTAGCTACCTTATATATATATTTTTTATTTTATAGATAAAAAGTCTGAACAGTAATATGTGGATACTGAATTTTATTTTTTAGTACCCATTACTGCACAGAGACATGTTAAGCGTCACACTTTATTTTACTTTCATCCTTTTGCAATTAGTCACATTGTAGTGTTGGCAGCTAATTTCCACCATTTAAGGGCGCAATAACACTCCCAATTTCTCATTGTCCTTAATATATACCTTTAAAATCCCATATCTCTATTCTTGTTACTTATCAGTAAAACACTTTATCTGCTTCAAACACAAAACAAATCACAACAGTCTCTAACCTCAAAAAGATATGGATCACTTCAATGTAAGTTTTTGTGATATTTGAATAGAATTATATTCCTGACTCTATGTTGGATAAAAGTACACTGTTTTTTTTTTTTTTTTTTTAAAGGGGTTGTAAAGGTACGCGTTTTTTCACCTTAATGCATCGTATGCATTAAGGTGAAAAAACATCCGACAATACCGCCCCCCCCCAGCCCCCCCATTTTACTTCCCTGAGCCTGTTTACCTGCTGCTCCCCCCCCCCCCGATGTCCTCTTCGTCGCTCAGCCTGGCCGTTGATTGGCTAGAGTGGATGGATTGAAAGCAGCGCAGCCATTGGCTCGCGCTGCTGTCAATCACATCCAATGACGCGGCGCGCCGGGGGAGGCGAGTGATACGGTGAGCGGCTATACTTGCCGGCTGTATCATGGGAGCGTGCCCGCAAGAACTAACCACCATGCGAGAGAGCTCGCATGAAGGAGGTTAATTCTTGTGGGGAGGAGCTGAAACAGCCGCCGAGGGACCCCAGAAGACCAGGTTCGGGGCCACTCTGTGCAAAACGAGCTGCACAGTGGAGGTAAGCATAACATGTTTGTTATTTTTAAAAAAATTAAAAATTTACCTTTACAACCTCTTTAAGTAAACAATATCCCTCACCAACATTGTCCCAGTATACATTTTTGAAGATAAGTTCTCAAAAGACATTTAAAGAGGTATTAAACCCAAAACCAAAAATGTATTCTATTGCAGTTTACTAATCATTAGATGTGGTAGCTGCATCAGTTTTCTTTTCTTTGGCTTTTTTTCCCCTCTTTTTTCACCTGGTGATCTGGGCAGTAACAGACCTCCTGTATTAGTGAGACACAACTCTAGATGAATGAGCACAGGAGGCACAGCAGACAGCAACAATATCAATCTGGGGGGTGGGGAGTGGTAAATGTATTAAATTTCAATACAATAACAAATTGAAACCAAACTCCAGTTCACACTTTATAATCAGTTACCACAACAGTTTTATTCATTTTGTGATAAAGGTTTTACATGAATAAATAAAAGCTGATCATTTTAATCACCCCTGCCAGTGGTAAATGATTGTCCCATCCATGTAAACTGATACATTCTTCTGGAGAGCTTGTGCTTTTGAAAAAAACAACAAACTTGCTGGCTGAACAGCCAGATGAAAATAGAAGAAAGCCAAAAAAGAAAACTAATACAGCCATCACATCTAAGAATTGGTAAGCTGCAATAAAATAAATGTTTGCTTTTGGGTTTAACCACATGCCGACCGGGCCATAGCCGAAAGACGGCTACAGCACGGTCGGCTTATCTAGAGTAGACGTCCTACGGACGTCCTCTCAGAAACCTGCTCCCGCGCGCCCCCTGGGGCGCGCACTCGGGAACATCCGTGAACGGTGCATCACGGATCACGGTAAACGGCCGCTGATAGCGGCCTGTTTACCACGTGATCGCTCCGTCAAATGACGGATCGATCACATGTACACAAACCGGTGTCACGTCATGACGCCGGTTCCTCCCTCCCCTCTCTGTACCGATCGGTACAGTGAGAGGGGAGAAGCGGAAAAGGATGAGATGGGACCAGCGCTGTGGGCTGGATGTGTAGTGCCCACAGCGCTGGTCAGTGACAGCAATACACTGCCACCACTGTGCAATACTCTGCCACCACTGTGCAATACACTGCCTACTCTGCCACCACTGTGCAATGCTCTGCCACCACTGTGCAATACTCTGCCACCACTGTGCAATACACTGCCTACTCTGCCACCAATGTGCAATACTCTGCCACCACTGTGCAATACTCTATCAGAACTGTGCAATACTGTGCAACACTGCAATACTCTGCCACTACTTGCCAGTACTCTGCCAATACTCTGCCAATACTCTGCCAATAAATTTTAATAGAAACAAAGAATTTTTTATTTTTTACCGAATTTTCAGTATTTTTTGATTTATAGCGCGAAAATAAAAAAACCCAGCAGTGATTAAATACCACCAAAAGAAAGCTCTATTTGTGTGAAAAAAGGACACAAAATTAATTTGGGTATAGTGTTGCATGACTGAGTAATTGTCATTCAAAGTGTGAGAGCACCGAATGCTGAAAATTGGTCTGGTTAGGAAGGGGGTTTAAGTGCCCAGTGGGTAAGTGGTTAATACCACTCTAGGCAAAAAATCTGTTCTGTTGATTTGAGGGACCAAGTACCAAATTATATGTCTTGTTCACAGAAAAAGGCTTTGAAATTTTTGAGCAGGAAATTGGATGCATTCAAAGCAGATAGGGGGTTCATTAGTTCATGACCCCCATAATGCATACTCAAGAAATGTATGCACAGCTGGCAGATCCAGTATATAGGAAACTACCATCAGACCTCACTTGGGGTTGTAAAAAAATAATTACATATGGTTAAGTGCTAATTAGGCATATGTTTGATTATCTAGAATACCCACATCCATGTATACCGATTTTATAGAGTAGGGACTATATTTGTCCTAATAGCGACTTTCTTGGATACAATTTTGTCACCATTAGTCTGGGAGGATCAAGTCTGAGTGATACTAATAATTTCCTAAAGAAATAAAGATGTATTTGAAGATGACACAGGACACCATTTTTGGTAATATGGGACAATAAAAGCGTTTACACAGTTACTCAGGTGTGATAGCTTCCCACCCACCGCATCTGCGCAAATTGATTAGGAGAAGTCAGTTATGTACAGTGGCCTGGATAAATAGCAATACAGAGAATTGGGAAGAGGGGTTAGCGGAGATGGTGTAGAAATTAACAGAATGGGGTTATCCAGAGGATTTATTGTATGTAGAGTAAGAACATGTGAAAGAGATGAATGTGTTTTAATGAACAGGACAGAAGAGAAATGGATCAGAGTATTCTATTTTTAACTCCATTTTATCCACACAGTAAGGAAGTATATTACATTGTCAGGAAACCTTGATATTTGTTATCATTTTTGTATCTAAAATTCAGAGTTATTATCAGAGTTATATATATATACAGTACACAACCAACCAGTATATGGATGATTATAATTTAAAAATACATTTTAAAAGGGAAAAAAGTAGCACACCTGCCAGAACTGTTTGCTTTATTAGTAGCTGCTATGATTACTAAATACTTCCATGGTAAATTTACTAGTTTTCAAGAAATTTTACCAATGATTTTTGATGTCTTGGCTTTAGAGAGGTCACATGGGAAAATCTCATAGGAACTATTTTATGTTAATAACCCAAATATGTATTTTCTTTTATTTCAAGCTGCTTTGAATGCAGAAACAGCATTACTTGAAAACCTTAAAGAACAAGATCAAGAAGTACATGTGAAATTTGTCAAGTGAAGAAGGTAAAACAAAAATTGGGAACAAACATATAAATGGTATTTAAGCTGAATTTCAGGCACAAACATTAATTTAAATATATTTCTTGACACAGGAAGAATATAAATGCACTTTGTGTGCACCAAATACCTATGCAAACCAACATATTACCTTATAACTATTGCAATACACAGCTTGGTGGTGGTGGGGGGGGGGGGGGGTGACAAGCAAGCCTACCAACTACAGGCTGTCTGCAATAAATTTGATCATTCTGCATAATGATAGAGAGCTGCACAAAGGCAAATTTGTACTGTTATGCACCTGTCATCCAAGTGCCTTCTCTTATCGTGCTTAGCAGCCCTATAAGAGCATTAGATACTTCCAAGTGGCTAATCTATGAGCCCAGAGGCTTAAACTTTCCTCTGTGCTAGCAGTCTTTTGATCCTGGATTTGCCATACTGTTGGACCAGAGAACTATATAAAGAGCTTGTCTACCAGCTTTATCAGTTAGTCAAGACAAGTTACCAGTGGCTGCTGGTGTTTTTTTTGGGGGGGGGGGGCGGCGGCAAACAACCCCCCTGGTGCAGCGGCACTACCCCGCTATGCATGAATCTATCCACTGCATATAGGGGGTGGCGAGGATAGGGGGGCGGCGCCCCTAATGAATGTGCTGCCCCTGCAAGTTACCAACACTGGGTTACCCATGGTAATTAACTTTTTGTTGAAATAAAGTACATTTAAAGTGTAGGTAGAGGCAAAACTTTTTTTAGATTTGCATAGAGTGGGAATGGCTTAAACCCTCTGCCAAATTTTTATTGCGGTCTGCATCCCAGCTGGATAGATGCCCTCTATACAGTATGTCCTGATGACAACTGCCACCAAGACATAGGTGGAGACCTTGTGATCTTATCTTAACCACTTTCAGACCGGACCAATTTGCAGCCAAAGGACCAGGCCCCTTTTTGCGATTCGGCACTGCGTCGCTTTAACTGACAATTCTTTTTTTCCCACAAATAGAGCTTTTTTTTTGGTGGTATTTGATCGCCCCTGCGGTTTTTATTTTTTGCGCTATAAACAAAAATAGAGCGACAATTTTGAAAAAAATGCATTATTTTTTATTTTTTGCTATAATAAATATCCCCAAAAAATATATAAAAAAACTTTTTTTTTCCTCAGTTTAGGCCGATACGTATTCTTCTACATATTTTTGGTAAAAAAAATCGCAATATGCGATTATTGATCGGTTTGCGCAGAAGTTATAGGGGATAGTTTTATAGCATTTTTATTAATATTTTTTTTTTATTAGTAATGGCGGAGATCTGCGATTTTTTTTTTTTGTGACTGCGACATTATGGCAGACACATCGGACATTTTTGACACATTTTTGGGACCATTGTCATTTTTTACAGCAATTAATGCATTTAAATGCATTGATTTCTGTATAAATGACACTGGCAGTGAAGGGGTTAACCACAAGGGGGCAGTGTAAGAGTTAAGTATGCCTAGGGGTGTGTTTTTTACTGTGGGGGGGCGTGGCTGTCAGCTAGTGAATGCTGATCTCTGCTCCAATCACAGGGAGCAGAGATCGGTGTCACTAGTTGCTAGGCAGAACCGGGGACCGCGATCGGACTCACGGGGGTCCCGACCGGCGCGGGAGCGGCGCGCTCCCGCGCCGAGATGGCACGGACAGGCTAAAGGAGGGACTTATATATACGCCCTCCTGCCTGTACGTGCCATTCTGTCGACGTATATCGTCGTGCGGCGGTCGGCAAGTGGTTAAGAGACACAGATCAAAATAAATAACCCCACTTTATCAATAACACAATAATGCGTTTTTGTTTGGATTTGGGGTTTAACCACTTCCCTACCCGCGTATAGACATATGACGCCCACAATGTGGATCTCCCATCCTGGGTGGGCGTCATATGACGTCCTCTCCTTCCCGGCCGCCTGGGGGGCGCGCGCGCGCCCGCGGCTTCGCTCGGGACCCGGTGCGAGTGCCCAGCGGCCGCGATGTCCGCCGGGCACCCGCGATTGCCCGTTAAAACAACGGGACCGTGCGGGACCGTGGAGCTGTGTGTGTAAACACACAGCTCCACGTCCTGTCAGCGGGAGAGGAGACCGATCATGTGATCCCAGTACGGAGGATCACTGATCGGTCTCCTCCCCTTGTCAGTCCCCTCCCCCCACAGTTAGAATCACTTCTTTAGGGAACACATTAACCCCTGCAGCGCCCCCTAGTGTTAACCCCTTCCCTGCCAGTCACATTTACACAGTAATCAATGCAATTTTATAGCAACGATCGCTGTGTAAATGTGAATGGTTCCAAAAATGTGTCAAAAGTGTCCGAAGTGTCCGCCGCAAAAAAAAAAATGCAATAAATCTATCCCCTATTTTGTAGACGCTATAACTTTTGCGCAAACCGATCAATATACGCTTATTGCGATTTTTTTTTTTTACCAAAAATATGTAGAAGAATAAGTATCGGCCTAAACTGAGTAAAAAAATAGTTTTTTTTTTTTAAAAATTGGATATTTATTATAGCAAAAAGTAAAAAAAATATTGTGTTTTTTTTCAAAATTGTCGCTCTTCTTTTGTTTATAGCGCAAAAAATAAGAACCGCAGGGGCGATCAAATACCACCAAAAGAAAGCACTATTTGTGGGAAAAAAAGGACGTCAATTTTGTTTGGGTGTAACGTCGCACGACCGCGCAATTGTTAGTTAAAGCGACGCAGTGCCGAATCGCAAAAAGTGCTCTGGTAAGGAAGGGTGTAAAGTATTGAAGTGGTTAAAGAAGAGGTATCGCCAGGATTTTAAAAACTGTTGAACCCCCAAGAAGACATGACACATAGCACTGTGTCCCACTAAAATGTTTGCAATTGTATTTTTAGTTTTGCCAAAGCTGGTTGCACATCCATCCTAGACTGAAGCATAATTTCAGTGTTCCCATGCCATGTGAGAGGCACAGTCAGCACTGAAACCACCCTCCCCTTCATTCTGGAGATCTACTGTCTAACCAAGTATCCCACTAGAGATTACTGTGTTTTGCTGTAGGCTTGTGTTTTTGTCAATGGCAGTGCTGCTTTCCAGTTTGGCCATTCACAACACAAGCTGACATTTACATTTGTGCTTTCTCTCCTCCAATCAAAAATAACAGGTCTTTGGCAGGTGGATCTGTGCTCAGTAGCTTTCTTTTTAATACAAAATAAGATTGCAGAGGAGCCACTGGATTTCAAAGTAACAGATCTGCAGATGTCCCTATTAGCAGAGGGGGGTAGGTGTTTATGTGGGCTCTGTGTGCACTGTCTGTACACTGTCAGTCAGAGCTTAGGATAAATAAAAACTGTCCTTCATCCAGTGTGGTCAGACAGCAGAAGGTTGGGTGAAGGTGTGGGGCAAGCTGTCCAAACACACTGCAAAGAATTAAACAGAATCAAGTGCTATGTTAACTGATTCCCCAATTTCCATTTCTTTGAAAGATTTACAGTTCTAGTTTGTGCTTCTGTTGGCATGGCATCCATTGTTCTATTGAGACCTTCCTGTGCTTTGAGACAGTCAGAGCAAAAGAAACATCCTAAGAGCCGGTTCACACAGGGGCAACCCGGGATCCGACTTCAGGTTGCCCCAAGTCGCGCTGTTGAGAAAATCAATGGTAGTGAATAGAGCCGTCTTAATGTACACTACAGCAGTCGCTCCAACTTCAAAAAAGGTTCCTGTACGACTTCAGTCCTACTTCTAGGCGACTTGTACCCATTGATTTCAATGGAAGACGCCTCCAAGTCGGATCTCCATCTATATTGAAGCGACAATGTCACCTCTCTCACAGAATAATCAGCTCTCAAGGGGGAACTCCACGCCAAATTTTAAATAAAAAAACGGCATGGGTTCCTCCGTACTGGGATCACATGATCGGTCTCCTCTCCCGCTGACAGGACGTGGAGCTGTGTGTTTACACACACAGCTCCACGGTCCCGCATGGTCCCGTTGTTTTAACGGGCAATCGCGGGTGCCCGGCGGACATCGCGGCTGCTGGGCACTCGCACCGGGTCCCGAGCGAAGCCGCGGGCGCGCGCGCGCCCCCCAGGCGGCCGGGAAGGAAAGGACGTCATATGACGCCCACCCAGGATGGGAGATCCACATTGTGGGCGTCATATGAGGATTTTTTCTTTTGGCAGGTTCAGTACCTCAACCTGCAGTGACGGCAATTGGGGGCAGTTGAGAAAGGTTCTCAAGGCTATCCCTGATCAACAGGCCCAGGATTTAGCCGAGTTACCAGGGACTCTATTCTTCAGACCTCTCACCTTACGCTCGGGTTGGTGCATATGCGTAGAATCTTATGGTTGAAAAATTTGTCAGTCGAAGCACCATGCAAAAAGCTCCTGGCTGGTTTTCCTTTCCACGGTGAAAGGCTGTTTGGAGATGATTTGGACAAATATATCCAAAAAATATCAAGTGGCAGAAGTACCCTTTTGCCAGTTAAGAAAAGGAGTAAACGACCCTCATTTAAATGGGCACTTTGTCCAGGGCCACGGGCATCAGCCTCCAGGCAGTCATAATGGCCTCCGCCGTCAGGTTCAAGAGGTAAACCTCAGGGTCGAACCCAGGGTCAAAAGAAGTTTCTGGGGCAGGAAACCTACAAGACAGAATACTAAAGCCTCTATGAAGGGGTGCCCCTGCTCGCTCAAGTGGGGGGAAGACTTCTGCAGTTCTCAAAGTTCTGGCAGTAAGAGTTTCGAGACAGATGGGTGGTCTCCACAATAGCTCTAGGATATAAACTAGAGTTTCCAAGAGTTCCGAGAGTTCCTGTCTCCTCGTTTCCTCAGGTCAAACGTCCCCAAAGATCCAGAGAAAAAGAAGTCTCTCTTTCAAGCACGACTTTTGTCTCAAAAAGTGAGCATTGTGGTCCCCATGGAAGAGCAGGGGTTGGGGTTTTATTCAAACCTTTTCACTGTGTCAAAACCAAACGGCGATGTCAGACCCATTCTAGATCTCAACGATCTAAACCGATTCCTTAATATCCGCTCTTTCCGCATAGAATAAATCCGATCAGTTGTCTCCATCCTGCAAGGAGGAGAACTTTTGGCGTCAATCGACATCAAGGATGCATACCTGCATGTGCCTATTTTCCCCGCTCACCAGAAATATCTATGTTTCGAGGTAGAGAAACTCAATTTTCAGTTTGTAGCTCTGCCTTTCGGTCTAGCTACTACACCTCGGGTGTTTACAAAATTTCCGGCCCCTCCTCTGGCCAAGTTAAGGGCTCCAGGTATAACAATTATGGCATACCTAGACGACCTTCTCTTAAAAGACTGGTCAGTAGCCCGCTTAGACCAAAGCATGGTCATCACAGTCAACTACCTGGAATACCTAGGTTGGATCCTCAACCTAGAGAAATCTTCTTTAAAACCATTAAGAAGACTAGAGTACTTGGGTCTGATACAGATACAGCCCAGAAAAGGGTGTTTCTACCCCAGGCAAAAATCTGTTCCATAAAAGAGCTGGTTCAGGTGGTCAGGGCCAAGAAGGATCCTTCTAGTCGCCTTTGCATGAGGTTGTTAGGAAAGATGGTGGCTTCATTCGAAGCGGTTCCCTATGCTCAGTTTCATAGGATACTGTTTTGCAGCAGTCTTCAATCTGCTTGGAACAGGAAAGTCCAAGCGTTAGATTTTCCAATGCGTCTGTCGCCAAAGGTGCGCCAGAGCCTCAGTTGGTGGAGGATATACAAGAATCTGCAAAAGGGGAAATCCTCCCTGCCAGTTACCTGGAAGGTGGTAACATATTGCCAGCCTTTCAGGTTGGGGAGCAGTCCTGGAAGAGGTGACTGTCCAAGGAAAATTGGCCCAGGACTGAAAGCACCTTCCCCATCAATATTCTATAGATTCGGGCAGCACGTTTCTCCCTAAGGGCCTGGATGTTCAGATTGCGGAATTGTCCGGTCAGGATTCAATGCGACAATGCCACAGCATCAATATCAATCACCAAGGGGGCACCAGAAGTAATGCAGCCCAGGGAGAGGTAAACCATATCCTAGCCTGGGCAGAAGAGCATGTGCCATGCATATCAGCAATCTTCATTCCAGGGATAGAGAATTGGCAGGCGGACTACTTGAGTCGCCAACAGTTGTTCCCAGGGGAATAGCCCCTCCACCCTGACATCATCTTCCTGGTCACATGCCAAAGATGGGGGGGGGGGGGGTCCCGGATGAGGATCTGTTTGCTTCCAGGTTCAACAACAAAATCGACAACTTTGTGTCAAGAACAAGGGATCCGCTCACGTGCGGAATGGACGTCTTAGTGACCCCGTGGGATCGGTTCTCACTGATTTATGCATTTCCTCCTATTCTGATGCTACCTCGTCTTCTTCGCAGGATCAAGCAGGAAAAGAAGAAGTCGGTGGTTCTTGTGGCTTCAGCATGGCCCAGAAGGTCCTGGTATGTAGAGATCGTTATGATGGCAATAGGGGACCCATGGACCCTACCACCACGTCCAGACCTGCTCTCACAGGGACCAGTATTCCACCCTACCTTACAAACACTAAATTTAACGGTTTGGCTATTGAAACCCACAATCTGAAGAATCGTGGGCTTTCAGGTTCAGTGTTATCTACCTTGATTAATGCAAAGAGCAGATGGGGACAGCAGGAGACACAGAAAAGCCTTCCTTTATACACATCACAGCTCCTAATCCGAGACAGAAAATGCTAGCGCCAATCAAAGAATCCCACAAGGAGCCAGGGTATACAACAATACTGGAATAAAAATTGTGTTGGAGGATGAGTAGCCTGGTATAGTATCAAAGTGTAATGATTGTTTATACATGTAAATATTGGCTGGGGTGACAACAGACCAGGTTTGGGCTAATGGGTGTCTTCCACCCGGGTTCAATATAAAGAAAAGGAAAAGGTCTGGTGTCCCCAGTGACACACTTTCATCCCTGTAACATATAAAAATGAAGGATTCGCCCTGGGACTTTAAATGAAGTGGGTACCGTTTCTGCCAGTAAACATAACAGTAGTAAATATAGTATATGATTTATTCAAGTACAATTGTTTACATGCATAGATAACACCAACAGTTGTCAATTAAAAAAGATACAAAAGTCATAGTACATGGGCATCATACTAGTCTCTCCGTTTGGCCCCTGGTGGGGTCCCATCTGACTCCGCCCCCTCAGCTCCATGGGGAGGCACCTGCTGCCGCCATCTTGGAGCTGCACACTTGGAGCCATGGTCAAGCTCAGTGGTGAGTATGGGGACCCACAACCCCTCCTACCCTGTGCCTTTATAACTAATACTGTGCCATATTGCCAAACATATATATTTTTTCATCCTAGGTACATTGTTACACACATCCACCCCTGAAGAGCGAGCTGGATCTCCCGAAACTAGTCGGGTAGTATGATGCCCATGTACTATGACTGCTACTACATTTATGTATCAATATTCCTTGTTTATGTATCTTTTTTAATTGGCAACTGTTGGTGTTATCTATGCATGTAAACAAGTGTACTTGAATAAATCATATACTATATTTAGCACTGTTATGTTTACTGGTGGAAACGGTACCCACTTCATTTAAAGTCCCAGGGCGAATCCTTTGTTTTTATATTGATTAATGCAAGGAAGCCAGCTTCCAGAGTCATTTATTATAGAGTCTGGAAGGCATATGTTTCCTGGTGTAAATCCAGGGGTTGGCATCCTAGAAAATATGTTATAGGTAGAATTCTAGCCTTTCTACAAATGGGATTAGAAATGAAGCTGGCCTTGAGTACTATCAGAGTCCAGGTCTCGGCCTTATCGATATTGTTCCAACGACCACTTGCTTTGCATTCTCTGGTCCGTAATTTAATACAGGGGGTAACACGACTTAATCCGCCGGTTAGGTCACCCTTGAATCCTTGGGACCTGAATGTAGTTTTGTTGGCTTTACAAAAACAGTCTTTTGAGCCGATACGGCATACTCCCTTGATCCTATTGACAAGGAAGTTAGTTTTTCTGGTTGCTATATCTTCTGCAAGAAGGGTATAAGAGTTGGCTGCTCTTTCTTGCAAAGAGCCATATTTAATTATTCACAAGGATAGGGTGGTATTGCGTCCCTCATCCTAGCTTTCTGCCGAACCAAGATATTGTTCTACCTTCATTTTTTCCAGAACCCTGTTCTACGGAAGAAAAGTCGCTACATGCTCTTGATGTAGTGAGAGCAGTCAAGGTCTATCTGCCTGAAGGTCCTAGGAAAGGAGAGGCAGCATTGAAATCTACTAATTCTAAGTGGATTCGGCAAGTAATTGTTCAAGCTTACGGTTTGAAAGGGAAGATTCCACCTTTTCAAATCAAAGCGCACTCCACCAGGTCTGTTAGTGCTTCGTGGGCAGTGCATCACCAAGCCTCCATGGCTCAAATCTGCAAGGCCGCAACTTGGTCTTCAGTCCATACTTTCACCAGATTCTATCAGGTGGATGTAAAAAGACAGGAGGATATCGCCTTTGGGCGCAGTGTGCTGCAGGCAGCAGTATAGGTCTCCAGGTCTGATGGCACCCTACTTTTGTTTGTGTCTCCCTCCCCTCAGATAGCATTGCTCTGGGACATCCCATATAGTTACTACTATGGCTCTGTGTCCCGTGATGTACGATAAAGAAAATAGGATTTTTATAACAGCTTACCTGTTAAATCCTTTTCTTGTAGTACATCACGGGACACAATAGATCCCTCTCCTCTTTCTGGTATACACGTGTATTGCTTTGTTACAAAAAATGAGGCACTCCCGGTAAGGGGAGGGGTTATATAGGGAGTAAACTTCCTGTCTAGGGTGTGCCAGTGTCCATCACCTAAAGGTGGCCTATATAACCCATATAGTTACTACTATGGCTCTGTGTCCCGTGATGTACGATAAAGAAAACATATTTACAAAAATGTGAGGGATGTACTCATTTTTGTTAGACACTGTATATACTCTTCATCCAGTGTAGCCTATATCTACAATGCATTCTATGGTGTACTGTTTCTAATACACTTCAGGCGGTGTACACAATATGTTAAACAGTGCAGCCGTAGTACTCCAAGAAAAGGATATTACAGGTAAGCTGTTATAAAAATCCTATTATATCTTTTCATGTGACAACACTGAAGAAATTACACTTTGCTACAATGTAAAGTAATGAGTGTACAGCTTGTATAATGGTGTAAATTTTCTGTCCCCTCAAAATAACTCAACACACAGCCATTAATGTCTAAACCGCTGACAACAAAAGTGAGTACACCCCTAAGTGAAAAGGTCCAAATTGGGCCCAAAGTGTCAAAATTTTGTGTGGCCACCATTATTTTCCAGCACAGCCTTAAACCTTAACCAGAGCTTCACAGGTTGCCACTGGAGTCCTGGAGTCCTCTTTCACACCTCCATGACGACATCACAGAGCTGATGGATGTTAGAGACCATGCGCTCCTCCACCTTCCTTTTGGGAATGCCACACAGATGCTCAATAGGTTTTAGGTCTGGAGACATGCTTGGCCAGTTCATCATCTTTACCCTCAGCTTCTTTAGCAAGGCAGTGGTTGTCTTGGAGGTGTGTTTTTGGTCGTTATGTTGGAATACTGCCCTGCGGCCCAGTCTCCGAAGGGGGATCATGCTCTGTTTCAGTATGTCACAGTACATGTTGGCATTCATGGTTCCCTCAATGAACTGTAACAATTCCCCAGTGCCGGCAGCACTCATGCAGCCCCAGACCATGACACTCCCACCACCATACTTGACTGTAGGCAAGACAGGGTCTTGGCAATCTTCTTATAGCCTAGGCCGGTCTTTATGTAGAGCAACATTTTTTTTTTCAGATCCTCAGAGAGTTCTTTACCATGAGGTGCCATGTTGAACTTCCAATAACCAGTATGAGAGAGTCTACCTGGAGTCATGTTCAAAATGAACGGACTTTACTCCGTGTGTGTTCAAGTCCAGTTCATTTTAAAAGTCTGGCGGACTAGCACACAGTCGGGCAGATTGTCTGCCTGACTGCCGAGTCCGGTGGACAATTTTGAGTCAAAACTTCTTTCTAAGTTCTTTCTGACTTTTGGGAAGAAAAAGTCAGCCGGAGCCCACACACGGGCGAATTGTCCGGTGGACTCTGGTCCGCAAGACTAAGTCCACCGGATAGTCCGATCGTGTGTACATTCTCCATCATTGTTTCTTTATGATGGAGTTTAGTTCCGAATGTTCTGTCAGTATTTATTTTAGTGCAATAGCCAAAAAGGTTAGATATTTCCTATCAAAATAGAAGGTTACTTTTAAATGAATGTATTTTAGATGTAACTTTTCATAAACACCTTAAGCATTTTTTCCTGTTACAAGCCACTAAAGCATCACATTGTTTATGAAGCAATGTGTCACGTACCTTACAGCGGAGTCTGGATGCTGGGGGTGGCCTCGTGCACGGTTCCGGTCCCAACACCCCTGGTGGTGGGAACAGGGAGTGCTGGGGCACGAAAGGGTGCAAGTGCCTGCGGCTGGGAGACTGGTGCTTGGAGGTACCGGTTCTTCTGGAAGGCAGGTGTATAGGTTGGTAATCAAGACTGTATCCAGTGAAGGCCGAACAGGTGGGTGTAGGCACTGCGACGTCAAGACAGGCAGGGGTCGGCAACTGGCTGGCAAACGAGGTACAAAAGCGGAAGGCAAGTTCGTGGTCAAGAGTAGGCAGAGGTTGGCAACGGGCAGGTGATGAGGTACAAAGTCAAAGAGCAGAGCCGTAGTCAAGGAATCCAAGCCGAGGTCTATTCAGTAGAGGCAGTCAATAAGTAGGGTTGATCCAGGAAGGTAATCAAGGAAGCCGGGTAGATCAGGAACAAGGTAGCAGGTAATAGAGGCAGGAATTCAGGACACAGACTGAAGACGATCCAGCACTGACACCATGTGAAGGCCCTGTTTATATAGGGCGCCCTGTGCTGGGATTGGTGGAGGTGAGCGTCCGTGCACGATTGCGCATACACGTTCGCACTGACGTGCGAGTGCGTGCACCCGTTCGTATTGGAATGCGAGGAACATCAGGTTTAAGTAGGGAAACGTGAAATACAGGGTGTATCCTGAATGAGGCGGGAAGTTCAAGTTCATAGGCCACTGGGTTGACCTTTTTCTTGACAGGGAAAGGCCCCAAGTATCTAGGTCCTAACTTCTTGGAGGGGCATGCCAGTTTTAAATTTGCGGTAGATAGCCACACACGATCACCCACCTCTAAGTCCAATTCTCCCCTTCTCTTCTTGTCAAAATATTTCTTATTATCTTCCTGTGCCTTAGCAATGGTTTCCTTAAGCACCTGGTTGTTGGAGGTAAGGAAATCCAACCTGTCCTGAACAGCCGGTACGGAAGATTCGGGCACAAGTGCGGGCAAAAAGGAGGGATGGAATACGTAGTTGGAGAAAAATGGTGATTGGTTCGTGGTGGAGTGGATGGAATTGTTGAATGCAAATTCTGCCAAAGGAAGTAGTGAGGCCCAATCCTCCTGGGAAAATGAGGAGAAGCAGCGTAGGTATCGTTCCAATGTTTGATTGGTGCGTTTGGTCTGCCCGTTGGTCTGTGGGTGATAGGCTGAAGAGAGGCTACATTTTATACCTAGTGCTTTGCATAATGACCTCCAAAACTTGGATGTGAATTGTACTCCGCGGTCAGAGACGATGTCACTGGGGATTCCATGGAGTCTGACAATTTCTTTGATGAATATCCTGGCAGTCTCAGTTGAAGAAGGGGTCCCTTTCATGGGGATAAAGTGTGCCATCCGGGAAAAGCGGTCTACCACCACGAAGATGGAAGAGAAACCTTCAGAGGGAGGAAGCTCCACAATAAAATCCATGGCAATTTTGTCCCATGGCCTTTCGGGGATGGGCAGTGGTTTCAGCAGACCCCACGATTTATTTTTACTGTTCTTATTTCTCAGACAGATCGGGCAAGAGTTGACATAATCCCTGCAGTCTTTGGCAAGATTCGGCCACCAGAAGTGTCTTTGGATTAGACCCACAGTCTTGTGGCCCCCAAAGTGACCCACCAGAGGATAGTCATGGCAGGCCTGTAACACAATGGTGCGTAGGTCTTGAGGGATGAAAATCTTGTTGCCTTGCCAAAAGAGCCCGTCCCTCTCCTGAAGGTTAGTGCCCGGGGGTAACGGTGTTCTCAAGGATGCTTGGCGGACTTGTGTCATGAAACTGGATTGAGTCAGTAGGAAATTCCCTGCTTGTAGTATAGTATCCGGTGGAGACGGGGTTTCAAGTTCCGTGAACATTCGGGATAAGGCATCGGGTTTAACGTTTTGGATCCAGGGCGATAAGTAATATGAAAATTAAAACAGGAAAAGAAAAGAGCCCATCTGGCCTGTCGGGGTCTAAGGCGTCTGGCAGTTCTGAGGTATTCTAAATTTTTGTGATCTGTGAAGATCAATATCGGATGTGCTGCCCCTTCCAGGAAGTACCGCCATTCTTCCAAGGCTAGATTTATTTCTAGGAGTTCTCGGTCACCTACATCATAGTTCCTTTCCGACACACCCAGCTTTCTGGAAAAGAAGGCCATCGGGTGCATTAGGGACTTGGGTCCTTGGCGTTGAGACAGGATGGCCCCCACCGCACTTTCCGAAGAATCGACCTCCAGAGTGTAGGATAATGCAGGGTCAGGGTGTTTTAGTACTGGGGCGGAGGTAAATTACCCTTTTAATTGGTCAAAGGCAGCTTGGGCCGCTGTAGTCCACTGGAAGCGGCTTTGCTTTTTGGTGAGCTGGGTGATGGGTGCGATGATTTTGGAGAAGTTCTTGATAAACTTCCTATAAAAGTTGGAGAATCCGATGAAACGTTGTACCTCTTTTTTGTCATTTGGGGGCGGCCAGGACATAATGGCCGAGACCTTCTGGGGGTCCATGGCCACACCCCCGGTTGATATTACCAGGCCGAGAAAGTGAATGGTCTGGCGTTCAAATTCACATTTTTCGGCCTTTGCGTAAAGTCCATGTTGTCTTAATCTGCCCAGAACTTGTTTTACATGATCACGGTGTACTTCTAGGGAGGTGGAGAATATCAGAATGTCGTCCAGGTAGACAATCACAAAGGAATCCAAGAAGTCTCTGAAGATATTATTGACAAAATGCTGAAATGTGGCCGGGACGTTGCATAGTCCAAATGGCATGACTAAATATTCGAAGTGGCCAAAACGTGTTCGGAATGCTGTCTTCCATTCGTCCCCTTTGCGTATCCTAATTAGATTATAGTCCTCAAACCAATAAAACAGCGCTGGCAAACAAAAATTGTGACAAAATAATAAATGATCCCACAAAATTGACAAACATCAATAATGTGTGTGAAGTGGTTACATGTCTGACACAAACCAATCCCATAAAAAATAAACTAGCATCAAATAATATGTGTGATAAATTATTACATAAGTGACATGATTGAATAATAACCATAAAATTATTTCATAGATACCAAAATTGAATAAGTGATCAATGTGGTAAGAAAATATATAAAAAAAAAAAAAAAAAAAAAAAAAAATAATGTGAGTAAGTCCAGTTATTGTCCCAAAAAAACAAGAACCAAAATAAATGTACATATGAGCTCCTTCTTGGAATAGACTCACCGGGCTAGCAGACAGACAGAGCAGCAAAGCAGAGGGCAGATATGCAGACAAGCTGTGGTTCAGGAAGTAGGCACAAAAGCAGAGCTGAATAAACAAGCCAGTGGGATGAGAGGATCCAGGGAGCGATGCATGCACACAAGGCACAGTGATGTTCTTGGAGATATTGTACCGATAATAGAAGAGAGCAAATTTTAAAGTGTTGTAGAAGGATTTTTAAAATGCGCGCTCTGCGCTACTTACAGGATGCATAAAGGAAGGCAAACTTCTCAGATACTTCCGCGGTTGCAGCTGGTTTAGCGTGCGCTCCACGGGAACAGGAAGTGGCGTCAGTGGTTAGATCCTTGGCCGGAAATTACGTTGACGCGTTTCGCCCCTCCTCCAGGGCGTCATCAAAAGACATTGCCCCACGTAAGTCCAACTTTGTGAATATTTTTGCAGAGCGGAGTCTCTGAAATAGTTCTGGAACTAGTGGAAGCGGGTACCGGTTTTTAATTGTCACTTTATTCAGATCCCTGTAATCCACACATGGACGGAGCGAGTGGTCCCTCTTTTCAACAAAAAATATTCCGGCTCCCGCTGGGGAGGAGGAGTGTCGGATGAACCCCTTTCTGAGGTTCTCGTTGATATACTCTTTGAGGACCAGGAGCTCAGGTTCGGACAGAGGAAAGATCCGCCCGAAAGGAATTTCAGCCCTGGGTAGTAGCTCGATCGGACAGTCGTAGACCCGATGGGGAGGAAGGGTGTCTGCTTTCTGCTTGTCAAATACGTCCAAGAAGTTGTGGTACACTGGTGGCACCAGTTCTTTGAATTCAGAGTCCGTTTTTAGACAGCCAATGACTGGGGGAATGTGATGGAAGGTTTTGAGACAGTTCTGGAGACAGTAAGAGGACTGAAAAGTCACCTCACCGGTGACCCAATTGACCTGAGGATTGTGGGCTTGTAGCCATGGCATTCCTAAAATGATTGGAAACAGGGGTGAGGGAATGACATCTAGACGAAGTAGCTCCTGGTGGCCTGGTGATATGCTGGTGAACAGTGGTTGCGTCTCAAGAGTAATAGGCCCGGACTTGATGTTTGACCCGTCTGCAAGCCGTATGGAGAGTTGATGCTGCTTAGGTGTTAATGGAATGCTGTGTTGTAGGGCAAAGGCATGGTCCACGAAGCAGCTACAGGCGCCAGAGTCAATTATGGCCTGGACTCGAAGTATTCTTTCTGGAAGCTGTAGGGAGATAGGGACAGCAATGTGAGCGGACTTCGTTAGAGACAATGCGTAAGGCACACGAGATGATGGGTTAAACTTACGGGTCTTGTTTGGGAACCCATTGGCGTAGTGTCCGGCTTCCCCACAGTAAAGGCAGAGGTTGTTCTGGCGCCGCCGTTGTTTTTCCTCTGGTGACAGCGGTGAGCGGAGTAGGCCTACTTGCATGGGCTCTGGTGCCCCTGGGACGGCAGTAGGTACCTGGGAGACGGGAGTAGGAGGATAGTTAGGGACTCTAGGCAACATCCATGTGGGGCGCGTCATGCTGGACCTCTCGGACCTCCGCTCTCTCAGACGACGGTCTATCTGGATAGCCAGCTGGATCAGGTCCTCCAAGGAACTAGGGATCCCTACACGGACCAACTCGTCTTTCAGTGCCTCGGAGAGGCCCATGCGAAATTGGTAGAGGAGGGTGGCGTCGTTCCAAGAGGTGTCAGAACTCCACCGCCTAAAGTCTGTTACATAGTCCTCCACTGGCCGACGCCCTTGCTGGAGGGCATGGAGGTTAGACTCCACCGTTGAGGCGCGCTGAGGATCATCATATAGCTTGGCCATTTCGTCCAAGAATGAGTCCAGGGTATCCAAAAGAGGGCTGGCTTGTTCCAACAGATTGTGGGCCCAAGTTTGAGGTTCCCCGTGGAGTAGTGAGACTATGAACCCCACCTTAGTGCTCTCCAGGGAAAAGGTGCGTGGTTGTAGCAGGAAGTAAAGCCGGCAGGCATTCCTGAAGGAACGGAACTTGCTGCGATCCCCTGAAAACCGTTCTGAAGGGGGCACACAAGGCTCTGGGGGTGGCACCATTACTGTGGGTGCTGATGCGGAGGTTGCTGGACCGGAGATGCGGGATGCCATGGTCGCCTGATGAGTTGCAGGGCTTGGGGATATGGATAACACTCTCTGTTCCAGTTGGTGATAGCCATCTCGCAGGCCCTGGACTGCCTGGGTAAGGGCCGCCATCTGCTGGTACAAGGCTTCCAAAGGCGAGACCCCCCCTTCAGACTCCATTCTGGCTGGATCGTACTGTCACGTACCTTACAGCGGAGTCTGGATGCTGGGGGTGGCCTCGTGCACGGTTCCGGTCCCAACACCCCTGGTGGTGGGAACAGGGAGTGCTGGGGCACGAAAGGGTGCAAGTGCCTGTGGCTGGGAGACTGGTGCTTGGAGGTACCGGTTCTTCTGGAAGGCAGGTGTATAGGTTGGTAATCAAGACTGTATCCAGTGAAGGCCGAATAGGTGGGTGTAGGCACTGCGACGTCAAGACAGACAGGGGTCGGCAACTGGCTGGCAAACGAGGTACAAAATCGGAAGGCAAGTTCGTGGTCAAGAGTAGGCAGAGGTTGGCAACGGGCAGGTGATGAGGTACAAAATCAAAGAGCAGAGCCGTAGTCAAGGAATCCAAGCCGAGGTCTATTCAGTAGAGGCAGTCAATAAGTAGGGTTGATCCAGGAAGGTAATCAAGGAAGCCGGGTAGATCAGGAACAAGGTAGCAGGTAATAGAGGCAGGAATTCAGGACACAGACTGAAGACGATCCAGCACTGACACCATGTGAAGGCCCTGTTTATATAGGGCGCCCTGTGCTGGGATTGGTGGAGGTGAGCGTCCGTGCGCGATTGCGCATACACGTTCGCACTGACGTGCGAGTGCGTGCACCCGTTCGTATTGGAATGCGAGGACGCGCACACGTTCGCGTTGGTACGCGGGTACGCCCGCACGTTCCAGAGCTCGTTCGGTTCCATTGGGGAAACTGCGCATGGGTACTGGCAACCGCAGAGTGAGGATTCACTCCTGCTGAACGAAGACTGGCATGGGAAACGTGAGTTCTCTGACACAATGCCATGATGCTACTATGCTCTACATATTCCTTAAAATCATCATTGAAAAATATGGGGTGCTCCTGTATGAGTTACAGGTTGGCATATGTTGTTGTACAAGTAGTGCCCATAGTCGGCCCCTGTACTTGGGTGTAATGGTCCCTATCAATCATTGAATTATTGTGGGCAAAAATTAACTACAACATCTTTTAAATAAAGGTTTGTTCTTCACTTCTTTTTTCTTGAATATTTAAAAGGGCCTTGATGTCTAGACCAATTAGCAATGTTCCCCAAGGGACCCAGATATCCTCTATAATGTTTATTAAATGGCCAGTATAACTTGCTTAACTGGAGAGTTCTGTTACTAGGGCTTTCAAAAACTCATCTATATACAGACTTACATTTTCCATAAGCTTTCACAGCCCAAAATTATTGGATTTTGTATGCAGTTTCGATGCACAGTTTCTCCAACCTTAAAGTGGCTCTAAAGCCTAAACATTTTTAACCTTAATGCATCCCCTACATTAAGTTATAAAATGCTTAGGTAGCAGTATCACAAAGTGGAGACAATTAAACTGAAAAAGAACAGAGTTTATAAAATGCTACTCTGTGCATGCTGTCAAGTAGCATGGCATGACAGCAAAGGACTCAACACGTGTGGGGGCAGGGGATTAAAACCAGCACAGCCTAAAACAAGCCCATTTTTACATTTTGCATATTATACTAGGGAGCCTTTTATCTACTTTTACAAGGTAAGCAACTACTAGTATAGGGCCCTACAAGCCATGAAGCCACCCTTGGCAGCATGCTGCTTTCAGCATTTTTATCATTAGGAAAAAAGTCCCCTTCATTTTAGAGCAATGTCACGCTTTTTAATTAGACAAAAAATTGTTTTTATTACACTGACTTTATTATTTTCTTGCATTTGTACAGCACTTGAATTCATCTTTACTTCTTCCATAACCTGCTCACTGAAATTGGACGTCTAAGCAACGATATATTCAAGGACATGATCAACGACTTTTAAATTTAGACGCTCTATGAGGGATATAACTTTTAAGCACTGAAGAACATATGTCCAGAAATGGTCAAACTGTGTTTTTTCATACACTGCAAATGTTAACAAAATATGATATTATATACATAGAAGCCATTTATAGGTTTAAATGTAAATCAGATCCTGCTTGCATCACTTATTATAACAGTAATCTAATCTATCTTTAGATGATCCCTGAAAACCCTTATCATTATAGAAGTCTATCCTGCTTCTAACTAATACACTGTTTTACTTCCTTCATCAGCTCATCCCACACAGCTATTACCTTTTGTATCAATTGCCCCTTCCTTTTTAGAGTGTAAGCTCTAATGAGCAGGGCTCTCTGATTCCTCTTGTACCTAATTGTAATGTCTGCCTTTATTTTATTAAGCGCTGCGCAAACTGTTGGCGCAATATAAATCCTGTATAATATAATAATAATAACAGGATGAGACCATATTAAGTTACAGTACATTGATAGTTGGTTCAACACTACTTCCTGCCCCTTCCTATTGGCTTGCAAGGATGTCTGTCATAGTGATAAACTAATAACTAGGTATGGAAGGCAGATGTATTTGCCACCTATCAACACTCCTGTTAACTGTTGTAATTTGTTTATTAGGAATTGCCAGCATTCAGGCTTCTGGGGAGCGTACAAACCTACATCAGCTACATACAGTATGCATGCTGATATCTGTCAGCATCTTGGAAGACTTTCTATCTGCTGCATAACAAAATTGAGTCAAGCCAAGTGCCTTTTCACTGATCAGTTATTATTACCTGATAAAACAAATCAGGTGCTGTATACAAAAGTAGCTAAAAAAAAAACAATATTCCAAGTTGCTGCTGCAGTGTTTATTTATTATTTTAGTATTTAGCATCAAGATTTGCTCCCTAGACTTCACTGGTCAATTTAGGTCTATTACCAATTGATAAAAAAAAAAAATCAAGTGTCACAGCCAAAAGTACCATAATAAAAGTATTTTTTTCCATGTTGTTGCTGCTGTAGTTATTTAGTATCAAGTATTTAGCATCAACATTTTCCCTGTGTGGCTTCAATGACAACCATAACCCATGTCCCTATTTAAACCTTGGCACAATTACTCATCCCTATTTCTACTTCGAAACTTCCATCTAATGTCAAGCATATAGAGGGCCTTTTCCTGGGAATCTAAAACTACAAATAGATATGTTACACTTTTTTGCACATTTTAAATCTTTTATTTTCCATTCATTTTAAAAGTATTTTATAAAAAGGGAATAACATTGTATATTTTGAACCCTGTGACACCTAGGGACGTTTTCTAAAACTTTTGTTGGAGAAATGACACACGCAGTTGTCCAAGCCATATGAATTTCCCCTAACATTTTGACTTCCTATGACTGTCAATTCCACCTAGTGGCCAAAATTCTGTATATTATCTGATTGAGGTTCAGTATTTCAGAACAACATACCACCATTTTAGGCCACTAGATGGAATTGTCATAGTTTCAGTATGAATGCAAGTGACATTCATCTAACATTTTTTTTATAAATAGACTGTATATTCTTACATAAATTATATTTTGTTAAGTTAAGTTATTTATTATTATTTCGGGGGTTGTCACTTTTCATGCAATAGTGTTCTAACATTTATTAATACCAAGACATTTGTTTTTCTTGGTATTATTCCACCCCAACTAATTTACACTACACTTGATCATGAACATTTTCTATATAAACAAACTAAAAAGACACAGCCTACTTGCTGAGTGTTTTTTATGTTTGCTGAGTGTTTTTCATTGTGCCATTCATTTATTGCTAAATCATTTTGGTTGCGTTTTTTTTTTTTTTTTTTTTTTTTTTTTGTGAAGGTCCCACATTTTTAGTGGTGTCTGGGATTCCCAGCCACAAAAGGCCCAGGTAATTTTAGACTCAATAAGTAAGGCTGGATCCTGCATTGAAACTGTATAACTGCTGAATTAAAGGGCAGGTCAAACCTACTTGGACCCTTCCTGAGGGTCCCTGAAGTGCGCATGGTTCACTTCTGCCACTACCAGTTGAGCCCAGGACCAAGCAGAGCTGTGGTTGCTCAGAAAATCATGTTGATTACTGAAGCCTTGGACGGAGCAGTACAAGCCTACAAGCTTTTAACAGAAGGTAGGAATAAATGGATAAAACAAATAATAGGAGTCTTAAACGGTTTGGTACTCACAAATACACATTCATCTTTTTTAAAACAGTTATGCATACAGATCCCCAAATGAGCATTTAAAAAAAAAAAAAAAGCATTACTTACCTTGCTGTAGTCATTCTTAAAATGACTTCCGGTCTGTCCTCCCGTGGGAGTAGGTGTGGTTTCGGCTGTCCCCCGGCTCCGCAAAGACCCCTGGGAAATGTTTTGCATTCTTCCCATGAAGCCACGGGGGATGCCGTCAGCACGAAATCTCGCGAGATTTCGGCCAAATCTTCCGAAATCTCGCGAGATGTCGGCAGATGTGACGAAATCTCGCGGGATTTCGGCCACATCTTTCGAAATCTCGCGAGATGTCGGCAGATGTGGCCGAAATCTTGCGAGATTTCGGAGAACGTGAGATCGGCGCAAATACGGCGGTGCATTCTGGGCCAGCAACCAGGAAGAAAGGGGCCTGTGGGGTTTCAGATGCCCACAGGCAAGATGGAAGCCATCAGGAAAATTTTATATAAGTTATATTTGGGGAAGAAAACCGGCAGCAGTTACATTGAAAAAAGGAACACGTGAGTAATGCATTTACAGCTCATAATCATGCACATTGTACAAAGAAAAAAAAAACCTAGGAGGCAGTGTTAAACCGCTTTAAGTGCCACCTTCCAAAAACTAAAGAAAAAAATGTAAAATAAACAATTGTACATTTCCTTTAACTGTACCTGGCTAAATAAAATATTGTTGTGAAAACACATCTTCCACTTGCTAAAATATGGGGAAGTATAGAATTTTCTGGTATACAGAAAAAATATACGAATAAGCTCACATATCAAGGTCCGAACCCTGATAGACCTGTGAAGTTGTCTGTGTTTCCAGTGTGGAGATTGGTTTAATCTTGACTGTGACAGAAGCCAAAGTCCGATGAACACCCTGAACCAGGATCCAACAGGCTCCACAAGGGCATATTGATCTAAAGGCTAACATTAAAGATTGCAGGCATAAGTTGTCTGAATTTTAGCATTATTGTAACCTTAGAATAAAAAAAAAAGACCATATATTGGCCAAAGCCTCTTAACCTATTTTACCAATTTTCAGCTGTGCTTTTGTGTTGCTATAATTTAAAAAGCATATCAGTATACTACACTTCATAAAGCTTCCATGGCAATTATAACAAGACATGGCATACATTGATATGATGTCACAGCCATTCACCTATCATGTTTGTATTTGAGTTTATTGGCAAAGTGTAGAAGACATTTGAATAAAACATTTTTTAATAAAATATCAATACAAAATAAAATACTGACACAAGATAATACAGTATAATTATATAACATTTACATTTAACTGGTTCAATTAAATTATAAACAAGGTGGCAAAACTGCATTGAAGGTCTTTCAGAAGCTCAATAAAACTATCAATACATATTGGGGGCGTGGCCACGAGCGGTATGTGTGAAAACATACCTCACAGAGCTCCCGTCTAACATTCTACAGAGATCATGTTCCCAGCCTTCCCGGATGCTGTAAATCGCCACCCGACTGCTCCTCACTGTCTGTGGCAGACCAAGGAGGGGTGATCTCTTGAAGACCTGAAAAAATAGAGAAGACCCCACTCATCCTGAGGCCCAACATAGCCCTGTGCGGGGGAGCTCATGCGGCACTGATAAGAAAGACACTGAGTAAACAAATGAAACTACCAAAAACACCTAAAGATCAACAGCGCGGGGGGCGTGTCCAGATGTAGTGGGAGAAAGACGTGTTGCTCTGGAGCTCTGCCGATCCTAATCCAATCCGTCGCCATCCTGCATGAAATACAACCTGGAGAGTCTCCAAACTCTCCCTAACAGTCACCGGACATCATCCTCATCAGCCCCGGTGATTAGCACACATCGCTGGCGGTTGTCCCAGGGACACAGCTGGACTGTGTGGGGTCTCGAACGGCCACCTGAGGATCCATACAGGCCGATTCCGGGTGCCCGCGGCCCACCGATCCTGATATAATTCGTCGCCATCCTGCACAAAATACAACCTGGAGAGCCTCCAAACTCTCCCTAACAGTCACCGGACATCCTGACCAGCCCTAGCGGAAATTGTGGCCGATTGTGTCTCCATCGGGCCATGGCCGACATCATACCTCAGAGACCCGCCGCCATCTTGAGGCTTACGGAGCCTCCGACATCCCCAGGCTAGAGTGCCGCGATCCGCAGGGTGAGAGGTGGCTGATTAGCACACATCGCTGGCGGTTGTCCCTAGGAGACAGCTGGACTGTGTGGGGGGCCCGAACGGCCACCTGAGGATCCATACAGGCCGACTCCGAGCACCGGCGTTACATCCTGCAAGGAAACCCTGACAGCTAAGATAGACTTCCTGACAGTGGATGTCGGTCTCATCCGCCAGGATATGGATACATTTAGGTCCCATATTGCGGAGGTGGAGGACAGGGTCTCCATGGTGGAGGGCATTGTCCGGTCGGACTCCAGGGAGGTGAGGGCCCTGCAGCTCCAAGTGAAAGTGCTCCAGGAGCGTGCAATAGACACTGAGAATAGCCTCAGGCGGAACAACTTTCGCATACTTGGACTGCCTGAGAGAGCTGAGGGCCCTAGACCCACTGAGTTTTCTGAACTGTTACTGTCCACTCTGTTCAACTTGGGTGACGTGCCGCCCACCTTCATAGTGGAGAGAGCCCACAAAGACCCACCGCTCCCTCCAAGACCTGGAGCCCCTCCGCGCCCCTTCCTGCTGCGGCTGTTAAATTACTGCAAAAGGGATCGTATCCTGGCGGCGGCACGCGCCACTGCTCTTTTTCCCGGATTTATCTCAGGAAGTATAGCAATGCTGCAAGTCCTTTACTGATGTGAGATGCCCGCTCCAGGAAAAGGGAATGCGCTTTGGCCTTTTAATCCCAGCAGGCTCCGGATCACTGATGGTGATAACACTCATTTCTTTGACACCCCGGAGGCTGCTGCGGCATGGTTGGACACGCGCTAACTACATACGACCGAGGAACCATGGTCGAATACACCCAGCAGGGAATAGCTAATTATCACCTTTCCCTTCAACAGAACTGTGTCCTGGTGACTCCCAGCATTACTCACTTTCTGTTCCCAGACCTACTCTCCCTGCTACACTCCACCTTTACCCTAATTGAATGTCCAAAAATTACGAAAATGATCCGCCCCTGCGTGGGCAAAGGTTTGGCTCCTGCGTGGGATAATTTTGTATATCAATGAAAAACTCAATAAAAAAGATTTTGCAAAAATAAAAAGATCAACAGGGCAATAAGCGCTTTTATGCTGAGAAAGTTGCTGGTCCTTGCCCTGTGGAGTGGGGGAGAGGGGGCGAGGAGCAGGTGTATCCCCCAGTGTTATCAGAACAGGAGGAGACCAGAAGTATGCAGCACCTGACAGCCCCTGCAGACAGTGAGGACATGAGGCCATCTGACACTGAGGAGAGAGAAGAGGCTGATATCCGAGGGCAATAAACAAATGCACCTGTTGACACTCTAAAACAGGGATATAAAATTATCCCTGCGAGGAGCAGGTGTATCCCCCAGGGTTATCAGAACAGGAGGAGAACAAGTGGAGACCAGGAGTATGCAGCACCTGACAGCCCCTGCAGACAGTGAGGACATGAGGCCATCTGACACTGAGAAGAGAGAAGAGGCTGATATCCTGAGGGCAGTAAACAAATGCAGCTGTTGACACTCTAAAACAGGGATATACAATTAGCGGACCGCCAGCTGTTGCAGAACTACAAGTCCCATGAGGCATAGCACGACTCTGACAGCCACAAGCATGACACCCACAGTCAGATGCATGATGGGACTTGTAGTTTTGCAACAGCTGGAGGTCCGCTAATTGCTTATTCCTGCTCTAAAAAGAACAGTTAGGGGGGGTTGAAGGAGGCAGTGGCCCTGATCAGACAAGACTTACAGAAAGTCAGAGAGAGAGAGAGAACAACAGCAGTAATAGAAGTCTTTAGCAAGGAAGCCTTCACTTCACTGTATGCAGTTAAATGAGCCCATAGTGTTTCTCCGCGGCCCCTGCAACCAGGCCTCCCACCGCGTACTATGTTGTCACGCCTTTTGAACTACAGAGACAAGGAAATGGTCTTACGCCTTGCCTGAGAACATCAGAACATACAGTTTAATACATAGTTGTATAGTTACATAGTAGGCAAGGTTTAAAAAAGACACAAGTCCATCTAGTCCAACCCATTTTATGTCAGTACTACATTGTATCCCTGTATGTTGTGGTCGTGCTTATCTAATAGTTTTTTTAAATTATTGATGCTCCCCGCTGAAACCACTGCCTGTGGAAGGGGAATTCCACAACCTTACCACTCTTACAGTAAAGAACCCTCTACGCAGTTTAAGGTTGAACCGCTTTACTTCAAATTTTTGTGAATGGCCATATTTCTTTACATGGAGGGCGAAAATATCCATCTACTCAGATTACTCAGTGGAGGTTCAAAAATGCAGAGCCAAATTTACCACAGTCAAAAAATGGCTTCAGAAGTTACAGGCCTCCTATGCTATTCTGTACCCGGCCAAACTTCTTGTAACAGCCCAGGGGCGGGCCTACTTCTTTGAGACCACTGCAGAGGCCTCTACCTGGCTAGATTCTAATGAGCACGTCTTTTTTCCACCTTACCGATCCGATTCGTAACTTCTGCTGCGGGAACTAAAACACACGGCGCAGGGGAAACAACGAATGGCAACAGTAGAAAGTATGCAATGTATCTGATACGAATTGGCTGTAAAGAGAAATTACTCTGATATGAAATGAATACAATAAGAATTGGTAGTAAGGAGTATTAAATTAATCTGATAGGACTTGGTAGTAAAGAGTATTAAATTAATCTGATACGAATTGGTTGAAGAGTGTATGCCACAGCTTGCTCTGAAACCAAACACATACCAAACACCCAACCCCCCAGGATAATCAAGTGCAGACAAGGCACAAGGTGGGTCTAATTACCACCTCAATCAGCCGCAGAACCCAAGCAAGCAATACATGCTCATCTCCAAATGGATGAAACGGCAACCCCATTGACAGTGAATCTTATAACCAGTGAAGCCTATGGCAAGTGATATCGGACAACGACCAACAGCGGCTCGGAGGCTTGGTTTTACTAATGAATCATATGTTTGGCAGAAGGAACTTACGAATGTACTACGCCTGTGCCGAATGATGTTGGGACATGAGCGACAACAACTCGGAAGCAGGTTCTTTACGAAAGGGAGTCAGGATAGGAAGCATAACAAATTGCAGGATTGCACATGATACGAAAAGGTTCAAATACTACCTGCGACAGTGAGCAGGAACTGCTGAAGAAGACCACGAATGAAGAAGCTGTAATGCACTTGCGATCAAATGCACAGACTCACGAACATTAGGTGAGCTGGGAAGAGTCGGCCCAGTAATATGTAGTATCGCGCACTGAACCGACAAAGAGCATGGGCGAGTGGGCTGCTTAAAAACCCTTTGTTCTCCTCCCATATATTCAGGCCACCATACTGGCCTTCTTTATATATATATATATATATATATATATATATATATATATATTACACACCGCCTCCTTTAGGTAGTGAGATTCTGAGAGCTTTGTTGACATACCAGATGTGATACCCAGGTTTACCTCCCCGCATCATGGGAGATTTTAACTGCTGGTTAGACCCCACATTGGGACCCTCCTGTGAGACGGGGAGCCCTATTGAAATTCTCCAGTAAATTGGTCTGGACTGACCCTTGGCGAAACATGCATTCAGGGGAAAAACTATTGTCATGTTTCTCCAAGACACACACATCTTTGGCTAGGATAGACATGTGCCTTTGTACTTCTTAAACTGCTCACTATGTATGCAATATCATGTATGCCCTTTGGGCTGTATCTGGCCATTCTCCGATGATAGGGAGTATAGAGGCCCAGGGCAGAATTACAGAAGGTCCCCTGGAAGCTCAATGCCTTTTGGCTGAACCTCCTACCTTTACAGGATAGTGTTAGTAATGCGATAGCGGAGTTTTGGCATGATCATGCTTACTACCCGCGTATAGGCATTGCGTGGGAGGCCTTTAAAGCCTTCTTAAGAGGGTGCTTTATTTCAGAAATGCAGGCTATTAAACGACACAGCGGTACAGGGGGAGCAGGCAGCGCAGCTGGTACAGCAATTGGAAATCACATTTATTAATGACCCATCGGAGGTGAATAGAGAGGGATGGATAGCAGCACAGGAGGCAATCTCTCACATAACCCTGTCTGCGGTTGAGAGGAAGTGCTTCTTTAACAAGTTGATGTTCTATGAGGAAGGGGAGCAGACTGGTCAGCTCTTGGCTAAATTGGCTCACTCTCATCAGACATCCCCTAGTATAGGTGCGATGAGAGGTGAATTCCCAGGAGATGATTATGACAAAACTGGTCACTTTCTATGCAAACCTTTATCAGTCTAAAAAAAACTATTCTGAGGATCAGTTGTCCCATTATATTGGTAATGTCCCTTTGCCATCTTTCTCAGTGGCTTCACAAAACATGCTAGATGCCCCTCTGACAATGGAGGAACTACAGACATCGACCAGTTTGTTCCCTAAGGGAAGGATGGTTTGCCAATTAAAGTGTATAAGACATATAGTGCTGAGATACTACCTAAGTTGTTAAATTAGTGCCTTCCCCCATCTATGACTAAAATAACTATTATACTCTTGTTAAAACCAGGAAAGGATCCATTGGATCCAGGATAATACAGGCCCTTTTCACTTCTGAAAAGCAACATTAAAATACTTGCTAAAGTCCTGGCCCTCAGACTAAATAAGGTCATTGCATCCATTATACACGCTGATCAAGCCGGCTTTATGCCCCAAAAATCAACATCTCTTATGCCCCGTACACACGGTCGGAAATTCTGACGGGAAAAGTCAGATAGGATTATGTTGTCAGAAAATCCGATCATGTGTGGGCTCTATCAGACTTTTTCCGTCGGAAATTCCAACGGAAAAAATTTGAGAGCAGGATCTAAAATTTTCCGACAAAAAAATCTGATCAGACTTTTTCCGATCGTTTTTAGAGAATTCCGACGGACAAAGTGCCACGAATTCTCAGATCAAATTACGAGACCAAAGCTATTGGCTACTAGCCTCTACGTAGTTCCGTCATACGCAACGAACATCACCACGTTCCGAACGATCGGATTTTCTGACAACTTTGTTCCGACCGAAGGATTTTGTGGTCGAAATGTCTGACCGTGTGTACAAGCACAACCTATGCAGACTGTTCCTTAATCTACAATCACTGGGAGATAATGTTGGAGATAGGGCGTTGCTGTCACTTGATGCTCATAAAGCTTTTAACAGCATTGAATGGACATACCTGTGGGCATTAATGCATAAATTCAGTTTGGAGTATGGATACATCTCATGGGTCCAATTGCTTTACCATGAACCAAAGGTGGTCATCAGGGAGGTGGTTAGGATTTCCCCCAGTTTTGATTTACACAAAGGGCCAAGGCAGGGCTGCCCCTTATCTTCACTTCTATTTGCCCTTGTCATCAAACCCATGTGTAAATATCTGTGGGTTTCAATATGAGAGCCTTCAAGAGAAATTAATGTTATATGTGGATGACACCATGTTAATGTTGGGTGACACTACGTCATCTCTTAAAGAAGCAATGCCGGTGATCATCGAATTTGGCACTTACTCAGGCCTAATCATAAACTGGTCTAAGTCCTCCCTAATGCCTCTAGATGTGGCGCCGGACTCTCCGTCCTTAGCTACAGCCAATATCCCTATCTCCTCCGTATTTAAATACCTGGGTATTCAGGTGACTCCTTGTCCATTAGATTATATAAGTCTCAACTTAACACCACTACTTGCCAGATTCAGGAAATTGGGTTAAGTTATGGTCAAAACTTAAAATGTCCTTAGTTGGTTGGACCAACCATATTCAAATTATTCTTATGCCCCAACTATTATATTTCCTCCATAACCCCCCGGTAGTCATTCCCCTGAAAATGTTTTGTTTTATAAATACAATTTTTAGGTCCCGAAAAGCCCCAGGGTAAAATTGGAGCAATTTCAAAGGCCCAAGGATGTTGGAGGTTTGGCCCTGCCCAACCCATGGGTTTATTGTTTGGCCTCCCAAATGCAGCATATGGCACGCTGCTCTTTTCTGGATTTACAGGAAACAGGTATCGGCTCCCAGACTCAATGCTGTTCTATTATATGCAGCTTCACCATGTGGTAAAAGCACAAGGAGGGCCTGGTCAATGGATACAATCATCCTTCCTAATGTTAATTACATGTTTGAGGTGGTCTCATATAAAGGATTCATATTACAATGTTACTCTATGCTATTGAACAGTTTCCTACAGGATCATCCCATTAAGGTGATATCTAGGTGAGAGAAGGATCTAGGAGCGTTTGAGGAGGAGCAATGGGAAGAGACTCTCCTAGCAGTCAAACAATGCTCTCTGAACGTGGCACAGCGCCCCTCGCAGTTGTCTCTGATTTTGAGGATGCACTATACACCTGCAAGATTGTTCTACATGTACTAGATGTAGCAGGGACCGGGGGGATCTGGTACATCTTATGTTCCGTTGCCCAAAGTTACACCTATATTGGAAGGGTGTTATCACTACTATTAACCAGGTGTTCCCGGTCCATATACCAGAGGAACCTGTGTGATCTCCCGGTGGATGAGGTACCTAAACAGGCTATAGCTAGGGCTCTGTTTCAGGCCCGCAAATTGATACTTCGGCACTGGATTTCAACTGGCCCCGCCCACCTTGAAGGAATGGATTGCCCAAATGGCAATGGTTATTGGTAACACCCAATAAGAGGATAATAATGCACGGGTCTAGACTACGTGGCATGTTCACCAATGCCAGGAGCCTGGCGGACAAGATGGATAAACTAGAGATACTGTTGTACGAGGAGGATTTGGATTTTGTGGGAATTTCAGAGACCTGGTTCAACAGCTCTCATGATTGGCTGGCAAACATTCAAGGGTATACCCTTTATCGCAAGGGTAGAGAGGATAAAAAAGGGGGAGGGGTATGCCTATATATCAAGGATAATGTACAAGTAAATGTGAGAGATGACATCACTAAGGGAGCTAGGGAAGAGGTGGAATCATTATGGGTAGAGCTTCAAAGGGATGAAGCTAAGAGGAAAATAATACTGGGAGTATGCTATAGGCCCCCTAACCTGAGGGAGGAAGGGGAGATGGATCTCTTATCACAATTTGGATTAGCAGAAAGGATGGGAAGTGTTATCATAATGGGGGATTTTAACTATCCAGACATGAGTGGAGAGAACCACGCATTCATCTAAGGCTCACCAGTTCCTAAATATCTTGCAGGACAATTTTATGGGTCAGATGGTAGATGCACCAAATAGAAATAAAACTTCTCTGGATCTACTGATTATCAACAATATAGACCTGATCACAGATGTGGAAATACAGGGCAATTTAGGTAACAGCGATCACAGGTCAATTGGCTTCAGTATAAATCACACAAATAGGAAACATAAGAGGTATACAAAGACACTGAATTTCAAAAGAGCCAACTTCCCTAAACTACGAACCTTGCTAGAAGGCATAAATTGGGATAAAATCTTAGGAACAAAGAACACGGAGGAGAGATAGGTTTGCTTTAAGAGCATATTAAATAAGGGCATTAGCCAATTCATCCCATTGGGTAATACATTTAAAAGAGCGAACAAAAGTCCTGGATGAACTCTAATGTAAAAATGCATATAAAAGAAAAAATACAAAGTTGAGGGATCATCATCAGCATTCAGACTTAATATAAAGAATGCAACAAGAAATGTAAGGGTGCAATAAGGACGGCTAAGATAGAACACGGAAGACACAAAGTGGAGGAGAGCAAAAAAAATCCCAAGAAATTCTTTAAGATAGACCATATTGGCCCCATAAAGAATGAGGAAGGACATCTGGTTACAAAGGATGGGGAGATGGCGAAGGTATTGCATTTATTCTTCTCCTCAGTCTTCATGAGGGAATCGGGGGGCTTCAGTAACCAAAACTGCAGTGTTTATCCTCATGACACATCACAGGAAGCACCTCCATGGTTAACAGAGGACAGAATTAAAATGAATTAAAATTAAAATTAAAATTAGACTTGGGAAACAATAATAAATCACCGGGACCAGATGGCTTGCACCTGAGGGTACTTAGGGAACTCAGTCAAGTAATTGCCAGACCATTGTTCCTAATTTTTACTGACAGTCTACTAACTGGAATAGTACCAGCTGATTGGAGAAAAGCCAATGTAGCACCAATATTTAAAAAGGGCCCAAAATACATTCCTGGGAATTACAGACCAGTTAGCCTAACATCAATAGTATGTAAACAGAAAATAAGGTCTGTTGGCATGGACCATAGGGTGAGTACATGGATTGAAAACTGGCTACAAGGGAGAGTTCAGAGGGTGGTGATAAATGGGTAGTACTCAGAATGGTCAGGGTGGGTTGTGGGGTCCCCCAGGGTTCTGTGCTGGGAGCAATCCTGTTTAATTTGTTTATAAATGACCTGGAGGATTGGGTAAACAGTTCAATCTCTGTATTTGCGGACGATACTAAGCTAAGCAGGGCAATAACTTCTCTGCAGGATGTGGAAACCTTGCAAAAAGATCTGAACAAATTAATGGGGTGGGCAAATACATGGCAAATGAGGTTCAATGTAGAAAAATGTAAAATAAGATGGAGCGAGTTCAAAGAAGGGCAACAAAGCTAATAAAGGGTCTGGAGGATATTAGTTATGAGGAAAGGTTTGCGAGCACTGAACTTACTCTGTCTGGAGAAGAGATGCTTGAGAGGGGATATGATTTCCTTTACAAATGTTTTATTGAAAATATACATAACAGGTGAGTACAAGCATGTAACAGATGCATCGAAACATATAGCGAGAAAGAAGGGGGGTCCCAACAGTGGGACATTGCAAACATAACATATCATTCAGTGGAATAAAAAGGACAATATACAGCGACTATCGTACAGTGTAATTAAGAGTCCATCAAAGATCTAGTGATAGTCGTTTATGTACTTCCTCATCTCATGGCTACTTTATTTAACATATTTTACTGCAGAATGAGCGTCTTCAGTAGCCCGGCTCCATATAATCAGGAGTCTCAGAGAAAGGTATGCAAGGAAATACGGAGATTAGGCAGCCTGCGAGTCGTAGAAAAGAGGACTTGCAAGGAGAGAGTAAGTAAGAAAAAGAGAGGGGGGATAGAAAAAGGGGGAAGAGTTCCTTTAGTGAGGGGTGCATCCAGAAACCAGTTATATTGAGAGAAGCTGGGTGTTGAATCTAGAGGGCTGGTGGTATGCTATCCACGGGCGCCAAACATTAAGAAATTTATCATGGGTGTCAGAGGTGAAGGATGTTAGCTTTTCATTTATCATGATGTCATTCATGCGATTTTTAACTGCCTCAAAGCTGAGTACAGGAGTTTTCCAGGCCTGTTCGATGGTCAATTTAGTAGCACTAAAGAGGTGCTGAGCCAGTTGCCGTTCCGAGCGGAAAAGTTCAGGAGTGGGCTTACATAAAAGGGCTTCATAGGGGTCCCTTTTGAGATTGGAGTGGAGCATATTACGTAAAAGGGTATAGACCCTGACTCATAGTCTGCAAACCTTAGGACATGTCCACCAAATGTGGGCCATCGTGCCTTCCATGGCACATCCTCGGAAACAATTAGGCGAATAAAAAGAAATAAAGCGGGCTATCCTGGTCGGTGTATAGTACCACCTGTAAAAAACGTTATATGCGTTTTCCAAGATAAGTACATTCTTGGAGTGCTGCCAGTCCTCTGGTTCCAAGTTTCTGGCCAAGTCCTTCTCCCATTGAAGATGATATGTTCTCACTGGGGGTTTCCTAGAGGAGATGAGGGCAGAGTAGATTAAGGATATCAATCCTGAGGAGTGGGGTCGGGCCCTGCAAATACTTTCGAAAGGGGTCAGAGTATATGGAGTTGGTTGGGCCTTTATAAGTTGCTGCAAGAAATGTCGAAGTTGAAGGTAACTATAATGTTCTCTACGTGGGATATCATGGGATGATCTTAGGGCCTCAAAGGTAAGAATTCTCATGGGGGTGAACAGAGAATGAACATCAGTAAATCCATTCTCCGCCCACCAGGAGAATTGCCTAGGATTTTCGCAACTGGGGGGGAATAACGGGCAATGGGTAAGGCGCAATAATGGTAAATGAGGGGATAGTAGCCCTGCAGAGTACTTGAGAGTGTACCATGCACGAAGGGTATGAGCCATAGCTGGGCCAAATCTTTGCGGGCGGCTCTGATGAGGCAGCCAGGGTACTGAGGGGATAGGAATAGGGTGGGAATCAATTAGGTCCAAAGTAGCCCATAGAGGCATTTGATATGTATCATGGAGGTGGGCTAAGGGGGCGATGTTTGCTGCCGAATAATAGACCTGAAGGTTGGGAACCGAGAAGCCACCATTGATCCGCCTAGCATATAATATATGTTTATTATTCCGGGGCCGAGTGGAGCCCCAAATAAATTTTAGCAGTTTTCTTTGGTGGATTCTCAAGATATGGGATGGAATAGGAACAGGTAGCACTCGGAAAAGATAAAGCAATTTTGGAAGGTAAGTCATGCGGACAGCAGATTCGGCAGAGATTCTGCCGAACCAAGAGAGCGGGAGGTGTGACCAGGAGGATAGTGTGTCGGTTAGCTTCCAAAAGAGGGGAGGGAAATTGGCCTGGTATAGACCCTCATATTTGGGAGTGAGGCGTATACCGAGGTATGGGAGCGAGGGGAGCCATTGAAATGAAAAATTTGCTTTTAATGAGGCAAGTTCTAATGGGGAGAGATTTACAGACATTGCCTTTGACTTTGTAGGGTTAACTTTTAAGCCTGAGAGAGAAGCAAAGGAATCTAGGAGGGAGAGTTTGGTAAGGAGATTCTGGACGATGTCAGTGTCAGTAAAATGTCGTCAGCAAATAAAGAAATCTTATGGTCAGAACCCGCAGCCGTAATGCGAAAGTGGGCAGCCCTGCCGAGTGCCCCTCCGGATAGGAAAAATAGGGGATTCAAACCCGTATTATTTAACTTTGGCTTGAGGGGTATCGTACAGAGCTGCCAACCATTGCAGAAACGAGGGGCCGAAACCGTAGTGGCGGAGTACTGACATATGGCCAGGACAAGGTGTCAAAGGCTTTGTTCACATCCAGAGACAAAACCATGGTTTCTAGGGAACGATTGTGGGCTAGGTGTTGCATCTGGATGATTCTTCTAATAGCTTCCCCCACTTATCTAAGTGGAACAAAGCCAACCTGGTCTTTTTTGATTAAGCGGGGGAGAAAGGAATTCAACCTATTGGCCAGGATTTTGGTGAGAATCTTCATATCGATATTGATCAATGATATGGGACGAAAATTGGCCCAAGAGGAATGGTCTCGGTCAGGTTTCGGTATCATCACTATATTTGCTGTCAAGAGGTCGGGAGACAGTGCCTGTCCGTTTTTAACTGCATTTAACATTTGTCAAGGGGGCAACCACCACGTCCGCTAGTTTCCTGTAATAATGGACCGGGAAGCCGTCGGGGCCAGGCCTCTTACCTATCTTCAGGTCCTTGATACATTGTAGCACTTCAGACTCCTGAATATCTCGGTCCATCAAGTCTTGAGAGGGTATATGATTTCAATATACAAATACCATGCTGGTGACCCCACAATAGGGATAAAACTTTTTCGCAGAAGGGAGTTTAACAAGACTCGTGGCCACTCATTAAAATTAGAAGAAAAGAGGTTTAACCTTAAACCATGTAGAGGGTTCTTTACTGTAAGAGTGGCAAGGATTTTTTTTTTAAATTTGTGGTTGAACTGGATGGACTTGTGTCTTTTTTCAACCTAACTAACTATGTAACTATGTAACTATGATGTGAAATTCCCTTCCACAGGTGGTGGTCTCAGCGGGAGGCATTGATAGTTTCAAGAAACTATTAGATAAGCACCTGAACGACTGCAACATACAGGGATATACAATGTAATACTGACATATAATCACACACATGGACTTGATGGACTTGTGTCTTTTTTCAACCTCACCTACTATGTAACTATGTAACTATATAAAAGGGAGATACCCTTTGGTTAGAAAAATACATCTTTCAGCATAGGGGTAACTTTAGCAAATTTGATAAATTGTGGGCTCCCTGGTTGGAAAAAAAAAATGATCTATATTGCTAACCACTTCAGCTTTCACACATGTACAGCCTCTATGGACCAGTACAATTTCTACATGTCTCTTATAGGCCTGTTTATTCGGCAACAACTTGCTTAATTGCTGAATTAATCACTAGTTGATCAGTAGATTAAGATAACAAAGTATATATGTTTTTTTTTTTCATAATAAAAAAGGCTTTCATTTTGTGAATGTTGTCTTTCAAAAACAATTTTAGTTTGTATGTAATCCATAGACAAAAATGTAAAAACAAAAGAAAAAAAAACAAATTTTATCACTTTGATCAGTGTTAGTTAAAAAAAAAAGCGTAATTGTGGATAAAAAGTTAGCATTTTTTTGTCTTGTTTAAAATGACAATTAAATCACGGTTCTGTTTTTTTTTTTTTATTTTGCACTTTTGCAATGCAACATTAAAAACATCTAACAAAGGGGGCATGGCCGGCACTCAGGGAAGATGGATGCCTAACTGAGGAGCTCCTGACACTGGACTGTTTTCTCAGCGTCTGCCAGCGATACACAGGACTATTTGCCTCTCAGCAGGTGCCCGATCTGCCCTACACCAGCGGCATGATATCCTCCAAATGGAAAGGGGACCATCACCCGCAAAAGATCACAATGTTTCTGTTCCAGCCAGCAGAGCGGAGCTGCGTTCTTAGCAGGGAGAACCGCCGCTCTCTCATCCGCACTTCCAGCAATGGAAGCGTCCTCGCAAGACAGCTCTGTGACAGACTCCCACAACACAGCCTGCTCCTTTCCTTCACCACCTGGTACTCCAGAGACAAGCAGCCCTGAAAAAGCACAGATGAGACTGGATCCTGTCACTTCAGATAACCAAGAGGTGAGCCACTTACTCTCTTCTCCTGGGGCACAGAGCTCACAGCAGGTCACAAAATCCTCCTTCCCCACCTCAAACCAGCCTGTTATAGACAATGATCAAGGATATGCTAATGTCCATCAGAAGCTCCTTACAAACTGACATGATCTCCATTGTGCAGCAGTTTAAACAGGATGTCACCTTCCTGGGAGACAGAGTGTCCCGTATTGAAAAAAATGGGTGACTCTGCATTCACGCTGAACGATCTTGTCGATGCGCGTGCAGATCATGTTGAGGAGCACCAGTGGATTAAAGACAAATTGGCGGACCTAGAAGACAGGTCCCGCCGCAATAATATTAAAATTTGCGGTATAGCCGAATCGGTACAGGCTCCTGAGTTACCATCTTACATTCGCAACATAATCTAAAAGATATTACCTGAGCTAAAAAACATCGAACTTGTTACTGACCGTGTTCATAGACTCCATAAACCACCTTTTCTTCCTGACTCGGTTCCAAGAGACGTCATACTGCGCATTCATTTTTACCATGTAAAGGAGCAACTTATGCATCACGTGAGAACCTTAGGATCCCTTCCTGATCCCTATTCGCATCTCCAGCTCTTCACAGATTTATCCCAGCATACACCTCCAGGCGCCACCCTCATTGATTAAATACTATCAATTCCACATTTCAGCAAAACACAGTCTGGTATAGGACCACCTCCGGCCTTTTCAACTCTTTCAGCCCCAAATTCTCTTCCTTGGTACAAGGAGTGCCTGCCATCCAGGAAGTTGCTTAGGGCTTAGACCCTCATTTTCTCTGGGTTTTTTTTGTGTTACTTTTACTGTTCTATCTGTTTTGTTCTAATTATAGATACACCTCTGAACAACTTAATCTCCACAGTACTATCTGAGAGCTCATAGTGTGCACGGTACACAACCAACGTCCTTAGCCCACTAGGAAATCAACTGGCACCATGACCATAAAGCTTCTCTCTATTAATACTAAGGGGCTGAATCATCCAGCGAAAAGACCATCTCTCTGGCAGTTAGCCAAAGACTCTCATTGTGACATCCTTTGTGTGCAGGAGACGCGTTCCTATGCGTCACACCAACCTCTCTTTACCAACAAAAATGTTCCTCACGTATTCACAGCAAGCGCTTCAGCAAAAAAGAAGGGAGTCCTCTTGGCAATCAAAAACACAATAATGTTCAGAATGTCATCACAGACCCAGATGGACGGTATTTTATCCTTGTATGCACTCCCAACAACTCCTGTTTCACCATAGTTAATGTGTACAAACCTAACACGCACCAGCTGCGCTTTCTACAGAAACTCCACAAGAAGGTCAATATTGTACAACAAGGATCTCTTCTATGATGCAGAGACTTTAACTTAGTCCCTGACCTACAGCTTGACTCTTTGGCCTCAAGTAGGCGAGGCAAACCTAACTCACGGCCACTCCTAATGACGTTCCCACTGCACGATATATGGAGATGCCAGCACGCAGAGGAACGAGATTATACTTTTTTCTCAGCATGTCACAATTCATACTCCTGAATCGACCTCTTTCTAGCAGACCAATGGCTCTTACAAAAAATATCATCCTCCGAGATTCTTACTATCACCTGGTCAGACCGCTCGCCTATCTGCATGACCATTGAAGACAACCCAAAATCCAACCCCACATATCTATGGTGGATGAATACTCACCTCTTGCAATCTGATCCTTATGCCAAAGATCTTCGAAAACATCTACAAGTGTTCTTCCAGATAAACAAAGACTCGGTTTCTGACCCAACTACACTATGGGCCATGCATAAAGCTTTTATGCATGTTTTTTTCATTCAATTTGGTGCCAGGGCAAAAAAAGGAGGATGCAGCGCACTGATAGTCTAATAGGCGAAATTAGGGTCACCGACACAATAAATAAACAACAACCCCACTCTTACCCCAAATCCAAGTTAGGTAAATGAAGACTAGAGTTGCGATCCCTCTTACTAGACAGGTTTGAAAAATTGCAAAAGCATCTCAAAATGACCTTTTATGCTGCTGGAAATAAAGCAGGAAAACTTTTGCCCAACAAGTCAAAGGTTATCGTACTAAATCACAAATTTCCTACCTATACCACCCAACTACACAAGAAAAACTGACCAATCCACAAGCAATAGCTGATGCTTTCCGAGCATATTATAGTGCACTTTATAACCTAAAAGATGATGTTTCAACACCACAACCTGACCACGCTGCCATTCAATCTTTTCTAGATAAAGTGCAGGTCTCAATCCTCACTGACTTACAACTTGAACTCCTCAACTCTCCATTCACTCCCTCAGAGATAAATAAAGCGCTTAACTCCCTTCTAGGGTTGAGCGAACCCGAACTGTAAAGTTTGGGTTCGTACCGGACTTTTGGGTTTTTGGTAACCGGAGCGAAAAATTTACTGTATGTTCGGGTTTGAGTTCGGTGTTCGGCAATGTAATGGCGCATTTTAAAAAGCTGCAGGCCAGCCAATCAACATTCGTTTAACTCGTGTGCCCTTAGAAGCCATCACAGCCATGCCTACTAATGGCATGGCTGTGATTGGCCAGTGCAGCATGTTACCCAGCCTCTATATAAGCTAGAGGCACATAGCACAGCATGTCACTTTGCTTTAAATAGTGTAGGGAAAGGTTGCCGCTGCTGCTTTGAGGGAGAGAATTAGATTCCTGATTCAGAAATCAAATTACTCAGCAATCTACCTTGATTTTGTTGTGTGGGTGCAGTGCACAATCTTTTTACCCTGCCCTGAGGCCAGTGCCAGAAAAAAGATAACTTTTATCCGTCTGTTACTTAGGTTGGCGTCGGTGGGCATTCTATGTAAGCTCAGTGCCCCAACACTGCATATGTTACTGTCAGATGCACCCTATATATACTGTTGACCTATTCTGCTATTCTAAAAACACCCATTTAGGGCAAAAAAAAAATATTTTGCAGTGTTTCCTGTATATCTGTACATGTGAGATACACACTTTAGATACTGTTGTTTTATTCTGCTATTCAAAAAAAAATATTTAGGGCAAAAACTATTTTTTTGGTGCATTTTCTGCATATCTGTACCTGTGAGATACACACTTTAGATACTGTTGCTCTATTCTGCTCTGCAAAAAAACACATTTAGGGGAAAAATCTTAAATTGCAGCCTAGTCTGTATCTGTATGTGTGAGGTACACCCTTTAGATACTGTTGCTCTATTCTGGTATTCCAAAAAAAACACAATTAGGGCAATTAGCGCTTCAGTTTGCCTCCTGTTGATAACTCCTCCTACTCCGCTTCCCCATCCTCTGCCGCCTCCTCATCCAGTCAGCTTAACACCTTCACCACCAACTACAGCCAGGGGTAAACGACAGCAGGCAGTTTTAAAACGTTCCTGTTTGGGGGATAAACCCTACACCACGCAGGAGTTGTGGAGGGACATGGAAAAACAGACCGATGAGTGGTTGGTGGCAGTGAGCCTCCTGGTGGTGTGCGATAAATGGCAAAATCTCTTAGCAGCTCTGGGCCTAGCCGGTTACCCCAATATGCCAGAGCTGCTGCAGAAAGTGCGGGCCGTCTGTGCGCACTTTTGGCATTCTCACCCTGCTGCTGCTCGCCTGTCAGCGATGCAGCGTAACTTCGGCCTTCCCGCTCACCACCTCATATGTAACGTGCCCACAAGGTGGAACTACACCTTGCACGTGCTGGCCAGACTGTGCAAGCAGCAGCAGGTGATAGTGGAGTTTCAGCTGCAGCACGCACGCGTGAGTCGACCAACTTGGTCAGTGCCGATGACGCCGTTCTCAGCGTTACTATCCCAGTTCTATGCCTCCTTAAAAAAACGCTTTGGGCGATGATGGAAGAGGATGTGGCACAGGAGAAGGAGGAGGAGGAGGAAGAGGGATAATTTCCAAGGCTTTCAGGGCAGTCATTCACAAGTGACTCCGAGGGTGGGTTCCTGCACCAACAAATGCCAGGTACACAATTGTCCAGCAAGGGCACAGTTCTGGAGGATGACGAGGTGGAGAAGGAGGAGGAGATGGAGGAGGAGGAACCATGTTCACAGCAGGGTGGCACCCAGACCAGCTCATGGCCATCACTGGTGCGTGGCTGGGGGGATACAGAGGACACAGACAATACACCTCCCACAGAGGACAGCTTTTCGTTGCTTCTGGGCAGCCTGGCACACATGAGTGATTACATGCTGCAGTGTCTCCGCAACGACCGCAGAGTTGCACACATTCTAACTGGTGCTGATTGCTGGATGGCCACGCTGCTGGATTCCCGTTACAAGGACAACGTACCGTCCTTAATTCCCTCACTGGAGCGTGAGCGTAAGATGCGCGAGTACAAGCACATGCTGGTAGACGTGCTGCTGGTGGCATTCCCACCTGACAGCGGGGGCACAGTGGAAGCACAAGGCGAAGGCAGAGGAGGAGGAAGAGGTCGCCAACGTGGCTGGGGCACTGCCAGCAACTCAGAAGGCAGGGTTAGCATGGCCAAAATGTGGAAAAGCTTTGTCAGCACGCCACAACAACCAGCACCACCAGCTGATATGGAAAGTCTTAGCAGGAGGCAGCATTTCACCAACATGGTGGAGCAGTATGTGTGCACACGCCTACACGTACTAAATGACGGGTTTGCCCCCTTCAGCTTTTGGGTCTCCAAATTGGGCACATGGCCTGAGCTTGCCCTTTACGCCTTGAAGGGGCTGGCCTGCCCTGCAGCCAGTGTATTATCTGAATGTGTATTTAGCACGGCAGGGGGCGTTATCACAGACAAGCGCAGCCGCCTGTCCAGAGCCAATGTGGACAAGCTCACGATCATTAAAATGAACCAGGCATGGATCCCACAGGACTTGTGTAGAATAGACATCTGTACCTTGTGCAGAATAGACATGTATACCGGCCTTACCCAGCCATTGTTGTATTTTTGATCTTTCTCACTCTTTTGGGGTGTACCCTAATTAAAAAAAAAAATAATTAAAAACAAAAACCAGTGTTGGCTACCTTGTCCTCCTCCACCGCCACTTCCACCTACACCGCCACATCCACTGCCACCTCAATCTTCTACTCCATATGGACCTCGTCCTCCTAGGTCAAGATTATTATTTTTTATTTTCATGTATTTTATGTTATTTTCATTTATTTCCCTATCCACTTGCCATGCTCTTAACAACATTTTGCTGCCATTTGCAGCCCTCTAGCCCTTTCCATTACTTTTTTTTAGAGCCATTTTAGTCCTCAAAAGTTTGGGTCCCCATTGACTTCAATGGGGTTCGGGTTCGGGTCAAGTTCGGATCCCGAACTCAAACTTTGTTTGCGAAGTTCGGCTAAACCCATCGAACCTGAACATCAAGGTGTCCGCTCAACTCTACTCCCTTCAAAAAAAAAAAATATCCCTGGTCCTGACGGCTTTGTAGGAGAATACTACAAACAATTCAAGGACATCATTATTGACCCCTTAACAAGACTTTTCAATGCTGCTGCCTCTTCTGCCTCCTTCCCAGACGAAATGTTGAAAGCATTAATTGTTACGTTGCTGAAACCAGGGAAAGAACCCACTTCCCCACAAAACTTTCACCCAATATCATTACTAAACCATGACCTCAAATTGTACGCTAAAGTAGTCGCCAACCGCCTGATTGATACTCTCCCAACTCTAAACCACCCAGACCAATCTGACTTCACAAAGGGAAGACAAATGTCTGACGCCGCCGGATGGATGATCAACATCATTCTTTATACCGATCACCACAAAATGCCTTCTCTGCTCCTATCTTTGGATGCAGAGAAGGCATTTCACAGAGTACATTGGTTGTACCTGACCATGACTCTACAAAAATTTGGCTTTCAGGGCCACATTCTTTCATCAATCATGGCATTATACTCCCACCCCACTGCCCAGATCTATTGCTCAGCCATGTTATCTAAAACATTTAGCATCACTAATGGCACTAGACAAGGGTACACCCTCTCCCCTCTTATCTTTAATCTTCTCGTGGAACCACTTGCAGAGAACATTCGGTCTCATAAAGATATCACAGGCCTCAAGTTAGGCTCCAAGGAGCATAAAATAAACCTATTTGCAGATGATGTAATTCTCATGATAACCAACCCTGCTTCTTCCCTGACTTCAGTGCAGAAAACATTATCAGAATTTAGTGTGATTTCTTGTTATAAAGTAAATGAACACAAATCCTTTATCTTGAATCTGGGGTTGCCTCCCTCACAACAATAATCTCTTGCTGCCACATATCCCTGTGTGTGGGCTGAAGATTTCATCACCTACCTTGGTATTAAATTAACTAACAAAGTTTCGTCCTTGTTTTGGGCCAATTACTCCCCTTTTCTACATAACCTACCACAAGAACTGGCCATTCCGAAAAACATACCCTTTCATGGACGGGAAGATTATCAGCATTTAAAATGCTCCAATTACCCAGATTTATGCACATCCGAATTCCAAACTCTTATTTTGGGGCCCTACAATTCCTCTTAAAGAGGAAGTAAACCCTAATGGGTTTACTTCCTCTTTGTTTCCCTGCAAAGGTAAAGCATAATGGACTACTATGCATCGCATAGTAGTCCATTATGTGTCACTTACCTGACACAGGAGCCAGCAAAGTCACCGATGTCCCCTTGTGTACAGAGCCTCCATCTTCTTGGTGGGTATCGCGGCTCCCTCACTGTCATTCGACGGCGCCCCGATGCCGTCACTCCTCACTCTATCGCCGCTGAGAGCGACTTGTTCAGTGCGCCTGCGCGCCGCTGTCTACGGCACATGCAGTGCCTGTTTTTTGGCAAATATCTCCTAAACCGTGTAGGTTTAGGAGATATTTCTTTGACCTACAGGTAAGCTTTAATCTAGGCTTACCTGTAGGTCCAAGTGGTTTGTAAGGGTTTACAACCACTTTAAATTGGCTACTATGCCCTCTTGAGAAGGAGGAGGGGAAAAGGGTGCATTAGCAGGCCCACCAAAAATTGGCTGATATGCAACCTTGAGGAAGGAAAAGGGACAATAATTTCTTGCTAGAATACTTGAGAGGAGTTTCAGCACAAAGAAAAAAAATGGCTGCAGTGCATGATTTACCATGGCTTTGGGTAGAGTCTACAGGTTGCATGCCTGATTTGTTTGGATTCTTAGAAAGATTTGTGAAGACGAGCAGCCTGTAGCCATAATGTAAAAAGTAAAATGTAAAAAAGGGTGCCTTTGCGCTACTAATTGTTATATTGGATGTCAAAAAGGTTTTTTGAAAAAGGTGCAAATAATAATGAAGTGCAATTTCAGTGCAATTCCAGTGCCATATAAATAAAATCAGCAGCAAAAACCAATAGTGTTCACAAAACACGAAGCAATAAATGTAAAGAAAGTGATCTTGGGCAAAGGTCAAGCATACACCTAAAATAAATTAAAGCAAGTATGATACGTGATATAAACCATAAATATGTGAATAAATATGTCAATAAAATGAATAACTGGGCAATAAAATACCAGGAGAAGATCATAGATGAATCAAGAAAAAGGTAAATAAATAAATAAATAAATGTGTAAATTAGTCCATTTGTGGGTCCTTAAAGTATTAAGCTATATTAATGAAGGTATCTTATTACAGTCTCTAGAAGGATGTTTTACAGATAAATAGTCCTAATGGTGAATAAAGCCTTTGCGCAGATTCTACCAAGGTGTAGGTGGTGAAACCACAAATGTGAAATCCCAAAACGAGCTCCCAGAACTCTCACCTCTATTTCATGTAAAATCAGCGTGAGGAAATAATCGTCAAATTCTTCTCCGCTGCTCACCACCAGGGTGTCCTCCGTTCCGTTCTATGGTCAGATCAGACTAAGCCAAGCTTCCATCTCCCCATCTACGTATTCCAATATTGGGAAAACTCAAAGGGAAAAAAAGGGGGAAGAAAACGATGCCTCCAATAGTGTAGTAAGTTTAAATAAATAGTGGAGTTTTATTAAGTAACCATAAAGATGAACCCTTATAATGTAAAAATAGATAAAAAGCAAAGACAAGCAACAATATGGCGATCGTTCGCCTTTCTCGCGTCACTTTCTTACGAATTACGTCATCCACGTGACTTCATCAGGGAAACTGGATTTGCTGCAGTGGACTTCCTTTTATTTGTAAAAAACAGAAATAACAAAGCGGCCATTTTGTAATGGTCCGCTGTGATACACAACCACGGCCATTTTCTAGTGGTTCGTTGTGCTCAGCGATGGCAGCCATTTTCTAATAGCCTGCTAAGTATACCCGGGGCGGCCATTTTCTAAACACCCAGTTTCATTACGTATCTTGCTGACAGTATTAAAACCGGTGATCGTTGTAAATAGAACAACGATCCCGCAAACGGAAATATTAGGAAAAAACAAAAACAAAAGTGATGCTATATATGTAATGGCATATGCGGTATCATGCTCTTTATAACCTCGTGATGATTAACACGCCGCGACATGGATAGTTAGTTAAAATATATCACCAATAATATGGCTAAAATAAGTAATAACACATTATATTTTTAATTACGTTGCTGATATCAAAATAGTATTTTTTTTACCAGATCTATATACTATTTTGATATCTTTTTTACCAGATCTATATACTATTTTGATATCAGATTCAGCAACGTAATTACAAATATAATGAGTTATTACTTATTTTAGCCATATTATTCACATATTTATGGTTTATATCACGTATCATACTTGTTTTATTTATTTTAGGTTTGTGCTTGACCTTTGCGCAAGATCACTTTGTTTACATTTATTACTTTGTGTTTTGTGAACACTATTAGTTTTTGCTGCTGGTTTTATTTTCATGGCAATGGAATTGCACTGAAATTGCACTTTATTACTATTTGCACCTTTTTCAAAAAGCTTTTTTGACATTTATCCAATATAACACTTAGTAGCGCGAAGACACCCTTTTTTTCATTTTATCTATTTATTCACTATTTTTCCTTTACTGTCACTATGGATGGGTTTACTTTTATGGAAAATAGAAATGTCAATCTTGATGAAGTTTTTAACTCACAAAACAAGACACGAAACACAGATCTAGAAAGTATGGTTAGAAAACTGGGACACCAAATGGAGAAAAAGTTATGGTGGGACACTAACACCTTGAACGATATATTAGGGAAAATATAGTCCCCAGACGTCTACGGTGGGATTTGCCACCAAATGATGGTCTGGTGGACAAAGAGTCCATGGAAGAATAGTTTGAATTCTTTAATAGTAGATGTATAGACTGTTTAAGACTACTACTTAAAAGAAAACAGAGAAAAACTCAGGCCATAGAGAAGCTTATTGAAGAGGCTAAAACTAAACTTGAACCGCATAAAGACTCTGCGGATTTCAAAAAATTACCCTTACAGCTCAATAAAGATTTAATTGCTAAAGATCTAGAAGCACAACAGCGAAAAATGAAAAAATACCAGCGTGATGTGGCGGATTATAAAGCTGACCGAGCTTTTAAGTGGCAGAATAAAACTAAACAGGGTCCACCTGTCTCCACCTATTCCACACCAGTAAGAGAGGTCAGGATTCAAGACCCCACTGCACTGTACCCACCTAATGGACCTAGATGGGATAAACACAGTACAGAATATGCCACAACAAAACCCCCATATGATCAACGGAACATGGGCCAATATGAAACACCTAGAGCTTACCATGATCAACGGAATATGGGTCAATACGCACAACAAACACCAAAGAAAGCGTGGAAAAACCTTTTAAAAAACCATATAACAATTGGCAACAAAATCAGAGAGAAAATAGAGGACCTCCACCACAACAATACAATCAACAAGGAAGACAGGATAGGAGTCCTATACCAACACACAATAGATTTGAACCAATTAGGAATTATCATGACCAACACTATTATGAGCAACCGAACTATCAATACCAGTATGATAGAGACACACAGAGTTTTTTTTTAGACAGGGAGAGGAGAGATCACTCTCCCAGGAGACCACAAGAACCCTATCATTCTCCCAAGGGACGACTGGAGGAAGACTGGATAAGAGACAGCCCGGAAAGAAGAGAGGCTGCAGAGCGGGAAAGAGAGTCCAAGTGCAAAAGAGAGTAGTGGGAGAAGGAGTTGTCAATTTGAGTGGAAAATCCATTACAACAGAGGAATTGGCGGTACTGGACAAGGGTCTCAAACATGCCCCAGTAAAGAATTTTAATAAGTTTGACACCTATATAGGGATCCAGAAGTATATAAGGAAACTAAATATTAAATAATACATATTGGGAAATCCATTTAAACCCCCTAATGACACACGGAGAAACCAAGAACCACTTTTGCACAGTACATTGCACAATAATTCGGTCTACAACCCACAGGTCACAAATAACCAAAATATTGAGGTCTTTAAGAGACTAGTTTTACAAGATCTTGAATCTCTAAAATCTAAGAAAATCTCAGACCCAATACACATTAAAAAAGGGATCCAATCACTTAAACAAAGGAAAGATATCGTAATCTGCCCTGCAGATAAGGGTGGAGCGGTTGTCATACAATCTAAAGAGCAATATTTACAGGAGCTGGACAGACAACTGCAGGATGAAGAAACATATGTCAAACTATTGGGCAATGCTACCAACAAATACAAGAAAGAACTGGAATTGATAGTTGATCTAAGAATTAAGAAGGAAGTTCTCAGTAAAAAGAAAGCTAAATATTTAATACCAGAGTCCTGTAGAATATCAATAATATACACCATCCCAAAAATACATAAAAATAAAGAATTACCACCAGGTAGACCTATAGTGAACGGTATAGGTTCATTAACCTCAAGAACTGGTGAATATATAGACTATTTTATACAACCAGCAGTACAAAATACAAAGGCATATTTGAAAGATACCAAGCATGATCTACAATTGCTGGATACAATACCAGTATTAGAGGGTAGAACTCTATTAGCTACGGCAGACGTGTCATCATTATATACAATAGTAAAACATCATGACACATGTGCAGCCACCAAATGGATTTTAAAAGTAAATTCCTAATTAAATGTTTGGACTTTTTTTTAAAGTACAGTTATTTTTGGTATAATCAAACCTATTATAAGCAGGCCATTGGAATAGCAATGGGAGCCAAATTCGCTCCCAGTGTAGCTAATGCATTTATGGCACACTGGGAGGAAAATGCTGTATACGAAAATATGCCAGCTGAACTAACACTGTATAAAAGATACATTGACGATCTTATTATCGTCTGGAATGGGAGTAGACACTCATTAGAATTTTTTTTTTAAGAACTTGAATCGAAATGAGAAAAACATTAATCTGGTATGGAAAATCGATGAGAAATCAATAGACTTCCTAGATCTAAACGTATCCCTAGAGAAAGACCAAATCATTACTAAAACGCACTTCAAAAAAGGGGACACTAACAGCTATTTATCCATGAATAGCTGTCATTTCAAACCTTGGTTATTTAATATACCCAAGGGACAATTAGTGAGGATCAGGAGAAATTGTACAAGGGTGGAGGATTACAAGGTACAAGCAAACCTGATTGGTGCTAGATTTAAAGAAAAGGGATAGGAGGATTCCTGGATCAACAAACAGATATTACAGGTAAAGGATATGGATAGAATCTCCATGCTGCAGAATAAGTCCCACAATAAGTATCAGAATGAAGCTCCATGCCTTATCTTGGACTTTAATGTTCAACACAAAAAAGTGGCCAAACTTGTTCAACGCCACTGGCATATTCTTAAACGTGATAAGGACCTAAAGACCACACTACCTAATAAACCAAATATTGTGTATAAAAAAGTATATAAAACACCAAGAGATTTGGTGGTGAAATCTGTAATAGAACCTCCACCTAAAATAGGTTATACGTTTTTTCACTTTGAAGGGATTCTACCCGTGCAGGAACTGTTATGCATGTGGCAAGTCACGCAAGTTTCAACGTAAAAGGACAGAATTTGTCGCTACCACAACAGGACAGACTCATACAATTAGGGACTTTATTGGATGCCACACAGAAGGAGTGGTGTATGGTTTGCAGTGTAGCTGCAATTTACAATATATAGGAAAAAACAAAAGAGCACTGAAAGTTAGAATAAAGGAACACGTGCAAAACATTATTAGCGGTTTCCCTAAACATAATGTCTCTAGACATTTTGATACAGTACAAAATCGTGATCCATCCCATTTACAGTTCTGGGGTATAGAGAGATATAATGCATCATGAAAAGGCAGTCACAAAATTAGATCCATTAGTCAGAAAGAATCAATGTGTATTCACACTATGAGAACACTCACAACTGAAGGGTTAAACGTTGAGTTTGATCTCAACTGTTTTCTCAGTCATTTTTAATGTTTTTTTATCAGTGTTCTTATTTTTGGAATATTAATGATGTATTATTTATGTGTATAACACTTCATTTCCGGTATGCGGTTTTGATTTGCGTCTTTTGATATTTTACTCCCCTATCGCTTATTACCCTACGACTGGGTTATTAATGCATTTCAAGTTAGAAAAATTTCTTACTATTGGTTTTAATCAGCAATTTTATATATTTTTAGACATTATTTGATTATTAATAATTTTTTTAATAATCATGTAATTTAGTCATTATATTTATTTTATTGCTATTTTTCTCTTTTTAATTAGCTTATCTTTTTTACCAGATCTATATACTATTTTGATATCTTTTTTACCAGATCTATATACTATTTTGATATCAGCAACGTAATTAAAAATATAATGTGTTATTACTTATTTTAGCCATATTATTGGTGATATATTTTAACTAGCTATCCATGGTGTGGCGTGTTAATCATCAGGAGGTTATGAAGCGCATGATACCGCATATGTCATTACATATATAGCATCACTTTTGTTTTTGTTTTTTCCTAATATTTCCGTTTGTGGGATCGTTGTTCTATTTACAATGATCACCGGTTTTAATACTGTCAGCAAGATATGTAATGAAACCCTGGGTATACTTAGCAGGCTATTAGAAAATGGCCACCATCGCTGAGCACAACGAACCACTAGAAAATAGCCGCGGTTGTGTATCACAGTGGACCATAACAAAATGGCCTCTTTGTTATTTCCGTTTTTTACAAATAAAAGGGAGTGGCTGGAAGTGGACGCATCACGATACCGGAAGTGACGTGAGAAAGGCGAACAATCGCCATATTGTTGCTTGTCTTTGCTTTTTATCTATTTTTACATTGTAAGGGTCCATCTTTATGGTTACTTAAGAAAACTCCACTATTTATTTAAACTTACTACACCATTGGAGGCATAGTTTTCTTCCCCCTTTTTTTCCCTTTGAGTTTTCCCAATATCGGAATACGTAGATGGGGAGATGGAAGCTTGGCTTAGTCTGATCTGACCATAGAACGGAACGGAGGACACCCTGGTGGTGAGCAGCGGAGAAGAATTTGACCATTATTTCCTCACGCTGATTTTACATGAAATAGAGGTGAGAGGTCTGGGATCGTTTTGGGGTTTCACATTTGTGGTTTCACCACCTACACCTTGGTAGAATCTGTGAGAAGGCTTTATTTACCATTAGGACTATTTATCTGTGAAACATCCTTCTAGAGACTTTAATAAGATACCTTCATTAATATAGCTTAATACTTTAAGGACCCACAAACGGACTCATTTACATATTTATTTATTTACCTTTTTCTTGATTCATATATGATTTTCTCCTGGTATTTTATTGCCCAGTTATTCATTTGACTGACATATCTATTCACATATTTATGGTTTATATCACATCTTTATGGTTTATATCACATCATACTTGTTTTATTTATTTTAGGTGTGTGCTTGACCTTTGCGCAAGATCACTTTCTTTACAGCCTGTAGCCATAGTAACCCACCACACATAATTATTTTCTGCTGCCTGCCCCTCCTCTTGCACTGGGGAAGGGCAGGTAACCTTTTTTATTTTGGTCAGCAGTGAGCACTGACCCTCCTCCTCACTGTCAACACCCTAACCCTCCTCCTTCTGTTGTGTAATTAGCAGAATAAGAGAAGGAAAAAAGGGAGAATTAGCAGTCCTAAAAAAAAGTCCTCTATGTGTCCTTGAGGAGGCAGAGAAAAAAAAAGGTGCATTAGCATCACTCTAAATGACTGTTATGTACCCTTAAGGAGGAGGAGGAGGGGGAAAAAGAAGAGAACATTAACAGCATTATAAAATAAATTGGTTTCTATGAGTTCTTGAGATAAAGGAGGAGTTTGTGCCTTTCACTGCCTACTTGTCTCTTAAGGAGCTGCTCCTCCAAGCTCTGTGGTGCAGAGGCACGTGTTTCCTTATGCATGTGGTACCAGAATGGCTTTTACCTTTACCCCCAGATGATACATTGCAGGCAGCGGCTGCAGGCCAAAATGCTGTTGTCGGCAACAGATACGTTATTAAAAGGCCCACTGCAGAACTCTTCCTTTTTTTCTGCCTATTAACATACTGGGGTTGATTTACTAAAGGCAAATAGAATATGCACTTTGCAAGTGCAGTTGCACAAATTTTTCACAGTACTTAGTAAATGTGATAAAGCTCTGCTGATTTCCATCGTCCAATCATGTGCCAGCAAAAATGCTATTTTCCTTGCACCTGATTGTAAAGAATACCCAAAGTGAAGCTTTACCATACTTACATTTAAGGTGGTTTAAAACTTTTTTTTTTTTTTTTTTTTCAAATATAAGTTTTATTAAGATTTTCAGAAAGAAAAGGGGGGCAAAGGCCCTAACAGAACACACAATCATAAACTTAAAGTGAAGGTCGCAGCCTCCCAACAATATGTGATATTCATGTACAGTACACTTCTTAACAGCTTGTATGTACCCCTCTATCGCCCAATCCTGGTATTTAAAGTCTCCTCTGTACTTGGGTTCGTAGAGAAGGGTGTAATACTTCCAAAACCAATTGTAATGGCTTAAGTCGGGAGGTCACTTCTGTAAGTAGAAGGGTAGAAAGATAGGAAAGAGAGAGAGAATAAGTGTAGAGAAGTGAGGGGTGAGGAGAGGGGGGGAGGAGGGGAAGGGGGGAGAGGAATGGTTTAAAACTTTAATGCTGTACTTGTACCTATAGGTAAGCCTATAATTCCTACAAACTTTGGAGGGATCCCGACTTTAATGTCAGGATTCACCCAGATGCCTGGCCAGCAGCTGGTTTAGTCTTTGTGTGCACAACTTTGCCCCTGTATACAAAAATACTTGCACTGGCCCTGGATGCAGTCCTAACACCCCCTCCCCCCCCAAAATGGTTGCACCTGGGGTAGACCAATCCCCTTGAATTCATGTATTTTACAAAATTTGGGGGAAACGTCTGGCATGATAAAAAAAATAAAAAATCAATGGTAATTCAGAAATTTAATCCACTTTGAAAAAAATCTGGTAAAATTAGTGGACTGAATTCTTAAAACCCAGGTAAAAATGTGGTAAACTGACTGTTTACAGCCTTTATACATAAGCTCATTTAATTCTATGGGCAATACAAAAAAAAAGACAAGTAAACATACAGTATATTTAATTTACCAAACAATTATATTTTGTACCTATTTACAGCAAATTTTCATCATAACTGCTAAGACTACACTTTTTCTGATTGTATTTATCTTTCAGTTGATGCCTGTCCATCATATTCAGTATCTCATAAGAACAATGTATCAATTACATGCACAGTGTACCAGGTTTTAAGTAACAGACATATTGTATTGGTGTGGGCTAAGGTGATTGTAAATGCATTTGTCGCAGTAAGGAAGCATAACGTAACCTCTCAGTCAAAGCAAATCGCCCTAAAGATAGCAGACATCAATGAATATTCATTAAAATTTACTTATATTCAGTGAACATCAGTTGATGGGTTGGGCCCCACTCACACTGAAATATATTACAGCTACAAAAAGTAATTCAAGGCTAATCAACTCAACTCTAATAGTCCAAGGTATGTGTCTGTAATGCAAAACTCTAAAGTGGTAAAGTATATCTAAAACCAAAACAGTAATTTTTTGTGCTATAAACAAAAAAAGATCGAAAATTTTGAAAAAAAATTATATATAATAAATATCCCCAATTTCTTTTTAAAAAAGCTAATTTTTTCCTCAGTTTAGGCCGATATGTATTCTTCTACATATTTTTGGTAATAAAAAATCACAATAAGGGTATATTGATTGGTTTGCACACAAGTTATATGATCTACAAAATAGGGGAAAGATTTATGTCATTTTTTTTTCTACTAGTTATGGCGGGGATCAGCGATTTTTATCGGGACTGCGACATTATGGTGGACAGATCGTACACTTATATTTTTGGGACCATTGACATTTATATAGCGATCAGTGCTATAAAAATGCACTGATTACTGTGTAAATGTCACTGGCATGGAAGGGGTTAACACTAGGGGGCGATAAAGGGGTTAACTGTGTTCCCTCATGTGTGTAGGGGATGGGACTGACTAGAGGAGATGACAGATCATTGTTCCTAACTAGTAGGAACACACAATCTGTCTCTCCTCTCCTCACAGAACAGGGATTTGTGTTTTTACACACACACGTCTCTCTTCTGGCTCTCGTGCCCGCGATCGCGGGTGGCTAGCGGTCATCGCGACCACTGGCCACGTGCATTAGCACCCCAGCAGTGAAGCGGGCACGCGTGCGCACCTGCTATTCCCGCTTAAAGGGCGTACAGCTACGATGGTTCGCAGGAAAGTGACGACCTGCCGCAGTATAATGACCATAATGACTGGTCGGCAAGCGGTTAAACCCACAGTAATTGAAAATTTGGACATTTGGACGAATTTGTGTTTGAAAACAACAGCGGCAACTGAATGCAGTCTGGTAAAACAACATTTCTGTGTTTTCACAGCAAAGCGGCTAACGGGGACAAAGTTGTCATCGCCTCGGACGCAACCATTTTGTTGGTTAGTGTTGGAGCGGAGTAACAATCTCCGCTCATAATAAAGTGCATCGGACTGTATTCAGTTGCCACTCTTGTGTCCAAACACCTATTCCTCAAAATGGGAAATCACTGCTTAAAAATCTGCAATTAATAATGGTTTAAAGAAACCGGAAGTGGCGTGGTTCGAGATTCTGCCAAGTTGTGTATTTTGTCAGAACACTGACACTTGTTCTGGTGACAACTGGGGAGGGCAATCACTGCTCACTTCCTGTTGTGACTTTGAGAATATATTGTATTTTTTATTTTACACTAGTCAGTATTCAATAAGAATATAATATACATATACTTATATATACAATACATAAATGTACTAGTGCACGTATTAGATTAACATTATCATATGTTGTGCTGCTGTTTTATATTATCTTTCCTCTGCCAGGTGTTGCTGTCTCAGGATCAGATGGCAAACTAGTACCGAATAAAACCCACATATTTTACATCTATATTGGTGTTATTTTGTCTCTGTTTAAAATAATAATTATGGGTTTACTTCAACTACAGAGGAAATCAGGTATGTTGCTTTCAGGTATGTTGCTGTCTGCCCCCCCCCCCCCCTTCTCTGTTTTGCCGTGTTTTTGGACTTTGATGTGATTCCTGTTTTTAAATAAACCCATTTGATTTTCATCTTCGTCTGGTGTGCGGCTGTCCAGAGTTTCTCTTGATACTTTTAAACTACCTTGTCATTAGCCTGCACCTGAAGCTCCAAACTAGGAGTAGGAGCATTCGCCCTGAAGGATCCCCTCGGAGCGGTGGTTATCTCTCTTCCTATGTTGCTTTCTATGGAACAGAAGAAAATGTTAAAAAAAGTTTACATTATTGTATAAAACCTGCAAAACCTGCAATTCCTCTTGCATCTGCAGTCGGCCTGCCATGCACAACAATGGAAATCATATTTTTTCACACACTTTACAAAAAGCCTTGGCCAGAGACTAAGCATGTTGTAAAAAGCGGTGCATTGCATTGATTTATTGGTCTTAGGGACAGATACAGAAAATTTGTATTCAAGTGCTGCATTGTGAGTCTATGCAAACGACCCAGCACTTGCACATTACATAGTCATTTCTTTTTATGCATTACTTTATTTCATCACACAGTAGGTTGTTAAGCTTCGGAAAGAGTACTTTGATTTTATAATATTGTCAGTTTAAATGCAAATAATGCTAAGCAGAATTCTCATTTATTATACATCTTTATCTTTATTTCTGTTTATCTTAAATAGCTAAAAAACATGAAGTACGCACAGAGAGAATAGATGAACACATTGTTATTGATTTGAGTATCTGTTCCTTAAACCATCCCAAACACATCCCATACAGCTGTTACAACAGGATGAAGAGGATTGTAGAATAAGGATATCATATTGTTTCACATGCAGCGATGATCTATGTGTACCAAGATCCCACCAACATACCGATTGGAAGTCATTGTCATGCATGACGAAGCCATTGCTTTATATTACCAGTATATTTCTTGAAACAAAAGCGATTTTTTAAAGCTATGGTTGGCAAGTGGAAGTTAGATATACTACTGGGACAGATTTTCAACAAGATTTTATTCACAGTCTCTAGGATATCCTGTTTTTACTTACAGGAATAGCAAGCAAAAAAAATATTAGAAAATATTTTAAAAAACATTTTTTAAATTTTTTTAAAGCATGATCATATACGTTATATTAAGTTTCCTGTCGCATCATGGCAGCATACACTCTGGGTTGTGACTCCGCCTCCACAACCTGATAGGACCACATAACTATAAGATGAAGCTACGGCCCCCGCCCCAGCATTCTCTTATTTTTCCTCACCTGTTGGGACCGCACGGACATCACCCCCTTACCGCTTCGCCCCAGCCAGGTTCTAGCCTCTCCTGGTTTGGAAGTCCTTACCGGTACAGCCTCTAAACGAAGCTAAATGGAAGGAACCCCACTCTGGTGATCTCAGGGGTATGTTACAAGTCTCTCTGTGACCTTGGATTAACAGCCTTAAACAGGCTCAAGCTGTTTTGATTTGTCTCCTGCATGGGTTTAAAAAAAGCTCTGATATTGCTATAATGTATATACTAAAGCCTTAAACAGGCTTAACATCATGCCTCAAACACCCTGGCATATAAACCTTAAATAGGTTTAGCCAAATTGCAGTGGTCTCCCTTTCTCTTTTCCTTTCCTTCCTACCTGTGTGCCTGGGCACTCTCCTGGGCTCTGTTGTCCTCCTAGGGTCGCTGGGATGTGTTCTGAGGAAAATTGAATGAACCTGTTTCTGTTCCTTGTATCTTGAACCAGAGATCGCTGAATTGCTGCAGTTTGTTTGGCTGTCTTACAACAAAGCTCCTATTTCATCCTACTGAGGTAAAAGCCTGTTTTTTTTTCTCTGCATCTACTTCCTGCATAAGCTGCTGTGTTTTACCTCACCTGTGTTTCCTATGTCAATTAGTATCTCCTTAGGCTTGCCTTATTCCTTGCTATGGAGACCACTGCCCTAGCAGATCACCGCCAGCTATTAGGTAAGGGGGGCAGCATTTTTGGTAAGTAGTGAAGATTGAAAAAAAGAGAGCAATCCTAACGCTGCCTATCTGGTTAGCCCTACCAGGTCCGCAAAATCTCCTGATTTAAGGCACAGAGAGACTTCACGCAGGAGAAGCCATTCTGGCCACAGACGGAGCCGCTCCAGTCGCAGAAGAAGTCGCTCAGGCCACAGAGGGAGTCGCAGGAGAAGTCGCTCAGGCCACAGAGGGAGTCGCAGGAGAAGTCACTCAGGCCACAGAGGGAGTCGCAGAAGAAGTCGCTCAGGCCACAGAGGGAGTCGCAGGAGAAGTCGCTCCAGTTCTTACTCCAGACACAGCCACTCCTATCATAGAGGATCTCCTGTCCATAGACAGCGATCACCAGTGCGACCCTCTGAAAACGCATGTTGGATATGCGGGGCCGCAGCCCTTCCCGATAAATTGGCCTGCCGTAGATGCTTTGAGGAGGCTACTAGGGAAAAAGAATCGCAGTTTAGAGAGCCTGTAGCTCCACAGATTCTTACTCCGGAGACAGAGTTATCAACGCGAAGTGACTCACCTGCTCCTCCCAGCACGTCAAAAGAGCAGGATTCCCCGTCTGACAATGAGGGGTTGGAAGCAACTGCAGGGTTTGATTTTTCGCTAATTGAACCATGTGTCAAATCGGTCAAGGAAGCGATCGGATGGGAGGAACCCCAGGAAGTCCAACCAAAGCGGAAAAAATATTTCCCAAACCTTAAATGGGACTTCGAGGCCTTTCCGTTCATTGAGGAATTGGATGATTTAATTAAAGAGGAATGGCAAGGACCCAAAAAGAAATTGAGTCTGAATAACAGGCTTTCCAAATTATATCCCTTGAAGGAACCCAAAGTGAGTCCTCTTGTCTCTCCTCCGTCATAGACACATCTCTCATGCGGTTAGCCAGGCATGTGACATTGCCGATCGAAGATGCCACGACATTCAGGGATATCTTGGATAGGAGGATCGACACCGATATGAAGAGGGCCTCCCTTGCCGCAGGAGGCGCTTGCAGACCGGCTGTGGCACTTGCAGCTGTAGGCAGGGCCATTTCCAGCTTGTCATCAAACACTGAGAGGTTGGTCTCAGAAGGCGCGGACCAGGAGAGCATAATAAAAGCTCTACAGGAGTTAAGTCTCGCGGGGGACTTTTGTGGCAGAGGCTTCAGTGGATGCGATTAAATCGTCATCAAGGGCCATGTTGGCCTCCGTAATGGCCAGGCGGGCACTGTGGCTGAAACCCTGGTCGGCGAATCCTGTCTCCAAATCAAATTGGTGCCGCATTCCATATGACGGCGAGAACCTTTTCGGTGCAAAGCTGGACTCAGAAATTTCAAAGGTGACCAGTGGGAAGTCGGGACTGATTCCATCGGACAGAAAACCGAAACAGCAGAGGCCTCCTCCCTTCAGACGTAATCTGCCAGACAGATACAGGGATGCTAAATCCTATAGGCCAGGAAAATAATACAGGGGGGGCTGGAAGAACCCCCAGACATCTTATTATGAAGTTTCAGAAGCCCAAGACTCCCGCTTCCAGTGACCAAAAGCCCAGCCAGCAGTAGTGGGGGCAAGGCTTTCGAAATTCAAGCTGGTTTGGGCGGAAGCAATAAAGGACCCTTGGACAGTGGCTACTGTCCATTTCGGGCACAGATGGCCCTTCAAGAGACGTCCCCAGGGGATCATTTTTGTCCCACCAGACTTCCACCTTCAGGGGAAAAACGGTTACTGTTGACCAGTTACATCCAATAGCTAGGGGTCGGGGATTCTACTCCCCGTTATTTCTGGTCAAGAAAAAATCTGGGGACCTTTGGCCAGTCTTGGATCAAAAGAACCTCAATCGCTCCATTCGAGTGGAGTCGTTCAAGATGGAGAGTTTACAATCAATCCTCCAGGCCATAAATCTGGGAGACTGGATGCTCTGCATAGACCTCCAGGACGCATATCTTCACGTCCCGATCCATGTTGCTTTCCAGAAGTTCCTTCGGTTCTCTGTGAATCAGGGCCACTTCCAGTTTCAGAGTCTCACGTTCGGGATCTCTACTGCCCCCAGAAATTTCACCAAGGTACTGCTACCAGTAATCGCATCCTTAAGGGAGAAAGGGTTGAGAGTCCATCACTACCTGGACGACATCCTCCTCCTTTCAAGCAACCAGGAGTCCCTTGTCCAACATCGGGAGGTCCTAGTTGCCACACTACAAAGACTGGGCTGGTTGATAAACTGGAAAAAAAGCAATGCTCATCCCACCCAGAGGATGATCTTCCTGGGTGCGGAACTGGATACCCGGACAAACATGGTGGAACTACCGGCAGAAAAGATTCCCCCACTGATTCAGAGGGTGAGAAGAGCAATCTCAGCAACATCCCTTCCGGCCAGAGCATGTCTCAGTCTCCTAGGCTCTCTGTCTGCAACCATTCCTATGGTCCAGTGGGCCCAATGGAACGCAAGACCCCTTCAAACGTCCTTTCTGCGCCAATGGGACAGCTTATCCATGACCCAACCGATCTACATCTCGGAGGAGGTCAAGCGATCCTTGCAGTGGTGGACTCGTCCCTGCAATCTGAGGAGATGCAAGCACATGGTTCCCCCTCCTCAGGAAACGGTAACCTCAGATGCCATTTTGGAGGGATGGGGGGCACACTACTTGCACTACGCGGCCCAAGGGCGCTGGCCATTCAGGATCCAGGACGCAGTCTCCAATGTGCTGGAGATGAAAGCAGCCTTTCAGGCACTCCTGGCCTTCAGTACTTACCTGAGGGGGAAGAAAGTCCTCCTGAAGATGGACAACAGGGTGGCCGTTGCCTACATCAACAGGCAGGGGGGCACCAGAAGCTCCTCCCTGATGCAGGAAGTTCGCCCTGTGATGGAGTGGGCACAATCGAACCTATTGGACCTGAGAGCAACCTATATCCCAGGGTGCGAGAATCCCCTAGCATTTGCGATAATAATTCAGACCTGGGGCCCACCAGACATAGACCTGGCGGCCACACCAGCCAATGCAAAGGTTTCTATCAAGAATCCCCTTTCCGTCAGTGGAGGGAGTAGATTGTCTACAACATCCCTGGAACTTCAACCTCCGCTACATTTTCCCTCGGACTCCCCTCATAGCGAGGTTCCTTCTGAGGCTCAAGAGGTCGACGGCACTAGTAGTGGCGGTGATCCCTTTCTGGCCGAGGAGGCCTTGATTCACTACTCTCCTTCAGTTGAACACAACGGATCCTCTCCCTCTTCCGCTGTCAGCAGATATGCTCTCTCAGGACCAGCTTCTACATCCGAACCCGGAGAGGCTACATCTGATGGCCTGGAGGCTGAGAGGTCTAGGTACCTAGAACAGGGTTGTTCTCAGAGGGTAGTGGAAACATTACTCCAGGCTAGGAAGCAGACTACCAAGAACACCTACAGAAGGATCTGGGAGAAGTTTACCGCCTTCTCTCAACAACAAGGTTGGGACATATCTTCTCTGACAGCTCCTCAAATCCTGGAATTTCTGCAGTCAGGCCTAGAGACGGGTCTTTGATCCAGTACCCTGAAAGTCTGGGTTTCAGCCTTATCCGCCCTGACCGGGGTCAAATGGGCACATGATCCACTGGTTATCCAATTTCAGAGGGCCTGCCTTAAACTAAGGCCACCTAGGAAACCATTATTCCCAGCATGGGACCTCTCAGTTGTCCTGGAAATACTGTCTAATGATCCATTCTCTCCACTCGACAACATTTCCCTTTGGAACCTGACGCTTAACGTCTCATTTCTGATTGCTATCACTTCAGCAAAGAGGGTCTCAGAGATGCAAGCCTTGATGGCCAAAGAATCGTATCTAGTCATCTACCCGGACAGGATAGTACTAAACCTTCAGAGCGTTTCGTACCTAAGGTATCCTCATTTTACTTTAATCAGGAGATCAACCTTCCAGCCCTTATCACAGATCAAGGTGATCCTCATCCTCTGGATGTCAGGGGCAACATCCTGAAGTACCTCTCAGCAACAGAATCGATCAGGAGATCGGAGAACCTCTTAGTCATCCCATACGGCCATAGAAAAGGTCAGGCGGCCTCGGCTCACACCATCGCTTCATGGCTGGTGAAGACTATCAAAAAGGCATACTTACTGAGTGAGAAACAGATTTCGGAGGGCTTAAAGGCACATTCCACCAGGGCAGTGGCAACTTCTTGGGCAGCCTATTGTAGGGTCTCGGCAGAGACTATTTGTAAGGCGGCTACCTGGTCTTCCAGAAACACCTTTATGTCACATTATAGGGTGGATTCTGCACAACTTTCAACAGTAGATTTGGGAAGGGCCGTAATTCAGGCCAACTCCTCTGTTTCTTGTTAATAAATTTATTTTTCTTGCATTCCCACCCAGTCTGCGAGTTACTCCCCAGAGTGTATGCTGCCATGATGCGACAGGAAAACGGAAAATTGTATACTTACCTTTCCGTAATTTTCCTTTCCTGTCGCATCTTCATGGCAGCATACAATAAACCCACCCATAGAAGGTGATTAATATATATACGGAGAATGCTGGGGCGGGGGCCGTAGCTTCATCTTATAGTTATGTGGTCCTATCAGGTTGTGGAGGCGGAGTCACAACCCAGAGTGTATGCTGCCATGAAGATGCGACAGCTAAGGAAAATTACGGAAAGGTAAGTATACAATTTTCCGTTATTCTGACACCTGCCTTTACATGCACATGAACTTTAATGGCATCCCAGTCTTATGCCTCGTACACAAAAATCGGACTTTCCACCAACAAAACCGTGGAATTTTGTCCGAAGGGTGTTGGCTCAAACTTGTCTTGCATACACACGGCCACACAAATGTTGGCCAACAATTACGATCGCAGTAACCTACTAGACATAACTTTTTCAGCTCTTTAGCGCCACCCTTTGGGCTCCTTCTGCTAATTTCATGTTAGTAGAAGTTTGGTGAGTGTAGATTTGCGCTTTTCTTTTCGCATTTTTCATTTCGCGCTTTTCAGTTAACGCTTTTCATTTTGTGCTTTTCAGTTCGTTTCTGAACGGCCGTTCGTCAACCAGACATGTTGCAGAATCAGAGAAAATAGCGTGTTATTTATTATTGGCCTTGGAGTTATTGCTTTGACATTTTTTTTTTTGGGTTGAATAATGATTTGATTTGGTATATTTTCTATATTTTTTTTCCCAGGAGGCATCCCACTGGACGTTATGGATCCATTGATATGCCTGTTTTTCACTTCCATCTTATAAGTGTTTTTAACCCTTCCTTGTCATTAACCACTACAATACAGGGCACTTTCGCCCCCTTCCTTCCCAGCCCAAATTTGGTGGTATTTATTCACAACTTCGTTTTTTTATTTTTTGCGATATAAGCGAAAATATTGCGGAAATTGGGAAAAAAAAAATATTTTCTTCTTTCTATTTTAAAAGAAATCCAATAAAATCGAATTTTTTCATAAATTTGAGCCAAAATGTATTCTGCTACATGTTTTTAGTAAAAAAAAATCCGTTAAGTGTATAACAATTGGTTTGTGTCATCACGGACATATGTACGCAAATGATCATGTACAGATGTGTGCAGGTGATCACGGACATATGTGTGCAGATAATCATTGGGACATGTGATTTTAGTGGGACATATGTGGGGGGCATGTGTTTTTATTATTTGGGGACATGTGTGTTTTGGGGACATGTATGTTTTGGGGACATGCGTGTTTACTGTGTTGGTGACACTAAACTGGTGATCAGTGAGTAAAAAGCTGTAAAAAAACAGCTAATACTCACTGATCACCAGTCGGCTGCAGCGATCCGCTCTCCTCTCCTCAGCGACGACTTCCGTGTGAGGAGAGGAGAGCCGATTGCCTAGCAACCGGCTGTTTGCTTACATCATATGATGGCTGTGATTGGACACGGCCGTTATGTGATCAGGAGGGTCAATCACAGGGCCCTCCTGCCGATCCGAGATGCGCCGTGTCCGGGTGACATGAGCGCATTGGGATTGCGCTGCTGCGCGGGCACGTGCACGCGCGATCCCCCTACTTCTGAAGGACGTTCAGGAACGTCCTATCAGAAGTAGAAGGCTCCCACCCGGCCGTATATGTACAGTGGCCGGGTGGGAAGTAGTTAAAGTGTTTTATTACTGCACTTAGAAGCACCTTCTTCTCTGCTTTGTTTTTCCTATAGAGTGTGCTTCCCTCTTTTGAAGTGCTGCTGTGGTGCATTATTCACATCTCAAGAGCCAGTCATGTACTGTTTGTTAAAGTCTCCTTGTTATCCAGAGCCCCCTATTCTCCACACTCATTAACCATTCCCATAGACACACTCCTAATCCTTGTGGACAACCTTCCCAGAAGAGTTGAAGCTGTTATAGCTGCAAAGGGTGGACCAACTCAATATTGAACCCTACGGACTAAGACTGGGATGCCATTAAAATTTATGTGTGTGTAAGGGCAGGTGCCCCAATACTTTTGACAATATGGTGTATTTCCAAAATAAAATTCAAGGATCTATTTTAAATATGTAATTTAATGCATAGCATGCACTCATTTTTATTGTATACTTTCTTATGAAGTTTATGCATTATTCACCTGAATGATAATGTTATACAGAGATTTGTTTCTACATACTGGATCTAGGGTCTTGAAGCTGGATCATACTAATCTCTTTACCACCCCTGCAATGTCTAGTGTTCTTTTTGTGAAAGTAAGCAAACATTTTTTGTATTTTTACTACATAAAATAACACACTAGGGGTTATTTACAGAAGGCAAATCCAGTCCACTTTGCACTTTGAGTGCAGTCGCTCTAAATCTAAGGGGTAGATCTGAAATCAGTGGAAGCTCTGATAATTTTATCATCCAATCATGTGCAAGCTAAAATGCTGTTTTATTTTCCTTGCATGCCCCCCTTGGATCTACAGCGACTTTACTTCCAAGTGCACTTTCATTGCATTTTCAAGTGCACATGCAGTGCAGAGTGGATTTTCCTTTAGTAAATAACTCCCACAGTGTATTACAGACAACATTGAACCACTCACTCATATCCCTATTACAGTGGAACTTATAGAATGTTTTTACCTGTCATACAAGTACACACAACCTTGAGCAACTTGGGCAAAGGCCTGTAAAAGGGCTTGTGTATGGTCAGGTGATGGAACCAAACTGTGCAAGTCCCCAGCATGCTACCCACCTTCTGTAGATGTAGCCCTTCACCATATTGGGTCACACTCTTGGCCGTAGGCCAGCTCTCAAAATTCCAGGACATAGGACTAAATATTTGAGAAAAAAAAGGACTGCCCACCCACAAAATGCATTTTTTGTACTTTACAGTAATTTTGCAAAATTTCCATGACATCTGACATCACATTTAATATACTAGCATAATTCTTGGTCCTAGGAAGCTATACACAAGAGTAAACATTCAGTAGCTCTCATTTAAGCACAGAACACCAACATATAATTTGTAAGCCATCTTCCCTTGCCCTTCCCACACTGGCATTTATATGGGCACTGACACCATCCAGTTCTTCAACTAGAGGAAGGTTCTCTATAAGGGGCCTAACACCCAACTATGATTTTCCCTCTTACCATACTGTATTGGGAACAGAGCCATCTAGTGGCAAGCAAGCTAGCTGCACCTGCTTACAGGCCTATAAAGGTTAAATGCCTGCACTATTTTGTCCTTTTTAAAATAAAATGTAGAAAGTTTAGAGTCTTTACTAGCCAGAGAGGACTGAGCTGGGGAGAAAAGTAGGCAATTGCCCCCCAGGGTCAGTACTAAAAAATATATATTTTAGGCTATTAGCCTATTCAAACATCAATGTGGAACCCATGGCACATGCTGGGTATTCTATAGTCACTTGCTCCCCATCTGGCAGAGTCTTTTGGAAACCAACATCCTTCAGGGCTCTTACATGTTGTGTGAACAAAAAAAAGCTGATGCTTGAAAATATGAAATGATGTGTCAAAAAAAATGATATATTATATATACACACATACACACACACACTATATTGTCAAAGGTATTTGGACACCTGCCTTTACACGCACATGAACTTTAATAACATCCCAGTTTTAGTCCGTAGGGTTCAATATTGAGTTGGCCCACCCTTTGCATCTATAAAAGCTTCAACTCTTCTGGGAAGTCTGTTCAGAAGGTTTAGGAGTGTGTCTATGGGAATGTTTGACCATTCTTCCAGAAGTGCATTTGTGAGGTCAGACACTGATGTTGGATGAGAAGGCCTGGCTTCTCGCTCATTCATGACTTTATGGACCTTGCTTTATGCACTGGAGCACAGTCATGTTGGAACAGGAAGGGGCCATCCCAAAACTGTCCCCGCAAAGTTGGTAGCATGAAATATTCCAAAATGTCTTGGTATGGTGATGCCTTAAGAGTTTCCTTCATTGGAACTAAAGGGCCAAGCCCAACCCCTGAAAAACAACTCCACACCATAATCCCCCCTCCACCAAATGATTTGGACCAGTGCAAATTAGGGGACAGCCTGCTATAGCTGCAAAGGGTGGGCCAACTCAATATTGAACCCTAAGGACCAAGACTGGGATGCCAATATAGTTCATGTGCGTGTAAAGGTGTGTATATTTTTTTTGTTCATTATATATTTTATATATATATATATATATATATATATATATATATATATATAAATGTGGAAGGCCAACATGGTGGCCTGAATTTATGAATTTATGGGAGGAGCCCGGGAGGGTATTTAACCGGCCCACTCGCCTGTGGTCTTCGTCGGTTCCGGTGCGCGATATACTACGTCACTAAGCCTACTACTCGATTCGCTAGCGTTTGTGAGTGCCAGACGTCTCGTGGAGTGTTCCCGTTCGAAGGTTTTTGTACATTGTATCTGGCTTGGCTGCCGCAGGTAGGGGTCTCGTTTGACCACCATTTCACTTATGAACGTTACTTACCTTGTCACGAATCTCGTGGTCCACATACGCACGAGTCATTTGTTAGTACCCGTACGTTGCATCCGTACCACTATCTGCATAACAGCAGCCGGTCGCTTACGCATCACCTGATTCGGAATCAGTCGCAGTAACATTTCACACGGTCACATTTCAGCTATTTCACCATTTCAGTAATTTCACCATTTTACGGTCCTGCACCGACACGCCAGTTCGAATCTAGCCGCATCCGATTCGTCCCGGTATGTCCCAGCAGTCGAACCCCATTTCAATACATGACCCAGGGAGCGGTCGTTTTAGCCGCAATTTCTCGACTCACCGGTCGAAAAAACACCTCTGTCATGGCATCATTTCACTGTCACGTATCACGTTCCGATTCGAGTCTAGGTGCACCCCGGTGCCTCGATTCGTACCGGCACGCCCCAGGTGCTCCCAGGCCCCATTTCATTTCATGCTTCAGAAGTACGGTCGCTGTCAGTCGAAAATTTTTTTGGGCTCACCGGTCGGCGCCTCTGTCACGAGAAAAACATTTCACCTCACGAGTCACGTTTTGATTCGAAACCGTCACACCCTCGCGTATCGGTTTCGCCTCCAACGTACCCCAGGTTTGTTGGCCCCATTTCAGTAACCACCCCTGAGTCTGCCCGTCGTCAGTCGCGAAACCCGACCGACCGCTCCGCACCTCATGGAATGGTTCATCTCATTTCTCTCACCCGCACCTCGATTCGAACCCAGTCGCACTGCGCGCCGGTTCGTACCGATGCGCCCTGAACATCCGTTGGCCTCATTTCAGTACATGCTCCAGAAGTCTGGTTCGTTGACAGTCGCCGCCGTGGCTCGACCGTTTCATACTCCTGTCATGCCGATCAGTTCGCTGTCACACAAAAACGTCCTGATCCGAATCCGATGGCATCCACCATGCATCAGTTAGCCTCGACGTACCCCAGTCGAGTTTGCCTCTTTTCATCCCAATTCTCGACCAGTGTCACTCAGCAATCACACTCATAAACGACACTTTACGCCCACGACATGGCACAAAAACGTTTCTCATTTCACTCCAAAAAAAAAAGAGAAAAAAAAAAAATATATATATATATATATATATATATGCTCAGACGGGGGACACACCCCACGAGGCACACCTCACCAGTTGTCTTTATCTTCCTTCCCTAGGTCAGTCCAAGTTCAGTAGGTCCACCCTGCAACAGGTTAGACGGTGTTTCTCCAGGTAAAATATAAAAACTCACCGTGTACACACGTCCACGTACGTGCGCACACTTGTCCTTTCCAGAGCACATCAGCTGGGTACGTATGTTTACACAAGGAAAAGAAACAGTCTTGGCTTATCTCATCCCATTAACAGGTCCGGTCGACCTTCTTACGACCTCAGACGCCACAAGACATCGCCTCAGGGTACAACCCATCTGAGGACCATGTCGCAAGCGGGCAGCGAGGATCTCACCGCCCCCTTGTCACCTTCCCCAGTGTCCGTAAGCGACAGCAACCAGTCCCTCAGGGGATGGACCATCCCCAGGCTGACGGCAGAACTTAGACGCAGGGGCGTGCCACTCCCCGCCACAGCCAGGAAGGCAGAGCTCTTCAGGCTCCTGTTCCCTCCTCCTGCCATGGTCGGGCCCAGCACTCAACAAGCTTCCCTCCAGTCGATATCTACGGCCATAGCACAACTCCACACCATGGTGTCGTCCTTGGCGAACACAGTCACGGACGTCCAAGCCAGAGTGACTCTCCTGGAATCTCACCCGGCCCCGGCCGTCCCCGGCCCCGCCGCAATACAGCCTCTAACACCAGTCGCCACAGGTACCGCAGGGACTAGTCCCGTCGTCTGCCCAGCACACCTGGTTCCAGCCAGCATTAAGAAGGACATACTGGATGGCAAGGACGTCAACCTCGCCTCCCTACTCATATCAGTCCACGACCTAGCCGAAAACAAGGCCTATACCTGGGGAGATGTCTCGGTGGTCCTCAAAGCTAAGGACCCCAGACTCAACCGCAAATTGTCCGTCCCAGAATTCGCGTTGACATTTGGAATGCTTAGAGACATCATATGCTCAGCTTCCCCCGGCAGAAGGGAAGAGCTGGATTTATATCTCCACACCGTGGTAGATTTGGGCTACAAGTACGGCGGGTTCTCATTCTATGACTACCACCGCTCCTTTTCCGCAAAAGCAGCCGCCAGGATGGCGCAGTTCCAGTCACCCACGGATTGGAGCCTAATGGACACAGAACTATTCTGTCGCCATTTCGCCGGGCTGCGCTCACCATTGTGCGCAGTCTGCCAATCCTCCACGCACACCGCCACCTGGTGCTCCAGTGCGACAGTCCGCCACTCGGTCGAGTTTCCCTCGACCTCGGCTCCAGCTCAAAACCCGCCAGCACCGACACAGAAACCCCAGGTCGACAAACTCGGACGCCCCGTCCGGACCATGGGAGGAGCGGCCATCTGTAATAATTACAACTACGGCTCGTGCAACTTCAGCCAATGCAGGATGCTCCACGTGTGCGCCATATGCCACAGGGCGCACCCGAGAAATTTATGCGAGGTCAAGCCGAAAAACCTGTGACTGAGCTGCATAAACATCCTATGGTTAGGAGTCTATCTGGACTCACACCCCATCCCCTCACTAGCCACGTTCCTCATACGAGGGTTCACGGCGGGCTTTCACACTGGCCTTGTCTCCCTGCCCCACACTACCTACGAGTGTAGGAATCTCAAGTCAGCGGCCACCGACGAGCAAGCCATAGACCTACTACTCCTAGCCGAGCTAGAGCGAGGTTTCGTCATAGGTCCCTTCACACAACCCCCCTTCAACACCTGGAGAGTCAGCCCTATTGGGCTTGTCAAGGGCAAGTTCTCGAATAAAGTTCGTTTGGTGTACGACCTGTCTGCGCCTCATTCTTGCCACGTCCCCAGCCTCAACTCCCTGATTCCCTCCGAGGAGTTCTCCTTAAAATACGCCTCCGTCGACATGGCGATCCAGGCCATCCTCAAAGCAGGCACAGGGGCCTGGCTGTCCAAAGCCGACATATGCAACGCCTTCAAACTTCTGCCGATTCACCCGTCTCTCTGGTGTTGGCACGGTATCAAGTGGAGAGACAGGTACTACTTCGCCATCAAGCTCACGTTCGGCTCCAAAAGTAGCCCCTGGCTCTTCGACACTTTCGCTCAATCCCTCACCTGGATTCTCCTACACAAGGCCCAATGCACAGAAGTCATCCACTACCTGGATGACTTCCTATTGATAGAGCAGCCCAACGTGTCACCAGTAGACCTCGACAAGTTGAGAGTCGTCTTCCAGAACATCAATGTCCCCATAGCTGAGCACAAGGTCGACGGACCCGCACACTCCATCGCCTTCCTCGGAGTTGTCTTGGACACATGCTCCATGCAGGCCAGCCTACCCCTCGACAAGTTTACCCGCATCAGGGCAGTTCTTCAGGACTTCACCCGCACGAGAGGGTGCACAAGACGACAGCTCCAGTCACTACTTGGCATGCTCAATTTTGCCATGCGGATCATCCCTCAAGGTCGTTCCTTCATCTCACGGCTCTTAGTCCACCTGTCACAGGCACAAGACCCCGATCAGATCCTCAACCTGGACGCCGCGGCCATAGCAGACCTAGCGATGTGGGAAGAATTCCTTTCCTCATGGAACGGAATATCCATGTTTATCCCGGCCATCTCACCCTTCTCACCACAGGTGGTGACAGATGCCGCGGCCTCCACGGGCTTCGCAGCCATATTTGGCCTCCGTTGGTTCGCTGGCCCTTGGCCCCCGCAGATACTCTCAATCCCAGGTTTCAGCCGGACTTCCCCCCTTTTCGAGCTCTACCCAATCGTGGCAGCCGCCATACTTTGGGGTCACAACTGGACCGGGCAGACGGTAAACTTCACGACGGACAACCAGGCCACGGCAGACATCATCAACAAAAGCAGGTCCAAGTCACTCCAGGTGATGTCCTTCTTACGCAGGCTGGTCCAACTGTCGCTACGGCTCCAGTTCAACGTCCATTGCTCTCACATCCCAGGTAAATACAACGTGGCAGCAGACGCACTGTCACGCTTTAACTTCGTCTCCTTCTTCCGACAGATACCAGAGGCCGATCGGGTGTCCGCCCCTATCCCTGCTTGGTCTCAGCTGACCCTAGACTAGACCGATACCTACGTGGGGCCACCCAGCTCATCAACCAGTCCCTGTCTCACAACACACTCAACGCCTACCACGCAGCCTGGGACACGTTCAACAAATTCCTAGCCACCAACGCCGTGTCAACACCCACAGACACCAGGCACATTCTGGCCTTCGTCTCACATTGTTACACACAGTTAAACCTATCCTACAACACCATCCGCCTGTACCTGGCCGGCATACAGCACTTTTTGGCCCTTCAAGATCCCACTAGACCATCTGTCTTCTCGTCCCACGCCGTCCGAGCCGTCCTACGCGGCGTCCAGAAGCAGCAACCAGCAAACAGAACCAGACGTCGCCCCATCACGAGTGCCATCTTCCGCGAGATGTTCGCCATACTCGCTGGTTCCCCCTTTGGTGTCCTCCTCAGCCAGGTCATACAAGCCGCCATCTACCTGGCCTACTATGGGTTCCTACGTCCCAGCGAATTCACCTGTAACAGCTCGACCAGCCAAACCCTGTGCAGACGCCACCTAGTTCGCCATCAAGACCACTTCGTGCTCCACCTCAGCGTCTCCAAGACTCAGCAAGCTGGCCACGGGGTGGACATCCATCTATACAGAACCGGCAATGCCTGGTGCCCAGTGACGGTTCTCAACCGCCTGCTCTCACTCCTGCAAGAACAAAGGGACACCGATCCCCTTCTGCCTTTTCTAGTCAAACCCCTAAGCACCTGCCAGTTCATGACACACGTAAGGATTCTCCTCCGCAACCTACGCCTCAACCCCAGCGAATACTCCGGTCACTCTTTTCGGAGTGCCCCCCTTATTCTTGGCGTACCGTCCATAGACCAAGGCACACTTCAGGTCCCCCTTTTCATGTTATAGATCTTATTGGTTAAGTTATTCCTCTTCAGACACGTATCGGCCATAGGGCTTCAACCATAAGTGGAAGGCCAACATGGTGGCCTGAATTTATGGGAGGAGCCAGCGAGGGTATTTAACCGGCCCACTCGCCTGTGGTCTTCGTCGGTTCCGGTGCGCGATACCAACCCTCCCATTTCCCCTTTCAAGGGCATTTCTCACAACATCACCCTCATCAGATACTCAGTTCTAATCAGGGTATGCCCCCTTATTCTTGGCGTACCGTCCATAGACCAAGGCACACTTCAGGTCCCCCTTTTCATATTATAGATCTTATTGGTTAAGTTATTCCTCTTCAGACACGTATTGGCCATAGGGCTTCAACCATAAATGGAAGGCCAACATGGTGGCCTGAATTTATGGGAGGAGCCCGCGAGGGTATTTAACCGGCCCACTCGCCTGTGGTCTTCGTCGGTTCCGGTGCGCGATACCCACCCTCCCATTTCCCCTTTCAAGGGCATTTCTCACAACATCACCCTCATCAGATACTCATTTCTAATCAGGGTATGCCCCCTTATTCTTGGCGTACCGTCCATAGACCAAGGCACACTTCAGGTCCCCCTTTTCATGTTATAGATCTTATTGGTTAAGTTATTCCTCTTCAGACACGTATCGGCCATAGGGCTTCAACCATAATATATATATATATATATATATATATATATATATATATATATATATATACAGTGCCTTGCGAAAGTATTCGGCCCCCTTGAACTTTTCAACCTTTTGCCACATTTCAGGCTTCAAACATAAAGATATAAAATTAAAATTTTTTGTGAAGAATCACCAACAAGTGGGACACAATTGTGAAGTGGAACGAAATCTATTGGATATTTTAAACTTTTTTAGCAAATAAAAAACTGAAAAGTGGTGCGTGCAAAATTATTCGGCCCCTTTACTTTCAGTGCAGCAAACTCACTCCAGAAGTTCAGCGAGGATCTCTGAATGATCCAATGTTGTCCTAAATGACTGATGGTGATAAATAGAATCCACCTGTGTGTAATCAAGTCTCTGTATAAATGCACCTGCTCTGTGATAATACTTTTGCAAGGCACTGTGTGTGTGTGTATATATATATATATATATATATATATATATATATATATATATATATATACACACACACACACACACACACACACACACACACACACACACACACACACACACACACAAACACTTTGGATGCTGATACAATAAAAGTCCTTTTGAAGGTTTTTATTCTCGCAGTGGTAACATCCAACAAAACACAGTCTCAAATAGGAAAAGAGGGCAAGGGTGAAGAAACTCAGGCACCTTGAACTGCTGACATCCACAAATGTCTTTAGTAAAACCCAGAGAGTAGCCACTCGCAGCTGGGTACTTCAAAGTCAGATATGCCTCTAGCCAGAGGTATAGCAGCTGACAATGTGATCCGGAAACTTGGTAAATGTCTCTGACACAGAATGAACTTGCAACCAAAGGTGAATAGGAACCTTTCCCACAGTACCTGGAACTTTCTCTGTCTCCTTGGCAGCACTGCAGAAGTGTGGATTCTTTAGTGTCCATACAACTCAGCTTCCAGGCTCCTCTTGAGATGTCAGCTTGTTGGCCCTCCTCTGAAGAGTCCTCCCCCATTCACCTATATGAGCTGCGGTGCCCCTCCAATAATGAGAGCACACCAGGACGCCTCGAATCCTCTTTCAGTTACTGGGCCTCGGGCTAACCGGCTCTGAGACTCGGAAACAGACGGATCCCTGCCCCAGACCATGCATGTCTGTGGGGCTAGTCAAACTGACCATGTTTGCGGGATGGCTGATGCTCCCAGGCCCGGGACCCCTCGCAGGGCTACCCCGGTCCAGAACCAGGAAACAGAAAAACTCTGAACATGTGACTTCAGCACCTTAAGTACCCTTCCCCAGACTACCCAGCGGGGCCCGACGCACCCACTGATGGGCTCCGGGGAAGACAGATACCTAAGACGTCCAACCAGGCCTGGTTCTAGGCCTGTCATGTGTACCTGACTGCACCCATGATCAGATAGAACCCTAGTACAGCCCAGCCAAACTGATGCCAAATAGGGATGAGCCGAACACCCCCGGGTTCGGTTCGCACCAGAACCTTCGAACGGACCGAAAGTTCGCGCAAATTTTCGAACCCTATTCGTTATAATGGACGCGAACGTTCGAAATCAAAATTGCTAATTACAACGGCCAATATGCATCTTAATGTCATAAAACAGGTTTGGGGACCCGGGTCCTGCCCCAGGGGACATATATCAATGCAAAAAGAACTTTTAAAAACTAACGTTTTTTCGGGAGCAAACATTTTAATGATGCATAAAGTGAAAAAAAAAAGTGAAATTTTCCTTTAAATATGGTACCTGGGGGGTGTCTAAAGTATGCCTGTGAAGTGGCATGTGTTTCCCGTGTTTAGAACTGTCCTTGCACAAAATGACATTTGTAAAGGAAAAAAAGAAGCCATTTAAAACCACTCGCGGCTTTAATGTCATGTCTTGTCCTGGCCGCCATATGGCTGAAAAACCTTGAGAAAAATGGCATGGCTAGCACTACAACCTCTCCAAATGTGGGGTTTCTATAAGGGGGCTACTTATAATGATATACCATTTTAATAGTGATTGAAATTAATATGCTTAAACTTTCAGAGTAACAGCTTTTGAACAAAGCTGTTATAAGTGTATACTGCTTACTATGTAACAAACTGACAAGTGTTGACATATCATGACGCATCTGTTTTGTGGTTTTTATCTTTGTACTTCACCAGAGGATATGAAACTAGCTAGGACCAGTGACTTAGGAGTTTGCGGTCAAGTTAGCAGATGTGTACAGATAACGAGAACTAACTGTCATGACTAACCTTTGCCCTATATTCCATATTGCAAACTAACGACCATCACATGACTAGAAATTGCTGATGTATGCTTCTGTGTAAAGCCCTGATTGGCTCCACATGGGGCAGGGTCTTCTAGTATTACACATAAAAGACGATGTACTCCTCAATAAACTTTGTAATCATTCTTCACGTACCATTGAGTGTATGTGTGTTGTTTATCCACCGGTGATTTGGGACCTCCGCTTTTACCATTCCTGGCCTAGGCATTTAGAATACAAGGAGAAAGACGTGTACCTTACAGTTTCTATCACCAAGCAACCCCGAGATACGTGGACCCAAAGTCGGGTCGCAAAATATTTTCAAATGCAGTTGAAAAAATTTCAAATGCAGTTGAACAAATTTCAAATGCAGTTGAAAAAATGTCAAATGCTGTTGAAATAATTTCAAATGCAGTTGAAAAAATGTCAAATGCAGTTGAAAAAATTTCAAATGCAGTTGAAAAAATTTCAAATGCAGTTGAAAAAATTTCAAATGCAGTTGAAAAAATTTCAAAAGCAGTTGAAAAAATTTCAAATGCAGTTGAAAAATTTCAAATCATGTTGAAAAAATGTCAAATCATGTTGAAAAAATGTCAAATCATGTTGATACTATTTCAAGCGGATTCGAAAATATTTTGCGACCCGACTTTGAAAAAAAAAATGAAATTGATTCTAACAGTCTGCAGAAGATCTGCAAAAAAAAGAAGTGAAATGGCTGTTAATAGTCTACAGGAGATCTGCTATTATTTTATATATTTTTTTCTATTCTGTTGTAATCTTTTCTATTTGAATTATAAATTTTGAAAGATGGTTATTTACTTATATACATCTGTCACACAAAAAAAAAAGATGTGAAATGTCTGTCACGAATGTCGCTCGCAAGGCAAGTACATATGCTGTATGTCATTGTCCACTTGCACAACACCTGCCACAAGTGCCAAGACACCTGCCACGAGTGCCACGTGACCGCCCACAAGTGCCACGTGACCTGCCACGTGACCAAGTTGTGGATTGTCCACTTGCCATGTCACCTGCCACAAGTTATGGGGTTCCTAGAACCAAGTGACCCCCAGATATGGGGGATATGTCAAGTACTTTTCTACAGCAGAGAATTACATTTTGTGACCCGAATTTGGGGCCACGTATCTTGGGGCCACTTATAGCTAGAAACCCCAAATTTGGTATGCAGACACAGTAAAACTAGCACTACAACCTCTTCAAATGTGGGGTTTCTATCACCAAGTAACCCCGAGATACGTGGACCCAAAGTCGGGTCGCAAAATATTTTCGAATCCGGTTGAAAAAATGTCAAATGCAGTTGAAAAAATGTCAAATGCAGTTGAAAAAAATGTCAAATGCAGTTGAAAAAATGTCAAATGCAGTTGAAAAAATTTCAAATGCAGTTGAAAAAATTTCAAATGCAGTTGAAAAAATTTCAAATCATGTTGATACTATTTCAAGCGGATTCGAAAATATTTTGTGACCCAACTTTGAAAATAAAAATTAAATTGATTCTAAATTGATACGTGGCCCCAAAGTCGGGTCACAAAATGTAATTCTCTGCTGTAGAAAAGTACTTGACATATGCCCCATATCTGGGGGTCACTTGGTGCTAGGAACCCCATAACTTGTGGCAGGTGACATGGCAAGTGGACAATCCACAACTTGGTCACGTGGCAGGTCACGTGGCACTTGTGGTTGGTCATGTGGCACTCCTGGCAGGTGTCTTGGCACTTGTGGCAGGTGTTGTGGCAAGTGGACAATGACATACAGCATATGTACTTGCCTTGCGATCGACATCCGTGACAGCCATTTCACATCTTTTTTTTTATGTGACAGATGTATATAAGTAAATAACCATCTTCCAAAATGTATAATTCAAATGGAAAAGATTAGAACAGAATAAAAAAAAAATATATAATTTAATAGCAGATCTCCTGTAGACTATTAACAGCCATTTCACTTCTTTTTTTTGCAGATCTTCTGCAGACTGTTAGAATCAATTTAGTTTTTTTTTCAAAGTCGGGTCGCAAAATATTTTCGAATCCGCTTGAAATAGTATCAACATGATTTGAAATTTTTTCAACTGCACTTGAAATATTTTCAACTGCATTTGAAATTTTTTCAACTGCATTTGAAGCTATTTCAACCGAATTCGAAAATATTTTGTGACCCGACTTTGGGTCCACGTATCTCGGGGTTTCTTGGTGATACAAATTTGGATATGTTGTACTGCTAGTCATACTGTGTTTGCATACCAAATTTGGTGTTTCTAGCTATAAGTGGCCCCGAGATACGTGGCCCCAAAGTCGGGTCACAAAATGTAATTCTCTGCTGTAGAAAAGTACTTGACATATCCCCCATATCTGGGGGTCACTTGGTGCTAGGAACCCCATAACTTGTGGCAGGTGACATGGCAAGTGGACAATCCACAACTTGGTCACGTGGCAGGTCACGTGGCACTCGTGGCAGGTGTCTTGGCACTTGTGGCAGGTGTTGTGGCAAGTGGACAATGACATACAGCATATGTACTTGCCTTGCGATCGACATCCGTGACAGCCATTTCACATCTTTTTTTTTAGCTATTTCAACCGAATTCGAAAATATTTTGTGACCCGACTTTGGGTCCACGTATCTCGGGGTTTCTTGGTGATACAAATTTGGATATGTTGTACTGCTAGTCATACTGTGTTTGCATACCAAATTTGGTGTTTCTAGCTATAAGTGGCCCGAGATACGCGGCCCCAAAGTCGGATCGGAAAATGTCAAGCACTTTTCTGCAGCAGAGAATGACATTTTATGAATCTAACTAAACGAAATTAATTAATTAACAAATTAAAACGAAACGAAACGAAACAAATTTTTTCCTTTTGCACATGTCTAGTCACCTCACTTTCCGT